>CM056578.1:90838222-91570722 GCA_029721435.1 Gymnothorax reevesii | reverse complement strand
GCAAGTGATGGAAACAATGTTCTCATGTGTAACCAGTGAAGACAAACAAACCAAGGAATTCTGGGATTCTACACGCTGTAAAGATTAAAGAATCTCAACCCCAGCATCAATCATTCTTAACTGACTTCGCCTCAGTCAGGAAAAACTCTCTTCTTATGGGACCCCAAAAAACCTGTATCAAACTCTTCCTTAATGATGACGAACACCAGAAAAAACACAAATATTACGACTTGCCCTCCCAGCAAAGGGTTGGCTAAGGCCTAAATATTAACACACATCCACAAAATCAAATGAATGAATTAGTCTATCTATTGAGTTGGCGATTCGCGTGATTTCACACATGTCCTCCAAAACCACCATGAATAATGAGTCTGTTTTCCGCATACACCGGTTTTACTGTGTGACAAAGACGACGCGCCAGGTTTCGAACTTCGTTACGAGGTGATAACTGCACTTTGAAGCTGTTTTCGCTAATAAAATCGGCTCATTCAATCAGCTGTGCCTGTAATCGTGCCCGAGCGTACAGCCCGTGCATAGCACGGGTATCGGCTAGTTTATTTCATTCATATGTCCCCCTGATGTAAAACATTTACAAGCACTCCTTCCACGGGGCTGAATTATCTCTCTGATCGTTGTCGGCCCGTGTAAAAAGCATTACCGTTATTCAGCTTGAGTATGGTTCCACAGATCTTGGAAATACCGACCCTAAGATCAAGTGACAACACTGGTGTCCAGCTTCAACTTGCAGGCCTTATATATTGCATAGTACAACATTAATTTGGGTTGAAGAAATCACCTGTTGAGAAACTCTTATTTTTGTCAACTGGGAAGATATCTATAAGTTTATTCTACCAGGCAATGATTCTTGCACCCTCTATAACACTATAAAAGCTTAAAGGCTCATGGGAGAAAGAATTATCCGTTACTATTAATGATGAAGCGTGGAAAGATATCTGGAAACATGCTAAATCAATTTCAATCTGTTATCAGGTCAGAGCAATAAAATTAAAAATTATACACAGAATGCACATATCTCCCAATTTTAGACCTAATTTTAATTCAAATTTTTCACCCATGTGCCTTAAATGTAAGACCGAGATTGGCACTCTAACTCACTGTCTTTGGTCATGTTCTACAAAGGTAAGTTACAAATATATTCATCTAAGGTGTTAATAGAAATAGAAAAAATATTGGCTTTGGAACTGGAAATAGACCCCGTGTCTCTCGTCTTGGGCCTTCCAAGCAGACATGTTACAACAAATAACAGACATTGTATTGTATCCTTACTAATGCTGTGAGAAAAAACATTTTATTTCAGTGGATAAGTAAGAAAGTACCAACTATTAGTGGCTGGCAGAAAATGTTGCTTGACTAGGTATCATTAGAATATCTTACATGTATATCACACATTTCAAGGCATACTTATTGATCCAGCCACTGATGTGAAATGCATGAAACTGAGCTGATTTTTATTTATTTATTTATTTATTTATTTATTGTTGTCACTTCGTTTTGCTTTGTTGTGTCTTGTTTGTTTGTTTGTTTGTTAGTTTGTGTTCATTAGGTTATATAGATCTTTGTAATTTACTTTTGTGGATGTAAAACGTACTTGTCCTTTACTGGTCATGAAGTTGGAAAATTGAAGCACTGATTACTAAAACCCCACAAGTCAAGTCAAATCAAGTGTGACTTATGGGGTTTTAGTAATAGGTGCTTCAATTAATAAATATACTGTTAAAAAAATAATAAAAAAAACTTGCAGGTCTAGAATTCAAACAGATATATCCAGATATGCAGGTATGAATAAATATGCCTTGCAAAGAACGAAACATGAAAGATCCACGCAGCCCCATTCTGACTGGAGTTCTTTTCAATCAGCTAAATACTACAACAACCCCAAAAAAATTCATAGTACACAAGCTAACATAGTCATCCATAACCTCCGCAACTGCACATTATTATAACTAAGAACATTTGATTAACGACACACGTTTAGGTCATGATGCTTTCACCTGCCAAGTTTGTAAAAGATCAGCCAAATAATCATAGACTTACAGTCTGGACAGGAATACTTTGCATAGAGAGATGGCTGAATATGAGAAGTGCCGACGGACAAACTGACATTTGACCTAGTGACCTAGTTTTGGTTCATGATACACCTTTAGGTCATGATGTGTTCACCTGTCAAGTTTGAAAAGGATTCACCGAATAATAGGAGAGTTTCAGCCCGGACAGGAATATATGACAGAATAGCACTGGAAATTTCTAGAAATAACAAAAAAACAGAAATTTGACCTAGTGACCTGCTTTTCAGCGTGATACATTGTTATGTCATAGTGTATCCACTAGTGAAGTTTCGTTGAAATCAGACAATTGGTTCTTGAGTTATGGCTCCAGACGGACACACAGAGCTCATTTTAATTCCCCCCACAAAAAGCAACAATCCATTTAGCTTCTCATCAAGTCTGAAGTTGACCATCAAGTGCAGGCCATGATGCAGCACCTCTCCACAATCTGTGCTCTTATATAAGATGCACACTCAAACAAAAAACAAAAAAGAAAAACATCTTGGTTAACATCATGGAAACATATCAATTTAAGTTTCAGTAAATTTAGGAAAGCCAGTCCCCGAACACTGTTGCTCAAACATGCGATCCCATTTCCTTTGGCACTGAATGGGTGCATAGTCCTAATTAACTATTTTCTGAGTTTTGCCCACCCCCACATGTCAACCGCAGCACAGGAAGCTGCTCAGAATCAAAGACGATTGCTTCAATATAAAAAGGAAGTGAAATTTTCCAGCTGAAAATCAGAGGAAAAAAAATTCTGCATAACTGACACTCAACTGCACTTAATCACTGCACCGTGATCCGTCGGCCTTAGACTCCGTCGAGTGAGAAACTGAGACTTGATTCTTCAGGGAGTGCACAGGCAGGAAGTTAGCTAACTCCCACGCCTTGGCGGCTACTGCACGCTCCATCCCGCTATTCATCCCCGCTATCAAGACAACACATCCGACAACATTCCTGCGGCACAGCTCTGCGGTAATTTGAGACCCGAACGGAGTTAAACAACGGATCCAGTTACAGGCACTGATGCACCAGTTCCCGTTTCATCTTGAAGCCGACCCACAGCCAGCTCCACCGCTGGGTGCCATATCTGACCAGCATGCTCTTGATGTGTTAAAATATAACCAACATCAACTGCACCAGCCTAGGACCTGATTAATACTTGGACCTAATTAATACTCAGAGCAAATTCTGTTAAAAAATACCAAACGGTATTTGAGTTCTGTTCCAGAAATGATATGATTACAGATGGATGCCCTTACAAAAAAGAAGTTTATTTTAAAAGCAAACTTCATGTTATGGTTCTGTGTTATCATTATATATGCTTTAAATTAATCGACCGATTAATCGGTTATCGGATTCTTTTTCGGCCAAATATCGGCCTCAAAAAATCCATTACAGCCGGGCCCTACTTAAAATGTACTTTTATAAACTTAAAGTGGGCCAAATTAGTCCCAAGAAGTATTGAAGTAGTACCATTATAAGTATAATATGAGCATACTTGAAATATACTTGACGTTTCCTTTTAAAATTTACTTGAAGTATACTTCTTTTTTGTAAGGGCGGATACACGGACATACTGATGACTATACCCTCCGCATAAAAATGAGTTCATAACTGTAAAAAGTGTCACGTGACTCGTTTCCTTGACTGCCCTGTCCTGGACGTTCTATTTTGTTATACAGTTTTGTTAGGACACAGTTTAATTGCGGAATACTGAAATTCACCCTCGGGAGAACCTTTTTTTGTAGTAAAAAATTTTACGAAGAGTCGCCGAGTTATCACAAATGTAAACTAGACGCATGTCGATGGCACACCATCACAAATCTCTGCGCTCCGCAACAAATGTTATGGGAGTAGTAGTAATGTGTCAGAAGGCAATTCACTGAACTGGCATTCCGCTGTACAAATGATAATCTGCTTGTTGCAGTGACAAAGCACTGATACTTCGTACTTAGATAGAGTACTTAGTGGCCAAAATATGAATCACAGGATGGCAATTTTTGGCATGCAGGTTGATATCACCAAGAGACATATCCATACCAATTTGCAGCATTCTACGGTGAGTAATAACAAAACGTGCCATCCTTTTAATAATAATAATGCATCAGTTTTATATGGCGCTTTTCTGGGCACTCATAGATGCTTCACAATAGATACATCATTCAATCACTCACACATTCACGCTCTGATGGTGGTAAACTACGTTTTTGAAGCCACAGCTGCCCTGGGGCAGGCTGACTGAAGAGTGGCTGCCAGTATGCACCTACGGCCCCTCCGACCACCATCAAACATTCACACACAGCCATACAGGAATGTTCCAATATTGCATGTTTTTCAATGATTGGCAGACCTGACGCCTTTTGACCTAGAAAACGGTCAAAATGAGGTCAAATCGAAAACCCGTCAGACATGTGATGAAGGGTCATCCCATGTACCTCCCATAAAAATTTGAGCGTCCTAGCTCAATGCATAAGGAACTTATGGCCATTTTTCAATTTTCACAAAAAGCTCCCTGGTGGCCAAAAGAGGTAATTCATTTAAATTCTAAATGCGTTGCACACCCCTCTGGGTCACTACCTTAGACACACCAAAGTTTCGGGTTGACTGGTCCAACGGCCTAAGAGGAGTTACTGTTTCAGACGGATAGACTTGCGGACGGACGGACAGACGGGCAGACGCCAAACTGTATAACAAGATCACCTCGCTTTTTCGGAAGCGCCGAGATAATAACAAACATACATGGAGACTCATTTCCGGCAAGACAATAAAAAATCCTGAATCCTAATCTTCATAGAGTTATAAATGCAAAATTTTGAGCAATGTATTCACGAAGCTAGTCCCCTGAGTATGCAAAGCCTATGCTGCCCTTCAATGGAAGACTGCAGTATCTGTATACGTTAATCTACTGCAGATACTGCAGTCTTCCATTGTAGGGCAGTACTGTTAATCTGTCCCCAGTGAAGGTACTGCAAACTGGAAGAATTAAGGTGATGGATTAACGGAGAGAACTGCACAGGCCTACGGGCAAAGTGTATTCAATGTCAGGAAGCAGAAATCTCTCCTACATGAAATTCCTTGTGCGCTAGATTTATTACCAATAAATCATCCTAACTGATAAGCAAAATAACAAAGCCATTGGGAAAAAAAACCATTGAAGTCATTCCAGATTTTTCCAGCGCACAGTCCTAAATTCCAAAACAGACAGCCAATTGCTTTTCTGCCCAACCTGGAAAGCGCACACAAGATCTTGCAATATTTATGCATTCCCCTTGTCATTTGTAGTATTATATTCATTATCTCATCAACAAAATAGAACAGAAGATTTAAAAAACAGGAGAGCAGGAGAACAGCTACTTGTGAATGAACTCAAACTCCCAATAAGCTGCGGGAAAAATACAGTCCTTGTTCCATCTGATCCGTCAATGCACTCGAGAGCTGATCCCAGTGCTGTGCGGAGGGCTGATGAATGCAGTGTCCTAGTGTACAAGACCTGCAACAACTGACCCCAGAACGGGGGGTAAAGGAGCTAAGGCAGGTATAAAGGCTGCTGCAATCATCAACAGCTGACCTGAGAATTACAGAGTAAACTACAGCAGACAGAAGCAGAATCAGTATGTGAGTAAGTCCCACGCAACTATCACAAGTTCCTCATCAGCCCAAAAGGGATTTCCGCTATTAGTCCTATGCACATCCCAGGCACAAAGTCCCTTCCTGTGAAACTCCAAGATTTGTACATCTGGGCCTTTTTAAATGACGTGGTAAGGGTCAAAGGTGCACGGTCAGAGCCTGTCTGGGTATACACGGAGGATTAGCTTCTGACGTAAAGCCCAGACCTGAGAAGGCTACGCTAACATGCTGTTCAAGGCTCCTGCAAATGCCACTAAGGGAGAGCCGCAACACTTTGCATGACCAAACAGATATGTCCAACACTTGCACTCTAGTCAGATTTTGTCGGTGCTTCAACTGCAGGCCTGTCTAATTTTATCTATTTTACTAATGTTTTTGCCCAATGGTCATTTTATCATTGGTGTTGTCTTTCATTTTTAGGGTCCACATTTACAGGTTTTTAACCTCAGTGGCCACCCGTTGGATATCATACATTATCTTTTATATGTTTTAGAAATGTAATGTTTTACTTTGCTACTGTTATTTAAGTGTTTTAATGTATGTATCCATAAAGTTCAAAAAAAAAAAAAACAAAAAAAAAAACAATAAATGACCGTCAGGCAAACATAGACCAGAGATATGTGTGTATAACGGTTTTGTGGAGAGCCCACTGGTATCTGAGTGTATGTGTGTGTGTAAGTATGTGTGTGCATGAGCGTGTGAGCATGTTTAAGCCAATATGCTTCATGTGCAAGCTAGTGTGTCTGTGCGAGAGCGCGAATGGGGAACAGTGCTTGTGCGTGTACGGTAGAAATGTGTGTGTATGCGTGCGTGTGTGGCATGCAGAGAGGTGTGCTTTCATGAGGGTGTGCACTGTAATAAACTGCCACCTTTTTTCCAGTTATTTTAACTGCAATTTCACAACCAGTTTATAACAGCGGCTACGTGTATGTTGACTTTAAACCACAGTTAAATGCGCGCAGGACTCTACTTAGAGTTAAAATAACAAGGAGACAATGCGTTAATTTAATTGTCAAATTCAGTCAGCTTATGACAGTTTAGCATTTCGAGGCACTTGGTTGGAAGCATGATTCGAAGCAAGGTATGCCTGAGCCTAAAGCCAGGGTTTACCATGTCATAAATGTGACTCTCTTTCAAACTGTCATTATAATTTACAATATCTCTGATTGTGAGTATAGGGCTTGTTGAGCCAGCTCAGGCAAAGAAAGCCTGAGTAATGTCATGCTGAACTTGCATCATAGTACGCCCTTCGGGTGATTAGACAAGAGCAGGTGTTTATTTGTACTGTAGACGAATCTTTCTGCTCCCTCACAGCATACTTAGGATCAGTGCTGAGTTAATGCACTCATCTAGATGGATGGTGTCAACCATGGAGTTCAAAACCACCCTTGATACTCACAAACAGCAAAGCAGAGACACTGTGCCCATACTGACCAGCACCCTGAAACTCACACACATCATCAACACAATTACTGCAGCCACAAACACAGTCACTCACACACACCCATACCCACACACACACACACACGCACACAATAAATTACAGCATCCGGACGGCGGCACAGTTTTCATTTTGGAACAATTTTTGAACCATGACGCGACGTCGTCGTTCGACGTTGATACAACGTTGAAATATTTGCTGGGTACTAACTTAAGCAACAACAGCCTCAGAGCTACTGCCCAGTTTCAGCCGAACGAGCTACATAAACTGCATTAAGAGACGAGGTCAAAAGGTAAACTTCCAATTGTATTTTACAGCACTGAGTCACTCCTTTTATTGAGCCTCTGCAACATGACCGCAGCTTCACAGTCATACCCCGAATCACAGTTACAAACTAAGCACAGCCTGTTCTGGTTTGCCTTATCTGGAACGACTTGGATGTTATGTTGATTAGTTTGCTTAAACAAAACTCTTCATTTTTCGACCAGCGTCGAGGGGAAGGAATCGTTTGTGCGACTCGGCAGATGCGTGGAAATAACATGGGGAAAGCAAACTGCGATCCCATATTCAATTCTGATTCAACTGAATTGAATCGCTCTTTGGAAAAAGCTTGTCTTCACGTAGAAATCAGCGCGAGCCAGGGCACGCAATATTCCGCGGTCGCAGCTTGAGTTCCCGGGAAGCGGCTTTAAACTCAGATCTGACAGCTTCAGTGCCTGACGCACTACAGCCGAGCCCCTGGGGTAGAAAGAGTTGGCAACATGGCTTGCCAGTTCAGCAGCTGGACATGCTGCCAAATGAACTTGGCAACATATTTAGGGTGGAGAGCTTGCTATGCCCTTTAACGCAGCCGCGGACCACAATTGCACGTTTATTTCTTTTGGTTGGTTGGCACAATATTAGCCCGCATAACACATATTGCATCACCGCACCAAGCATTCAAAGCAAAAGTCATAAATTCGGTGTCAGCCGACTTCCTGCATTCGCCTCAGGCAAATCTAACCAAATGAATGCAAAAGCTCCTGTCACAAACAATCTTTTCTGACAAAGATTAATGCATTGTTGCAACCGCTATCTAATAACGGTCACTTTTGTAAAAAGTTATCACAATAGCGGGCGCGAATGCACGGTAAACTCAACCACTATTGTGGCAAATGCACGGCAAGCTCAACCACTACTGCAATAAATTATTTCGTCTTGAAATTATCCGAAAAGAATAAAATATGACACACATTAGTATTTCATTTACATTTTTAAAAATTTCTTTTCATATCCATTCCAAAAATGCATTTTGCATTTAATTGTCTGAGTCACACAATTGAATGTCACCTACAATTTTTACACGTCCGTCTGCTTTGGCTATATATTCATATGGTCAAGTTCACAATTAAAATGTTGCCAAACATTTTGACTGATTCTGGTTTTGAGCAGTTCTGGGGCCTGGGATTAATCGCCTTCCCTAAAAGTAAACTTACAGTGCCATTAACTAGTAGGCTAGTAGTAGTAGTAGTAGTAATAGGAGTAGTAGGCCTAGTAGTGGTAGTTTTTGTGTTATTGTTGTTCTCGTCATTATGGGTAGTTTCTGGAAACTGTTGAAGGCATCGAAATTGGGAATTAATCTTATTTTTTTATATATGACCTTTGACCTATCTGAGAGCTGAGTTACTGGTCAGAGAATGCTTTAAGCCCCTACTCTTTCCTCAATTTTTGGTAAAATTTCCTGAGATTGCACAGGAATGGCATCATAAGAGAGTTTTGAAGGAATCCACCTCGCGAGAATTGATTTTCACTGTTTCACATGATCTTGAAATTTTGAAGTCAGGTCATTTTAGATATTCCAAAATATCTATAAGAATTGTTGGTGACATTCAATACCGTGACTCATTTAGCACAATTATATGCAAAATGCATTTTTGGAACGGAAATGAAAAGAAATGAATTTATAAAAATGTAAATGAATGCTAGTGTGTATCATATTTTATTCTTTTAGGATAATTTCAAAACAAAAAAAATGTATTTCAATAGTGGTTGAGCTAGCCGCTCATTTGCCCCCGCAATTATAATAATTTATTATAATAGTGGTTGAGTTTGCTGTGCAGTCGTGCCCGCTATTGTAATAATTTATTACAATAGTGGTTGCCCAGTCAACAATTTGATGTCACAGTGATGTCACGGATGATATCACAACATGAGTTTTTTTGTGATTTCACAATGACCTCAATTCGAAGCCTCACAAAGTTCTCATAGTGATGTCACAATGTGATATCAAAGTTAGACAACAGTGTGATTTCACTGTGACCTCAATCTGAAGCCTCACAAAGTTCTCACAGTGAAATCACAATGTGATATCAAAATTAGACAACTGCGTGATATCACAGCTGTAGATCTCACTGTGATGTCACATTGTGATATCAAAGTGAGACATCACAAAGTGAGAAGGGGTAGATCTGGCGGGAGTAAAAGTCCCAGTTTTCACCACTGTGCTCTTGCATCATGACTTTTGCGTGTATTATCTTTCTAACTTCTTCTAATGTATTCTTTTTTCCCTCCATTGATGAGTCTGTAAACAACACTTTACATGTTAAGTTAGACATTACATTAGCAATTGCAGCTGGATTCGAATCACGAAACCTAGACACACCACACACTGTGGCCTTAACCACTACACCAGCGGAGTTTGTTGTCAACTCAGCGCATCAGTTTCCATTCATCATTGAAGGGTGAAAGACAACTGAAGGTTTATATAACAAATAATATATTCATTTATTTTTTATTTATTGCTTTTAATGAGGTGATGAGGAGACTTCATGTGATCCATTTTGACGTCTTTCATGCTGGTGAGTTGGCTGATCCATTGACACTTGGTAGAATAATTTGAGCAGAACAAATCGTTGTCTGTGGCTGAGTTGGGTTAAAGTTAGGCACAGAGATAGGGATAGCATTCGCTATGAGTTGGGTTAAGGTTAGGGTTGAGAATAGGGATCGGGAAAGCATTCCCTATGAGTTGGGTTAAGGTTAGGGATAGGGATAGAGATAGTTTAGTTCGTTTGGTAAGCCGTGCGCGGGCACGGTATGCAAGTACGGTCGGAAGAGGTGGATTAGGGCACGATCCATCCGTCCTAGTTATCAAATGTGAAAGCAAGCGTACTTCAGCGCGGCAGATTACCGTTATGTGTCATGGTTGTCTTGTTCTGACAAATGCAGCGGCGAAAGGATCTCTCCATTCAGGCGAAGAAATTCAATACTTGTTTGAAATGTAGGCGCGCGAAAACATAATCCACCTCTGGGTGGCTACTACGCACAAAAAAACTTGGAGGTTTTCGGAATAATTTGTGCGCAGTCTATATTTCCGGGCTTATGACAGAACAATTGATCAGTGTCATGACATAATTGAAGAACACGTCGTGCTCAATCAAAGTGCGCGATGCGGTGCCAAAGTCTTGCAGCTCAAAGTTATGAGGCAGATAAATTTTACGTCATGTAAATGGGCAGCCTTAAATGCACTCGCGTGTTCTGTTTTGTGTTTAGAATGTATTTAGCCACCTGACAGTACCCAGTCAACAATTTGATGTCACAATGATGTCACAGGTGATAACACAGTGTGAGTTTTTTTTTGTGATTTCACAGTGACCTCACTTTGAAGCCTCACAAAGTACTCATAGTGATGTCACAATGTGATATCAAAGTTAGACAACTGTGTGATGTCACAGCTGTAGACATATGTGAGCTACATCACCAACATTTCACATAGATGTCTCATAGGAATGTCATGATCTGATATCAAAGCAAGTCATCAGTGTGATATCACAGTTAAAGGTCTCACTGCGATGTCACATTGACTTCACCGAGATATCTATACGATGCATCACCCGTGTATCACATAGCTGTCTCAGTGATATCACAATGTGACATTGAAGTGATACATCTGTGTGATTTCACATCTGTAGGTCTCGCTGTGATCAAGACCGCTATGTGATGCATCACCAACATTTCACATAGATGTCTTATAGAAATGTCACAAAGTGACATCAAAGTGAGACATCTGTGTGATATGTTCGTGAAATCATGGAAAGCTTATGACATAAAAACTCATTGTTAAAATATAAATCATACTTTATTTAATTAGATGACATCTCCGGAAGGTCTCAAAGTAATGTCACAGTAGAGATCACTGTGTGACTTCTATAGGAGACTCACGTGACATTTTACTGACTATAACATGAGAAATACTTCTCTCCTGAGTTGACAGCAAGACATGATTTCAGTGAGCTGTGTTGTGTCTATTCACACCTGTTTAACACGAGGTAAATACAGGTAATTCACCATAAAAGGTACTAAAGAAAGGAAATGGCATTAGCTTCAAAGAAAAACCGCAACAATGCATAAAAAATATTCAACATTTTTCTATGTTTCTTACACCTTTCTACTTGATTAAAATTAAGTTTTTTATCATGCTATTATCAGAACTGAATTACTGTGAAAACGGCAAAATCATGTTTTCATGTGATTACCACCAATGTATCAAATCTGAGCAGTATGACAACATTTGAGGCTTTAAAATGCCATTTCTTGAGCCATCACATGTGGCGCTGCTCTAGTGACATTTGTTTTCAATATTGTTATGATCAGAGTACACAAATCTCTGCATTTAGAAGCAAACATTACATAAAAATGGAATTCCAAGGTTAAAATATTATAAAAGTATATTAATGAAATGACTAATTAGATATGAATCCAAACAAAAATGTCTACGTTCACAAATCACCAGAGCATTTGTTCCAATAAAAATCGTAGATTTACATTTTAGAGTGAAGATTATACATGGTGTAATTCAAACTGTACAGTCTTAGACTCTAGTAATAGCAATTCTCAATGCGAAAATAAATCATACACGCTCATGTATATACATATACACTTCAATTATTGTCAAAAGTGTGTTAGAATGTCATCATCTACTTTAAACTTCAAATGTACATTTTTAAACCAACTTATTTGGCAGATACTATCAACCTCACGCAAAAAAAAAAAAACGCCCAAAAGTGGTAGAGTTGGCATGTATGCGGCAGCAAGTGGGAACCGTCAGCTCATGCAGTGCTGTGTGGGAAGCATTTTATCGAAGGTGAGATTGTAAATAGCTAAATATTTCGTTAGCTGGAAATTAACTGGGAATTACTTTTGCCATTTGCTCTCATGCTCTTAATTTCTAAGTACCTGCTGCAATATTTATTGTCTGTGACGCAATAATGATCAAAATAGTGAAATGACATCTCTAGTACCTTATAATAACTCCTAAATGCTGTATTTACTCGCAGAAAAGAAAAATCGCAGATACAAGTACTAAAAAGGTGGATTCGAAATTGACATCCGTTGACGAGATAACACTAAGACGAACACACAAGGTTAATTGTTTAGACAATGCAGTATCCAGGGGCTGCCATGGTTTACAGTTTGGAGAGAGCATGAGCACAACAAGGCCACCAAGTTTGTCATCCGCTGAGCTTGTAAAACATGAGGTCTCAACCTGCTCCAGATTCGTCCACCATGGTAGTGCTAATGATCAACGTTCTTCAAGAGGAACAGGAAGTGTGCCTTGAAAACAAAGCTTGATTCTGGGCGCCAAGATACAGCCGATGCTGACCATTGTGACCACGATCAGCAACAGAAGAGCAGAAGTCCTGGTTTGGAACGTGAAAGTCTGTCTCAGTATCACTAACAACCGCAACTGCGAATCAGCACATTTTTTCATATACAAGGAATGCTACATTCTTCGAGAAAGCGCCGACACGTAACATGATTTTTTTAACTTTCTCTCCCGTGCAGTTTTACACGGTTGGCTGCCGTACATATTCACATATTCGCCGTACATAACACTGACGGGGTTCAATACTACCCCCTAACCTCCCGGTGCTGAAACCACAAAGCAGCCTGGTTAGCCTCAGAGCTCGTCAGAGCCGACCAACCCCTGAGGGGAGAGGGCCGATCATGGGGGCCTACAGTAGGCCGACTGTGCGGAGCGCGCTTAAAGACAATAATCTCTTTGGTGTGCGCCAAGATGCCATCTCAAGCCCCTGCCAACAAATTCCACAGCTCTGGAGGCTGTAGGCCAGAGCAAGAGCGGCCAAACAGATTGTTCTCATCAGTGAAGCGTGTTTGTGCGTGTTGTACAGCACTGTAGAGTCACACTGAGTGGCTTTAGTGGTGATAACTGCTTCACAGCGGGTGCAGCAGGCAGTGGGGGTGGGGGGTGACAATGTGTCAGACATTTCCCCAGCCTGTAACCCCCCCCCACACACACACACACAGAACATTTCCATCAGCTAACCGCGCATGATGAACTGCGCCTGGTGGAACAGGAACCGATAAAGAGCGAACAAACTTGTGCAGTCGCGCACAGCCTGGCAGCAGATCACCACTTCTTTCTGAAGTGAGTTCGCTGGCGAGAGAAGAGCAGAGGTAGACGAGGCCACAACAAGGAACTGACCCTTTGAGCTCATTCGAAACCACCTATTTTCACTTCTTCGCTTTCTCCCTTGCACCTCACCCGAAATACGGCCGAGGGCCGCCATCATTTAGGGGATTAAAATCTGTTAAATGAGTCAGGAAAAAAAGAAAAAAAGATTTCCACAAAGTAGGCGGCTAATGAACATTGAGACCACCCACTGCAGAAGTCTTTATTTCCAGTATGCGTGACATGTAAATGAGTGACCCGCTCCCCACCCGTCACACATTGGCCACACCTGTAACAGTTGTCACTCGGAAATGACATTTAAAGGAGCGAGGGCATTGCATTTCTTTGATTCACTTTTCGCATCCTCATGTCATTTCTTTCTTTTTTCCCCTCAACGGCAGGGGCTAGGAACGAAGAGCAAGAAAGGGTAGGAGAGACGGGTGGGAAGGAAAGAAGGGAAAGAAGGAAGATAACAAGAGTTGTCAGGAAGACATCAAAGCTCGCCGGGGGGCAAGGTTAAAGTTTTTCTGCACGCGGACGGACGCGGACGCGGACGCGGACGCCGGGGGTACGACAATAGCTCTCGGGACGTTATTCGTTTCTGCGAGCTAAAAAGGTCAGGTAAAGGTCATGGTCAAGGTCACCAGGTCAAAATTTTGGCATCAGTACGTAGGTCTTGCACCAAGGAGTATACATGCAAAGTATGAAAGCCCTATCTCTCACGGTTTAAAAGTTATAGACAAGGTTAAAGTTTTTGTTATTGGCAAGGTTAAAGTTTTTTAAAGGTCGGGTAAAGGTCAAGGTCAAGGTCATCAGGTCAAACTTTGGCATCAGTAGGTAGGTCTGGCACCAAGGAGTAAACATGCAAAGTATGAAAGCCCTATCTCTCACGGTTCAAAAGTTATGGGCAAGATTAAAGTTTTCTAAAGGTCGGTCAAAGGTCAGGGTCAAGGTCACGAGGTCAGAAATTTTTGCATCGGTAGGTAGGTCTGGCATCAAGGAATACACATGCAAAGTATGAAAGCCCTATCTCTCACGGTTCAAAAGTTATAGGCAAGGTTAAAGTTTTTCTGGACGCGGACGCCTGGGGTACGACAATAGCTCTCCGGACATTCGTCCCGGCGAGCTAAAAAGGAAGGAAAAGTAAGACTAGGAAGCTTTGAAAATTGAGCGATTGCGATGACCTTTCCATCTCTCCTCAATTTTTTTTTCTTCTCTCGTTTATCGACTTCAGGCGACGCCAGCAGAGCGTGACTTGGGAAGCCCAGAGGAAGGGTCATTTGACTGACCACGAGACTTACAAAGCCCTACAAAAGTAAAGATGCACGGCATCCGGACCCGTTTCCCGCGGTGGCTTGTAACAACAAACACAGGCGATGATTTATGCGCCAGGCGAGGAGCAGGGTGCATCAAAGCACAGGAGGCAGGATGCGTTCCCTTCACACGCAATTATCAAAGCCAAGTCTACTCAAAGCACAACTAAATTAGTCTGAAAGGCACAAAGCTAGCCGTGTAGTTAGTAATTTTCAAAGAGGCCAACATATCCAAGAAAGCCACAGCGTTATTGATGTTCACTGCGCGCTACACAACCTCCTCAGCCTGACAGCGCAGTACTGAGTTTCGCCATTTGGCTACGCATGTTAGACCTATCACAGGGAGATTTCCACTGAAAGACAGGCCCCGTATTGTGATCCTGTTCCAAAACCAAATGCATTCACAGCGTAGGTTCAGATCTCTACATTACAGGCCTACCAAAAAAACAGCCAAGCTGTGACAAAAAGTCAGATGTCTACCAAGGGTGCACGTGCGCGGATGGTGCCTCTCTGAGTTTGTTACAGGCCGTGCGAATTATATGAGTTTGGTTCCGGTGAAAATGTATCGACTTAAAAGTGTTGTGGTGCGATGTTTTGCAAGAATGTGGCATGTTTTCGATTTTGTGTTGCAGGTTATTTGAAAAAGGTAGATATCTGACAAACTTTTGTCACAGTTGAGCCGTTCTCTTTGGTGGGCCTGCATTAGATGTGCAGTTCAGTTAGTGTGACTGTTTGCTAATAAATCGGAGATGCAACGGAACTTCTTGAAGCATAAACAAGATAAAAGTGCTTTGGACATGAATTGCTCAATTCTTCTTTCTTTGCGTTATAATGTTTACTCGAAAATGTCTTCCACTCTTCTTTTCAGCCACATCCCATTTATTTTCCCGTGAAACAGAATATGCCTGGATTTTAAGTGGAATTCCTGTAATTTTTAATACAGCTATACAAGATGATTTTACTTTGTCCCAATTCTTCTTCAAAATATCTGCAGGATGTATGAAAACTGATATGCAGAATTTGGGCTAACCACAGCTCAGAGAAAGAACTGTGTTAACTTTCCCAGGCCAAAACGGAGAAACTTATGTCCCTAAGCGTTCTCGGTCTCGTGAAGAAATAAGCGTGCTTTTTTGAGGATCCGTTCACTGACTAAAAACGGTCAGGGCCAGACTGTGGAATAAACACTATAATCCGCTTAGGTAATTTCATTGTTGGACCGTGTTTTGAAAGGGGACCGAACTGGCAGGATAACAGGTCACGTGATACGGCTTGACGGCAAGAATTAACACACTGCCGCACTATAGCTGGGGTACCGACACAGACAGCATATTTCACCGACATGCACCGAGGTTTATTGACGCAGGTGTCCGTTTGATAGCTGATAAACACGGAGAGATTCAGCGAAGCGCGAGGAGGGGGGTTTCCCTGCAAACGAAGCAGGGAGCGCGAGAGCACCTCTCACTTCTCTTTTCCCCGTTTCACACAGGAAGCGCGATGCCAGCTGGACGACACGCCTGCGGTTTTACTGGAAGCTGGAATCGGCTCTCTACTCAATCTTTTCTCCATTTCTCTCACTCGCTCCCTCCCTCAATCTTTCACTCACAGCCTCTCTAAGATTTCCTCACTCCCCCTCCCTCTTCTAGTCACACATCTGTCCAACTACTCCTCATAATAATAGTAATCATAACGATAATAATAATAGTAAATGATAAAGTTCATTTATATAGCACATTTAAAACACAAAGTTCTAACAAGTCGACATGGTCTACAACATCCCCCGCCAATCGTGCGCTTCGTATTTTCAAACTCGATCAAGGCCTTTATGGTCTGAAGCTACACACCAAATTTGGTTACTGTATCTGTAGTAGTTTCTGAGTAAAGCTGTCCCCTTTATCTCGGACAGACGGACGGACGGAGGTCAAACCTATATCCCCCTCCCACTTCGTGGTGGCGGGGGATAATAATCAATGTGCTCTACAGAAAGACAAAAACGGAGAAAACTGACAGTTCTCGAAATTATTTATTAATGTCAAAGACATATGCCCATTTCAAAAGCAGATCAATGAGGAAGAGGATCAATGGGTAAGTCACAGTAATTATTAAAAATCTGTATGTTAAAGTCATTTATTTCTCTCCCTCCCTTGACACAAGCTCACGTTCAAGGTTACAATGGACACACATGGAGACACAGGGAGTTAGTAAGCAGAGCCTTTTATAAGGGCAAACCAAACCAAGAAAAGCACATAAAGGTTCATTGAGCTTGAGTGGTATTCACATTTTCTAATGTTTGGCGAACCATCACTAAAAAAAAAATATTCTTTACCACAGTAGTAATAGAAATGTTTTGACAGACTAAAAGGTTTGATTATTAAAATAGCCCATTGCATTGATATAGATTGTGCAACTTCAAAAGTTCATTCACGAGGCTTATTTCTGCAATAGTGTGATTGCATTTGAAGAATAGATGGCCATTTGGATATGCATCATTTTCCAGCAAAAAAATGTTTTGCACAGAATTGATGCAATTATCCCTAGTGCTTGTTTTAAAACAGAAAATAAGCAGCTTTAGATAAGCCAAACACTTTCATTCTGCAAGAGCAGTAGTTTGGCCTTATCTCTGACCAGGAGGAAGTCTTACTGCTTCCTACTCAGTAAATAAAGCTGAGTGACTCACGGTATTGTTCTTCTCCAAACAGAAAAATTATCTTTATAGCACTGCTATTAGTATGATTTGATTTCTGGAGTCATTTTTCACTCACATGGCACATTTCTCAACATCTAAAAGCTGTTCTGAGATACTACAATGCCGCATGGTACTTGGACCACTCCTGAAATCCACTGCCTCCAACGCAGCAAACTTTCTTTATTTAGAGAAAAATGTGCCGCGTATAATTCAGTCCAACACAAACTGAGTTTTGATAAAAAAGCAACAAGCAGATCCGTAGCATATGTGCTAGCCCAGATATGGATCTTTTTTTTATTTTATTAAACATTTATTTAACCAGGAAGTTCCATTGAAATTGAAATCTCTTTTTCAAGGGAGCCCTGGGGGTTGATGTGGAGAGGGAGAGGACAAGTTGCACAGCCAATGAGATCAGGGGATGAGGAGGTGGCAGTTCGAAAGAGCCAAGTTAGGAATTTAGCCACAACACCGGGGAACCCCCTACTCTCGTCGAAGTGTGTAGGATCTTTAATGACCAGAGTCAGGACCTCGGTTTAACATCTCATCTGAAAGACGGCATCTCCTTCACTACAGTGCCCTGATCACTGCACTGGGGCATTGGGAATTATTCCAACAGAGGGAAGATCACAACCTACTGGCCCACCAACACTTCTTCCAGCAGCAACTTGGTTTTTCTCAGGTGGTCTCACATCCAAGTACTAACCAAGCCCACACCTGCTCAGCTTCAGCCACTGAATGCACTGAAAATAATACTGTGATTGCAGCATTTACGAGGACCTCATGACCACAATGGTTCAGCACATGCAAAATCAAAATCAAGATCAATGACTGGTCGTGGTGTTTGCATCAAAAAAATCATTCATAGTGTTATTAATTGCATAGGTACAAAGAGTCGCATTATACCAGCCCTGACTGTATACCTCTGCAGTAAAGTGGGCACTTCAGCAAAGCAGTGACCGGCCAAATCACGATCGTTTCTGGAGGGAAAGATGAGCGAGAGAGGCTAAATATGTCCCGCAGTCCTGTTCACAGCCGCATGAATTCCCCTCAAAGCTGCAGGGAGACCAGATCTACGTGACACGAAATTTGCACATCCTTTTTTTTTTTCAATAAATTTTGCATCTCCAATCCTACCCGAATCTGGAATGCCCAATTGAGGAAGTATGAACAAGGCTTGCTCGTATGCGACCCAAATTGTTGCCAATTCAGGAGAGAGGGACGATTCAGGGCTCTCCTCCGAAGCACTTGCCCATCAATACTGCTTCTTTACACTCATTGGTTGAATCCTCGCAAGTTTAGAACGAGGATGGAGGATATCCTAACATCAACATGCTTAGAATCTTCCTGACGAGTGCCCGGCTGGCCAACCGGAGGCGCTTGAGCAACGAACAAAGCAACCATTTTGTATTACCCTACCCGGCAGCCCTTTCCCAATTTGCATCCCCGCAGCGCAATGGCCAATTGAGTACTACTTCTGAAAAAGCTGCCAACCACTGCCGGTTGGTACGACCGGGGCTCGAACCCGTGCCGTGATAGTCACTTCTGCTCCGCAATGCGGGGCTTTTAACCGCATTAACTGCAGTTTGCACATTCTAACAGCACTGCTCACTCAAAGGAATGCAAGTGGAGAATGCCTGCAAAGATCATTCTGTACTTGAACACTGACAGACCGATCGCACTGGTCATCTAAACTCATGCCTGATTCAGACAGAGGATGAGGTGCTTTCTAGGGCTGAAAATGGTTCTTTCTCAAGGTTTCTCCTTATCGACTATCAGGGAGTTTTTCCAAGCCAATGCTGCCCTGGACTTGCTGTTGTCAGGGTCAGAGGATGGGTCAGGGTTCTCAATGAAGCTTCTTGTGACCATTCTTTGTAAAATGCGCTACATGAATAAAATTTCATTTGATTTGAAGGTTCTTCTGCCAGCAGGTGGCGCTTTGACTGTCCACCTACCTGACTACCGCCCCCTTTCCTGTGCGGCGTTTCGGAATGCGCCACCAGGCCCTTTGCAGCCGTGAGTGTGACACATCGTCACCACTTCCTCTACAGATCCTCACTGTACTGAATTACCAAACTGCTGCTATGAATACACAGTTTACAGGGCTGCAAGACTGCAGCACGTACCTCCACAGAGCTAGCAAGAGCTAACACTAACCTAACACAACACCGGAGTAAATCAAACAGGGTGCAAAATTACAGACAGGACACAAATATCTTCACAATTCTTAAAATATCCCTGAAATCACAAGGCAGGGGTCCAAACCTACATTTTCTTTTATTTATATTAAGCATTTTGCGAACTTCTCAAAGCCCAAAGACTGGGTATTTGTCACGCTAAATTTTCCAAACTCACAAAACTCACATATTCCTAATCTGCCTGACCATGTTTTGGTAATGATTCTGCCTTGTCTGATCATGATTCTGCTTTGCCTGACTATGATTTGTATTGCGATTCAGATTCCATGCCACATTTCGATTTTGCATTGTCTTTGTCTGTTTGCCATATTCCACCATTGCAGTTATATTCCGGTCCATGTTTTGTCTCATACCATGCATTACACTTAGTTTCCCCCCGTCTGGTCTTTTGTCATGTGATCGCTCACTGCCCCAGTATTTTGCGCCTCACTTTTGGGTGATTTCATGGTTCCTGGGCTTTCAACCATTCCTTCCAATCTCGTTTACTACCTTCACTTAGCATTTCTATATTATTAACAATATTAACAGTTTGTTGTTTAAGTTAAACTTACAAACTAAGACTAACATTATTTATAGTACTAACGTACTAACAAACACTAGGGATTGTATAGCTGCACATTGCTAATTGACTAACAAGCTCTCAGCACTCGCTCTGCTCTAGTCTCCGCCCCTTGCCTTCACTCAATTTACTTCGCTGTGCTTCAGCAGATTTTCTGCACCTGGCTAATCACTGTTCTGCCTCTCACTCTGTGCACTTTAGAACTCCCTAACCGGAGTGTTTGTCAGTAGGCTGTCTTCGTGATCCCTGTCCACGTTTTGGCTTTTGCCAATTTCTTGTAATCAGGAACTTCTTCATGTTCATTCCTTTGTAATTAGTCTGATCCAGTTCACCTATTTCCCTTTGTAGCATGTGACTTCCCGTTTGTCTATTTAAGCAGTCTTTTCGCAGCCAGCTCCTTGTCAGAACGTTTCCATTGGTTTGCCTGTGCTACGCTTGTTTTTGCCTTGTATTCTTAGGGATTCACTTCTGACTGGACCGTCCCTGTTTTACGATTTTGGCTCTGTTTTAGATTTCTGTCTGCATCTGAGTATCAAACCCTTTTCTGCCCGACCACGAGTATTGTGTTTGCTGCCCTGGTTACGAACTGGATTTTGATTTTTGGATTGTGGACTCTGTACCGTCGCCCCCTTCCATAATAAAATCTAATTTTACTGCACTGCTTGGTTCTCGCATCTGGTTCCAGATCGCTACCTCACAAAAACAGTAGTGGCAAAGTTGTTTATCTCCCTGCCTCAGCTATTCAGTCATTTAACCTTTTTTTTTGGCTCTTTCAGGTTATTCTGACCTTCTTGCTCCACAGTTGAAATGCTATTTTTGTCATTTGCCCCCATTCCTTTAAAAAGTGCCTCAGGAAGTCAGCTAGTCATGGCAAAAATTGACCCAACTAGGAATTCAGAATTTGAAGCCCTCAGCATAACTGACCATGATTTCACTTTGGTGAAGAAAGTTTCTCAGATTTTTAGCATTCGTCAGTCACTCCTGGTAAGTCAGCATCATCGCTGTATCACACATGAGGTTATGGAAGTGTGAATGATTACAGTCATCACTGGCTTCTTACTTTTTACCCCTCAGCCCTCAAGGCTGACGGGGTATTGCTATCCTGCAGGCGGGCAGGCAGTCGGGCGGCGGGCGGGCGTCTCCAAAAACTTCGACATCGGGCTGAGGGGTATTCCGTGCATTGCACGCCAATTTTTCTTAATTTGGTGTTCATGGTGAGATACTCTAAAACAGGGCTGGCCAAATCTGGCAATCAAATCCAAATCTAGGCCAAGTTTTATGTCCCTCCAGGCACTAAGGGGTCTATTCTCCCATGCGCTTAAGTCGAAAAAAGCGCGTAGCTACGCACTTTTCAGCCTACACATATTCTCCCCTCGACTTAAGTCTGTGTATTACGCGCCCCGAAAGCAGTTGCGCGCTTGGGGCGAAGCAAGGCCAAAATCGGGGCGTTTCTAGGCGTTTCTCAGGCAAATAACACTTACGCGTATTCTCCCCCTGGCTTACGCGCTTTTTCTGTTAAGCGCTTTTGAGGGAAGTATTAAGGTCAAGCGCCAACATAAGGCGAAATGGAATATTGCGTTTAATGTCGGTTATAGGCTGAATTTTAACATTAATTTTATTTCATTTAACATGGTAAAGGTTGAGACATTTAATATTCGATTGTTCTTCCTTATTTCAAAACTACATTTCTCAAAGCCATAATTTATCAAATGAAATCATCACGATATTACGCATCAGCCTCTTCTCCAATCAGTTCAATTACAAACGCAACACAATAAATTAATACGAGTATACATAAGACCAAAGATCTAAAACCAAAATGCCAGTCCTCCATTTGCTTGCACTCTTGCGTGATTGGGAAAGAGTAAGAGGAGCTCGAAGACGAACACTCATATATCGGCTTCGTTTGGACATCCTGGGAGTAACAAACATTGAGTGCACCCAGCGCTTTCATCTGGACCGTGCATGAGGCAATCATCTATCTTTGCCGACTTCTGGATGCACAGCTATACAGCCGCAGCAATTATCCATAAAACATACCCGTGGTCATCAACGTCAGAACTGCGCTTTCGCTCCTGGCATCTGGGTCGTTCCAGAGAGTGGCTGGTGATGTCATACACATATCACAGGTGTCTGTGTCAAGGTGTCAGATGCGGTTTGTTGATGCTCCAAGTTCTTCTCCATACACTTCCACTGCAGAAAGAGTGGACGCCATCTCCTCCTCCAGTGCAGTGAAATGCACAGGGGATGATGGTTGCCCACCACCTGTTGCGTGCACACTTCTCCGGTGTGCAGAGAGCCTGGCTTTTACAGCGCCCCACAGATCTCTCCATTTATGCTTTAAATCCGGGATACTGCGCTTACATCTCCCCATCGAAGCCACACCCAGAACGATTCGCAGCTTAATTCCTCGGATCAGCCTTCAGTGCTCGCTTGCCATACAACACCGACATCTGTGAAATTTGGTTTTCGGCTTTGGCTCGATGTCGCCATCATTGTCTTCATGTTCTATTAACAAATGCGACTGCCCTATATGTTCGCGATAATCTAAAAAGTTGTTATATTTTCACGAGTGAAGAGATTGATTTTCTAATTGAGGATATCTGTATTAACTAACTTGTGTCTTCGTAATTTTTTTACCATTGGTAATACTGTACATTTTAATGTGTGAATAAAGATATTATTAAATAGGCTACTAGATTGAGCCCTACCCTGGCAAATACCAAAGCACTACCCATTTGTTAATCAATTTTAGCCGATAAAGAATAGTCGACATGGGAAGAATCATTATCAGAAAATGGGATAATTGATTATAATAAAGTATTAGGCACAAGTTCAAGTGAATGTGTCGCTCAAATCAAATAGGATATGATAGGCCATGGATATGGAATTCTGTCATTGCTGAGGCGGTTTCGGGGCGAAGAGATGACCGCGTGCGGGGTAAGAATCCTTGTTAAAGCGTTTCCATGTCCTTTAGTTGCAAACCTGACATCGGAGTAGTTTGAGATTTCAAGTGCGCAATTTCTAAATGAGATCATATAAACTGTCTTTGATTGTCTTTTTTGTGTGACTAGAATGTTCCCTTTGTCTTCTTCCCCGTCTTTCACGGAACAAACAGGCTGGGGTAGGAGGGGCACATTTCCAGTGATCTGAGCGCTGGTTGAGAAGCGCTAAATTCTTTATTTATTATTTCATTATCGCGGCAATTTGTTTGTTTGCATAGCTTTAATGCCATGGTGGCTAGAGTAAGAAATAACAAGTGTTTGCCACTAACATGGCAATATCCCCCGCCGCCTCAATTTTATGTGTCCGTACGGACGGACGGAGACCAATGCTATATCCCCTGCTTCGTGCTAACCGCGCGGCGGGGGATAAAAAAAAAGATGTCTCACTTCTTGCACTAAATTGGTACAGACATACATAGGCCTACTATTACAGCGGCATATAAAACCTACTATCTTCAAAATGCTAAACTTCACAGGAAAATAAAAACAAATTAAATTAAATAATAATAATTAAATAATATAAATGGATAAATATAATTTAAAATAAAAAAAATGTTTAATTTTGCATGTTAGAATATACGAGTTTTCGTTTCTTATCAGTTTGGAGATACGAGGTTTTGTCAGCAGGCCAATGATGTTCAAATTTAAAGTCTGGTTTGCGTTTTCCATGGACCACAAATGCATTTTTATGGTAAATCAGAAAATCCTTTTTCCATGTTTTCCTGATAGCCATAATCAATGAGCTTGGTACAGAGTCTGCCTCTCTTTTGCATTAGTCACACCTCTTTCATAAGGCTGCCTACATTCTGAAGTTAAGCGCTGTGGGCGTGATCGAAGCACGTAGGGGAGAATACGCGTAACTCAAATACGCTTAACTAGAATCGCGTAAAAAAGGACTTACACGCTAATGGGAGAATAGACCCCAAGTGAACAATTTTTGCCACTGATTGGTTAGACTGATCTCACCTGACTCCCAGGTAAAGGGAGGGAGTAAAACCAGCAGTTCTTGGCCTGAGTCTGCTGTGGAATACAGACTTCAACACCCCACCTCTGCCTCTCTCTCCCTAACTCATGGCATGACCCCAGCATTATGTTCACTTTTTAACCCTTTAGTTTTGAATAAAAGTGATGGAAAAGCATAGGTTTTAAAGTGAAACACAACACAGAGTCTTGAGTCTTTTCTATGAGTAAACCAGAACAATGAAGACACAGGGGGTCTGTTCATTACAGCTGAACTTAGTGTCCACTGTCTGCACATTCAAACAGCAGAACCGTCATAGAAAAACATGGCATATTAACAAACTTGTAGTTTTTGTAGTAGAGTTCTTTCAGCTGTATTGAATTTATTTAGTCTACAGTATTAGAATGTTTTTCAAAACATATAATGTGAAGTTAATGCAGTGGTCAAACTGGGGACGGGTCCCTCTGGGGGGCGTGGAGATTGAGCACACTTAAAGTAACATGAATATGATTAATGTGGTGACATTAACTGACGAGTGTACTTATACTAGCAGGCTATTTTGCAAACCTGAATCTTTTGTTTACCTCAATAGGATGAATTATTAATTATATATAAAAATGAAAATCTGCTTTAGCTGGAGAGGGGGGCATTAACTTCTTTTGGCCTCTAAAGGGGGGTGTGACAGAAAAAGTTTGAGAACCGCAGACCTCATGCATCGAGATTTTCAGGACTTACTGGTGGTGCAAGACCTCAGACCTCATATTACACAGCATAAAACTTGTCACACACCACACGGGTAATTATACAGGGCTTTGACTGATGCTGTGCAAAACAGTTGAGTAAGGTAGGCTGCTGGAGTTAATCTTAAGTTCCACAGCAACAAACAACCCATTAGAAGAAGGAATATTAAGGCAAGAGCTAGCCATGCTCTAGGACTACATGCTATCACACCACTGGTGTTGAACCAGTGTTAAAACAATCTAGTTCAGTGGGCAAAATACTGGACTTGTGGACAAAGCATGTTTGTATTCCTGGAAAAGCAAACCTATAATGACCAAAGCTGCAGTACTTAGAGCGCTATAGCAAACATCCGGCTATCTAAAATGGACCTTAACTGTCAAAAAAAAAAAGAAGGTAGCACCTATATTTGTTCAGTCAAGTGTGAATACTGTGACTGAATACTGAATCTGATATATCTAGAAAATTCTGGAGGGGTAAAAATCCCTTCAGCTCACACACAATTGGACTCCTCAGTAGCTTATACCATATTTTTTTAAATCTGCATTAAAGGGGGACTATCATGGCTGGGAAAGTTGGGTGTTATTATTTCAATCTATCTTGAAAAAAGTTCCCACTTTTTTTTTCTTTATTTTGCAATTTCATTCATTTTTATGAGCGATTTTACAAAACTAGTGGACCGCGCCATTTTCACCACAGCAGACGAAAATTCACCCTCGATCCACTTGGGGCGCCCCTAATCGTGATTTCAGTGCGGCTGTTAGCGCCATGAATTTCCGTTGTCCTGCGGTCCTGCATTGAGATTGTTAAATGACTGAGATATTCCCGCTTCCTCTATGGGGCAGACAGACAAGCTTAATTATTACCTTTTTCTATCCAACACAACTTTCATTTAGAGGTGAACTAACATCAGAGGCGATTTGAAATGCTTTTGGAAAGAAAAGTGCGATTTGAAGTCTGCTAATTACCAGCAAGGCTGGACAGTTGCCGTCACCTTGGCATGATTAGCTCACCTTAAATCAATTCCCCTGTACTTTCCCTAACTTGTAATCAAGCCATTTATTCAGCCAACTGACCAATCAAAACCAAAATCAAGTCAATAATGATTTAGAAGAGATAATAAGAAGCAGACAAACCGAACCATGCTAGATTGAAATAATGTCAGTAATCTAAATAAATAGCAGACCTCTGAATTCCACCTCTCGTAGGAAAATTTCACGTATTATTAAAAAAGATTTCTTAAAAATAAAGTCATGTTAAGATGGCCCGGGTTTTTAAGCGTCAAAAAATATACGCAAAGTAGAAAACATTGTGTGAAGCGCATCAAACGTGAATGTGAGAGAGAAACTATTTTCGCATTGCAAGCAATGGACAAATGCACCGAAGACAGGGCAAGCACGTTCAGGCAAATCTGTGCCGCAAATTTTGAACATTTTTTATTTAATAATTGACAGGGCTCTAAAGTTTTCAATGCAGGGTTGCGTGAGATTTTCTCCGGGGGGTGCATGATACTATGCACCTTTTAAAACAGGAGCAACTTAAGTACATGTACTTTGTTACAGCACTTAAGTTCTTTTTTTTTTTTCAGGATTTGTATATTACTTATGATTTTTTTTTTAACAGGGACTTTTACTCTACTACATTTAAAAGATAAAAAGAATACTTTCACTTTGTTACTTTGACACTGGCAACTTCGTTACTCGTTTCAAATTAAATTGTTAATTGAATTCATCATTTACGGATTATTCGGATTTGGCGCTATGGCACTTGCGAATGCTACTTGACACGAGCTTAAAAATTTGATTTCAACTTGCTCGTGTTTACCCTTGGAGTAGCTGTTAGATTTTGAACAAGATAATGTTTAGCCATACCTGTACTTTTTATTTCAGTGGGACTCTCCATTATAATAAAGGCTCAATTAAATAATTCTTTTGTGTATTTGTATCGTTTTGTCAGTCACAAACAAAGAGATGTTGCGGTACCACCTGTGACACCGGATCGGAGCAGGGTTTGTTTTCAGCCAAAATACACTACATGGAGGGGAGAGAGCCCCCACTCTCCCCATAACAAGTTACAAGTCAATTCATCTAACCATAACCCTCCAAAGCTGTTAAACTGAGGCAAAAAATGATCCATAAAGCAAATGTCCTGCAAAGTTCCTCGACTTTAATAAGAAGCCACTGTAAAAAAAAAATTAAGTGATTGCCTGATTTCGGGCTTCCACTTCCAGATCTTCTTTGACTTATGCACACAAAAGCAGCATTCGCACGCGTGTGGAGGACGTGATTACGGCTTTCACCTAGCGACAAGAAATACTATTTTCTGATTGGCTGATCGGTTGCTGATTCAAGCAGAGCAGTCTGCCTCCGCCTTATTCATTCATAGATTGCTGATCTCTTTTATATACAGTCTGTTACTAATGTGCAGCGATTTTATCACTTCTCGGCGTGAGAAATGTCATGTGTGGCCTTACTGAAGCATGTGACCTTACTGAAATGCGTGAGTCTCACGCTCAATGCATGAGACTTGAGAGCCCTGAATTGAACAAGATTCGCACACAACGGATTCCTCTACTCTACAATTGCTTTCACCCCCTTCCCATTTACTTGGCTTGATTTGTAATCAAACAGTTGATTCACTCAATGAACAATTTCAAATTTGTTGGTAGTTTAATTTATTTAGATATCCATGTATCCAGACATTTTGACATTGCATGGATCATACACATGAATGCATGTGGCAGCCGCAGTGACGTTATGATCTCGCTAGTTCTCGTGCCACTTGTGGCGTTAATGGCGGCCTCCTGGAAACAGCAATTCCGGCTAATTAATGGTCATTGGAAAGAACAGGGGGTATGTATGGGCAAAAATAAATCTACCGTGGATATTATGTTGGAGTTAGTTACAGTAAGATTAAGTCAAAACGTGTTGCGTCAGTATAGTCCTCCTTTAAATAGTCAACAAAGCCATTCTAGCCAGGCTCAGAAGCTGAGTCACAATGCGGACATGCGCAAACAAACACGGACTTATTGCGCGCTCCCTCCGGCCCCGAAGAGAACAAACGCAAAGGTCGGACTCTCTCCCGTGCGATCATGGAAGGAGCTCGAGCAATACAATCCGAGAGGAAGAGATGTGCAGCTTTGTCAACAGTACGGTCTTCAGTCACAGACATCCGCTTATCTCTACAGCCATACTGGACCCTCAAACGTGAGACGATATTCCAGGGACTTTCCCAAATTAAGACTAATTTCAGCTCTTCGGGAATGTGCGGTTGAAGAAAATAAGAACTACCGCCCATCTAATACTTATCCACAAAGCCACAATCACACAGCAATCTCGCGGAGAACAGGAGGAGACGCCAACGACGGAGGACTTAAAATCAGCCACTGGAGTCCACTGTATTTAACCTCCTCCAATGCAGACTCCGCTCCCACGGCACTCAAGTGCTCCAGCGGAACAGCTGGTGGACAGTGTAAGCGACGCTGATGTGGAATGGGATGATCAAACGATCGGCTTTCAGCTGGAGCTTGGAGGGAAAGATGAGATGCCAGTTGAGGCTCATACGAAATCTCCAGTAGGGAAAGCTTCTTTTAGACGGACCCACAAAAACAACTGGGCGATTGTGCAGTTCTCCTAATTAGAGGGGGGAGGAGTTCAACTAATATTTGTAAAAGGCAACACGAATCTGCATAGCTTGGTTCAAACGAGCTGCGTCGTAATGTGTTATGCGGCCCTCATTTACTGACAAAGCAGCCGATGACCAAGTTAGCAGCCTACTTTGTGTATCAATGGCCAGAAATTATGATAATGATGATAATAATAATAATCATCATCATCATCTTCCAGCGCAGCACATATTTCGCTAAGCACATTTTGCGGCTCAAGGCGCAGCGCCTGAATTAACTTCTAATCACTTTCCTAGATACACAACCCTGACCCAAATAGACTTCATTCGTAGAAACTTGTATGTGGTCCAGGAGAACAAAAGCACGAATGCTGGTCTCGGAAGGATATTATGGGGATCGCTCAGGTTCACTGCAGAAGCCACTATAACTTAGCTTAAAAATTAAGTCAGCAACAGGTGGATTCCGTCTCAGCGCGGCTATCTCTAGACATACTTTAAAAAGCAAAAAAGATACACACGTGCAAAATGACGAGTTACGGTTTACACATGCATTAGTCAGGTTAATTAATCGTTACATTTATCAATGCTTGCATAATTTTGCCAATAGCGGAATTGCAATGTCGCAACTTCTACATCCCAATGCCGTGTTTCTCTTTCAGGGAAAAGGCATAGCCTAATAAATCTTTTAAGACGTGTGTTCCCGTAACTTAATACTGTAGGTAACTTTGTTGTGATGATATGACACAATGTTCACACATAACACACAGCTGCAATGTCCCAACAACAAAGCGAAGAGAGTAAATATTTGAAAGCTCAACTAAAACCCGCCAAGGAAAGCGCATGTTACAAGACACATAACGCGCATTTAATTCTCATCAGAGCTCGACAACCTTCTGCACAAACAGTTTTTGCAATAATGCAGATCGTCCCAACAAGCAACGATGTCAGCGGTATCGTCAGCGTACGCCCACATGCTTTTTGAAATTACCAAATAAACTATGCGATAGAGATATACTCATCGTTTAAATTACAACATTGCTTCTGAGTCACTAAAATGTCCATATTGTCTTAGCTACAATGGCAAATGAACTTACCTAAGCTGTTCTCCAAACCATCCATATTTGGGGGTTCCGAGTGTTTTGCTTCCTTCGATTTTAAGTTTCGATGCTTATTTATTTACTTTGGATCGCCGAAGTCTAAAGTATGAGGTTTTCACTCATAGTCTTCTGACAGCCAGCGCTGTTGAAATCCAACTATTTATGACGGTGGTTTGTGTAATACTCTTCAGTATAACTTCTAAATTCTCAGGAGATGTTGGCTGGACTCGTTAAATAGCTCATACGCATCGCTAGGCTTGTACAGCAAAAAAAATTGATTCGCTTTCAAAATGCGCTCGAAGACCCAGATCCAGGAAATGCTCGACGCAGAGGTGGGAAGCACATTTGGCTGTTCGGCGGCAAGTCCCAGCTACCCACGCCTTACATGCTGGTAACGTTAGACTACATGAGAATCGCATTGATTATAACATATATTTCGCATTTCTTAGCTAATGGAAATTATTTTTCCCGCTTAGCTTGGCATTGTGCAGTTATTTCATCTTGACATGTAATTGGGAAGCAACATTTGGCGCCCCGGTTAACTAAACATTCCTTTGCATTCTGCTCCGAGCAAATTAACTTTGGAAACTCGTTTACATAATTCACAAGAAACATATATTTCTGGGGAAACAACTCATTGCTGTTGTAGATGATAAACAATTAAACTGCAATGCGGGCGTGTTTGTAAACTTGACGTTGCGCTGGACTCTTTCCATTATGGTCAGATGCCATCATGTGGTCGCACCTCGAATTGCCGGTTCTGCAGACAGGCGGAACTATGATTTAAGTTCCTAGGGTCCAGGGGGAAGAGTTCACTGCCTGTACCAAAGAGGAATTGCACTATGGAAATAATGGCGCTGCCCATGCTTTTGAAGGAGACCGGCTGTCCTAACAAATGTTTATAAGCGTAAGTGTTTTGATGAACTATAATTGTTCAAGCGTTTATTAACAGTTTTAACCGGCTAGCTTGTAAATATCTCGGTTTTCACCGAGCCGTAGCGTTGCATTAGCCCGGTAACTAAAGGTAACTTGGGGTTGCTCGGTGCCTTACTGAAATATAATACTATCTACTGTCATAACTACATGTTATCCATTCAGTAGATACATATGTTTGTTCCCCGAGATGAATAATTGTAATTAATACTGGCTCATAGCGGGGAAATTTTCTGAGTACTTCATGACATAAAGGAACGTTATAAATGGTGTAACTAACACCTCATTACTCACTGTTCGGACAGGTCATGACTGTATTACTTTTGAATCAGTGGCGGCTGGTGAACTGGCAATTGGGGAAGCTCAAACCCAACTCTCGAAAATAATGATTGGTCAAGACCTGTTTTTTTTTTTTTAACTCAGAGGTTGGAAGCAATGCATGTTTTTCACTATCGTTTAAATTGTTAAATTAAGTAAGATCATTTTAAATGTCTTTAATTTCATTGCTTCCAATGGACGTCGTATTTTATTTAAACAATTCGGTAAACGATCATGAAATGCATGTATTGCTTCCAACCCCTGAGTAAGCCAAAGCGTTAGAAGTCCGGAGTCATAGTCGGTTTTCAATGACTAGTTGTGACATCCACCGTAACGCACGTGAAACTAAACCTCCAGGCACAAGGACTTCAATTTCGCGCGAGAATCTCGTACATATGCGTTGATTGAATAGTTGCAGACTACAGCAGGGGAACATAATTATGCCATCAAAACTCACGCCTAATGCATGAGAGTTAAGAGATGCGTTTTTAATGAAACCTGACCACACCTGATAATGTTGAGTTTTCGGAGTTTCTATAATGGTTATTTAAATGAATGTTTGAAAACAGGTCAAGAACATGCACTGTATAAAAAGATGGACGGGGCACCCGGGTCTGAAAAGGGAGGCCAATGCGAAATCTCTAAAAATTGCAATCTATCTATTTTGAATATGGTGGTTGCAGAAGGAAGTTCAATGCAATAGAAGTGTGGGAAAATGACCCTACTTTCCCTGCCCGATTCAATATTTTAATAATTATTTTCCATGTTATTTTATGGCATCTATGGCAAGTTTCAAGTCTCTTTCGATATATCATGATGTTCGTTTTTGTAAATTATGGTCTAGACTAGAATAAAGGACTAGAATAAAGGATAAAGCCAGAGTATGCTTCAGGGGCTTGGCTATCTTCCGGTCCTCGTTAGATGCGGTCAGATCCTCCCCTCGCTCCTCCCTGGATATTCAATTCACGCTTTCGTCCAGTAGGAATCACATCTGGTTTCAAAATTACAAAATGGCGTTTTTTAAATTTCCAAAATCGAGACTTCCTATATGGTATGCTGAAACCAGTGGGTGATGTCACAGTTGCTTTGTCCATCTTTTTATACAGTCTGCGGTCAAGAATTGGGCAATTTGTGCTCATATTAACTTAACTTAAGGAGAAGTGGCTAGACTTGATGGTCCTTAGGATTTTTGGAGTCAAAGTAAATTTTGTTAAGATTGAAAATGGGTCATGAGCGATTTATTTTTAAGGGATGGTTTGAGCTTCCCCTGTTGCCAGTTCACTAGCACCCGCTGTTTTGAATGAGTGTCATTCAGATGTTCAGATTCATATTGAACTTGACGCTAAGGATGTTATTTACCATCGGTTGCGTACTCCAATTCATTCTGTGTGGTAATGCTGCAGTAATGCAAGTTATAATGAGAGATTGTGCATGGCGTTACATGTTTGAAGGATGCCGGCCGCTGAATATTTGACAGCTGAATGATCGTCATGCTTCAGCCATGAACTGCGGTCCGTGTCTATTACGGAAACGCCATTTAAGAGCCGTGGCAGTGTGTCTTAGGGCTGTTGTTCCAGCTGCAGCTCCACTGAGCTCAACTCATGCCCGCTCTCCAGTCCTGCACAGACGTATTGTAAAGGTGAGTGGTTTGTCCTAAATTTGCATAAATCGCGCAGATGACTTGTTGTTGATTTAGACATTTGTGTTGAATCAACTAGGGGGGGTAAACTCACAATCAAATTGTCACTCTTAAATTTTAACGTGATGTTATTAGTGTTTCCCACAACATGTTTTAGTTTAACCTGAAAAGTGAATAGTTGTTCAGATGTTTTGTAGATGTTCCTTTCCAGACTGGCCTAAAATAGTAGTGTAGACAGTAAATGCAATGTTTGTTTATAGTTATTTTCAAGTCGTACGCATAAACGCATCTGTGTTCCCAGCATCCTGTAACGATAAGGAGTCTCCATGGTAATTATGCACTTCTCAAGAATCAGCCGATTGCTGCGGACAAGGAAGACAATTCTGAGCATGAGGGGCACAGTGCAAAATCTCTGGTCACCCACGACAACCTGTTTGAGCGTGTGGCCCAGGAGTCGAGGACTAAGGCCACCTTCAACCGCGTGCTAGACGTGTTCGCCAAGCAGGACATTCGCCGTCGCGGACACGTGGAGTTCATCTACGCTGCCCTGAAGAAGATGCCGGAATTCGGAGTGGAAAGGGACCTGATGGTGTACAACAAGCTCTTGGACATTTTCCCCAAGGAGGTGTTTGTGCCGCGGAACTTCATCCAGCGCATTTACAATCACTACCCGCGGCAGCAGGAGTGCGGTGTCCAGCTGCTGGAGCAAATGGAAAATTACGGTGCGTGTGTATGGCTGCTTGTGTAATGTGGGATGGCAGGGCTCAAAATTTACACCTGCCTCCAGTCAAATGTTGGCAAAATATGCGAGTGGATGGTAGATATGCTCTACTCACCACCAATGGTGATCTGTCGAGTGGCCGGTTAGATTTGAACATTCTTTAGCTACTTTGCTGATGGATAAAGAAAGAGAATTTTGCTCTGCTAACAGGAGTGCGGTGGGTGCCATGTTGTGGTGGGCCAGCACAGGTCCTATAATACTCTGGAGTTGGAGAGTAGAGAGAGAATAATTTGGAAGTCGAATTAACCTCATAAAACCTATGCAGCCGTTATATGGGTTTGTCCAATGCAGCTGTTGCATTCAAACCTGTGGAACTTTTGGCCTATAATTTCTAATGGAGATTCTAATTTTTACAAAAATCCTAATTATGTCCTGATGTACCACAAGGAAATGTGTATCTAATGATGCACAAGAGTTGGATATTTTTTATGATGCGGCCATAAAACTATGGTGCCCTCGGTTGGAATTTTTCATTCGTAAACATGGTGTTACTTCAGTGAAGCTCTGCAACCAGCAGATGGAGAATATGTATGTGACTTTGTTGTATAATATTGAAAAATGACTTTTCTACCTTTGAACTGACTATAGGAGGAAATTTGTGCAATAATCAGGGCGTAAGGGGTTTAAAGTAAGATTGATGCTTAGAGAGCGTGATTATTTGTGCCAGCAGGAGTCATGCCCAATGTGGAAACCAAGGTCCTTCTGGTGCAGATTTTTGGGGAGAGGAGTCACCCGATGCGGAAGTATCAGCGGATCATGTACTGGTTCCCTCGCTTCAAGCACATGAACCCCTATCCCATCCCGCACGAGCTGCCCCAGGACCCCATCGACCTCGCCCGCTTCAGCCTGAATCGCATTGCTGCTGACCTGGATGCCAAGGTCACAGTGCATCAGGTGAATACAATGTCACGTCCTCCAAAAGCACTTCCTTTTCCTGTCGATCAAAGTGAAACCAAAGGTTACACTCCAGGTCCAAACTGTAGAAGTCCACCCCAGTATTTAATTGTAACCAAGTGGATTAGCTAATGTGCACTGATACCGACACTGATATCCGCTATCGTTCCGATACTGATTCATATAGCTGGATTGGGTAATGGTGACAATGGACTAATCTGGTATCAGATATCATTATTTCAGTGAATTACAATTTGTTACATTTATACTTCTGTATTTATTAGTGAAATTTTGTTTTGCAAAGTTTTGATAGCAATGTTTAAGTCGAGCCCGATGTTGCCTTACACATAAAAGAATGATCCCAGTCTCTTTCACACAGTGAGGCATAAAGCTAATCGTCGGCCTGCTGATAACACCTTGCATCTTCAAAATGATGATAAACTTTACAAGAAAATAACAAATAAAATAATATGAATATATAAATTTAAAATATAAATAACATTTTTATTGTAATTTTGCATGTAAGAATAGTGTACATACAAGTTTTTGTTTCTTATGAATTTGGGGATACAAGGTCTTATCTGCAGGCCGACGTAAGGAATTAAACACTGGTGACTGAATTGGTGCCCGGTATTAAACAATACCCAAAGTCCACATAATGTCAATATTGGTGTCGGGACTGAAAAAAAGTAAAATCGGCGCATCCCCACCTGGCTCAGTTCTTTAGCCTGGAAGTGGATCTTTTGAATGAGATCAGCTGGCTGAGTTCTTGAATGGGAGACCTACATCGCAGGATTGCTTTAGCTAGCCTGGTTCTTGCCCTGCGGCAGAAACGGGACACAGTTAGCTGGCTTGTTTTGGGTTTGGGAAGCTGGTGTCATAGTTTCTGCTTTCCCAGCTGATGGCTTTGAATGATTTTTATTATTCTTGTGTTTTTTGTTCAGTTGCCGTACTCCGACATCACTGAGAGCGGGGAAGAGGTGTCACAGCCATATATCGTAGGTACTGCATCCTCAGAACCTCTAATTACTTTTACACAAATCCCGCAGTGCATGATACTGCTGTGGAAACAGCTCTGAGACCACGTCAAATCTGAAGTTCCACCATGTATGGCTGTGTGTTCGTGCAGTGATTACTAGTTTTTTTCAATATTTTGTTATGAACTAAACAAAATAGTCTTTTGGAACAGTAATTTGCAAAAATAAAATGAAATAACATGTCTGCTTGTTAAAATATTAATACACCTTTATTTAGCAAGGTCTCAACATTCAGTATTTGGAATTTAAAAAAAAAAAAAAAAAAAAAACTTACCTTTCTGGCATTTTTACACTTTTCTTTTGTAATCTTAAAATGTTCCTACTAAGAGTATGGCACACTAAAATGTAAATGAAATCCACCAGGTGTTGAAACTCATCAATATTCAATTCTCATATATTTCTGTTAAAAGTCTGACCAATCATTTTCTTTGGTCCAAATGAAATGATTTGCCGAACTTCCTGTCTGTCATCCGTCGCCGCGTCCCTTCCAGTTGCCTACGGCTGCCACCGCTCACAAGTCGCGTGCCTCTCTGGCAGAGCAGCAGAGCGGTAGAGACAAAACGGGTACTCAACAAAGGGGTCTGTTCTCCCATTTGCACGCAAGTTCTTTTTTACGTGATTCAAGTTAAGCGCTTTTGAGTTGCGCATATTCTCCAGAAACTTGCTTCGATCACGTCCAGAGCGCTTAACTTGTAGGCGGCCTTATGAAAGAGGTGTGCCTAATTCAAAAGAGAGGCAGACTCTGTACAAAGTTCATTGATTATGGCTATCAGGAAAACATGGAACAAGGATTTTCTGATTAACCATGAAAATGCAGTTGTGGTCCATGGAAAACGCGAACCAGACTTTAAATTTGAATATCGTGGGCCTGCTGATAAAACCTCTTATCTCCAAACGGATAAGAAACAAAAACTCGTATGTCCACTATTCTTACATGCAGAATTAAAAAGAATTTAAAATAAAAAAAAAAAAAAGTTTATCAATTTATATTATTATATCCCGGAATGCCGAATGGGATATTATGTTTTTGATCCGACCGCCGCCCCGCCGCCCCAAGTGTTAACGCGATAACTTCAGTAATATTTCAATTAGAAATGTCAAGTTTTGCATATAAGTAAGTATCATAAAGAGGAAGAACTGATTTGATTTTGGACAATTTACGATTTCTAGATTGGCCACTAGGGGCCAAAAACTGATTTACGTGTAAACGCGGTAACTTCAGTAATATTTCAATTAGAAATTTCAAGTTTTGTAAATAAGTAAGTATCATCAAGAGGAAGAACTGATTCGATTTTGGACAATTCACAATTTTTAGATTAGCCACCAGGGGCCAAAAACTGAAAAAATCACTATTTTTAATCATATCTCTGGAAATATTTGTCCAATTGACCTCAAATCAAGCGCAAATGAAAGGTCATGACCTGAGGATGTGCCCCACGATGACATTATATCTGTTTGGTTCAAACTTTTGACACAAGGTGGAGCTTTGTCACATAAAATTCACCATTTTTGCCATATTTTTGGAACCATTTGTCCAATTGACATAGAACTATGTGCAACTGCAAGGTCATGACCTCACAACCTGTCACATGATGACATCATGCCTGTATGGTTCAATATTTTGGCACTAGGTGGCGCTTTGTGATGGAAAATTACCATTTTGGCCATATCTTCAGAACCGTTTGTCCGATTGACCTGAAATTAAGTTCAAATGAAAGGTCATGACCTGAGGGGCTTTATATTGTATTGGGTCTATTTAAGGATTGGGGAATTGGAGGATTTGGGGCGTTCGGGGATATACCCCAAGCCGTCGCCTCCGACGGCGTAAGCCTAGTTTAATAATTATTTTTTAATTTTATATTTATTTTTTATTTTCCTGTGAAGTTTATTTTTTTGAAGATACAAGGTTTAATCAGCAGGCCGACGATATGCCGCTGTAATAGTTGGCCTATGTATGTCTGTGCCAATTACAAGAAGTAATGCAGATATCTTCTTTTTTCATTTCTTATTCTAGCCACCATGCCATTAACCCTGGAGAACCCTAGACATCTTTTTTCCTCAAGAAAAATATTAACTTGGCATAAAAATTGACATCTGCTAATGTAGGGTAGGGGCTAATTAGGTGAGGTCAAATTTGACCCCGTGGGTTCTCCAGGGTTAAAGCTATGCAAACAAACAAATTGCCGCGATAATGATATAATAAATAAAGATTATTTATTTATTTACGCATCTCAACCAGCGTAATCAGAGCATTGAAAATGTGCCCCTCCTACTAGCCTGTTTGTTCCGTTGAAGACAGGGAAGAAGACAGGTAAAGAGAACATTCTAGTCACACAAACCCTTGAAATTTCAAATTACTCCGATGTCTGGTTTGCAACTAAAGGACAAGGCAATGCTTTAACAAACAAAGGATTCTTACCTTGTACTCGGAAAAATCTGCGGGGCGCTGTAAAAGCCAGGCTCTCTGCACACGGGAGAAGTGTGCACGCAACAGGTGGTGGGCAACCATCATCCTTAGTGCATTTCACTGCACTGCACTGCACTCTTTCTGCAGTGGAAGTGCATGGAGAAGAACTTGGAGTAGATACGAATGAAGGAGGGTTACGTAAAATAGTCATTTTTATTTGCCTGTATTCAAAGTATCGCTACGATAGATACTGGAAAGAAGCTGGTTTCAAATATTTATTGTATTTTTTGGCATTTCAAGCAGTTGCGCAGTACATAGGCGTCATGGGCCGAGCCAGGGAATTTTGCACAGATGCTTAATATACGCGTATCTTGATCGCGCACAACCTGAACATTAATGCTGTGCCGACGTCTACGGTCTCTGTACATATTCTTATTAGTGTAAGGGGTTCTGATTGCAACGTGAGTGCAATCAATGGCTCCCACAACACTGGGGAACCTAGCGACCTCCAAAGTTAGCCTGGAAATAAAACTGCTGCAATTCCTCCTAATTTAATGACTAACGTTACCGGGACAATTCTGGTGAGGAAAGACTCATCTGACCTGTAAACAAACAAGCGCTGAAATGCTATAATTACTATAATAACTTTAATGGTAGTTCGTCAGACATTATGAGGGCATTTTATTTTATACCACATATAGAATTGAATATTATGTAATAAATGTTGGTTAGTTTTCACTAACCAGTGCCTCTGAATCTGACTCCATTGCCCCGTTTCAAGATGCTTTCACACCGGATGCGAAATGAATTTTTTGCACGACAGATTACATTCAAAGTCAATGCAAAGACACGAATACGCGTGAGATTCGTGACTTTGCATTGACTTTGAATGTAATCTACTGTGCCAAAAATTCATTTCGCATCCGGCGTGAAAGCAGCTTCATTCGCGCTGCTCACTTTCTCGCACGCGTCAGGGGAGGAGGGGAGCCTAATAGGTCAGGCAGGGGGAGGAGGGTGGGACTTTGGAGGGAGGCGGAGTCGTTCATGTTCAAGTTTTTACTAAGTGCTGTGCCACATGCCAGAAAGGTAAGAATAGCTTTAATTCTTTCTCCTGGTGTTATATGTTCTGCAAGTTTGTGCAAAAATTCTGAAGGGCCCAAACGCTGCATACTTCTGATCTCTCAGGCAGAGGACGTATGGATCAAATTGTAGGCTGTTATGACATAAAACATTTAGTTTGTTTATAACTGCATTGAGGCCATTTGGAGATCACTATAAAAAATGTAAAAGCTATGCAGTGTCATAGTGTTGGTATTCTGAGTGCTGTCAGAAATTTCCAGGAGATCAGCTTTGCCACATCTAATTCAGACTCCTACCAGTTTGGGTGAAAACTGTGGTCTGATCCAGAGTCTGTTCACTGTTTCGAAGAAGAGTCCTCCCTCCTCTTAATGGTCGCAGCAGTTGGTTGAACTGAAGGGTTCACTCCCATTCCTTTATAACAGGTATACAGAGCCCGGACCAGCGCTCCCTACTGGCCAAGCACAACACCGGCCGCCCCGTCTTAGTGGAGGGTCCTTTTCCCCTGTGGCTGAGGCAGACCTGTGTGTACTATTACGTGCTGAGGGCTGACCCAACACCGCCCGAGGAGAAGGTGAGGTCCTGGCTCATTTTTGGGGAAGCATTATTCAAGACAGCCCACATCTAATGAACCCAACAGCTCAAAGTTTTCTGCTGAATCTGTTTAGGCTGGATTCAATTTTATAGCCCTCTATGTTCAGGCTATACTTTGACTCGCCTGATACTTAATGCGCATTCTACCTTCCCTGCCCAATGTTATTTATCTTCCAACGGCCTTCATCACCGACTTACTTTTATCTGAAGCGATGTGAAGCATCTACTTAATAGAAGTATTGTTAACCAAAAAAGCAACACCTTGGTCATAAAAAAACAATACATTTTTAAACCTTCTGGGCAGTGTGGTCAGTGTGGAGTATCTCATTGGGTCATGAAGGGTTGACAGAGACTGGGGTTTTGGGCACCAGGCTTCGTAACGAACAGGATACCATTTGGTTCCTCAGTATTCGAAATGTTGAGTTACTTTAGTGGTGGGAAAATGGCTTTCCTGGGTTAAAGGAACTGTCACTCTATTCATTTTTTATGCTGGCCTGCACAGTTGTGCATTGTGCTATGCTGTGTTATACTATGCTGTTATGCCTTGCAATATTATGCCATTATATTATGCCAAGCCGAGTTATGGCATGCTATATCATGTTATGTAATGCTATGCTATTATGCCATGCTAAGTATTGTTATGCTGTTATGTTATGTAATGCTATGCCATGTTACGCCATGCTATATTATGCCGTTATATGCTATGCTATGCTGTTTTGTTTAGTGCTCTTTCATTTTATGGAATGCTATGCTATGTAATGTTGTGCTTTGCTGTGCTATGTTATGCCTCATTAGCACTGAAGCTGGTGGTCAGGAACAGCCAGGTTTCTGAAACACACTGTTCTCTGTCCGGCCTGCAGATAGAAGAGCCATACGACCCAGAGCGCTGCTTCTTCTACCCGCTCCAGCTGGACCTGGACTTGGAGCGAGACCTGGAGGCAGACAACGGCTTCGATGTGGATGAAGGTGAGGCCTGGACTGTTCAGGCCCCTCTATGATAATGAATATTAGCAACAACATTCATTCACACTGATAACTGATAAGTCGTGTGGACGGTGTCTCCTGCCATTTTGAACGAGACGCCCTCAAAATTCCCTCTGGTTTTTTTTTTTTTTTGGATGTCGATGTTTCTGTCATTCTTGCAGCTGGAAGAAATTATGGTCATTGCTACTGTTCTTTCAGCAGATGTGTCCAAAAAGGAAAAACTCAACTATGTGCTGTTTCCTGTTAGGGTTGTGTGACACTTGATGGCGCTTATAATATTGTGCTCTGAGTATTTCAGAGATCCTGCTGAAATGCTGTTAAAAAGGGGTCTGCGTTTAGCCTGGTGGTGTGGTGTTCAGACCGATGGTGCTCTATCGATAAGAATCGATGAGACTAAGAAGTTTGTGTGAAATTCCCCCAGAGGAAGCGTTCTTATAGGCTATTTACTCTAGTTTTCTTTGTGTGTGCGTGTGTGTGTGCGCAGTGGAGGAAGGCCCAGTGTTCGCCATGTGTATGGCGGGCCGGGGAGACCAGGCTACTCTGGCCCAGTGGATCTCAGCTCTACAGGAAACCAACCCGGTCCTGGGCAGAACTGCCACCCTGTTCAGACTGGAGTCCGGATCGGGTGAGCTTCAGAGTGCCGCCGAGCCTCAACCTGCGCCTGAAATGGACCCAGAACCAGGGCACAGCGAAGAGGAGGAACCTCTGCAAAGCCAGGGCGTAAAGCAGTGAGGCCGCTGAGGGTGCTGCACCTCGTGTAACAGCCTAATGCGTCCGGGCTGCAAATGTTCCTGATTATGAATTTTCTGCATGCCTGGTACCTTCACATGGTTCATTACTCTTATACTAGTATTGGACAAGCAACACTTTAGTAAATCAGCCTGTAGTTCAGGGAGTTGCAACGTGGTTCAAAAGTATTTGGACAGTAAATGCATTATATTTTGTTTGGTTCCGTGCTCCAGCAGAATGTATTTAATAACAATTAGTGTGACATGTAAAGTGGAGACTGTCTGTTGTTCTTTTTCTTTGCATCAGAATCAGGTTACTTGTGTCAGAAACTTGGCCTGTTTTATGGACTGTCACTGCTGAAGTACTCCCACGCCTCATTGTGTAATAAAGTGTGTTAAAATGTGCTCCTGTGGGGTGGGGAGATGTTATTGCCCTGTGGGGAAATATGGGCCCAGTAATCCCAGGAGAGATTGTTGGTGTTCTTTCTCTTTTACTGACTGGTATTTTGTTTTTCATTTTCAGTTTCCAAGTTTTGAAATCACTAGTTACAGAAAAACTTGGAGCATTTGGGGTTGAAATGGAAAATTTTATGCCGAAATTCTAGCAGGATGTTTCGGATGATGTATGTTCATGATAATGTCTGATTCCAGGCTGCATAAATGTGTATTTAATTATGATGCAAAACGAGGGTAAATAAATTTTAAAAACTCATGAACTGGTAGTTTTACTATTGTCTGATGATAGAAATAACTTAAAAGGCACTATAGCTGTGTGTCTCGAAGGCTTTTTTTTTTTTTTTTTTAAACTTGCTTTTACTTAAAGGAGGTATAAGTATGGCCGTGTCTCTGCTCTATGGGAATCGCAGTGGATTGTCACCGCTTGCAGGTGAAGTCACCTGTAGAAAGAGGGAAATTTTCATCAAGGTAGATTTTAGCAGGCAAGTCCTCCCACTGGGGCAGCCTGTGGCTTTGTGTAGGGATCCTCAAATCTGGCCCTGGAGTCCAAATTCATCCCTGATTTTCTCTCTTCCCTGGCAGTATGAGAACGGTTAGCACTGCCGATTAGCCTGGCTGTTGTGACGTCTGACTCCCAGGTAAAGGGGCGGTGGAAAACCAGCAGGTCTCTGCCCCTGGGGGAATGAGTTGAAGAACAGGGGTCGAGAGGCTCCAGTGTCTGACCGAGACTCCAGAGGTTGTTGGTTTGAGTCAGTGTAGCCACAATGAGGTCAGTGAAGCGGCTGGGAACTGCAGCAAAGCTCATAACCCAGTTTTGCTCACACTTGTATTGCCAGAGCCCTTTGTGGTATAAATATTTGTTCCCATTTGCTGTTTTGTATCATTTGGAAAGTTGAGAGTATTCCTCTGTATTCAGTGAAATAATAGAAAATCTCTGGTTTCTATGCCTTTTACTGGTCAGCATTCTTCCAGCAATATAGTGACGCTTTGTTTTTTTTTTTTTGTTTGTTTTGTTTTATTTTACAGATAAATGAAAAAGTTACAATTTGTCAACAGTTCCTCTAAGCATCAAGTAACAGAATTCCTTTGTATTAAATGTTAATTAATGATAATATATGTGGGTACAATAAAAATTTCAGCAAATGTATGAAAATGTTGCTCTACTGGTGAGCTAATGGTGCCTCAAATGTCTTCCTGAAGAAAGGATGGAGGGTGCGGCATTTTTTCGTTCTTTTTTTCCCCTTCAAATGGTCCTTCGCCTGAAGAGGAAGTTGCCAATTTAGTGAATAAAGGGTTGTGCACCTGCGTGTGTAGAGCACAAACCGCAGTTATTCCAGTTGGCTTTGTTACCCATGAAGGGAACAGCAGTGTGTGCGTGTGTGTGTGTGCGTGCACGTGTGTGCGCGCGCTTGAAAGATTGTGAAGCTGACTGTCCTGTGATCCACTTCTGATGTTCCCTGAAGAAACAAGTATGATTCCAGGGGCTCTTTTTTTGTTTTTTAGCTCTGGAAAATTTTAGAGACAAATTCTGGGAAATGTCTCTTGCGTTTGTTTTGGAGTCATATTCAAACAAAGGAAAATCAAATATTCCAGCCACATCTAAACCTTACGGACACCTGAGTGTCCAAAGCAATTACTGTCAGGTCCCTCTGTTTAAGTGTCAGTATATTAGACATCAAGAGTTTTGAATGGCCAGGTTTGGGAAGCCAAAGAGCAGAGACACCAATCCAAGTCCTTCATTGCTTCTACGAAAGCAAGAACATCTGTGTCATTTATTAGATCTGCAGCTTTGCTTTTTACCTGGAAAACTATGAAAGCTTTCATCTTCCTTTTGTCAAGCGATACATTTACACAGCTGGGGTTTCTGCAAAACAGATAATGCAACTAACTAGCGTGTCTGACACCTTTGTGTCTGGGAACAAAGCCAAGGTACCCAAACCTGACCAAACCCAGTTCGTCCTGCTGCAGATCGCGGCCATGTTGCCCACAATGCATTGCATTTCTCCACATCCAGTGTCATTCATACACATGGAAGACAGAATAACTGAGAGGTGTATTTTGTACTGCGGGATGGGTTGTGAAAACGCGATTTATTATGGCTCTGCCCACACTGGCGTACTGTTTTAACGTGTCAGTCCATGCATGCGTCCGTCACACTGTCACAGATATTTTGTCAGCACCGTATATATTGAAGGAGTCAAACTTTTTTCACCAAATCAGACTTCGTAACTCCCCACAGAGGGTAGCTGAACTGATTAGGTTTTGGAGGCCTTTGGGTCAAGCAAGGGCAGTCGTGTGTGGGGCCTGAAGATCAGATTTTAGGGCGCATGATGCTGTGGCAGGGGAATGAATGGCAATTGGCACACGCATTGACTTGTTGCTCATTGCACCTTTTATGTTGACATACCTGTTACTGTAGAGCAGTGGGCAGCCACAGGAAACAGCTCCAGTGCTATGACTAGAGCTCTAGTCAGAGGCTTTGGTAAGATCCTCTAGAGGCTGGTTGGGGCTCTCGAACAATGCAGAGAATCACGGCTCTTAAACAATGCGGAGAATTGCAGCTCTTAAACAATGCAGAGAATCATCTTATTGTCTGTCGATAGCTCTAACGGCACCAACTAAGCTCACCTGCGTGAAATTATGCATCCCTGACTGCATTGTGCTAATAGGTTTGAGGAGCGTGAATGAAACTGAGGAGTGCTGTTGCGTGTAATGAATTGGTACAGCTTTGACCGTTTCGCCGGTCCTGTGCTCTGAATCCGTACCCTGCAGATATTAACCGCGGCTCCATGTGCCGACGCCCAGAATACAGCGGTCCAAGGCGAAGAAGCATATGTTTTGAGAGTCACAGTAAACCTGCAAGTGTCTTTGATGATGTGTGGCGAAGATGTGTTTACACAGCTTGCACTTTCATCCGCTTCCGCCTTTAGGGGGTGCTAAGTGTCATTGTTTCCCCTCCATTGTTTTCATTATTTCTACAGCTGTGTCAATACTTTGGTGAGAACAATTATCCTCGAGGAGTTTTGTTGAGCAAGAGGTGAAGAGGATCTGACATCAATGAATTCAGTTGACAAAGATTTTATCGGGATGTGTCATAGTTAAAATGAGTAAAAATTGTGCTTTGGTGCTGAGATAACAGTAATATTTACACACAGTATTACAATTGTCATGATTCACGCAAACTGTGATTTGTAATTTTACATGCTCATTGACCAACTCTGATAGATTGACGGATATTTTGATAATACTTTGCTATCTTGATTTATATAGACTATATTAAGTTTGAGTAGCTCTGTCTGTGGTGTGTACCGTTACTGTATATGCTTGTTTCTTTAGGCTTGTTGACAACCAGATTTAACCTTTGGGTAATCAATGAAATTACTGTCTGTCAGTCTGCCACAAAAAAATGTAGTCTAACGGATACAAAGACGGTACTGGCACATCACTGTAGAGAGTGTGGGCTTAAGGGATTGGCCTTTAAATGGAGAAAACATGAAAACAGATTCTGGAATGTGGCGTCTGACAAATTGCGGGATTGCAATGAAGTTTCTGTTTGGTGGGGTGTTGGTTTAAGAAAATAATTCCTGCAATCTCTCACCTTAACAGCTTTCCCTGTGTGTGTTTGTGTGTGTGTGTGTGTCTGTGTGTGTGTGCGTGTGTATGTGTTTGGACTTGCTAATGTCAGTTGCTAACAATGTCATGCTAATTGTTTGTAACATGGAAGGTAACTGGTTCACAGGCTTGTCTACGGACTGTGCGGGTGGGCGGCGAGGTGGTGTAAGACAGAAACTGGGCTGACCGCACCATTTGTCATCCACTTCAGGCCGTGCAGTGTAGGGTTAAAGTTTCAAGGACTCGGCTGCCCTCAAGTTTGAGACAGTGCAGGACACTAACTAGTCCTAAAGTGGTTCAATTAAGAGATTGGGAACTTGCAAGCTTCCTTCAGCTAAGCAGTCAGTTCTCATAACTCTGCCATGTCAGGTGAACAATGGTTTGCCTTTCTGCAGTAAGGGGTCCCTTACGAAAAAGAGGTTTATTGAAGTGTGCTATCAGTATACTTCTTCTAAACTAAAAATAAAGAGTATACTTTCAGTTTACTTTTTATGTACTTATCAGAGATATACTTACAAAAGTAGTAGTTAAGTATACTTAGCTTATACTGAAAAGTACACTGAGAAGTCTATGTATATTTGGCTTATACTTAAACTTTTGATTATGATACTTTTCTTGAGTATATCTCAAAGCATTAAAATATTCATGCCTAATGTTCAAGTATGCTGGCTTGCAGTTAGGCTACTATCAAAAGAATAAGCAATTAAAATATTTTACCATACTTATTGGCTTCTTTGAAGTATACTGCACTATACTTTTACTCAGTTTTTACTATCTCGTGGACTTACATATTCCACGTGTACGTTTGCAGTAACAAGTCAACTTTGGGGCAACATAACAGAGTAAATAGCACATGGGTGGAGCTGAACTTGATTTTTATGCAGTGCTATTAACCCACACAGAAATAGATAAACATTTGTCTGATTTTATTTGAGAACAAATTTGACGATTATTGCAGTATTGACTGAGTTGATACATACTCATACAAAAAATGTATACTTCAAGTTTATGCAACATAAACTTAAAGCACCCATCTAGTTTACATCTAAGTTTTATTTTGTACTGCAAGTACACTACAAGTTGTAGTTGTATACCGCTAGTATACTTTTCAATTTATGAAAGTATACATTAAAGTATACTGCAAGTAAAATTACAGAATAACTGCTTGTTTGTCAGTTGTATACTTCTAGTAAACCTTTCAGTTCATGAAAGTATACTGTGAAGTATACTGCTAGTGAACTTAAAGATGAACTATTAGTTCACTAGTTATATACTTCTAGCGCAATGTCTAATTTATAGAAGTATATTTTGAAGTATAACGAAAGTAAATTCAGATGTACTACAAGTTTACTTGTTATAAACTTCAAGCCAACTTTTTACTGTAGTTCATGAAAGTACACTTTGAAGTATTTTGCAAGTAAACTCATAGGTAGACTACAAGTCCACTATTCAAGCCCTCAATAGTTCAAATTTAGTTTTTTACTTTCAGGGAGCTAAAAGTTTTTTTTTAACTGCCAGTATACTTCAAAGTCTTCTTCAAGCTAACTCAACATCAGACTCACAGCCTATGAATATTGCAATCTTAAATAATGTTGCTATTCAAAACACAGGAATTGCCAAGCCACAATACGAAATCCAAAAACGGTGTCGACTAGACAGGCAGGGGTCACCAGTAAGACTGATGAGCAGAGGTACAAAAACAATAGGCAAAAAGTTGTAGTCGATGAACAAAGCCAATGGTCTTACACAGGGTATCCAAACACAAAAATCGTGGTCATACAAAAATGGGTCGAAATCCAGAAAAACAAAAACAATACTAAAAGGGCAATGGCAAGAATCAAGGCCAGACAATCCAGTTGAAGAGAAAGAATGTTCAATGGCATACGAGGCGCTCCGCACAAAGAAGTATTGATCAATGTTCTGACAAGAGCTGTGAGTAAAAAGACTGATAATATACTCACAGGGGTGACAAGTGCAATGGAACTGAGAAATAGAATGAACCAAAAACCTGAGTATTACAATAACCAAAAAGAATAAATAAAAGGCAATTATCATGAACACAGAACCAGAACATAAACATGACAACAAGGCAGAATCACAACAAGCAATGCCTTCAGCCTGACAAATGAAGGACTCAAGCAAAGGCTGATGAAATATTCCAAGTGAGTACACCGATGAGCTGTTTTTTGGTTAATGGAGTTCTGTATCACAGTCAAAGATATGACCGACTAAAGAAAAGATGCAGCAGTGCAGTAATACTTGAAAGATGGTACATTTTTTTTTAAACAAGAGCGGCTAGAATTCTAAGCTGGTTTAAGACAGTCTGAGTTGTGTTATTAGCTGGTTATAGCTGGTCTCTATAGCTTGATGCAGGTGGTCAAAGCTGGTTAAGCTGGTATTTTCAGCTGGAGTCAGCTGCTGAAGGGCTGGTCAACCAGCTAAAACTGTCCAAAACACAGCTTAAACCAGCCTGACCGGCCTCCGCTGGTCAAAGATGAAATTTTCAGCAGGGATAATGGACGTCATGTTGTCCAACGAAAAAATTAAAACGCTGAACTTATTTGAACTTGTTTGCGATGGGGATTTACACTAAGATTTGTGTGAAACGGCCAGCCAACCTGCCTTCTCACTCATTCTACTTCTCAGTTCAGTGAGCAAGGCACGTCCACCTGACTTTGGGCTGACACACGGCCAACAGCGCATTGGCGAAAGTGGAACCTTTATCCACGCTGCTACTGTACATTATGAGGATATAACAGTTAACGCACTGACAAGATGTTTACGGCTTTGATCATTTTTCAAGATTTTGAGAGTGCATTACACTCGCTTCCCGAGGCCGTTTAGACTCGTGTTGGAAAACTGTCGGCACAGCATTTGCTTTTATAACCGTTAGCTCCTGTCAGCTCCAATAGCAGCTATGGTCGGCTAAAGGCCTCAAATGTATCAGTTGAGAAGTGGTGAGAACTGAGCCGCGGGTCTTTAGGAAGTTGTGTACGTCCACAAGCATTTCCCCACTCCCTCCTCCTCTTCTTATCAGTAGGAAAGCTGAGGAGACTTATGTCTTTGGACTTGTTGCCTTTTGACTGGAAATAGCAGCCAAAAGCAGCACAATGTGGCATTGTAATACCTTCTTCTCAATTTCAGGTTAACTCTACGTTGGCGTAAACAGCTCTTCTCCCGAGTGCAACCTTTTTGCGTCATCACTCCCAGAGTGCACTGCGCACGTAAAAAATGGCGGCCGCCGTAGGTAAAAATATGTTCTAAACATTGAGGATTTTTAAAGCAATGACAATATTTTACATGTTTGTAACAACATATTTTAGTATCAGAGACAAATTGTGGCTTATTAAGGCCTACAAGTCATAATAGTCAGGGTTTTAAGTGCTTTTGAGTTACGCGTATTTCCCCTACGCACTTCGATCACGCCCACAACGCATATCTTCGGAATGTAGGCAGCCTTGTGGAAGAGGTGTGAGTGATCCAAAAGAGAGGCAGACTCTGTACAAAGCTCATTGACTAAGGCTATCGGGAAAACAAGGAACAAAGTTATCAGATTAACCATGAAAATGCAGTTGTGGTCCATGGAAAACGCAAACCAAATTTGAATATCGTGGGCCTGCTGATAAAACTTTGTATCTCCAAACTGATAAGAAGCAAAAACTTGTATGTCCACTATTCTTACACGCAGAATTAAACTTTATTTTAAATTATATTTATGAATTTATATTATTTTATCATTATTTTTTTATTTAATATTTTTTTTTATTTTCTGTGAAGTTTATCATTTTGAAGATACAAGGTTTTATCAGCAGGCCGACGATATGCCACTATAATAGTAGGCCTATGTATGTCTGTGCCAATTGCAAGAAGTAATGCAGACATCTCTTTTTATTTCTTATTCTAGCCACCGTGGCATTAAAGCTATGCAAACAAACAAATTACCGTGATAATGAAATGATAAAGAATTTAGTGCTTCTCAACCAACGTAATCAGAGCATTGAAAATGTGCCCCTCCTACACCAGCCTGTTTGTTCCGTGGAAGACAGGGAAGAAGACAAAAAAGGGATCATTCTAGTCACACAAAAATAACAATCAAAGACAGTTTATATGATCTCATTTAGAAATTGCGCACTCGAAATTTCAAACTACTCCGATGTCAGGTTTGCAACTAAAGGACAAGGCAATGCTTTAACAAACAAAGGATTTTTACCCCGCACACGGAAAAATCTGCGGGGCGCTGTAAAAGCCAGGCTCTCTGCACGCTGGAGAAGTGTGCACGCAACAGGTGGTGGGCAACCATCATGCCCGGTGCATTTCATTACACTGGAGGAGGAGGTGGCATCCACTCTTTCTGCAGTGGAAGTGCATGGAGAAGAACTTGGAGTAGATACTGATGAAGGAGGGTTACGTACAATGGTCATTTTTATTTGCCTATACTCAAAGTATAACTGTGATTGATACTGGAAACAAGCTTAATATGGTTTCAAATATTTATTGCATTTTTAGGCATTTCAAGCAGTTGCACAGTACATAGGCATCATGGGCCGAGCCAGGGAATTTGGTGCAGATGCTTAATATGCGCGTATCATGATCGCACACAAGCTGAACGTTAATGCTTTGCCGACTTCTACAGTCTCTGTACATATTCTTATTAGTGGAAGGTGTTCTGATTGCAGCATGAGTACAATTAATGGCTCCCACAACACTGGGGAACCTGGCGACCCGGTAGAACCCCTACTTAACTCCCCGTCTTTCAGCTGGTGTTTCGGGGAACTTTATTAAGTGGCTGATATGGTGCAGCATAGCGTCTGTGATATGTGCATAACATCACCATCCGCTCTCTTGTTGCGTAATATCATATGATGATTTCGTTTATGGCACATTCTTCAATCGTATTCCTGTGTGTGTGTGTGTGTGTGTGTGCGCGCAATGCATGTACAGCTGTTTTTACATTCCATGTCTATATAACTATAATAATTTATTATAGTTATGACAAATGTAGTTTAGAAATAAGGACGAACAATTGAATATTGAATATCTCAACCTTTACCATGTTAAATAAAGTTAATGTTACTGACATCAAACGCAATATTCCATTTCGCCTTATGTTGGCGCTTGACCTTAATACAGCCCTCATAAGTGCATAACAGAAAAAGCGCGTAAGCCAGGGGGAGAATACGCATAGGCTAAGTGTTTTTTTGCTAAGAAACGCCCGGAAACGCCCAGATCTTGGCCTTGCTCCGCCCCAAGTGCGTAACTGCCTTCAGGGCGCGTAATGCACAGACTTAAGTTGAGGGGAGAATACACTTAGGCTGAAAAGCACGTAGCTACACGCTTTTTTCTACTTAAGCGCATGGGAGAATAGACCCCAAAGACACTTTAACCCCTTTGCGCAGAAACCAAAATAATGCCAATTTTTCCTATTATCCATGAGCCTATTTAGGCTTTATAACTCAATATTTGTGTCAGGGAAAATTATTCCAGTGAAGCAAAACATTTGGAAATTCAATTACAGAATTGTTTGGAATTAAATTTCGAAATTTACGGATGCCAGCACTAATATCTGCGCAAAATTAAAATTAAAAGTTTTGCCGTTTCATTTTTAAAGAAGTGTGAGTTTTTTGATCGAAATTACTCAAATTGGAGCCAGATTTAGAAAAAAAAACATTTAAAAAAAATACAAATGGAGATAATGCATTTCAGATACATCAATATGAATTTCGATAAGGGTCAGAGCACAATAGTTATATGTTCATTTTACAGGTAAAAATCTCAAAATCACAAAATGTGGACATATCACCAATCACCGTTGTGCTCCCAACCCTTAATGTGTGTGCATACACTGATGTGGTGGTGTAACAAACTCACAAACAATAGACATTTGAAATAAGTTTGACTCACTGACCATCGCCATGTTTATTCCACTCATATATGGACATGTACAGAAATAAGATTCTCTTTTGTGAATTAACTAAATCCCCAAAAAAAGAAATCATGGTGAACTTATTTGCAGGAAATTTTTTCAGTTAACAATATTCCCGCTAAAGCTGTCAATCATTTTTGTATCGTCCCCTTTGTAATCCAGTTAATCAGACTTCATCCACACCTGAGAAAACTTCTTAATTTTATGATTCTTTATTGCTGAACGGCTCAAATGCCCAGTGGAGGACTTTCAATAGCAATACACAAAAATATCACGCAAAATGTATTTCAGTCTGTCAACTTATAAAAGCTAAAAATGCTACTTAATGAGCATTGAACAATATTAGTGACATTTCAAAGTTTTTACACAATTAAATTTCATTAAAAATGCCGTTATAAAACGTGTGTGAACTGTGTGTAACAGTTTATCAACACAATTTTTAATATTCTATGACAAATTGTTGTCTGTGGAGCGCATCAAGGAAATGTTCTGCTTTAAAGATAAAAAAGTGCAGTTCTTTCTTACGCATTCGACGCAACCAGTAGCAGTGGTGCAGTCTATTGAAAGTACTGCATGATTAAAAGTCAGGTTTTAGGGCTGGAACACAGATATATATATATATTTAGAACACTAGATTGCTGATGATGTGATATTTACATTATCCAAAGTGAAGCACCCGGCCGCCATATTGATACACCCAACTTCTTCATAAAAATGAATGGTTTCCTATGAGGCCAATTTCAAATAAGTCAATATAAGTGTCAAAACGCCAAGATGTGCGACTGTCTTTTGCAGCAATATTCATTTTAAGGGCTCTAATAAAACGTTTCATGCGTAAGTTAACGTAGAAACGCAAATTTGTCACTTTAATTGCAAAAATCGCGTTTGCTGCCAGCTAGCTAATTAGCCATCCCATTTACTTGAATAGACTGCTATAAAATGCTAGCGATTGATAACGGTCATCAGCGAGCGACCTTGGTACCCTTAACGTCACGGGGACTGCACTGACTTGGCAGTTAATAAAATTAACAAGGTGGTTAACAAGCTAGCTTCTTGTAGCCTAATTTACATTCAACAACAATATTTCTTACCTGCATAATATTTAAAACAGTGGACAAGTCACTTTGTCTGTTTGTGGGCTACAGAGTTCCAAAGGACAAGGAGGGGAGAAAGGCTTGGCTGTTAGAAATCAGGAGAAAAAAAACTCTCTATCCCCTCGAGCCGAGCTGTGCAGTGATCATTTTTGAGAGCAGTGTTTTATCAGGACAGGGGCAAAGATGAAGCTTAGTAAAGGAGTAGCCAGAGTTAACTAGCGCTTCTTTTTAATAACGCTGGCATTAGCCATATGATTCAATATAAACAATTCAGTTGACGGAAAATGTGCTCAATCAGGGTACAATGAAGTGAGGATACCAGAGAGTAATATAATAACATATACGGACGTTTCTTATAACGCTGAATACTGCCAAGCAGTTATTTTATCAGACGGTCATTAAAAGCCTCGGTTACGTTAACTTCTCTGCTTGCACTTTAACGCTGACACCGAGGCACATTTCGATCTTCGCTTAAGAAAGTGTGCCGCCTTCCATACTCTGAAAAGCACATATTTAGGGAGACAAAATTTTGCTCTGCATAGCGATACCAAAATAACAAGTGTTTTTGAAAATGCAATTTTAAAGTAGGCAAAAATGAATGGGAGTCTATGAGCAAATTTTACTTCTGGGTGTATAGGCTCTTAGAACAGATGCTTCGCTTGAGCGTACCCTATCAGCTATCTAGTGTTCTATTTAAATATATCTATGGGCTGGAAGCCTTACATTGCTAACATTGCGGAATGCATGCCACTGAAAAAATGTTCCTGCTATGCCGTGCAATGAATAACTACAGAATTCAAGGGGACTCCATCCTCAATATAGATACAAATACTAAAGAAACTCAAATGAGAGAAGGTTGTTAAGTAGGCTACGTCTACAAATATGTCATAATCATCAATTTATTTCATGACCATCTGGAGAAACAAATCTCAGCTTTCCATTTATATTCTTATTTACAGTAGAAATGTTTGTAAAAAAAAAAAAATTGTCAAAAAAATTTACCCTTAAAAGGCAAAAAAAAAAAGAAGAGAAAACCGTGGTATTAATAATAAATTGTGGATGCTCAAATGGTTAGTTATATTATCTGACACAACATCAGTGATCGGGGAGAACACACATTCCATCCAATCATTATCACGACCACAATCAGGCTGCAGTCTGTCCCAGAGTATGGTGGACGAAAGGTAGGAACATGCCCTGGACAGTGTGCCAATCCATTGCAATGCACACTCGTTACATACACACACTGTTACACTCATACACACTTTTTGAATCTCCATTTAGCCCGGCACATTCTGTCTTCAGACAATGGGAAGTAACCAGAGTACCTGGAGGAAACCAACGGGATCACAGGGATATGTCCACAAGGAAAGGCTGCAGGCCTGATACACAATATACTGCGGTTACAGCGGTGACGTTGCCAGCGGTTTGCCAAAACACATCCATTTATAACAGTAATTAGTCCTGTCTAGTTCTCCATCATTTTCCTTTATTGACGCATTTCCCAATGACCGTAATTGGCAACTGAAGACACAGTTTCTCTCCATAGGCGACCTAATGAATGAAATGAAATCTGATAATTGGGCTGCACGAAACATTAGTTTAAAACATTTATTAGTCCTGACTCCTGACATGTTCTCAGTCATTTTCATAATTAACAGAAGGTTTGCTCCGAGAGCGCTCCACACTTAACAGGTGTTGCTTATTCTCCCCGATTAGGTAAGACGACAATCATTTAACTGGACGCGTATTTGCTATATTTAAATCAATGTTATTCAAAATTGCATACCTGCGCAAATAGCTTGAGCCGCATGCTTTTTATAGGCTATTTCACTGCCGAGCGCCACTGTTTTTTTAAATCAACCCACGCAATACCAAGAGTGAAAGGCGATATTTCATTGTAGTACGACCAGTTCAATCAACTGGCCAATTAATAAGTTAATTATTTTTTTTAACTGAATTCAGCCCATGATTTCATCACTGTTAGATCGCATATGGAGAGAAACCGTGTCTTCAGTTGCCAATTACGATAATTGGAAAACACGTCAATAAAGGAAAATGATTGAGAACTAACTAGGAATAATTGCTGTCATAAAAGGACGTGTTTTGGCACAACTGCTGGCTATGCCACTGAGTCACAGATGTAATTGTTTTTAATGCTGTGTGTACTGATGTATCTATTTTGAGTGATATATAACTCTACCTGTACTCCCCTGCACTTTTCAACCACTGAACAGCAGTAAAGATCGTAGCTGAACATTTGCAACAGGAGAGTCATTCAGCATTTGGGGTGTTATACTGCAGTCTTGGAGAGCAGCAGGCATGCCGGGTTTTTGAGATTTCCTTTATATCAGCAGGCAATTAAGGTTCTGGAAAAAAATAAACACGGACTTAAAAACCCTTCAAACCTGGTGCACATTGCAATGTACACCACTTTGTCCCCCCCCCTTTTTTAATGTACTGTGATATTTTTCACCACGAGGGCATAAGTCAATCTGTTTGAATATTCAACACAGCCAATTAGACAACATTTTGCTCCCGCCCCTTCTTTAGGAAAAAAACAAAAAACAAACAAAAAAAAAAACAATTTAAATGTTATATGTATATAATTTTTTTTTGATTACTTCAGGATGCATTTGAGATGGGAAAGATATATAGTTGTATTTTTCCCATCCCAAGAGCATAATTCTGGTCTGAACATGTAAAGTCCATCAGTAAATTAAATTAAGCCCTTGAGTACAGGCGCGCACAAAATGCCGGGGGACACGAGTTAAAAGACCAATTTTCTACAGCCGACATCTGCCCAACCAAAGACCTCGACGCTGCTCTCGGGGAAATGGCGTCACCTTGTGGTAGATAAACGCACTTCCATGTATTTCCAATTAGAGGATGAAGTGAGGAGTGTGGGTTCCATCCCCGTGTACCAAGGCTCGGTCCATATGTTGTGAAGAGCAGTGCTACATAAAAAATGACCCAAATGGTGAAACTAGAGTGTTGTTTGAGGATGCATCCAGTGTATGTTTGTTTGTCGGCACAACTTTAGAGGGCATTCAGCCCAGCTGTTTTCCCATCCTCTCCCTCAATGCCATCCTTCATGTCCTGCAATGCCACGGCCTCCTTTGCATTCTGTGGCTTTCCCTTCTGTTTGCCCCTGTGTGTGAAAACAGACCACTTGTATCAGCACTGCTCTCACTTCCCATTTCAGTAAAACTAAAACCCATTTCACTGGAACTCAATCTTATTACATCTTCGTTAATTTGAATAACCATCACATTCTGTGTCCGTTGAACTCAGTCTCGTAAGTAAAACTAGCATTACATCCATTTCAGTAGAATTCATAATATTTAATTATAACTCTGCCTTATTGAATTAGAACTACTGATGTATTCAATTTCAGTAAAACCATGGCATTTCAAGAAAACTATCTTGTTGAAATTAATTCAACCAGAATGCCCCTGGATTTCCTGTTTCTGTGGGATGCCGTCAGAGGTACAGAAGACTCACACTTTTTAATGCATAATGGCGCTTAATCTGTTCCTATTTATCACCTGATTCACAATCAAACAATTCATTTACTGAATAATCAAGACCAATACATAAGCTTGTAATTGTTAAGAAATTATTAATTAACAAATGACTAAGAAATCAATAGGCTATACTAACAGTGTAAATACAATACATCTAATATTGTATGGATGGCAATGATACAAATAATTACTTAATCCAAAACTTCGCATCTCTCGTTCTAGGATTTTATCAGTAGTGTAATTTACTTAAACTTATTTAAAATGTTCTCAGTGTTAAAAAGAATACATTTAAAATTTATGAACACTGTTACAAAACGGGGTCACACATAAGTCTCGTTAATGAGCACCATTTTATGAGCTACAGGAATTCAAAATCTTCCAGAGACTTATAATTGTGTTATGGCCCCAATTTGTTATTACATTCACGACAAAAAGGGATGACAGACACAATTTTAAAACTTTAACACATTCAATTGAACAAAGACTTTTAATTAATTTACTATCTACTCTACTGACCAAGATTGATAAATACAAGAACAAAAATATTGGTGGGGTTGTTTGGTGATGTCCTGGGTGAGGAAAAAACAGGTCATGGAAAAAAAAAATGACAGGTCTGATCAAATGTATCCTTCTGCTTGCAATTTCTCCTACTACTTTACTCTCTCAATTTTCCTCTTTTGCAGACCCCTCCCACCTTTTAGACTTTTTTTTCGATTCTCTGGGACTTCCTGTTTCAGACATACCCAGGACATGTCCAAACCTAGCTCAAGTCTGGGCTTAACAAAAGAAATGTCAATACTGCCATCTAGTGGCTTGTATTCACATTACAGTTGTGTGAAAAAAAATAGCAGTACAACATCAACAACCAGATGAACCACTGTTAGTGGTAGTAATGACATTTCTGCATGGTAAATAATTTGCTTGTAGTAGTGTAATGGAAAAACAAAAGACCCAGCTGTCATGACATGTATGCAGCTCGTTCTGAGAAATTCGCTCATTCATTTAACGGGGCGAGTTCAAAATAATAGCAGTGTGGCATTTCATTAGAGAATTCATTCTTTCTGTGAAGGAACAGGTGTCATTAATTGTCCTTTATTTAGAAAGATGGGAAGCAAATGTTTCCCACATTGTTCTATAAAATATTTCTCTCTAAATTGCGAAGTAAAATGGGCTGTTCAAATCATTGTCCAAAGTAACAACATAATTTGATTAAAAAGTTGATTGTAGAGGGGAAAACACAAAAAGGGCAGCAAATTATAGGATGCTAAGTTGAACTGATTTCAAGTGCTTTAAAATGGAAACAAAAACTTGAAACACACAGAGGGAAATGAGCAACTACTGTTAAAATGAGTCGTTCTAATCATTTTTCGGAGGAACAATGCAATTTGATTAAAAAGTTAACTGTAGAGGGGAAAAAGCATTATGAAAAGCAACAAATTATAGGATGCTCTGCTGAAATGATCTAAAATGCTTTAAAATGGTAACAAAAACTTCTATCACCCGGAATTCCATTTCAGACTTTTTCATCATATCCTACAAAACTCTATCTCATCTCATTTAAGTAGAACAATCAGTACATTCCATTTCAGTATAACTCACCAAATTTCAGCCGAACATGGTCAAATCACATTCTTTGTCAGCAGAACAACATATACATCACATATTGATAGATCAGACAGCTCACATCTCTCAGGCATATTTAAAGGCAATTGTGCTATCTGTTTATGCGCATCCGCTGGCTGCGCAGCGTTACAACTGGTCCGCTTTGATTGTAGCCGCTGCACAAGGCCTGTTTTGTTGATAATTGCAGGTTTTTTAAATTTATAAGTGAGCTGGATGTACAATTAGCTTCCTTGCTTGATAGAAATGAAATATCTGTGTAAAATTTGAGGTATTTTTATGTAATTTGCGTACAAATGTAGTGATCTAGTAAAAAAAAACTGTCTACGATAAGCCATCCTTTTTTTTGCTCAGTTCATAGATAAAAGATTGCTGAACACACAGAGACAGTTTTAAGGTCCTTTTCAAGTTTCTATTTTATTTGATGCAAGGAAATTCTCAAAAACAGCTTAAACTAGAAAAGCACTCAGAGAGTGCAGAACCTCCGCCGCCAGGGGGCAGCAAAGCCAAAAGCACGGCGATTGGAACTCCGGCCCATTGGAAAGACTTGAAATCTTGGACTTTGGAGTATATCTCAGCAGTACTTTGGCCTAGATATGCCAAAATGTAATCACCTCTTTCTTGACTCAATACCCACCTACCCTGAAAATTTCATCAAAATCCGGCCATTAGTTTTTGAGTTGAGTTATCTTGTACACAAACAAACAAACCAAAAAACGGCACCGAAAACATAAACCTCCTCGGCGGAGGTTAATAAGCAATTTTGGGTTGACCAAAAAACATATTGAAAGGGCCATTTATCCTATATTTCTGCCTATTAAGCTTAATTTTCATAAGAGTATGTTTGTTACATTGCTTTGGTGCCTGTAAATGGTTCCCCATGGTGAATAAATCCAAAATTAAACAAATTCTTTGTGGCTTATCTATTATATGACGATTTCAAAATGGCCAAAAGATGGGAACACTGTTGCCCCCAGATTTCCAAAGTACCCAGATGTTTTTACTGTTTTTTTTTTCTCTCAAGGGAAGACATAGATCTTCATTTGTGCCGAATGTCTAAGTCATACCAACATTAGAAGTTAAATAGCGCGACTGCCTTGAACACACACGTTCTCGGAGGCTGGCTGACTCGTACCATTTTTCCTCCACCTCATCGATGGTCTCAGGCAGGGGGACGTTGAGGGTCTCCGGGAGAAAAAAGGCAAAGACTCCGGCCACCACCGCAGCGCCGCCGTACACGACGCTGGGGAGCATGGGCAGAAACTCGTCCAAAATCAGAACTGCTGGGGCAGCCATGGAGCCCACCCTCGCCATGGTGGAGCTGAATCCCATTCCCGTCTGTCTGTGAAGGGAGAGAGGGAGAGAGGGAGAGAGAGGGAGAGAGACAGGGGGGTTAGAGAGACAGGGAGAGAGAGAGGAGTAGACGAGAGAGAGACAGAGGGAGGGTTAGAGAGGGAGGGAGAGAGAGACAGAGGGAGGGTTAGAGAAGGAGGGAGAGAGAGACAGAGGGAGGGTTAGAGAAGGAGGGAGAGAGAGACAGAGGGAGGGTTAGAGAAGGAGGGAGAGAGAGACAGAGGGAGGGTTAGAGAAGGAGGGAGAGAGAGACAGAGGGAGGGTTAGAGAAGGAGGGAGAGAGAGACAGAGGGAGGGTTAGAGAAGGAGGGAGAGAGAGACAGAGGGAGGGTTAGAGAAGGAGGGAGAGAGAGACAGAGGGAGGGTTAGAGAAGGGGGGGGAGAGAGACAGAGGGAGCGTTAGAGAGGGAGGAGAGAGAGGCAGAGGGAGTGTGAGAGAAGGAGGGAGGGAGAGAGAGACAGAGGGAGGGTTAGAGAAGGAGGGAGAGAGAGACAGAGGGAGGGTTAGAGAAGGAGGGAGAGAGAGAGAGACAGAGGGAGGGTTAGAGAAGGAGGGAGAGAGAGACAGAGGGAGGGTTAGAGAAGGAGGGAGAGAGAGACAGAGGGAGGGTTAGAGAAGGAGGGAGAGAGAGACAGAGGGAGCGTTAGAGAGGGAGGAGAGAGAGACAGAGGGAGGGTTAGAGAAGGAGGGAGGGAGAGAGAGACAGAGGGAGGGTTAGAGAGGGAGGGAGAGAGAGACAGAGTGAGATAGATAACAGAGGTAGAGGAGAGAGGGAGGGGGAGGAAAAATGAGCTTCAGTGCTGAGAAAAAAGTATTTGCCCCCTTCCGGAATTCCTATGGCTGAATGAAAACATTCTGTAAAGAAGACTGGCCCAAAATTCCTCCACAGCGATGTGAAAGACTCTGGCTCAACCGGTTATGATGTTTAGGGGGCATTTACTTTTTTTACACAGGCCCAGGTGGGTTTGGACAGCTTTTTCCCCATAAAAAATTAAATCATCAATTAAAAACTAAATGTTTATTTACTCGGGTTATCTTAGTCTAATATTAAAATTTGTTTGATTATCTGAAACATATAAGTGTGACAAATATGCAGAATAAAAATCAGGAAGGGGGCAAATACTTTTTCACAGCACTGTATATAATACTTAAAGGTAACTGTTGACTGTTCAAATGGTATTTTATATGCAGTGGCCTTGAAACACTCTAGCAACAAATTGTCACGCCGAGTTAAACATTTTTAATTTGAGGGACCAAGACTGATTTTTAACAGCACTTCTCATAAAAGAAGACCGAAGTGAACGATAATGGAAAATCTGGGAAAATAAACAATCAAGCGAGATAAAAAAGGAATGATACCACAAAATAAAAGCACAAAAGTGACCTGTTTTATTTGAATGAGATATCGTTAACGTTCTTCAAAATGTTACGGACCAGTTTGTTGTTTGTTTTGCAGAACAAACAGTCATGTCCAGAGCAGCCACAATCATGAGAATAATTTCAGTTACATCACTGCTGCCATGGAGACGAGCGAATGGCTGGTTTGGCCTTAAAGACACGTTTTGAATTGTGGAGGTGGGAAGTTGGGGATATAGGTAATCGGGCCAGGTCAAAGTTAATGGGCAGTGTACCGAGGGCATTGTTCATCTGAAGCAGTCACTCATTTACATAACCTCATATCTGTGATGTCATCGAGTTTTTCCACTTTGGCCGCAGCAGGTATTTGTCCTCTGCTTGTTATCCTTTCACACAGCTTTGCATTTCTGACAGAAATGGCAACAATTTTTTTGAGAAGCCATCCTAATCACAAAGGCAGTGGTGGACATTCCCTAGTTTTGAAAGTAAAACTTGTCCTTACGTCTTGTTCCAGTCTGAAGGATTTACCATCAAGCAAAAATAATTGGCCAGAGGGTGTTACGAGCTGCAGAAGGAACTGGGAGCAAATCTCCAAAAAAGCTGCAAAGGCGTTTTAATGAAAAGACTCAAAGAGCAAAATTGGCACCCAAATGAACAGAAGAAGAATTACATGCTATGTTCAGATCTCAATCCCAAAGATGGGAGATTACAGCATTAGATACAATTAGGCACATGACACAATGAAGGGAATGTTACAATCCAGCAAAGAAAAAACAAAGACCAGGAACTTAGATAGACTAGACAACAACAAACAAAAGGGAAGAACAGGTGTGAGGGATAGGGAATGAAACTAGGAGGGAAGGGAGTAGAACAAGACAATAAGTTGATAATTAGGTTCAATAAATGAAAAGAGAGTGACACAGATAAAGATCGTAGGGCAAACAGTTAGCCAGAGGAGTGGGACATGATAGAGGATAGAAATTGGCTGAGAAATTTAGTCAGCTGATGGAAAAACGCACATGACAGGACATTTACGTTCTGACTCCTGGACTTTCCACCTCCTGTCTGACACGTCCGAACAATTTTTCAACCAGGAGTGAGAACCACTGATCCACTGAGTAAATTAAAGGAAGGAAATAGATGTAGAACATTTACCTTCTGGCCCATAACTTTGCACCCCTGCCGGTACAAAGCAGCCGTTTTTTTTTTTTTTCTGAGTTTTTCCAGAAAGCAAAAGCGAAAGTATGTTTACCTGATTACGGTGGGATATAGCTCTCCAGTGAACAGGTAGACACAAGTGAAGGAGGCCGAGCTGAACCCCTTCCCCAAAACAGCCAGGGCTGTGCGTACAGTCTGCATATCTGTAAAGAGGATTGGACAGACGTTCAACAGTCAAGCCCTCCGGTCGCAAGAATTCGCCAAAGCTGACAGTGGCAAACCAGACTGGTCACAACAATAATCACTGATTAACATAATATTTATAATCACTGACCTGAGGATTGAACCACAAAGCTTCTGGCGACAAAAAAACACCTTTGACACCAGGCTGCAGGCTGCCCATAGAACACCGATGACAACAGGCCCTCCAGATTTTCAAATTCAAATTCCTAGCACTGTAAGCGAAGTCTGTTATTTCTGGTCCTATTCCAACTCTGGGTCCAGGGATTGGCCCTTTTTTCTTGGGGTCCGTCCACACAAGAACGATTTTTTTGAAAACACATAAATATTTTATCGTTTTGGCCTTGCGTCCACACGGAGATGGCGAAAACGCAGCCCGAAAAAGGTATTTTTTGAAAACAGGTTCCAGAGTGAGAAAATCTGAAAACACCACCCCAGAGTTTTTGCATGGACAACGAAAGCAGGGTTTTTCTTTACAATGTAATAGCCTCCATCACAGCCCCCACCCCCAACCTAACCAGAAGAGCGCCAGATCTCTTAATACGCGTGCTCGCCGCCTTCTCCGTTCTTGTTCCATTTTCCATAGAAACACTACAGTGGCATACAGCGCCACACACATGCCTGGAATATTTAATACGCCGTTTAGGGTCGTTTTAGGCATCTTCGTGTGGATGCAGATATTTTAAGAAACATTGCCTTGCGGACGGGAGATTTTTTAGAAGCGACAAAAAAAAAGACGTTTTTGAAAATCTCCGTCTCCGTGCGGACGAGGCCTTAGTCTCCATACATGTCTTCAGTCAGTACGCTCCTCCCAAAAGTTTTTTATTGATAAATTTAACCTCTTCTGGGAGAGTTCATTTCTCTGCAGAGGAGATGATATTCATCCCAGTTCGCTGCATACACGTTAGCCAGCTGGGAACATTCCCTATTCAACGCAGCTGGCCACATGCAAATGACTAATTGCTTCCCCAGTAACTCAGGAGACATATCCGATTCCTACTATTACCTAAGTATTAAGTCAATTACGAAGTAGACCCAAATTTAATGGCGGCAGCCGACGTAGCAATCTGGTTAATACTTTAGTAAAAGGGGTGTCCAATCTTATCCGTAAAGGGCCAGTGTGGTTGCTAGTTTTAGTGATTGCCCAACACTAATGCACCTGCTTCTTATTATCAAGGTCTTGATTGAACCCCCCGATCACTTAATTAGCTGAATCAGGTGCTGTGGCCCTGGGCTGTAACAAAGACCTACACCCATAGTGGCCCTTCACAGAAAAGATTGGACACCCCTGTTTTAGTAAAACCCCGGAAACATCAATTGTCAAACAAGGTTATTGATATGGCATTATTTAATGTAAGATCTCTCACAAATAACAGTTTTCTCATCAATAATATTATCTCTTCATGTTTCTTGTTGAGACCTGGCTGAACAATGATGGCGCAACAACATGTATCGAGGCTTGTCCTCCCGAAGTGTAATTACTTTCAGGCAGTGAGTAAGGGTAATAGAGTGGATGGCATAGCTGCTGTTTTCTACCATTAGTTTAAGTGTTCTGAAATTGATTTCGGGAAGTTTTTGTATCTTGAATATCATGCCATTCTGTTAAAATATGACCTAGTTGTGCTCATATTAACAATATATTGGCCGTCTAAGCAATCCTCTTCATTCCTACCTGAATTTGGGGAGCTTATGTCCACTGCACTCATTCATTATGACCGAGTAATTGTAAGTAGAGATATGAACATTCATGTCAATAACAGTGCTGACTCCAAGGCTGCTGAATTTGTGAATCTCTTTGCCAGACTAGAATGAACTCAATATGTTGCTGAGGCCACTCATCAATGTGGTAATATTCTTGATTTGGTTATTGCTCGAGGGATAAATATCAATAATGTCCTAGTGTCTCACATTACTGTCTCCGGTCATTACTGTGTGTTCTTTGATGCACTGTTAAATTCCTCCAGAAACAAATGAGAATTTGAAATCCAGAAACATTATTTGGGTTGTTACAGCAGAGCGAAAGTTCTCTGAACTCGCAAATTCATCTGTTTTGTTTACTGGGAACTGTTCAATAAATCAAATGGTTGATGCATTTCACAGTAGCTTAAGTAATACAGTATACTGGACGAGGTTGCCCCAGTCATGTTTAAAATGGATGAATAGTTCTGTCCGTGAGCTGAAGGAAGAAAGAAAATGGAGAACAAGCAAACTAGAGTTCCATCACACCTTATTCAAGAAATGCATAATTAGCTACAACAATACCATATGTACCGAGAGAAGAGCCTATTTTTCAAGAATCACTGCAGAAAGTGGTAGCAACTCAAGATTGTTGTTCTTAACTATTCATTGATTTTTAAATCCTGCCCTAGCCTCTGTCCCTCTTAGTCAAGCCTCAGGCACCACATCATCTTGGCAGCGCCTGGCTCCTTAGACGAGGCACGGCAGGAGGCTGAGCGAGTGACGGACATCTTGGGGGAGACCCAACCAGCCAAACAGAACAGACCTCGCCCTCTGGCCATACAGCGGACTTTAGCAAAGAGGCGGAGGAGGTGTGCTGGACGCACGCTTTGTCAAATCAGCAGCAGCGTTGCTACCGCTTTGGTGAGCCAGGGCACATTGCCCGCTATTGCTCCGCCCCAACGCCAAAGCATCAAGGACCCCAGCCCTCGGGAAACGAACCAGGGGTGGCGCTGTGAGGAGACCACCACCCCAGGAACACATTGTCCCCGGTCCGGTCAGTCCACACAGCCCTGAGCTTAAGCCGGACGCAACCAATCTGAGCAAAAGTGCCTTTTTAATGGCAGACAGGCAGAATTCCAGTTCAATTGCCTTTGTGAAGGCGAATGAGCAAACGATCCATTATCCTGCCTTTTTCAAGGCGGGAGGGCAAAATTTGCATTTTTCTGCCTTTCTCATGCCGGACGAGAGTAGCTCTCTCACTAGGGCAGGCCGGCTGGGCACGGGTGGTGGGCTGTATCTATAGTGCTGGCTGGATGGGCAAGCCTGCACGGCGCTGGTCGACACGGGCGCCACCATCTCCCTAGTGCACCCAGGAATCCTGCACGGTGCTCACTGGGAGCCCACTAACACGCAGCTGCAGTCAATAACTGGACAGAAAATGGCATGAAGGGCTGGAAGCGGGTGAGCATGGTCATGGGGGATCATCGGCAAGACCACTGGCCAAGATCGGGGACGATTGCATTGGGGGCCTAGACCTGTTGGCGCGCAGGGATGCCACGGTAGACATCACCTGCCCCGCCCTTAGTGCAACCACCTACGACCTTCAGTCAACAGCGGGGAAACAAACCGAGTGGAGAGCCCACCCACATGCTGTGGTTTCAGCCCAACCAGCCAGTTTGCCGCCCCAGCCAATCAACACAAGCTATATCGCAGGCCCTGTCTGCCCGGCTCCTTCGCCCCAACCCTGCTTACCTCCAGTCAACACAACGAATGCTGTCCATGAGCAGTGGCAGCGCAGCTGCAGCGGCCTCAACCCCTTTTAAAGCCAGCAGCTGAAAGCCCTGCTGATAAACAACGCAAACCTCTTCGCTGTTCGCGACAAGGAGTGCACCAAAATGGACCTGGTGCAGCACATCTTTGACACCGGGAATGCTGTGCCCATTCGCCTGCGGCCACAACGCCTCTCCCTCACCAGACGAAGAGTCGCAGAAGAGAAGGTGAAGGAGATGGCTGTGGCGAGCATAACTGAGCCCTCCAACAGTCCGTGAACAGCCCCTGCTGTCCTGGTGCTGAAAAAGAATGGCAAGTGGTAGTTCAGCATCGACTACCGGCACCTGAATGCAGTAACTTGGAAGAATGCACATTCCCTTCCACACATCGACGAGGCACTCAACCGCCTAGCAGGCTCTAGATGGTTCTGCTCGCTCGATCTCCGCAGCAGCTACTGGCAGGTGCGCATGTCTGACGAAGCCAAGTTGAAGAACGCATTCACCATCGGGCAGGGGTTGTGGCAGTTTCAGGTCATGCCTTTTGGGTTGTGCAACGCCCCCGTGACCTTCGAGCGACTGATGGAGAGGGTCCTGTCAGCTGTTACTCGGGACCACAGCGTCGTGTACTTTGACGACCTGCTGGTGCATGCCAGCAGTTTCAAGGGCACCCTCTCCAACCTACAAGAAGTGCTTGCAACTATCCGGCAGGCGGGGCTCCGACTCAATCCAAAAAAGTGCCAGCTGTTTCGGCATGAGACGGCATTCTTGGGGCACATTGTGAGTGGGCAGGGGGTGGCCACTGACCCAGCAAAGGTGGCCGCAGTGTGTGAGTGGCCTGTGCTGACAGACGTGGGCAAGCTGCGCAGTTTCCTGGGGCTGGCGAGCTACTACTGACCATTTGTGTGAGACTTTGCATCTATCGCTAGCCCACTGCATCGCCTCACGGCCTTCCACTGGACTGAGGAGTGCACGGCTGCATTTGCTCAGCTCAGGGCGGGGGCCAGGGTGGGGGCTGCTCTCTCCCAGCAGGACGCGAAAGGGGAGAAGGTGGTCGCCCACTATAGCCTTGCCCTGAACCGAGCAGAGTGCAGCTACCGCAACACTCGAAGGGAACTGCTGGCCGTTGTCAGGGCTACTTGCAAGGTGGCACTTTCCGTCTGCGTACTGTCCGCGCCTCCCTCACTAGCTGCTGAACTTCCGCAGCCCCGAGGGTCAAGTGACACGCTGGCTAGAGATCCTGCAGGGCTACGACTTTACTAACGAGCACCGCGTGGGTAAACTGTGCTACATAGGCTCTGGCCCCACCCTGTACAACATGGATCTGACTAACACTGCATTTTTGTGTGCCGCAATGCTTCCTCTCCAAACCCTAGTAAAGTCGATTGATGACGTCACATTCCACGTCTTAATCCTCAAGCAACCAAGTGGGGTCATTTACAACTCCAGGAGTATATTTTTATGCGCTGTCTTCTTGTATTAAATCAGAAAATATTAAATGAGAGAAAAAATGTTTCCCTCCATGAGTTTGTCAAGCTATTGCTCTTACAACTTCTCAGTTGGACCATTGATGTGGCAAGGATAATTGAAAGATCTGTGGGGAGTGATATACAGGAACGTGCAGTCAGGGTAGGCAGTCACTTCTCCTTTATCGCTAGATTTTGTCAACCTGTTTCCATGTACTATGCCTGATTGTCAATCGATCAATTTGACCTTTTTTCTTTTCAATTAAGCCTGTAATACTAGGTGATAGTTACAAAAACATTAATCCCTTTCTGCAGATGTAGACGCTTGCGTCCATAGACCTGGAAATTTAAGCACACTGTTACTGTACTCGATCACTAAATGGCACCCCTGGATCAATTATTGAATATTCACAAGCAAGCAGACCTCAAATGCGGTTTTGAATATGGGGAAGTTCACTCCACTCTCTGTTTTTCAAGAGCTGCGTGAATTAAACTCCTCAGCTAAGCCTGATGTGCAAACTGGTCAGTATAATTGTCCATAGTATCAATCCAGCAGTTTAAAAAAATTATCTCTTGGGACAGAAAAAAAATCGCTGTCCTGTGTAGCAACCAGCATAACTACAGTGAGCCAACAGTATTCCAATTAGTGGTTCAGAAAAATCAGTTTTCTGAGGCAAAAAATTCGACATGGTATTGATTCTCTCACATTCTACTGTCAATTATAGTCATCACATACAAAAAATTTGTAGTTCCCTCCTGTGGATTTACATGTAGATTCCTTCATTGACAAATTCAGTGCTTCTTTATATCCACCCGAGTACTGGTGTTGATAGCAAATCACTCAATCATACACTCAGGCCCTTCTGCGTAACTGCAGAGTTATACTTCACGCCCTCGTGAAACTTCCCCGGTAACAATGTATTGATTGACTCATTTCTTATCCAATTCCCGAGTGTTTAAACGTTCCACAGTAAGTGAAACACATTGATTGGACAAACACAGAGCACACAAGCTTAAGCGTATCAGCAGGCTCGGTTGTATCCTGTCCATGCTGCGTACATTACGTGGCTGAAGTGGACTAGATTTATAGAAAAAAGGCTCACAAAACTGGCCTTGAAGTGTTCAGTTACATTTACAGGATTTAAATGAGCTAAGGATATAGTCAATGGGAATTATTTTGAATGAAACAGGACCAGAGGGTTCCTTCTACTGGATACATCGGTCTCTGGAGGAGGGATTCATGAAAAAGTTTAGGCTGCTACTTTTTTATTTTGGAATGTATACCGTACTCACAAAGTCAAATGTCGAGGTTTTTATATTTCATGATCGTCCCTGAAAGTGGAGTGTCTGTTCTGTTAAAATAAGGTATATTTCAGACTTCAGATATTACTGATTTAGTGAGTTGTACTTTCTTCCTTATAAGTGTTGAAATGAGTTTGTGAGCTCAGAACAGGGAACTGGTAGTTTCCATTACAGGGTGAATGTTCTGACTGTTTAATCAGCTGTTTATTTAATGCATGTTTGTGCTGGCTTGGGGGACTTTGAAGAAAAATGGGCAAAACTCTAAACTTTATTATGGAGAAAAGTTTTGTGTTTGGAGAGGTTACTGGTGACCACTGATGTTCAACTGCACTGATATTGATAAATTCATGCTTTAGACAACCAGAAGAATCATTTGTTCATATTAAATTTCATGCCTCAATACTTTATTTGTGTTAAATACATGATTTTTTTATGATTTGACAGTACACAATTTTGAGACTTTGGGGAGCCACTTGGATAGCTGTATAATTTGGCGAATAGCATGTAGGTAATCTAGAATGTAATGTTGAAGATGAATTCTACTTGTGGTCAAGGAGTTTATGATCCCAGAAATGCATAGATTTAAGCCCAAGCTGTTTTTCAATCCTCAGAATTATTTTTTTTGCAATTTCAATGGTGAATTCTCATGAAGATTTTTTATGTTTGCAGCTCATTTTCTCTGCCAAAATCATGAAAATAAACTGAAATACAATGCAATTCCAAATGCTGTAAGTGTCTTTTCTGAGTTGAGCAACATTTTTCCTCTTTATAAAGCTTAAATCTTGAATTATAGAGCATCAAATTGGGTAACCCATAAATAGCCAAATTTTGCTTCTGCACAAAGTGGTTAATTTACCTTTTTGCTTTGCTTTGAGACAGCAAGGAAGTAAATCTTAATAATTAATTGAAAAAAATCTCAACTCTCTCAGTAATTCTGTATATTGTTTTGATCTTTTGTTTACCAGATTATGAAAGAAGACTGAAAATAAACTGCCCATTTAAAAAAAAATGGCATTAATGAGTACGCAATTAAATATTATTGTAAACATATTGACGGCACATTGAACGCTACATTGGAAAGGTTTTAATATTTGTAAAGGCCATTGCCTTAGTTTTCTCTAAGCAAGTGTGAACAAACTTGCTGTCTCGTGAGCACTTTAAGTTCGAGGCACTGAGCAATAATGTTGTGGATGGAACTGACACGCCATTCTGCCATTTAGTCTTGTTAATTATTTAATCAATTCTCAGATTGCTAATCAAGCAAAGTAATAGTGTTATCTTTTGTTTAACGGTGAGAATTCTGCCTACCCTAACTGACCTCCGTCGGCACGTCACTGGTGATATAGGAGTCTTTTTCAAGTTGATAAAAGGGCAATCAGAGGCTGCATCCAAAGCAAATTATTATTATTTCCTGGTAGAGATAGAAAATGTGGACCCAGAGTGCACCCATATCGTCTGTCAAATGACAAGAATAAATCACTCAATCCGTTAATCTAGTTAGTTGGGCCAATATGTCAATTTTTGATTTTTAAATATTTTTGGCTGCTTAGTACTTTGCCAAGTTAAGATAAAATTTTATTGATTTAGGCCTTGGACCATTATCTACCCCTGTGTAAATTTTGGTGCAGATCGCACTCTTAGTCTTTGAGTCAAAGTTGGTGACAGACAGACAGACAGGAAGACACAAACACACACACACACACACACACACACACACACACACACACATACACAATTCCCTTGGCAGGGGTAAAAATAGCCATAAATCACATTATTCTGGATCTGTTAGGCGAGGTTTATACAACCCCAAATCTGAAATAGTTGGGACAAAGTGTGAATTGTGAATAAAATCAAAATGCAATGACTTTCAAATCATACCAGCCAGTATTTTATTCACAATAGAACAGAGATAACGTAGCAAATGCTGAAACTGAGAAATTTTACAAATTGATCCACAAAATGAGCTCATTTCAAATTTGATGGCTGCTACAGGTCTCAAAAAAGTTGTGACAGGGGCCTGTTTACCATAATGTAGCATACCCACTTCTTTTTAATACAGAGTGGGAGGCATCTGGGCATTGAGGAGACAAGTTTCTTGAGTTTAACCTTTAGAAAGGTCTTCAGCCTTGTCCCTTACGCACAGAGATTTTTCCAGTTTCTCTGAATCTTTTGATGACGTTATGCACTGTCGATGATGTTACCTTCAGAGCCTTTGCAATTTGACATTGAATGTTTTAAAAGTATTCCACAATTTTTTTCGCCCAAGTCTTGACAGGTTGGAGAGCCTCTGGCCATCTTTACAGCTGAGAGACTCAGCCTGTCTAAGACAAGCTTTTTTGAGACCTGTTGCAGCCAGAAACTTTGAAATAAGCACATTTTCTCGATAAAAATGTAAAATGTCACCGTTTCAACATTTGAAATGTTATCTATGTTCTATTGTAAATAACATATTGGCTTGTGTGATCTGAAAGTCACTGTAATTTGATTTTATTCACAATTTACACTTTGTCCCAACTATTTCAGAAATGGGGTTGTTGCAAAGCATAACAATTCAGTGAATAAAAGTTGACCATCACAATAATATAAATACCCATAAGGTCGAAAAGCATTCGTATTTTCTGGGGTCATGAATGGCTACACTCAAGATTCCATTTATCTTGCCACACAAAAAAGTCAATCAGGACTCTTAATTAATTAGATTAGATCATTTAATTATATCTGCCATACTTATTTGAAGCTGTGTGGATATAATAAACGCAAAATATGTATTTTTACATCATACAATGTGGGGTCATTTTAGTCACTATGAACACTAAGGGCCTGATTTACTAAGACCTTTAGTACATGCAAAATCTTTTTGCCTGTGCATAACCAATAACAATGCCACTGATAGGTGCAAGGCAAGTACCCTGGCCAATCATGGGCAATGTTATTGTTTTTGCACGGGCAAAAAGATTTTGCATGTGCTTAAGGTCTTAGTAACTCAGACCCTTAGTCGCTTGAGGGCTAATCCACAAGCTAACACCCTTTTGCTTGCTTTCTGGTCCTATGGCTAGCGCCAGACGAACGCATAAAGGCATGCTTATACTAATGGCTAGGCTAATGCAGTGGATGAAAACCAGAGTCTACAATACTAAAAATTGAAATTTCTGAGAATAATGGCTTCAAAGTTTCTAATGTCTGTAAATTCAAATGTTTGTCAGATTGTTGATATTTCTGGTTAAAAGAACTAGTAACTGATGTGAAATTTATGATTGAAGCATCATTAGAGGGTGCTACACTCACTTCATTCATTTTTCACCCAAATGTAAGATATTTGCCTCTGGTTCTCACCTACTTACTCATAACCCACGGCAAGGCTAACTTGTTATAAGCCTGCTGGTGGAGCAATGGTTGTTGTAACACAATCTGACCTGTGGGGACAAAGATGTTGGCGAAGATCATGGTCGCAGACAGCATGAGACAGACTCCCTGCGAGATGCGTCTACCGAGGAAACTTAGCATTAGCATAGCCACCAGCTTAGCCGGGATGTCCACCGCCCCGAAGATCACCTGGATCAGGTAGATACTGACCCCAAACTTCTGCAGGTCCATTGCCAGACCGTAGTAAGCAAAGCTTGTGGAGAACCTGGCCAGGGTGGAAAAGGTAGAATTAGAATTAAGTAGAAAGTAGAAAAAAAAACTGCACTGTTTGGTTTGAGTGGCTACTCAACCATGCCACTCAAACCGAGAGTTCAAATCTCCTGTGATCGGAAAAATCCCAGTAAATACACTACCCCTCAAAAGTTTGGTATCACTTGCAAATTTCTTTGTTTTCCAAAGAAAAATACATTTTCATGAATTTCACAAACATTTTTTCCATTTCACAAACGATTAAAATTAATCAGATGATTTTCAAAGAATATTTGTGCATAGAGGCCTATTATCCGCAACTGTCAGTCCTCTGCATCAATCTCCTGGTATGGCTGCTAATCCAAGTTAAGCATTTTATAAGGCTAATTGATTATTAGAAAATCCTTCAGCAAATGTGCTGCACAGCTGAAAACCATTGAACTAATATGGGAGCACAAAAGGGAGCATGGCATTCTTGAGGTTGGTTTAATACCTGAAGCACCAGCAGTTGTTTGTTTGTTTACAGGCTGAAAATGGCCAGAAAGACATAACTTCCTTTAGAGACCCGTCAGTCTATTGTTGTGCTTAGAAAAGAAGGCTATTCAATGTGAGAAATTGAAAACTTAAAATCTCTTACCATGTTGGCAACTACTCCCTCCAGAGAGCAGCACAAACTGGCAATAACAAGGACAGAAAAAAGGAGTGGGAGGCCCCGATGCACAACTGTGCAAGAAGACAAATATCTGAGAGTGTGTAGTTTAAGACAAAGACGCCTCACAGGTTGTCAACTAGCAGCTGCACTAAATAGTTCCCGTCAAACACCAGTTTCGGTATCAACAGTGAAGATGGTTTTTTTTTGATGAAGGCAAGGTTTGAAGTACGTATTCATCATTTTCCTTTAAAATCATTAATTCTAACTCAGATAATCTCAACATGTTCTGTTCATTTGCTATATTTCCTATTCAGACCAATTTTGTGTGTATTTCCGTGGAAAACAAGAAAATTTCCAAGTGATCCCAAACGTAGTGTACGTATGTCACTCTCAATAGAAATTAAGTTTGCTGTGGATAAATGTGGTGAAAATCTTTGAAAAATAGCCATTAGTGTTATTTGAAATGTCACAATCAATATGTTTTTGGTTGGGTTAAGCCTGTGTGTACATAGGGAAAATAAGTATTGAATGCGTCAACATTTTCCTCAATAAATATATTTCTAATGGGCGAAAGACATGAAATTTTCACCAGATGTTGGTAACAACCCAAATAATCAAAACATACAAAGAAATAAAAAAAATAGTGGCAAAGCCAAGGCGCCCACTTGGCCAAATGTGGCCAAAATGGAACGCCCCCTATTGGCCATAGAATCGGTCCGATTGGGCTGAAAATCAAACTTGGTCCGGACCTTATGACCCTATATACACATATGAAATATGAAAAAGCATTGGTGAAAAACTGAAGACAAACCAAAAGTTTACGCACGGATGCATGACATACCACCAATAAAGACCCCGAGCATAGCATAAGCCCCTTGGGCCTTTTGGCCAAGCGGTCAAAAAATTGGAGCATCTTAACTTGTAGAATAAAGGAGGTAGAGCTGTTTGAAGTTTTGCTGAAAAGCCCATATACAAACCGAGAATTGCAACATGCTCAAAATCGAACTGGGGCAAGATCTTGAGCCAATATACATGCATACAAAATAGGAAAAGGATCCATTGAGAACTGAGGACACTATGGCACTGAATCGAAACCGGCACATTTTATGACATTTGACTTATCTAACCTTTAAAATTAGGTCAAATCAAAAACCCATCACATATATGATGAACCCTTGGCAAAACACCCTACATTAAAAATTTGAGCGTCTAAGCTCATAGAGTAAGGGAGCTAGAGCTGTTTGAAGTTTTGCTGAAAAAGCTGCCTGGTGGCCAAACGAAGAATTGCAGCATGACCAAAATCGAACTCGGGCTAGATCTTGGGCACATATACATGCATATAAAATAGGAAAAAGATTTGTTGAGGACTGAGGGCACTATGGCACTGAAACAAAACCAGTATATTTTATGACCTTTGACCTAAGTAACCTTTAAAATTAAGTCAAATCAAAAACCCATTACATATATGATGTGCCTATGGCAGAATACCCCAGAGTAAAAATTTGAGCATCTTAGCTTGTGGAATAAGGGAGCTAGAGCTGTTTGAAGTTTTGCAGAAAAAGCCGCCTGTTGGCCAATCCAAGAATGGCAGTAGGCCCAAAATCGAACTCGGGCTAGATCTTGGGCCCCTATACATGCATATAAAATATGAAAAGGATCCGTGGAAAACTGAAAGCGGTATCGTGCTGAAACGCCAATTGTGGATGCACTAATGCACGCACGCACGCACAACAGACCACCACTAATGATCCTAAGCGCAGCATAAGCCCCTTGGGCCTGTCAGCCAAGCGGGTTAACAAAGAGGTCCATAAATTAAGTTATGCATAATAAAGTGGAATGACACAGGTAAAAAGTATTGAACACACTTATTGAAATTTATTTAATATTTTGTACAAAAGCCTTTGTTGGTACTGACGGCTTAAAAACGCCTCCTGTATGGAGAAACTAGTCGCATGCATTACTCAAGTGTGATTTTGGCCCATTCTTCCACACAAACTGTCATTAAATCTTGAAGGCTCAGGGGGCCTCTTCTATGAACTCCGTCAAAGTCCAAGCAGCTTTATTTTCTCTCTGAAACCAATTGAGAGTTTCCTTGGCTGTGTGTTTGGGATCTTTGTCTTGCTGAAATGTTCACCCTCATTTCCATCTTCAGCATCCTGGTAGATGGCAGCAGATTCTTATCGAGAATGTCACGGTACTTTTCTCCCGTCATCCAATGATAATGAAGTCTGCCAGTACCATATGCTGAAAAACAGCCCCACGCTATAATGTTCTGACCTTCAAACTTCACTGTTGGTATGATGTTTTGGGGGAGATGTGCAGTGCCGTTTGTCCTCCAAACGTGATACATTGAAATGCAGCGCAAAATGTAACAGGGCCAAAGTCAGACAAACTGCACATTAGGGGTAAAAAATTTAAATGAAATAAATGCCAATATGATTATTTTTTCTTAAGGTACACATCTTAAAGCTCCTGAAACAAAAAAAATTATTTGAATATCTTAATTATTTCAGATTTTACAGGGGGTCAAAGTTAATGCTTTGTGATTTTACAGGACAGCTTAAATGTAGGATTTTGATATCAATTAATTTTTATACACCAGCACCATGATATAATAATCTCAGAGTTGTTTCTATAGATTTTCAACTACTTTTTATATAGCCTAAACACAACAATTTTAGGTCACTTAAAGATAAAGGGTTGCCAAAAGATATACATGTAACAGTGTTGCGCAAAAATGATTTTTTTTTTTAATTTTCAATATTTATATTTGAGAAAAAATATTCTCAAAAAAAGGCTTTTTACTTTTATGCAAGGAAAAATGTTGGATGATTACTTTTTTGAAAAATTAAAAATTAAGAGTTTTTGAAAAGTTGTGTGTCACATTTTTGGCATCATTAGGTTTGCTGCAGTTACATTGGCCCTCATTTATCAAACTTGTGTAGGATCTGGTGTAGATTCTGGGGCAAATATAGTTCGCCAGGTGTCACGTCTGATTTACTAAAAGTGTGTACGTCGCAGATTTCGGTGTAGAACTGCCGTGGCGTTGATAAATCTGGCGGCAGAAACCATCGTAATTTACATTACACGCCCCTATAAATATATGCTACGGGAGGCATAGTCCTGTCCACTTTACGACATGGACTCTCGAATGACGGCAAAGAAGAAAGAACCTAACTGAGAAGGAAATATCGTCGGCCTGCTGATAAACCTAGTATCTACAATTTGATGAGAAACAAAAACTCGTATCTCCACGATAGCCTATTATTGGTTACTAATACCTGTATAGGTCCTTTAACTCGCCTCTATGCTGCGGAGGTGAGGTCACTGTTGGGTTGTTCCGGGTACGGTGGAGTGTGTTTACTGTTGACACATGGGCGACCATTAAAGCTCGTTTCTACTCAAGGGACGACGTTGTGCGTTCATGCCTTTGCAGTGTAAACGCGGAGAGTATTGTCAGCCTAACTGGCGCAGACTCGAACCTCCAGCTGGCACAGCACTGACAGGCTCCCCCTCCATCGTGGGAATACGATCCGGTGGGGACATGGATGAGTACCCGTCCTCCCCGCCTCGACCGCAGCACCATGAGGGTAACTGGTAAAATACAGTCTGCAGAGATCACTCTTCATCGTACTTTTATCAGTGTTACTCCATGACATTTTATTGGGTGCCACACAAAACGAGCAGCTACTCGTCACATTCCCAGATGAGATCTCTGTGCCGACACCCAGGTAGCAAGCACCTCCACTCCCGATCTGGCCCGGCTCAGTGCCGACTCCAGCTGATCCAGCCCAGAGCCGTGGCAGATCCGAAGCGGAGGTGCTTGCTATCTTGGTCAGTTCCTCTCACTTCGGACAGAAGCTTATTCCTCTAACAATGGAAGATCTGCCTTTGTCAAAATGTGATCGCTGTCGAAGTGTCCGTAGGCATCTATATACTGAGCAACAAAAGAAACGCAATCTAGCTAACTTAGTTAGTTAATGTAGGCTACTCTTATGGTTACTCAGTCGAAGCGACCGCAAAATAAAGAAGTTTGTTGAAACGAGTGTAAATGTGCACGTGCTAGTAATAAATTTGATTTTCTTAAATAATTACGCGCAAACTTATTTTTCAGTCTGCCTTTAATTAGGCTAACTTTCGTTTCTTTTGTTGTTCAGTGGGCCTATATATCTGACTGGTTGAGCATCTGACATACACTGCAAATCTGCTAAGCTGCGCATTGCGCTAAATCAAATTGATTGTAATTGCCAGCCGTCTGGCCTGACAAGCAGGTTGTTTCCAAATAAGAGCAAATAATTCCTCAACACAGGTGCAATTTATTTATTTATTAAATAAATGTATTAAATAAATAAATAATGACATCTTTGTAGAGAAATTGATTACACATATATTTGAAAACAACCTGCTTTTATTCATTTATTTACTCTATTTATTTATTTTACTAATAAGAACAACAAAAGCATGACGTCCGCATGGCTGCAAATGGTTTCTCATTTTGACAGCTGCACTCGTTCCTGCATGTTGTTAGCTGTTTTCAGATTTGCGTAGCCTACACCTGGTCAGAGCTGGCGTGAGATTTTTGCGGACCGTTCGCTCACGTTCAGATTGATAAATTCCGATTCTTGCGGGAGATTTGGCGTACACCCATTTTTTTGGTGTACGCAAGTTTGATAAATGAGGGCCTGTGTGAGTAATTAAAATAACTAAATCAGAATATTATTCTTTAATTATATTTGTTTTGATATATTACGTTAGTAATTGTTACAGGCATGAATATCTTAATAAATTTATTTAAATTTATTTTTTAATTTTAATGAAGGCACCACTCAGAAAAGTAGAAAAAACTCCTGCACACTGACCATGTATACTACGTTTGAATCTGACGTGTAATTTCACCTGACAAAGGTCTGTAACGCGACCTCTGCTCCGGACGTTCCACCAGAACCTCATGCACGGAACTCTGAGATAAAGGTGGGATCCAGGAATCCCGAGAAGGGACCCAGCACCACTCCTCTGGTCCATATCCCTCCCAATCAACTTAGAACTGGACCCCATGCCACGTCATTGAGACGAACAGGGGCATAAAAATCCGTCATAATCACTTATTATCCGTAATTATAATTTCATTTTTGAAAATAATAATTGTTTGTTTTAATAATTGTTTTATTTTAAATAAAATAAACAGAATAATTTTTAGATTACGCATTAGCTGATGCCGACAGCGATTCATGTAGACACACATTGCGCATTGTGTTAAATACAGCACTGCGTGTATTTTCGAACTTACTGCTGTATGAACTTTATAAAACATCAAAAATGATTTCTCCCCCCACACAGTAACAGTGCGCAAATGAACAATGCTTTCAGTAATTGCTGAGCTTCACTAAGTCTAACAACTGCAGTCTCGCTAAGCGGTCCTACAAAGCTGCTTATCAACTCGTTATGTCAACCGGCGCTTTCCCCACCTAGATGTCTGTGTATTCACATAACAGAGACGGCGTTTGTAGCATATGACCAATTGTCTGCCGGCAGCAGAGCAGCATATTTTACAAATGAAAAGCATATGATCATATTACAAAAATATGAGGAATGTAGGATCATACCAGAGATGCCAAGTCTGACGCATTCGGCTTGTGTCTCTCCTCTTAGTGGCATTCACATTCCTGTGCCGTAGTCAGCAATTAGGCCTAATCAATCAACGCGAACTGAAGAAATTCACTTGCGGAATTCAAGTCATTGCACATTAAGTTATTCAGTTTCACATGCATTACGGTGGATTCCCCACAAGTGACGCGGAAATTGATTATGACTCAGGAATATCTTTTCTTTCTTTTAGGGAGCCTTCTGTAACATCTGGCCAAGGACTATGGACGTAAACTAGCCTTTTGGCTAATTCTTGCATATTTACAGTGATGTTTATTGATGTGCACAGTCCCTGTTAAATAAATTGATAAATAAAATTGAATTCTCACGCTTATCTTTACTGAAGGATTGAAAGCAATGGAATCGCAAAAAGATGTTCCAAATGGTCTTATTTCATCTAAACAATTGAAACGATCATGAAACACATGCACTGTTTCTTTTCCCTGAATGAAGAGAAGCAGGAGAATTCCAGAGTCATAATCTCTTTCCATGTTGCTTGTGGTGAGGTCCACCTTTACGCAAGTGAAACTGAAACTTCAATGCACAAGGATTGTAATTCCGCATGAGAATCTCATGAATAAGTATTCATTGAATAATTGCGGACTACGGTGAATGAGCCTAAAAAATGCATGAGACCTACGCCGAATGCTTGAGACGTGGCATCTCTGTCATACAGATCAAAGACAATGCTCGAGACAATATGACACCCACCACCAATTGGTCGGGGATGTGAATTACATTCTGTCAAAATGACGGACGGCTTTCAAAATATTCCGTCATTGTTAAAAAAAAATCTGTCAATGACGGAAAATACTTGGTTAACTGCTGTATGAACTCTGATCCGGAGCCGTTCCTTAGGGGGAGGAGGTCCTGTCATGGTTTAGGTGGTGAGTGTGTGTGAAGAACTTCCCTTTGTGCTCTCCTACCGGGACGATATTGAATTCCTTCTCTATCAGATTCTTTTCCCAGCTGGTTCATCAGGCGCGGGCGGCTCCTTTGCTGGAGTGTCTGATTTCAGTTTTCACTGCAGCCAGAACTTACCTCTTGTAAGGGATTTGTGGCTTAAGCTTCCGCGGTATATTTACAATTTATATTTTTTTAGGGAAATTTCCTTTTTGATTCCTTCCCTCCCTTTCTTTAGTGTCGCACCAATTAATGGTCCTTTGTCTTTCTCGGTTCTCGAGTTGTGTCCCTTTCGCTCTCCCTGTTTGTTTTTCCTCTCTCGCTTTGCCTCCTGGTTTGGATTGCTGGGCGTCCTTTTGGAAGTGTGAGAGCTGTTTCTTTTGCCTCGTTTATATTTCTCTCTGCGGGTATTTTAAGGTCTAGTTTGTGTCGTTCTCTCACACAGCTGCATTTGGCCTCCCTACTCCCTCAGCCATTACAGCAAACATGTAAAAAATATTTCATTAAAATGTTAATATGAACAGCACTTTCTGCTAAGTTGAAATATTCATGTGAAAACCTGTCCTAATTCTGTAAAAGTGTCGCACAGCATTTTCACCCTTAGACCCCCTTTTGCCCCCCCCCCAAAATAAAAAACCTCATTAATGCTTCTTAAAGTACTCAGCAATACCTAACTAATGACATATTACATATGATGATATCATTATTTGTTAAAGAGTTATGAGCTAAAATGTAGTAAAGTGTACAGTGTTGCATGCTGACTTTGGCCCATCAATCAAAAATTTGTTTAATTTTGCCTTTGAAGTTACAAAGCAACATGTAAAATTTGAAATCTCATTGTAATTGGTCAGCAAAATTGTGAAATTGTTGGGATTCTGCCATCTGTCTGCCTTGTTTAAGTTCTGTGCCTGGCCTAGCCATGATTATTGATTTCTGTGTTTAGTGACCTCTGCCTGTCCTTTGACCATTCTTGGATTGTGTATTGTGTTTTGGTATTTTTAGATTATCCTGTTTTATTATTTTTTCATGTCCTGTTGTATTATTTTTAGTCTGTGCCTTAGCTCCCAGATTCCTGATCATGTTTATTCTGCCATGCCTCGCTTTGCACTTCGTTTACCCAGTCTTGTCTTGTGTAGGTCTTTGCTCACGATCCCTTGTTTTGCTTGCCACTCATTCGGGATATATATTGGTTTCTGGGTTTCAACCTTCTTTCATTCATGTGCTTCCTTCCTCTCTCTTTTACTATTTACTAATCCATATTAACAGTTTGTTGTTTTCGCTTAATTACTAACACATATTAACATTGTATATTTTTACTAACTTACTAACATGCACTCGGGATTGTATAGCTGCACATACTAATTGACTAACGATCTCTCAACAGTGGCCCAATTCTAGTCTCCGCCTCCTTGCCTATCCCGAATTATCTCTGCTGCAGTCTTCCACTTATACTTTATGCTTTCCTTTTCTTTAAGCTTTGCACTTTAGTACTCCTTGACAGGAGCCGTTGTTTGTACATAGGTTCGTCTTGTGAACCCTGTCTACGTTTTGCCTTATTCATGTAATTAGATATTCCTAGTGTGTCACTCCCGATCTTTGTATCATTGATTGCACCTGTTTCTCCCTAGTCATGTGTTCACCAGGATGTGTATTTAAGATGTCTGTTTAGTCACTTACAGTGTCAGATCGTTCTTCCTAGCTTCCTGTGCCACGTTTGTTTTCACCTCGATTCTTAGTGATTTATCTTTCTGACTGGACCGCCTGACTACCGAGCTTTGCCTATTCCCTGTATTGTACCGCATTCTTGTGTATCGACCTATTTTTGCCTGACTACGGATTTTGTTTTTGGTGCCCTGGTTACGATTCTGGATTTTGCCCTTTGGATACTGATTTTGGATTGTGGACTTTGTACTGTTGCCAGCTCTGTTGGGGGGTTTCCCCCTTCAGAAATAAAGCCTCCTTTTTGCATTCATCTGGTTTTCGCTATTGGTTCATTTCGTAAGTCTCAACAGAAATAAACAACTTTATGTTGATTTCAGCCATGAAGTTAGCAGCTAAACCAACTTTTCCATTTTTTCTACCACATGATAAAATAAACTTTTTTATTCAAGCCGGGTGTGAGTATAGTATATATAATGCTTCAACTAGCATATTAACTTCTGAGAAATGTGGTTGTAACACGCGAAATGAGTTTCTGAGTTGATAACTGCTGCCATAAGTTTTAATGGCAAATAACAGCGACAGCCATATTGACTGATGACACACCTGGTTGCTATTGCATGCGCAGCATATGGATTTGCGATATTAAATATAGGTTTTCCTGGTCAATTTCATAATTTTGTCATTCCAATTCATGAATGTGCATTCAAATTCACACAGCACACGCACGCGAAAATATTTGGGCATTCAAATTCAGAATCCGAACGATCAATTTCATTTATGCAAACTCTATTTTGTTTCCGGCAAATCAAATTCATGCATGTGCGTTCAATTTCCAAATGCGAGCATTGCATTTCCTACTTGTGCATTCAATTTTGCGCGATAATCACAATGAGCCTGTTTGGGGTGTTCAATTTCATTTTCAGGTGATCAATTTCCTACTTCGCGCACTCAATTTAGTGGAGAAGGCAGGATAGATTTTTGAAGAGGGGGGTTATTGGGGGGGAGAAGGGGGCAAACGTTTCTCATAAAATGAACACACATACAGAACCCATCGGCACACCCTCCCCCAAACACATACACGGAAAATTTGGAATTCCAATTCCGTAGTCTTCTATGTATATATATATATATATATATTATATGTCTTTTTTTAAGTTCTATATTGTTCTGTCATTGTATCTCTGTGACATCTCAGTGTTATCATGTCCTTGTATATGTTAATGTATTCTCGTTGTTTCATTTCAAGAAATTTTAAATGATAAGACCAAGTCAGCAGTACATCCAAACAACACAACATCATTTTCTAACTTACACTCCTTGATAACACCACACATAACAAAGACAACATCCACACAATGCGTCAATCCGAAGACCAACTGATAAACATCATGATATCAATCTCACGGGTGGAAAGTGAATAACAGGGGCGAAGCTAGAACCGGGAATTGGGGTGGCACAGGCACGTCCCTTTATGACAATTAGGATAGTCCTGGCTAGTTCTCAATTATTTTTCTTTATTGACGCGTTTTCCAATTATCGTAAGAGGCAACTGAAGACACGGTTTCTCATGCGATCTAACAGCGATGCAGTCATGGGGTAAATTCCGTAAAACTGAGAATTGGGGTGGACGTAACATCTGTTTTAAAGATTTATTAGTCCTGACCTGTTCGCAGTCATTTTCATGAATAACAAAATGTTCTCTCCGAGAGCGCTCCGCACTTAACAGGTGCTGCTTGTTCTCCCCGATTAGGTAAGACGACGATCATTCATCTGGACGCATTTGCATAATTTAAATCAACGTCAAATAGAGCCGCATGCTTTTTATAGCCTATTTCACTGTCAAGTGCCACTTTTTTCCCCACTCAGTACCGAGAGTAATTTTGAATAACGTTGATTTAAATTAAGCAAACGTTTCCAGATGAATGATTGTCATCTTACCTAACCGGGGAGAACAAGCAGCACCTGTTAAGTGCGGAGCGCTCTTGGAGTGAACATTTTGTTAATCATGAAAATGACTGCGAACAGGTCAGGACTAATAATTCTTTAAAACAGATGTTACGTCCACCCCAATTCTCTTCATCGCTGTTAGATCGCATGAGAAACCATGTCTTCAGTTGCCTCTTACGATAATTGGAAAACGCGTCAATAAAGAAAAATAATTGAGAACTAGCCAGGACTATCCTAATTGTCATAAAGGGACGTGTCTGTGCCACCCCAATTCCCGGTTCTAGCTTCGCCCCTGGTAAATAAGATACCAATCAACAACAAATAGTCACATTATGACTTTTAAATGAAACATTTATTGCATAAATCTTTACGATAATGAACTAAAACGAGAAATATAACATCAAGTATACACTGCTCAACATGTTCAAAGACGTCTCCAGCTTGAAACTCTCCTACAAAGATACAAACTATCGACCTGGCAGTTGTTCAATTTATTCCAAGGGTGTCTGCCAAAGCAACGTAGTCAAGATTTTCTTTCTCGAAGGCGTCGATCAACCTTCCCCTATCCTCGTTTGAAATGCGCCTATAGCGTACGCGTTGTGCTGCCAAATGAGGTTACACTTGAGCATGAACAGATATAGGCCCTACCCAAAGCAGCTGTATTGATTATAAAGCCAATTTATTCAAAACTAAATGGAAAAAAAAGCCAGACATAGACCCCAAGCTCATTAAATGCAATGATTCATTTAAATTGAATGCACTTATTTGGAACACGACCAACGAGGACCAACGAGGTTCCGCCACCATCTTGAACTGAATTTGAATGCTCATTGCTGAAATGCATGCTCCTATTTTGAATTTGAATGACGCTAATGAACAACTGCTTGCTGGGATAGTGAATTTGAATGACCAGATTGGGAATTTGAAAGCTGATTCAGTGCTGCGAGCGTGAAATGCGTGAAATTGAATGCTCGGAATATGAACTAGAATGACAAAATGATGAAATTGACTGGGAAAACCTATATTAAATTCTAAACCCCTTTCTCAGAAATGAAAACCCCTAAAATATATTTGTGTCGCTTTTTAAAATCATTCTGGCAAATTAGAAGACGTAAAACATGGTGGTTGCATATGGAACTCTTTCCCAATCCATTTCAAAGAAGGTAAGTTGTTCATCTCCTGGACAGTCTTGGTAGTGTCATTGACTAAATCAGTTCCCATTGAGTTGAGACAGATTCTGAGAAATCTGTGGGCCGAAATGTTGAGTCAGATTCGGAGAAATCTGTGGGACGCAAAGTTGAGTCAGATTCTGAGGAATCTGAGAATGACAAGGTTAATTAGGCATTCAAGCATTAGGCGCTTGAACATGGCGGCAGGGTCAGGCGGCAGTGGCCTCGCTATGGAACTTAGGCACATTGTGAACAACAGAAGATGGTAGGATATATGGATCTTCCTTCATGAAAAAGTTTGAAGTAATAGGGGTGTGGTACAGAAGGCAGTAGATAATCCTGTTTGATAATATTTTAGTCTCAGTTCTAGACGTTTTAGTTTCACATTGCAAATTGATATTCTAACCCCATTATTCTGGGGATTACAGTGTGAAGAATATTGTTAAAGAAAAGCACTAAGTAATGTACCAGTATATTACCTGAATATCAAATTCAGACGAATTCTTAGGTAACTTTCCTTTATACATAAATATATACACTGTCAGTCAAAAGTTTTAGGACACCCCAATTTTTCCAGTTTTTTAATTGAGAATTATGCAGTTCCAGTCCAATGAATAGCTTGAAATGGTACAAGGGTAAGTGGTGAACAGTCAGAAGTTATAAACAAAAGATAAGGTTACCCAGGTTTTTTTTGTGCGCCGTCGAGTGGCTGAAAGGATGGTTCCTCAGTGTGTGACATAAACTGTCAGACATGAAAGGGGGAGAGTGATGGTCTGGGGCTGTTTTGCTCGATCCACAATCATTGACTTATAGAGTGAAAGGCACCCTGAACCAAAACAGCTACCAGAACATTCTGTTGTGCCATGCCGTACCCTCTGGTATGCACCTAGTTGGTCAGGGGTTCATTCTACAGCAAGATAATGACCCAAAACATAAGTCCAAACTCTGCCAGAACTACCTTAAGGAAAAAGAACAAAATGGGGCCGAGGTTTATATATTTTTGCATTGTTAATGTTTTTCAACTGATAATAATTTACCTTTAATGGGGAAATCATTGTGGTTCTCGCAAAGTGTAGACGGAAAAGTCTTATCTCATCCAATTTAGTTTGCCCAAAAAAAAAACAACCACAATCACATGCTCGAGTGCCTTGTCGTGGCGTGATGGCTTAGAGGTCTCATTCCTTTCTGCCATTCCATAGGGTAATTGTTTTGCAAAACTGATTTTTTGGCTTGAGACTAAACTAAAGTCAGACCATTTTTTATTCTGCTTGATTGATTTTTAGCCCACCTGGCCAAAGACCAGATGAGATTATGTCATGGGCTGCTTTGATACAACGCAAAATGTAACAATAATACATTGTAAGATTTCTTTAGATAATGGGAAGAAGAATTGATACATATTATGTTATTGTTACATTTAAACTGCAAAGCAAAATGTAACAATTTCAATTTTGCAATCGATCTTGATAACCAACTCAGAAACTCATTTCACGTGCTAAAATTACACTTCCCGGAAGTTAATACACTAATGCAGTGGTTCTCAAATTCGGTCCTGGCGCCCCCTGTGTATGCTGGTTTTTGTTCCAGCCACAACTGCAATTCTAGGATTTTAACAAGCTGTTACTTTGTCTTAATTAGCAGCATTCCATGTTTAGAGTAGTTATTTATCATCTTAAGTCACATTTGGATTGACAAATCCATTCTGCTATGAAGAATAAAAACCCTTGAACATCTTGTGCTTAATTTCCAATAGTGCTGGGATTTTCAGGTGAAAACATTTTTAAACAGATCAAATTAGACTGAGAAAATCAATAAGGTCCAAATTAGGTTTCTGAATGCAGGTGTTCTGAGTTTTTCCCAAATAACCTGCCTGAACCAAATAAAATCAACAGAAAACACAACAGGTGTGACTCCATTGTTTGCCAAGTAAATTGTCTGGTTTTACCTTCATGTGTTAAGAGTTTCACCAATGAGGAACTTGTGGATATTTGCATAAATGCGCCTAATTAAAACAAATCAACAGCTTGTTAAAATCCTAGAATTGCAGTTGTGGCTGGAACAAAAACCAGCATACACAGGGGGGCGCCAGGACCGAATTTGAGAACCACTGACCTAATGGATGCATTATATACACTATACTCATGCCTGGCTTGAATAAAAAAGTTACTTTTATCATGTTTTCGAAAAAAATGTAAAAGTTGGTTTTGCCGCTGACTTCATGGCTTAAATCAACATAAAGTTGTTCATTTCACAAGTTCACAGACTAAATATAATGAGATTTCAAATGTTACATTTTGCATTGTGACTACAAATGCAAATGTTCGTTCACATAAAATGTGTAAACATAGACCGTAAAACATACATCTTGGCCGTCAAAGCTCGGGCAAACGTTCAGCTGGCGTGTAATGCCTGTTGGGTGATGGAAATGTGCTCCCCCGATATCCTGGATTATAAACGAGAGGATACTTATTTCAGGGAGGATGATAGTGCGATCACAGACAAAACATCCCTGGAATTTTTAAACCAAAAAGGACTTCAATTTATTCATCTGAACGCGAGGAGCTTACTTCCTAAAATGGATGACATAAGGAAGTTCACCGCAAGGACAAAAGCTGCAGTGATTGTCGTGACAGAGACATGGTCGGACAACTCCACTGAGGATAGGGAAGTCAAACTGCCAGGCTTGTACTGCTACCGTCGAGAGCGCAACAGGAACGGAGGAGGGGTCTGTCTCTTCATTAGGACTGAGTTATCATTTATCCCATGCATGGATTTACAAATGGAGACACTGGAAGCTGCCAGGGTCGAAATTCAACTGCCTAAATCAAAGCCCATTGCTGTAGGCGTGTGTTACAGATCCCTCAAACAAAATGACTTTTATGAACTTTTAGAATCTATGTATTGACAGTAATGTGTTGATGGAGAGAGAATGTATTGTTTTACGTGATTTTAATATGAATCTGCTGATGACTGGACTTCTAAAAAAGTTCTTACATTTCTGTAAGGTGCTTGGTCTGGAGCAACTCATAATGGAGCCAACCAGAGTAGATATGTACACTAAATCTATTCTCGATTTTATGCTGATTACTGACAGCGAAAATATCAGCTGTTCTGGGGTCTTGGACATTGGTATCAGTGATCATAAGGTTATTTTCTGTACTTGCAAAATTTCAAAAGATAAAATAGGATCAGGGTCTCATCATTCCATAAAATTAAGATTTACAAGACAATATTCCAAGGAGGCATTTGAGTGTAAACTGGCTGAACAGGATTGGAGTACAGTTACTGACAGTAATGATGCAGACCAGGCATGGGAACTGTTTAAGGGAAAGTTCTTCCCCGTACTTGATATGTTTGCACCAATAAGAGAAATTAAAGTGAAACAGAAGAGAGCCAAATGGATGACAACTGAAATGATTGATTTAATTAGACACCTTTTCAGGAAGTATAAGAAGTCTACAAGCTGATATTGATAAATATGTGTGTAACCGAAACCAAGCAAGATATCATAGAAGGCTAAGGCTGACTACTATGCTAAATAAGCATGTTAGATAATGGATGGACAGAGTCCCTGACCAGGAATAAGTGGGTTAGATTATGAATAGAGTGCCTGATCAGAAATAAGTGGAAATGGTGATGGACAGAGTCCTTGATAATGGATGGACAGAAGTGCCTCGCCAACATTGAGCTGGTTAGATATTGAATGGATATAGTGCCCGGCCAGGAATAAGCAGGTTAGATCATGGATAGACATGATTGCCTGAATTCATAAAGGGTGATGATCACCCGATTATTTTAGTCATGTACAACTACTGTACGGTGGCAAAAACAGAGAAGTATGCGTGTGGATAAACTCCTGTGACTAGCGCAATTCAGGTAGAACATAATCGGTGTTTACCCATCCGTGTACCAGTCCCCGCTTAGCCAATGTGTAGTGGTGTCATGTGACACTCTGCATGGTATGAAGTGGTTTTTTCTGGCACATGTAGCCTTGGTAACACGATGAACTACCCAACAGCAGGTAGCCTGTGATACACCTCACGTGTCACCAACAACCATTTGGAATGCACTACATGCAAAAAAGCGCAGGGCAATACATAGTTGGTGTACTGGAAGAAGGGCATGGTTTCATCTTGTGGGATGGGCAATGACTGCTTCGATTAGGTCTAGAATATAACGGTATGATTCTTTGAAAATTCAGTATCGCTTGGCAAATTTCGTGTCGCTATACTCTTCTAAAGGATTCGTCCTGTCTTTGAAAACCCTCAATTCGGCATCTTGCCTTTGGTAAGCCATCTCTTCTTGTGCTATTTCAATTTTGTGCAAGAGATCCATGGTCATACGTCCTGCCACGCTAACAAGCCAACAGAGAATTGGTAGCTTGTACACGAGGTAAATAAGCCCCTTGGGACGATAAGAATTTTTTTTGTTACTTAGACAGGAGTCACTAGCCATGTACATTGGATAAATAGCAGCTGATCTGATCTCTCTTCATGAATCGGGCCTAAATTTGTCTGCTCGATCATTACCTATTTATACACTGTTTAGCCAAATTAACCGTGATCAAGGGAAAAACACCGTTTATGAATTCGGGGGAATATGTTTGACAAACCTCTATTAAATAGAATACAATATACTTTAATGTCCCCTTAGGGAAATTTGTCTTGGACGCCACGCAGCAAACCCAGAGATGGACATACAGTGACACGACATTTCACAATAAATAGTCACACATGCAACATACAAAATGCACAGGAGCCTATGAACACCACATGTTACAAAAATGCAAATGAATAAATAGATAAATATTAAACAGTCAGTTAAAAAGTAATTAACCCAGGTTAAAAATACGCTCGGCCCTAAGATGTTACCCCTGGTTCATTTAAGGTGGTTGTTCAGGGTAATAATTGATCTTGGGACAAAGGAATTCTTAAATCTATTTAATTTGTAGTATTTAGCTCTGTAGCGTTTACCCGATGGCAACATCTCATACTCTGAATGCAGACCATGGGAGGGGTCACAAAGTATTCGATCTGCTTGTTTTAGCACACACTGGTCAAAGATGGACTGGAGGCTATTATAGTTCTTCTGGCCATTACTTTCATTTTTGTCTGAACTAGATATGTTAGTTTTGTTTTTAAAGCCACAGGAGGATTCCCAAACCAGGCCGTGATGCCATAAAGGCCCACTAGAGGGCGCTTGACCAAACAATAGCAAGAGGCCGAGTTTGATGACGCAATGGGATTGCGTGGAATCATGGGAGTTGTTGTCTTCATCAATTTACACGCACCGCTGACAGCTAAATTCTCCGATGTGACTCAACCAGGCGCGGCAAAACCATGTACATGAATGAGGTAAGGCTATATTTCTTTACTTTTATATAACTTCATCTTATTTCATTCAAATAAAAAAGTAAGGGATAATGATAAGTCGGCCATTCACAGCGCTTATGATGTGCTGCAGGTCAGAGGCTGAGATAAGGGGGCGGGGTCGGCTCATGTTGCCCATCTTTGTAGAGAATAATAACAGATGTGAACACTCTGTTGCTGAATGCAAACGCTAAAGGTAGCAGATTTTAAGGCACATGCCTCTGTCAGTTGGCAATGTATGCTTTCAGTTGCTCCTGCCGCTATTGCTATAGCTTCCTTAGCAACGATATGCTCAACAGACCAGCTGGCCAGCGGTTATTTGTCGAGACACGCTGATAGACCAAACTGAATCGAGTATTCAAGGGAGCCTTGCTCTAACTGCAAGTAATGGAGCTAACGTAGCACTGACTTCTCATTACGCACAAATGATGTGCCGTGCACATCAGCTTTCTGTTTGTCACGCGGCATCACAAGAAAAAGGTTTTGAATTGGAGCAACGGTATGTTTATGTTACCATCATGGCTTGAAACTCTTTGGCAACGGTGAAGCATGCGTGTGGAGGGTGATTTTCTCGGTCTCGTGCACTTTTTGTGTTGGGAGTGACGTCAAATATGCGACGAAAAGAATCGGCCCGTGTCCCTACATTGAAAATACAGATATCTCTGTCTTTGATAAACATTGAATACATCACGGATAATGTAAGTACACAACACCAAAACATATATAACATATCTATATATTTTATAGATCTTTGAATTGGGAAATTTTACATATTGGGGCCTTTAAAAAGTTGGAACCATAATTTTCCAGAGAGAGAGAGAGAGAGAGAGAGAGAGCAACGCAAAAGGATGTCTCACCAAACAACTGTGAGGCAGATGGAGATTTTCCTCATCACTGGGGTGCGCATTAAATCGTACATGGTGTAAATAGCTTTACTGGTCTGAATCTCCTTCTTCATGCTAGATTCCAGGACCTACGATCACAAGCACATGCACACAAACACAAGCGCCACATTACTCCACCTCACGTAACCCACAAGCTACAGGAAAACTAGTGAAAACAAGGCCCAGAAAGAAAAAGCCCGCCCCAGTATTTAGTTCTACCGAGCAGGTTCTGCTAATAAACACAGTTCTTCAGCTAGTGGGTAAGATCTTACAAGTGGAATCAGCAGGTTGAGTTAGAGGGTGGAAAACACATGAAACAAGACATTTACCTTCTGAGCAATAGATATGAAATCTCTGAAAAAATTTTGTGTGTCTGCCACTCTGTCTGTCCATCCATAATCAGAACCACTAGCCAAGCCCATGAAAGCACAAACCTAACCTCTAATTGAAATTGCACCTCAAAAATTGCATCTCGAAAAGCATCCTGTTACCTGTAAGACTTTTATTACAGCGACTAATTTAGCTGAATTCTTACCTGAATATGTGTAAGCATTATATTAACATGTTCGCACCATGGACCTATAAGGAGAAATATAAAACATCCTTGGTTCGCTCAGTTTAAACGCCCACGGAAATTTAGCTGCTCTCTTTATGCACGCTGTTACACTATTCAATCAATAGGTGGCACACCTGAAATGGCTGTTGAATATTCATGAGGAGGCTGTGTCTGTTATCGATTTAGAATATGTACGAGTTAAGTCCCATCCCTGTTCCCCAGGAATTGTATGAATTGAACTTCTCAGCCAAGCCTGATATGCAAACTGCCTAATACGCTTGGTGATAGTATCTATCCAGCAGTTAATAAAAATGATCACTTGCGACAGAAAAATTTGTTGTCCTTTGTTGCAATCACTTCAGCGATAATATGCCAAACATATCTCAATTAAGTAGTGAAAAAATCAGTCTTCTGAAGCAAAAATTCAACAATGAATTGATACTATGTGCCTAGGCTTTTGTTCACTGAAAAAGAGAACAGCCCCAGGACTTCGGCAAATACTCTGCTACATTCGTTGCTTCGATTCTGTTCAATCTAGAGTCGCATATTGCCTGCTTTTTTCCTGATAGTGGAATGTCTGTTTTGTTATAATGAGTAAGTTATACACTCAACAAAAATATAAACGCAACACTTTTGTTTTTGCTCCCATTTGTCATGAGATGGACTCAAAGATCTAAAATTCATTCCAGATACACATTACCATTTCTCTCAAACATTGTTCACAAATCTGTCTAAATGTGTGATAGTGAGCACTTTTGCTTTGCTGAGACAATCCATCCCACCTCACAGGTGTGCCACATCAAGATGCTCATCAGACACCATGATTAGTGCACAGGTGTATTTTATACTGCCAACAATAAAAGGCCACTCTGAAATGTGCAATTTTGTCTCACAGCAAAATGCCACAGATGTCGCAAGCATTGAGGGAGCGTGCAATTGGCATGCTGCCAGCAGGAATGTCAACCAGATCTGTTGCTCGGGCATTGAATGTTCATTTCTCAATTTGCTGGCCACACTATCTCCCGGGAGCGCATAATTTGTCTGTTTTATTTTAACCTTGTCCACATACTTCTTTGTTTGGCAGCGATCCTCCAATGTTTTCGCTCGACGAGAGGCATAATTTATCAGGTCCGAGCAGAATGTGCACGGGGCTTTTCCCTGACATTCGAACTTCCGTAAAAACACGCCTAATGATGACACTGTAGTGTTTGCTGTGACCTCTCACTCTATTCGGGCCCATCAGGAACTGGTCTTCACATCTTTATCAATCTTGCAAACTCTATCGTCATCTTTCCCTTCTATGGCTTCGTCCGTGTTTCAGTCTTTGCATGAACAATGTTACTTTTATTTTGAATGACCGCGCTTAGATGACATTGCAGTAGATGACTGTTAGCCTGTTTTGCCGTGACTTTCGGTGTAATATCGAACATTTGTGCCCTATACACAAGAGCTCTAAGCTCCTTTACCTTGCCAGTAACAGGCAAGCCCTGGTCATGCATGTTTTGTAGCAGTTTATCCCTTTTCCAGACTGGGTTCACACGGAAGTAGAAATAAACTCTCCTGACATGCACACTCGGAACTGTGAGCTTGCTTATAAGCTTCAGAATCATTCCGGGTTTGTATTTTGATCGGTACGAAACAAAATATCATTTAAAATACTAAAACTTTCTCAATTTTGTAAGTTTATGCCCAAAACAAAAACTTGAAGCATATTCCTCATATTTTCAAGGACATATTCTAAAATTTCCAGCACTATTCTAGGACTTTTAGATACTTTTTCAATTCCAAGTAGTTTTCCAGTGTCACATGTGAAATTCAAGGGCTTTTCAAGGCTGTGCCAACCTTGTATAAGAATATGTTGTGCAGTTACTTTATATCATGGTGCTCTGCTGTTTTTCACCCGATTCGGAGGGATGCTTATGAAAATACAGGGGGATAGAAATTTTGCAAAAGGCGGGGCAAAGGTGGACTAGAGCAAAAAGGCAATGGACGTTTGCATGTAGAGAAGCGTTGACACAGGCTGTGATTACAATGGTCAAAAGACATCAGTCTATTTGCAAATGAAGGAGTGTCTAGGCAATACTGTACCAGGATAAATTTGGGGAACCAAGCAGAGGAGACAGTCGTTCTCACAAACAGAACTTGGCTTATGACAGTCTATTTGAAACTACAAGCTCCAGTCTCCAAGCCAAGTATTACTAAGAAAATCCACAACATTAACAGTTGATTAGACTCAGAGGATTGCAGCAACAGCCTTCTGAGACTTAGTCCAACATAGGAGCTCTCTCTCTCTCTCTCTCTCTCTCTCTCTCTCTCACTGTCTCTCTCTCTCACCTCCAGGGTGATCTTCTCCACCATTTCTGGTTTACCGTTGATCCTAGCCGCCCGGTGGATGTTTTGAAGTGCTTCCTTTGACCTGCGGTTCAGGACCAGCCAGCGGGCAGACTCCGAGAACCACCTGAAGACAGAGACACAAATCTCCTGAGATGAGCAGCATTCGGCGCACTGGCGCAGTGTTTACTGCCGTTGCCTCGCATTAGAGGCAGGGGGTTCTGGCTTTCAGTCCTGCCCACGAAAGATAGACAGAGGTCAGCACTCTGTGGCTCCCCAAGACAAAGTTTATTTGGACATTGTGACATTTCAAGTCTTAACAGGTCAGTTCTTCAATCTGTCGAAATAAGCTTTGTCTTGGGAGGTTGCAACGAGTTCACCTCCGTCTATTTTTCATTGGTAATTGCAGTTTGTCTCTGAGCCTCAGAACTAGAGTTGAGGCTGCCCAGTACTCCTAATGAAATAGGATGGGTTTAATGCAGAGGGCAAATCATCTCACGGTGGTTCACTAAAGTATGTATTCAGATATGTGGGGCCAAACCGCACTCTGGCAGTAATGAACGTCCCGCCACTGGACAGGGTTGCGATTGTCATGGACCTTTAATCGCGATTCAGTTATATCCAATTACAAATCCAATTTACAAGCCAGCAGAGGATGGGCTCCCCAAATGTAGCCAGGTTCCTCTGGAGATTTCAGGGCACCTCTACTTGGAGCTTTTCCTCAGTTCTTTTTATGGGGTGTCGGCTTTGTCTTCGGCCTTCTGCTTCCCTGAGAGACATATTTGATTTTTAAAAAAAATATCTTTGACATCACCAATTCAACCCAAATTTAGAATGCCCAATTTGAGAACTATGTACGAGGCTTGCTCGTGTGCAACCTCCCATTGCCAGCTCAGGAGAGAGAGACAGTTCACAGCTCTCCTCTGAAGCACGCGCCTGTCAGCCCCTGCATCTTTACACTCATTGGTCGAAACCATCCCAAGTTCAGAATGAGGGAGGAGGATACCCGCACATGAGCATGCTCAGAATCTCACTGACGAGCACCCGGCTGGCCAACAGGAGGCGCTTGAGCAATGAACAAGGCAATCATTTTAATTTCCCTTCCAAGCAGTCCCTTCCCAATTTGCATCCCACAGCACTTAAGCCAGTTGTGCGCTGCTCTAATAAAAGCTGCTGACCACTGCTGGTTGGTGCGACGGGGATTGAACCCGTGCCGAAGTAGTCACTACTGCACCGCAATTGCGGCACCTTAACTGAGTGAGCTAACCCGGCAGCAGTGACACATTTGTGATGGTCTTTCTGAAAATTGTGATATTTGGGCAAAATTGAGCTGGTGTCAGTTCCTCGATCTGTCTGAGGGACGTGGAAGAAGAACATCAGGGTGCATCTTCTGATGTTAATCAGTTATTTTTTTAATAAACCATTCAAAACAATTTTCAGTTGTACTTTGGATACTACTTTGGTAAAAGGATACAAAAGGTGTTGTTTTCAAGCAGAAAGAGCTGATGTTACAGTGCACATGAGCTGGACATTTCAACTTTTCAGCAGCCTGCGAAGACTGGAAATCGGGTTGCAGTAAATTGCAACAGGCAGCTTTCTCATTTGCTTTGATCTACTTTCTTCACTTCGGGCGTGTTTACACTTGGTTTTAAGTTAACATGCGTTTTGGGTAATCGGATCACAAGTGTTCGGGTGAGAAACAGTGCTGTCAACACTTATTAAGCAGACCACTTGCGATCAGATTTTGTTGCTACTTTGTAGCTTCTGCTAAGCCCCGGCACGCAGTTAATATGTCATATAACAACAATACCAGCTGTTCCCGACAGACAGAGCAAAGATTTTGACCCCATTTCATGTTGTTTTTTGGACAAGCTAACATGTTTCTGCCAATAGTTGACATTTGGATTATTTCAGTCATTGAAATTAGCCGGCCAGGCGCATTTCCAACTTGCTAGAGCGCACAGGACTGCACAGAAGAGGAAACTCCATTTGAAAGTACTCGCTTTCACCGCTGCTATGATAGCCACTACACCTCGAAGAGCAGAATGGATTAGCCCTCACTCTCAGTCACATTGATGATGTTTTTCTGATTCCTCTCCTTGTCGCGGACACGTCAGGACGGATTGGCGTTTACACTACCAAACATACGTGATCAGGTGTGTTCGCAAGTGGTTTGAGTGATCGGATCTCAACGAGTCTTAGACCCCGTATACTGACTTGTATTTAGCTCTGACTCCTTGTGACCCATTCACCCAAAACGCATGTTTAAACCAAGTGTAAATGGGGGCGTTCTGTCCTCTTACCCCTTCGAGCTTCCTTTCTGTGAGTCCCAAAGGGAATTAAAAAACCAGAGATGGTAGGAGACATTCTAAGTTGGGTGGCCAAAGTAATTCCTGGCCAAAATATTAAATAGAATTGTTACCTGATTTTGACTTAGACTTTAAAAGGTCCGCATTTCAAAATCATTCCTGACATTGCGGGGGGGCAGTGGTGTGTGACTGCCCTGAATCATGAAGGAACACTGATTAACGGCTGAATTTGATCATTCCTTCTCGCCTGTGAGGGATCACTTCCCCATGTGATGACAGAAAGGAACAGATTTTGACATGGCCTACAATGGCTAACTGGCCATTTGGCCTCATGTAAGTGCATGCTATGTTCTGCTATGATATGCGATGCTATGCGATCTTATGCCAGTCTATGCTATGTTACAGTACATCATGGTATTTTACGCTATGCTTTTCTATGCTTTGTAATGTTATGCTTTGTTGCCCAATGCTTGGTGTATGAGTGGGGTCTTTCGTATTGCGTTCTCACCAGCTGTAGAGAAAGCAGGAGAAGAATGGGGCGCAGACAGCTATCTGCAGCTTGCGCCAGTCACGGAGGTGGTAGGCCATGCCCGCCAGCACCATCTGTCCGAAGGTGAAAAAGAAGGAGGATAACGTGCCAATGATGGTGCGCGACCTTGTGGGGATCCACTCCACCTCTGTGGGGGTCAAAGAATCATGTCAGTCAATCACTCAGAGAACGCACATCTCAGCTGACATCCAGGGTGTGCCCATGATCAAAAGCCCAGTAAATTATGACTGAAAGAGTCAGAACCTGAGGCTACTATCTAGCATTTGTTGAGAGATGAGGTAAGCGCATGTACTGCCCTCTGACTGCGCCTAAATCATTAATATTTAACATCAGTTACAACTTCTTTTAACCAGACATATCAGCAATCAGGCAAACATCTGAATTTAAGGACAACAGAAACTTTGAACCTGTTTTTCTCAGAACTTTCAACTTGTGGGTTAGTAGACTCTGGTTTTCACCACTCAAACGTGACCAAGAAAATGGGTTTGATTGCAGCTGTGACAGGCCTCTTTTCGCCCTGGGGATTATATCATGATGTGCAATTTGTTATCGCCGTATACTTTAATGTTGCTCCATGATCAACAAACTAATTCTCATCTCCGAGTAACATTTTTGTCCACCAGTGACTCTGCAATGATGATGCCATGATGCAACAAACGTGGCTAGCAAGAACCTTCTGCTAGCAGTTTGAACCAGGTGAGCATTATGTGAAGCATTAAAGTGATGAAAATGATGTGACATTCATAAGGAAAAACTATGATGGGTTTTCATGATGTGAACACCTGCCCGAAAAGCTTGCAAACGTCAGCAAGCAAACTTCACGCCACTAAAATGCATGACCTTTTTGTGAGCACAGCACAGAGATATCGGAGCTGCTTTTCATCGCTGGACTACAGTGTTACTCCTGAAAAGCATTATTTTGTTGATCCAGGAACAACACTTAGTGTTTTCAGATTGTGCTGCCTTGGCATACTGCAAGCAGGATGACTGCAGATCCTAATATTTCCTGGTTCCTTATCAATCCACAGTGAAAGAGATGCGAATGAAAAAAAAATGTTATTGGCAAGAGCATAAGAGAGGTTTGGTTCAGCGCTTGTGGGGTCTGTTGATAAATTTATTTATTTGCTGGATACTATCCTAATGTATTGCTTTGAAAATGTGCAGAGGACAGAATTTTTGAGATAGGTACACCAGCCCAAAATGAACAGGACAAACCTACTGTCCCGACCATGCTGATCCGGGCACACCTCCTGTCTCGTCCACACTGAAATGGGCACACCTGCTGTGCCACCCGCACTGAACTGGGCAAACCTCCTGTCCTGCCTGCAGGGCACAGGACACAACTCCTCTCCTGCCCACACTGTAGAGAACACACCTCCTGTCCTGCCCACACTGTACCTGGCACACATCCCGTCACGCCCACACTGTACAGGACACACCGCCTATCGCCCCAACACTGAACTGGACACACCTCCTGTTCTGCCCAAACTGTACATGACACACCTCCTATCCCACCTACACTGTGCAGGAAATATTTTCTCTCCCACCCACTCTGAACCAGGGACACCTCCTGTCCCACCCACTCTGAACCAGGAACACCTCCTGTTCTGCCCACACTAAAACAGATACCAAATCCTGTCCCTTCACACTGAACTGGGCACAACCCCCCGTCCCGTCCACGCTGAACAGGACACACCTCCTGTCCTGCCCATATTGAACCAAACACATCCCCTGTCTCGCCCACAATGGACCAGACACACCTCCTGTCTATGGAGGTAAATCTCAATCTTTATTCGAGAGCATGAAGTTTCGACTTGAGAGCAGACACATCAATTTCATGCGTAGATTTTGCAACACTTTTCCCCAATATTCTCTCGCACTCAAATGCCCCCCACTTGCACTTGGATCTGCTGCTGCGTGGATGGATTATTTGCATGCAAACTTAAGCCTGTTATCCTCGCATGCAAAATTGCCTCTGTGTGCTCGAATCACTTCTGCTTGCACTTGGAACATTTCTGCTCATGCTCTGATTTTTTTTGCGATACATTCCTGTCAAAAATAGCCGAACAAGGCTGCCGGGTTAGCTCACTCGGTTAAGGCACCGCATTTGCAGAGCAGTAGTGACTAGCACAGCGCGTGTTCGAGCCCCTGTTGTACCGACTGGCAGTGGTTGGCAGCTTTTTCAGAACAGCGCATGATTGGCTAATGTGCTGCGGGAATGCAAATTGGGAAGGGACTGCTGGGAAGGGATATTAAAAATGATTGTCTTGTTCGTTGCTCAAGCGTCTCCTGTTGGCCAGCCGCGCGCTCATCGGCGAGATTCTTAGCTTGCTTTCGGGTATCCTCCACCCTCGTTCTGAACTTGCGAAAGTTTCGACCAATGAGAGTAAAGATGCAGGGGTGACAGGCGCATGCTTTGGAGAAGAACCGGGAAATGTCTCTCTCTCCTGAGCTGGCAACAAGGGGTCACATACGAGCAAGACTTGTACATAGTTCTCGAATTGGCCATTCCAGACTCGGGTGGGATTGGAGATGCCAAATTTATAAAGAAAAAAACAAATAAATAAAAAATTGCCAACCACTGCAATGTCAGGTTCCATGTCAAACCAGATAGCTGTGGCAGAAGTTTTTGTTTTTTGCTTGCGTTCCTGTTCATTTCATCAAAAAAGTTATTATGCATTTTTGTTAATGAGGACATTAAACGACAATTGTCTGTTGAATATTCTGAATCCTGTAGCTTGTGGGATGGCACATATTTAGCTGGGCTTAGTCTGAAAAAAGCAGTTTTGCACCAATGTCCCAGTTCGATACGCTCAAGATGTTTCGCATTTAATTTTCTTTTTTATGTTTGAAGACATTTTGAATAGTGAAGTGCCATCTTAAATAGCAAATTAAATTGCAAAGAAAATTCTAAAATGAGCGCTGTAATTAACGAGAAATTTTAGATTAATCAAGTATTTAGATTAATACCATCCTCACAAGATTGTATGTAGGCAATTACATACATTGTTAGTGTCACCTATTGGCGATCTTTTCTCCATTAATTTATCATTTCTGAATCATTATAGGCTTATGTAGCGGCCTTGATTATTCAATTAAAAAAATAAACAAAAAAACTGTTTGATTTTTGCTCAGGCTATGAAATGGCTATGAAATCAGAGCTAAAGAAAAAGCCGCAGACATTTAAACAAAGACGTGATCATAAATAATAACTGAAATGTTGAAATAACAGTTTAATGTTCATTATTTTATATAGTTGGTTATACTACAGGATAGGACAGGTTACTGAAGTGAGATAAAGAATAAATAATAATAAAATAGAAGAAATGCTTCAAAGAAATTAGAGATTGTTTTTAAGGCAAAAAACAAAAGGCTGAAATGTAGCCGCACCTCATTGATCTTCACATACATTTAGAAAGAAACTATAACCTCAAAATAGGAAACAGCGCATCTGATGCAAGTTTTGACTTCCTACATTTTTCATTTGTAATGCGTGTAGAAGCCACAAGATAGCAGTATTGACCTTTCTTATGTTAAGCCCAGACTGGAGCTAGGTTTGGGCATGTCTGGGGCAAGTCCCAGAGAATTTTAAAAAAGGAGGTCTAAATGTGGGAGGGGTCTGCAAAAGAGTATAAAAGGGGAAAATTGAGAGAGTGGAGTAGTAGGAGAAATTGCAAGGAGAAGGATACATGTGACCAGACCTGTCATTCTGTTCAAGACCTGTGAAGTTGTGTGGATTTTTGCCTGTGTTGGAGCATTTTCCTCTCCCAGGACATCACCAAGCAACCCAACCAAAGGGACTGTAAATATTTTTGTTCTTGTGTTTATCAATCTTGGTCAGTAGAGTAGAAAGTAGATTTGTTAACAGTGTTTGTTTATTAAATGTGTTTAAGTTTAAAAATTTTGTCTGTCATCCTTCGCTGTCGTAAATGTCATAACAAATTGGGGCCATAACACATTCAACCTGGTACTTTCATTTCTTAGGAACACTCTGGGTCAGTGGATCAGGTCCCAATGTAGCTACAACAAGATCCTTGCTGTCGCTCAACTGGGGGCTTTAAATAAATGTATCAGTTAAATAACTGTGATAGGGGTGTCTCCAGTGCTTAATTCATGATGCTGAATCTCGCCAGCTCAGGATCAAAATGGTTTGAAGAGGAGAGTAAGAATTAAACTGTAAAAATGCAATAATTTGCACTGCTTATTAATCAATAGCAGTGTGCAATTGCCTCCCAATTAGATATCCAAAGCCACACACAGTTGATCAGACTCAGCGCGGGCCAATGTCCTGGAGCAGTTTGGGGTTAAGGGCCTTGCTCAATTCTCAACAGTTCTCTGGCCTTCTAGTGGCAACTCTGGGCCTTGACCCAACAACCTTTAACCCCATTACCCACCTGGTTGTGAGGAACCCCGTATGGCGAGCAATAAATTCAACATAATAAGCAAGTTGTCACAGTATTTTAAAAGCAATAAAGCTTCCTAACATTAGGCACACAGCTGCATCTCTGCCTGGGCGTGTTGCTTCAAGGCATCCCCAGCATTGGATGGTGAGAATTCTGAAAAGTCCTTGATTGCGTGTGTAGTGTCAAGCAAGGTCACCCGACCCCGGGCGGGTGAGGGCGGGAGGCCGAGGCTCACTGAGGGAGACGGTGTTCAGGATCACGCCAGACACAGCCATGCCCGTCAGGAAGCGGAAGATGCAGTAGGCCAGGTAGGAGTAGGTGAAAGCGGTGCAGGTGCCCATGGAGGCCAGCTGAAAGTACGACCAGATCAGTAGAGCCCGCCGGCCGAATCTGTAGGAGGAGAGGAACCAGCGTGAAAAAAAAATCCCCTGAAAACATTCAACTCAATTCAATTTTATTTATATAGCGCTTTTCGTGGAGGGATTGCCACAAAGACACTTTACAGAGCAAAAAGGGGCAGTGCCCTGCCTAATCCCCAAAATGGCAAATGAGGCATAAAAAACCTCCCAGAAGGGAAAAAAAAAACCTCAAAAAGTGGAGAGAAAAAACTCCCCAGTGGGAATAAATCTCAGGAGGAACCAGGCTATAGTGGGGGAGCCCATCGTCCGCTGGCAAGTTTTTTCATGAAGTTGGATTAATATCGAGAAGAAACATTTGAGCAGTAGTGTCACATACAAGCTGTGGCTTCCATCAAAAAATGTATATCTATCCGTAATCTATTATGCTTATTCCTAGTCAGGGCTGAGGGGCCAATAACAGCAGTCAAGGATGGCTGGCAAAGAGTTTGCATTAGCAACCCACATTCACACACCACACACTCACACATGCATACCTATGAGCAATTTAAAATCTGCATTAATCCTGTGAGGCATTTGCCTGGACTGTTGAATGAAACTGAAAAGAAGCTGCCACAACGCAAATAAGACTAGACATTCCAGTTGGCTGCGACCACGTGGGCGTAGCCCCTGAAAGCCCGCTTCACCCCTTTTTTGTGCATTATTCAGCCAAGACTGTTGTCATGACAACCAAAATCAATAGGTGTCATACGTGAAGTACACCACTTGTCCATACCAAATATGAAAGTAATCGGTCAAAAATTGCAGCCTGTACTGCGTCCACAAGGAAATCTCTTTGTTTTACCACTAATTTGCGTATTATTCGGCCAATATTGACGCCATGGCAGCCAAAATCGATAGGTGTCATAAGTGAAGTATAACACGTCAATACCAAATATGAAAGTAAATGGACCAAAATTACAGTCTGTAGAGCTGCCGGATAGCTCACTCGGATAAGGCAGTGTGTTGCAGGTTCATGTTGCGGGTTTGAGCCCCAGTCGTACCAACCAGCAGTGGTCTGCAGCTTTTTCAGAATAGCGCACAATTGCCTATTGTGCCACAGGGTTTCAAATTGGGAAGGGACTGCTGGGAAAGGGAAATAAAATAAATAGCTTTGTTCGTAGCTTAAGTGCCTCCTGTTGGCCAGATGGGCGCTCGTCAGGGAGATTCAGGAAGTCTGTTCATGTCTGGGTATCCTCCGCCCTCGTTCTGAACTTTGCGAAGATTCAACCAATGAGTGTATAAGAAGCAGTGGCTGACAGGCCCTGGCTTCGGAGGAGAACCACAAACTGCCTTTACTCTCCTGAATTGGCAACAGGGGGTCGCACATGAGCAAGCCTTGTTCACAGTTCACGAATTGGGCATTCCAGATTTGGGTGGGATTGGAGATGCCAAATAAAAAAAATTAATAAATAAAAATCACAGCCTGTACAGCGTCCACAAAGAAGTGTATATGTATACATATACACTACATAGTATATGCAGAAATTTGCACATTATTCTGCCAATACTATCGCCATAGCAACCAAAATCAATAGATGTCATACATAAAGTGTAACACATGTCCATACCAAATATGAAAGTAATTGGTCAAAAATTGCAGCCTGTGCCGCATCCACGAGGAAATCTGTATGTAATGGCAGTAATTTCCGTATTATTTGGCGATTACTGTCGCCATGGCAACCAAATCAATAGGTGTCATAAGTGAAGTATAACACATGTCCATACCAAATATGAAAGTAATCGGTCAATAATTACAGCCTGTACAGCATCCACAAGGAAATGACCACGGACGCGGATGCGGCTGAGACGACACGTGAATCCATAGAAACCACCCGACTTCATTCAGGGGCTACAATAATAGGGCTGTTGTTTTCACATCCTCTGCTATATTGAAAAAAGAACAACTACATAATACTTAATGTACAAACAAGTGAATTCAATTTCTTATTGAAAATATAAGAATGTAATGACTGCACCAAAGTCCAAAAAAGTTGGCACAGTTGACTGTTTGTCACTTTTTATCATCGCTATATGTTTTAATTACAATTATCAAGCATTTGGACCCTGAGGACACCTGTTGGTCTAGTCTAGCAAGCAGATTTTCCCTCAGTCCTTCATTATGCAGGTCTTCAACTTCACAACTGTATGGGGCCATTGGTGCCTTAAACTCATTATTCATGTCATAATGCCCTATACATTCTTAATTGGAGACAGGTCAGGACTGCAGGTAGCTCAGTCTAGCACCTCTACTCTTTGCTTATGCAGCCATGTAAATGCACATGTAACCGGAGAGGAACGAGTTGTAGTATTATCTTGTTGAAAAAAAACAGGGATGTCCCTGCAATTAACAACAAATAAATGGCAGCATATGTTACCCCAAAATTCATATATACCTTCTGCCTAAATGAAACTCTTGCAAATATGCAAGCCATCCACACCACATGCACTGACACACTATTTTACCGAGCCAAACACTGACTATTGGACCTGACGCTGATAGCAGCTTGAGTTCTCCTTGACATTTTTGGTCCAGAAAACATTGTGGTTGTTTTGTTTTTTCAAATCACATTTTCTAACCACAAACATGCTTCCAATGAGCTACGGTCCATTTCAGATGATATCGAGCCCCTCAAAGTTGGCGGCGCTTTTGGATGGTGTTGATGTATGGCTTCAGCTTTGCAAAGTGAAACTTTAACTTGCATCTGTCGATTCATTGGTGAGTGGTGTTGACTGACAAAGGTTTATCAACGTATTTCTGTGTTCTGTAATGATATCCATAATAGTCAGATGACAGTTCTCAAGAGAGTGACATCTGAGGGATTGGAGATCATGTACAGTACATTCAGAAGTGGTTTTCAAGTCTTGTCCTTTAGACACAAAAAGAAATTGACCGGGTTCCTTGCATTTTTTAATCTTCTCACACACTGTACCGGGTGAAATTCCTGAAATCCCGTCAATTTGTCTTTGGGAAATATTCGCACAGTGCTAGATTATAAGATTATGCATTTGTTTGCGAATTGGTGAGCCTAGACCCATGTTTACTCTTGAGGGACGAGGTCGTATTTGCAGGCTTCATTTATTCTACAATACAATTAGCTCCCGTTTAACATCGCCTGTTTCTTATTACTTTATTCCTGCAAATATGTGCATAATTATTGGTGCTATCTTGTGCCTGCACCTACAAGATACATATTTGGTGTCTATTCCAGTCATCAGATTTAAAGTGAGTGTATATTTTTGATAAACAACTGAATTCACATGTTAAAGCATCAATTGAAGCACCTATTACTAAAACCCCATAAGTCACACTTGACTTGACTAGACTTGTGGGGTTTTATTAATCAGTGCTTCAATTATTGTATTGTTATTGTGTTTTAAATATATTCGAGGATAAGTGAACTTTTCAGATCACTCCTTTTTGATTTTAATTTCCTTTTACGTGAGAAGTCGAGTGATCTAATAAATTTCAATAATTTTATACAAAATATACAATACCAATTTAAAGTTTGGACACATTTGTTTAATGTCACAGACTCACAGCACTCAGTTTTTGGAGAAATTTAAACGGTTGAATTCCTAAATATAATCTCAAATGGAATCTTGTAACAGGTTATCAGTCAGAAGTTTAAAAGGTTTAATTAAATAATTTAATAGTGACAAAAACTTAGGAATTGAAGCACCTATTACTAAAACCCTACATAGGTCACATTTGACTTTACTTGACTTTTGGGGTTTGAGTAATCAGTGCTTCAATTCTCAAAGAAGCCATATTTTGCAAAGTAAACAGACAAACAAGCTTCTTCCATTTTCCAACAGCTGAATTAAAGTCAAGCTGTTTTGGGATTTATTGTGCAAAAATGTCAATGAAAAGCCTACCACAAGTGCAGCACATCTTAGCGAAATTAGACAGCCACGCAGCTGGAAGCTCAGTATAACCATAACATGAATGCCCTCGTTTAAAAAAAAAAAAGGAGTATGCTCAGTAATTATGGCAACAAATGCTGGTTACTATGGTGGATTCAAGAATTAGATCTTTTTTTGCAAATAAATGGTGCATATTTCTTCATTTAGCATGAAAGAAAAATGTGGGTGCGTCCAAACTTTTAAATGGTACTGTATGTAAGAAGTAGGATAAAAAAATGATATTAAATTGCATTTCATGCAAATGAAAGAAAGACCAAAACTAAGATAACGAATGGGTGGATTTATCTTAATCGCTTCCTCCCCACTAAGGTCGCGGGGGAGCTGAAGCCAGACAATGGACAAAAGAGAGGGACACACCCTGGTGCTTTTACCAAAAGCATAGTTGCTAACTGGGTAAGCAACTTACATAGTTTGTCCATTCATTGTCAATGGGCCCAACTATGTACGTTAGCATCTGTGATTTTGGGAAACTCCCCACTGGACGGCTCACCAATCCATCTCAGGGCACACACACTATTCACTCTCACTCTCACGCATACTTATGGGCAAGTTAGAAAGTCCAATCAGCTTGATACGCGTGTTTTTGGGCTGTAGGAAGAAACTGGAGAACCCAAAGGAAACCTATGTTAACACGGAAGGAGCATGCAAGCTCCTGACAGCAAGGACCCAGCCGGGATTCAAACCCACAGCCTTCTTGTTATGAGGCAACAGTGTGACACACTGTGCTGCCACACATATATAATGGAGATAAAAAAAGAAATAAGGAGTCTATCTGATCTCAGAACTTACTTTGGCTGATGAAAAATAAAAAAAAAAGTCTTGTGCACGCAGGTGTAAATACTTTCAGTGCTCTTAGAACTTTATTTAAGAGCTAAGACAGTTTGAAGATGCTAAGATAAATGAAGTAGCCTAGGTGGAGATTGCAAGCCCTATTCCGATGGAGACAGGTTCTTCAGGAAAAGTGACATTATAATGCCCTATATTTGTATGCATAGATAAGGTCCTCAGAGTAGCTTTTGAACGCACTTTGAGGCCTGGGGTGATAAAAGAAGGGGGACGAAATGGCAACATTTCCTGGCTCAAGCAGGGCAGGTTCCGGCCTTGCAGTGGCTGCAAAGGCATGGGCCTAAGTATTGTGGATCATAAGGCTCTTTAGATTGAGAGCCAATGCCTTGTATGACATGAAACATTGGCAAACCATCGGCAGTATCAATGCTCTTTGGTGACCCCACCTTTCAAAGCTTAATTACCTGAACTTGTTGCAGTTTACCTGATTATGAAGAGTTGCTGAGAGAAATTAGTAGAATGACTGTCCAATTTATTTTTGATAACATTATAGTATCATTGCGTCGCAAAATCATGAGGCATTTTCCTCCAAACATAAATGATGACATAAAATTCAGAGAAAGTTCTAGATTTTTTGCATTTGTTCAGATTATTGCCATCATTGCGATATCACATCCACTTCGTAAATATCGCCAATAGGCAATCACGCTGTCTTGAGCAGTTCTCATTTATTCTAGGTCATGTATTTCTCTTGATTATTCAGGAAATAAATAGTTTGATTGTAAATCACGCAAACTTGAACAGGAACAGTTTGAGAGTATGTGCTAAAAGGTGACGTTACTGAAGGCCCTGTAAATATCTGAAGCCCCGTACAAACAGCTACATTTTCTTTGCTTTTGTGTAAGAGGAAATTTGTCAAATTTTTCTATAACAAAGAAAATAACACGAAAGCTAAGCGCCCTGCTTTTCAGCACATCTATTTGCCAGTGTGTATGCGCGGGCAAATCAAATGTGACAAATTCTTTCGCGCATCCGTGTCATGACATCACCACTAGTTTTGATCGTGTGAACTGTTGCTGTATCCATTGATTTCGAGTTCATCGTGGCTTCATGCTGGTTAGTTAGAGCGGTCAGTACATTATTAGATGAACACCAGACACGGGAATGCCTGTGGTACCTATTCAGTCCCTGTTACAGGGAAAAAAACAAGCCCCCGGCACCAACATTTTCACTTCTCCTCGCTTCAGAGGTATAGCGTACTATTTATTTCAAGAGATAGTACATTTTAGTGACTTTTGATAACATAATTTTCAATCTTCTTGAAAATACACAATGATAGGACGTGCAAGTATGAATACGTTTACAATTCCGTACAGCCCACTTGAGAAATTTTTGTAGTTCTAGTCGGCGGAAGGTGTCACAATCGACAGCAAAAAAAAAAAAAAAAAAAAATTGATGACATAAACACGGAAGCAAACTGGCAAAGAAAATATGTCAATGAAAATGTGGCAAAGAAAATTTGTCCAATGCGTACATGGCTTTATGGTCCTGCTTCCACCAGGTATAATGATTCTCTAAAAAAGTCTGAACAAGGACATTTTGTCGCAAGAGGCTCATGCAATGTACTTTGATCATTTGTATTTCGGTTTCTGGGGAAAAGTGCATTTGTAGCTAACATTTGGCCAGATTTATGACCTATTTTACAGCTCATAGCCAGCCTGCCGGACTTTGGCAGTGTCCTACAGGGGCAGGCTTAAAGAGGACTAAAAAGACGCATAAAAAAGCCAGCCATTTAAAGTCTGGTGCAATCCAGCCCCCCGCCCCCATTTAGGACCTCTCCATATAGTGAAAGCAATATTGCCTGTCATGTGTGGGGCTGCATACAGTCTCATGTTAAAGGGATCTCTCTGCCGCTAACAAGGTTGTTGCTTCTATATCTATCGCTGCCATGCGATCAGTGCAGCCATTGGGCTCTTAACCGTCATTGACCCAATTGACTTTTTCTTCCAAATTCAACTGATTGTTTTTCTCCAAAAAAGTGTTGTAATGACTAACGGCGGTACCTACACTACCAGTCAAAAGTTTTTGCGCACCCTAAGATCTTGTCTAGTCTTCATCCTACATGTATGTTTACGACAAAGAAATCACTGGAACCCAATACTTGTTTATTACAAATAATAAATTTACAAGAAAAATCCACAAGGAATCCAGCTCAGGTGACTGAAATGATCAGCTCGACATCAACCCCCTGAAGCTGCTTGATAATGAGTAGATCGTGTGAATCACCTGTGCTGGAGCAGGGAGATCTAACACATGCGGGACAGGTGGTTCTCCAGGAGAGGTTTGGGAAGCGCTGGATTAGACCATCGTTGCTGATCTGCTTAAATCCTGACAAAATGCCTGATCCTGGTTTTTAAAAATTTGTTTTGTTATATTCATGGTTTATACATTGGGCTTCAGTTTTCCTACCCGTCTGTTATACAACCAACATGAGACTATTACACAAGAACAAAATATATAAAATAATAACAATTACAAAAAATATTGGGGTGCGCAAAAACTTTTGACTGGTAGTGTCCATCGTGCATTTACATGCTGACAATACGCTTTATGTGTGCTTCTGCCCTCTCGTGGAGGTAAAGAGTTCAACATAATCGAAGATATCAAGAGAAGAGGGAATGGAAAGGGTGGAATGGAGAGATGATAGCAAGACAGAGAAGGACAGATAAAGCAGAAAGACAAAAAGGTTCGGGTGAAAGGACTGTCTCAGGCCTGCATACGTTATACCTCTCCACACATTTCATTCAGCCTTTTCTGCTCTGAGGTCGCACACATGAGCGCCGAAGAACCAATCGGGGGCCAACTAATGATGGGTTACTCTTGAGAAAACGGGACTCAAAGTTGCCAGCCTCCTGTGTCATCTAGAGTAACTGGCAACAAAAAATGCTGCATATGCTACAAACTCGAGATATGCAAAATTATACACATCAACATGCACTTCTTATGCAGGCTTTGAATGAATCATCATTATTTAAAGTGAAAACGACCTTCTGAAGAGGAACCATCATGTTCTGATTCATTTGGGGCAAACTCTGGGTCTATGTCATCTTCCACTTCATCATCATCAATCATAGCAAGGAATTCCTCATCACTGAGGTACCTGGCTGCCTTGTTTACAGCGAATTATGGAAAAGTTGTGGGATGGCCCACTACGGTTTAGGCAGTGCAGTTCGTATGTACAGAAGCAGCGAAGATGTTTGCTTGTATTAACAATCCACGTGGGCAGATTGGATTGAGGAAATGTAGATCTCAGTTTTCTGCACATGCTGACTACCTCAACTCAATTTAGCCAGAAGTGCACGATGGTCTGGTATGGTTCTTAAGGGCTCAAATATGCTTCACAAAGCAGGTTTGTGAGAAGGGAGTAAATAAGAAAAGAAACCGCAGAGAGATTAGCGTTAAGCGTTGGAAATACGGTCTCAGGCATCTGGAGAATGTTAATCCAGGACCAATATGACTGTTCTCACAAACAAATGCATACAGGTTCAGGGTGTTATTTTTTTTAATGTACTCCATTGGAGATGGGATTCTAATTTTAGAATATAGTTGTGATCTACGATTGCAGGCTCCGGACTGGGCTGTGTAGATTTCTCATGACAGGCTCATTTTTTGTAAATGGCGCTATAATATACTGTCCCCATTCACAGAGTTGAGCTGAATATGGAAAATGCATTCGAGAGTCAATACAAATTTTTAACTAATACCTTTTTCACGTGTTAGACTGAAAACTGGTCTCCGATATTGTCAGGTGTTATGGCAGGCAGGAGTGATTTCAGTCCTGGAGAACCATTGGTTGCATTCGGCTGGTGCTTTCAAGAAGTAATTGTTTTCTGTAAATGTTTCTGAAAGATGCAGCTGTTATTGGCAGCGCAGAAATGTGATTACATTAATCACCATGAGAAACCTGTGCAAAGTTCGTTAATTAGCAAAAAACATTGCGGAAACACTCAAATGGAAAATTGCTATTGGATGGTATCGTGGGTAGTATGGGGAAGAATATATACTGCAGCAGCTGTGTCCTGGTCAGGTAATTGTGCTGCTTCAGATGGTCACCCAAATTGATCTAAATTTTATTATGGGAGATATTGGCTGTGATTTGCGTGAGAAATTACCGCAGGAATTACTGCGGCAAAGCAGGAAAATTACACAAACCATCCCCTTTTCTTTGCTTCTTGTTCTTGTGTCATGACATGACAACATGTTTTCCCTACTTCCTCTTTCTTGCGTGATTCCTCTGTTGATGGAGCACCGCTGTCACGATCTCAAAAACCCGCACAACTGGCAAACTAGTTATGATGCACTCAGACTAGACAATGTTTTTGTCTGTTCTAAAGATCGCTATGTCAGATGAAATATATTTTTAAAATATTCTTAACAAAAATATTTTTTTTTAATATATGTAGGCCCAATATGTTGACATTATAGTTTTTTAAAGTTTTAAAATCAATTTACTGGCAAAATTGCAATGTTTTACCTAATAATTAAATATTACAGTAATATGAAAAGTTATAACAGGTTTACAATTGGAATTAGTGTTGTTGTCATATATATTGAAATGTATAACTAAATATGTTTCTAAATATAATGTTTTATATATTTTCTATATATTGATTAAAATACTAATTTTTGCCATTTTCAATATATTACAAAATGTATTATAATATATTCTAAAATATAAGTACTCATATATGCAGACATGTATTTGAAACAATACTTGAATTCATATTTGGTATACATTGCCAAGACATTAATTAAAATAGCAAGATTATATTTCATTAAAATTAATTTGTGTTATTTCAATATATTATGCCATACATTTCTTTTAGATCCATGCATATATTTTACGATTCATTTGTTAATAAAATATGCAAATATATGTTGTATTACTTTGTGTTGTTTTAAAATATTATGCCAAATATTTCTAATATATATATCCATGCATATAATGCAATGCGTGCATTTTTAATATTAAAAAGCATGGCAGAATGGCAGAGTACATTGCTGATATATTAACATGATTTTATGACACGTTCAGATCTTAATATACCAACATTTTTTCATATCTAGCTTATTCATTCATTTTAATTCCTGTTTGTTAAAAACAGGCAGTACATCAAACAAAGAAGTAAGCTGTTCACCACATAGGCTTTTATTGTGAAATTCAGCCAGCACATCCAACAAAGATGTGAATTGTTCACTGCACACGTTTTTAATATGAACTTCCAACAACTATTAGTAAAGTAACATCCAGCAAAGAAGTGAGCTTTTTAATACATTGGCTTTTATGAGCCAAATTAGATGTGAATCATGCACTTTTTCATCTTATTGTGCTCTTGTAGACACCAAAAACATAAACACATCAATAGCATTAAAGTGCTGCATAAACCTCTGTTAGTCACTGGAGTCAGTTTTTTTTCCAAAGCTCGTACTGATAATGTGCTAATAGTGCGGAACGATAATCACTGAAACAGTTGAAACTGCTATAGTTACCTGCCAATCCGACTAACTTGATGTTTATTATTTTGGTTTGTTTTCAAAATGTCAGTTTAACAAGAACTAGACCAGAAATAATTGGAACAATTGATTTTTTTTCCCGCTGATTCCGGAAAAAAAAGTAAATATGTGAAAACTACAGACATTTTGAAAGGCAATATGTCCAGTTGTTCTACTGGTAATGTATGATGGCAGACAATTTTGATTCAGCTGAGCAATGCAGAGGACTTTCAAATTACAGCCTGCAAAGTATGCAACTTAAAAAAAAAGTTGTAAAGGAAAATGTTTTTAGCATTAAGTTTGAAATCTGCATGATGGTGAATAAAAAGCTGAACGAATAAAGCATTTCTATTCATTTATGACCTGATAAATTCCTGTCAAAATGCCCAATATATCTGAAGTTTAAGATAAGTATGATGTGCAATTGTTATATTTTCTAATATTTGCTTGAAGCAATACAAAGACAATATATTGACATGTATTGTCAAATATATATTGCCCTTTTTCATATAGTCAAATGTATTTTATAATATATTACATTATGTTTTTCAATATATATCAATGTATTTTTGTTTCGTAAGGGGAAGCCATTATGGAGCCATGAATTCTTTCTGTGACGTGGCCGAATGACATGACATACTACAAGAAGCTCCATAACCAACCATCGTTTGCAGTCTTTCACGATGTGCACCGTATTTTTCAAGGAATGACGTGTATTCTTTCCCATGATACCTTTAAAAATAAGAGTTTTCAGAGAGTGTATAGACAGCAGTAATTGGGGTAAGCTGTAAACATGTCGAAATATTCTCATTATTATTGCCATATCCTAGCTATCTTATTAGAAACAAAGGGCTTAAATGGTTAAGTTGCTGCGTTACCAGAGGGCTTCAATACCGCGGTCAGAAACCAAATTCTCGTGGTCACAAACCAAAATGTTAACACGGCTTGCTGACTTGATGCTACTGGCAATACTCATCAGTTTGTTGAAGTGTCTCAGCCATTTCTTGCCAGAATTCATCTTTATTCTTTCTGTCTTTATAGTCCCTTGTGGAAACATAAAGAAAGCAAGAGTGTTGTTGCCATATGATGACGGACCTTTCCTCCGTTTCATTGCTCCACCTTGCTATAACAACATCATTCTTTTTTCTCTTGGCTATCTTTACAAATGTGCGCACAGTGGCTTCATCTCTTCCTGCAGAGCGCTGTCAGCTATGCATCTATTGATCAACATCACAGAAGCCACGCAACCCGTTGTGGGAGACGAATAAAAAAAATTAAACATGCTAGACTTTCTGTCGGGCGTCATGAGGCACTGCAGACGCAACGTCAGTTGTCATCCACTATGGCACACTACACGGCATAAAATGATCAATCATCAACCCTGATGACCAGTTGTTTCCGAACCCACCCGATGCCCTACGACTTTCAGATCGGGCCCGATTTTAGCATGATCTGGAGGTCGTAAGATGGAGTAGTGAAATGGAAGAAAGGATTGTCGTCGTATAGAAACAACACCCTTTGCCTTCTTGATGCTTCCTCAAGCGACTATCATGACTGAGGGAATATTGATGATTTCTGGCAAGAAATTGGATGAGACACTTCAACAACCTGGCAAGTACTGCCAGTTGCATTAACGCTTTGAACACCATAGGCAACTATGGTTGCCCAAAGGTGTAAGATATCAAAACCAGATGCTGTTGAAAACCTATGGGGAGCTCTTTTACACAAGTTGAAAAGTAATAGGTTTTCAACAGCTCAGGATAATTACATTCTTAATTCCTTGAAAATTTATTCGCCGCTCAAAGGGTTAAGCTTGCAAATCAGTGATAACATTTAGCTACATGCCCACAATAGTCTGGTTTGGTTTCTGACCGGGGTATAATCGCATCTTTAGAACAGACAAAAACATTGTGCGGTTTGATCCCGGCATAACATTAACATTCTGTCAATGCGCTGGTAGGCAGACACCATTTTTTACTTTTCGGCAACTGTCAGTCGAATACAGCCATGGTCTGTGAGTCTAATATGAACCAATGTTGAAAGCTGTTGAAAACCCATCATGCGTCAACTTATTTAACCCTTTAAAGCCTAATGTCTCGTCGGCGACACAGATATGTGCGTCATCTTGAAAGTACCATAATTACTGTAAGTTTTGCGCGATACAAAAATTCCAACTGAAAACTGAGAAGCTGTGCTTCAGCTCACATACAGGTTACTATAGTAAACACTGCAAGCATGATTCTCTGCTGGGATTTTTGCATTAGGCCTTAAAGGGTTAAAGGAGCTCCCCCACGGGAGCTCTTTTAAACAAGTTGCCACATGATAGATTTTCAACAGCATCTGGTTTTGATATCTTACACCATTGGGCAACTATACTTGCCTATGGCGCTCAAAGGGTTAAACAATTTAGTACACCAGCACTGGTCCACATTAGATTAAAGCAAAGTAAAAAAATAAAAAAATCCAGCATAGGGACTCTCTGGCTGTCATTCACATGCTTCACAAGGCAATAGCCACAGAATCAGAGTTGTCATGAAAACCAGAAGCACCAATAATTCTGTTGATGGACAGTCTGTTTATGCCACAATATGCAAACTTGACGTGATGGATAGCGCTCATCAAATCCAACACTGCTACTGGCACGCAGGTAGTGCCATGGTTAGGTAAGGGTACTCACTTGTCTGACAGGCCCCCGAAAATTATGGCTCCAGCAAGGACGCCCCCCATGTAAATGGTTTGGCTCATCTGCTTGAGGGGGCGAAGCGTGCACACCAGGTCCCACTGCAGAGAAACGGACCGTCACAAATGGTCATGATCGGGGGTTCGTCCGTCAGATCGGGCCCCAGCTTCAGTTCCAGTTCAGCAGTTTGGGGCAATTCTCATCACAATATTAGTTTTTATTATACAGAGTGTACCAGAAAAAATGATACTCACGGAAAAATCATCATAAAATAAACATAGATAATAGTTCTGTAAATGTGGGTGTAAACCTTGGTAGAGGGGGTCATTCTGCTTCGAATGATAACAGTATCTTGGTTTACGCTTCATGCTCCAGTGAGCACGGACGCTTTGAATTTAGCAAAATTCAAGTCTTTTGCGCACGGGAATGAGAGGGTTAAAATTGGATTTGTCACATTAAATTAAAAGTTTAGCCAGGGCTTTACCAGTATGCCAAGGCGTTTTTTGAATAATTAACCCTTTCACCCCCTAACCTCGGCACAAAATGATTTCTTTAATGAGTGGATCGTAACCAAAGGGTTAACACACGTAACTGAAGTGGCCGTGAACAAGTGAATCAAAGCTAACAAGCATCATTCAGTGGGTATGTCATTTAATTATTCCATAATCACATCATGTCTTGTCAGTTTCTTCCTTTCATCACACAGCCAATGATCACAGATGCGTTATGTTATGCAGGCAATTTAATTGATGGACATAAAATCGGTGAGCACCTGCATATTGGCCCCACTTTTTGCCTTGTTACTGTGTGGTGTAAAGTGGTCAGACCACAGTTCACAGCTCAGCAGAGGTCTTTTCTGGTAACAGAATACCTCCAAACGAAAAGTGTTCGCACCGTCCTTCAGCGGTTCCAACATCAAGTTCCAAATGTAGGGGTGTCATGGTGTTGGCCTGCAGACCCTTCCCCCTGCTGCATTCTTTGCCTCCACCTTAACGAGTCACACCTATTGCTTGTTAAGGTGGAGGTGAAGTTTTAGTATTTAAGAGTGGGCTGCACCTGTTTTGGTGCAGCAGTATACTGTTTGTTTGTCTCCAGAGCCCTACCATGGTTTGTCTTGCCGCTGCTTCCCTCTGAGACTATTTTAATCTTTATAATTTTAATTAAAGGTTTTTGTATTTTTACTCAGCCTTTGTGTTTGGGTTCCTCTTACCTCTTTGGGAACATGGTCCCAGCGCCCGCCGGATTTGTCTCTTGCCGACGGGCCGAAATCCATGACAAAGGGTTCCGAGTCGTCTTACTGTCTTCAGGAATGTCGACAAGTGCCGTGCCTTTTGCACAAGCCACAATCTCAACAAAGGGAGGTCGACCGACGCAACCCTTTGGTTACGACCCACTCATAAAAGAGATCGTTTTGTGCCGAGGTTAGGGGGTGAAAGGGTTAATTATTCAAAAAACGCCTTGGCATACAGGTAAAGCCCTGTCTAAACTTTTAATTTAATGTGCCGAAATCCATTTTTAACCCTCGCATTCCCGTGCGCATATAAGATACTGGTATCATTCGAAGCAGAATGACCCCCTATACCAAGCATTACGCCCACATTTACAGAACTATTATCTATGTTAATTTTATGATTATTTTTCCGACAGTATCATTATTTCTGATACACCCTGTATAGTAGATTTGGTTTACTCATACATCATCCCTGCATAAGTTCAAGTTTGAGAGAATTAATTTCGGAAAAAAATATTCTCAGAATAATTTGGCTCCTCTGAAGCAGGATTCACCAAATAGCCAACTTTAAGCAGGCATAACGGAGGCATAATTGCGGACTGGTGCGGAATAATGTTGTCTTTTTTTTTCAAGCACAAATGGACATTTTTTCTCAAAAGTAAACTCTGAAGTTGCTCAATACATGAGTATCAGAGTAATGGGAACCCCGATTTCTTATATGCCTTTACAAGAATAATAGTCCCGCGCGTTTTCTATAAGTTAATGCGACACTTTCTTCAGGGTCTTCTATGTTTTTGCTTTTGGACTTTCCTCTCCAAATCAAACCAGAAGTTCTCAATTATGCTGACGGTGCCTTATGTTTTTTTTTTTTTTTTTTTTTTTTTTTTTTTGAACGTGATGAATTGTCCATTCAACTTCATTTTCTAATTTTTCGACCAAGAGACTAAATGTGATTAGATCATTTTAAAATATCGTTAATTAACGGAAGGCCGAAAGGTTTCCGCGATGCTGGTCACATTTTGGACCTGGGCACATTCATTTCTCAGTCCAATCCTCATCCTGATCCGCGTTTTTCTCCTTTTTGACGCCATCGTCGACGTAATGGCCTTTTCACGTCAGGGAATTGATTGAGAGATCTGCCTCCTGAAATCGTATATTCAGTATAGTCAGATGCCCTCCGTGAAAGATTTGTCTGCTAGCCATGCTGCATTTCACATTTTAAATTTCCAAAGAATTTGGAGGCGAGTGCAAGGATGATCCAAAAACTCATCCTCTCATCAACATTTAAGTCGCTGATTTTTTTTTAAGCCATAAGGAAAATTATTGCAATGTTTCACCACATTTGATGAAAACCAGATCCTAACTGACACAGCAAACCAACCAATTAATGTGCTCCGGAAACCATTTTTTATCGGATGAGTCTAATTTCTTTCCGAATTCAGTTTCGCGCAACTTCGAAATAAAAAAATCCATTGAGAAAATTACGCACTACTATAGGCCTACATTTTTGATTTGTCTAAAAATTCAAATGTTTTTTTTTTAGTTAATCTTTACTACGAAATAGAACTAAACATTTGCACAAGCGGTACGGTACGCCTTAAAAGTACATTATTCCAGGCCTGCCAATTTGTTCGGGAATGCGCGCACCTGTTGAGCGCATCTACCTCCGTGACGCAGGCAGTTACATGCACCATAACAGCCACTTACCTCTGAGACTATGGTGGCATCAAATTCGGTCCTGTCATAGGTCCAACCGTCCCGGCACGTCTCCGTCTCAGCTTCTGTAAAATTGACGCGCACGCTCATACTGGCATTCATAAGATGCCATTGCGCCTCCGTGAATCTGGTGCATTTCGACAACTTTAAACCTTCTTCCACTGGGATATATGCCCGGACTATCTCCCGGCTACCCACCTCCAGGACGGAGACATTCTGGTCGAAAGCTCGTAAGGTACTGTTGGGTATGTAACAGTGATGATTCGGAATACCAGCAGTGAAGTTATTCAACAAATTTTGGCTAGCCATGAAAAGACCCGGGATCGACAGCAAAGCGACTTGAATTATCTGAAAGCGTCCAATGCCACCAATTTGATCCAGAATATCCGAAAACCCCATCTTGCAGTCACCAGAGTGCTCAGATTCTGAAGGAATGATGTGCAAGTGCGAAGGAAAACAAACTGTCCACAGCTGTACACTTCGTTTGTTGACTCTTGAATTACGCGGAGTTCTAGTGTCCCTTCAGTCTTGGCCTGTGAGTCAAAAAAGCGCCTGGCGAGCTGTGCGCAATGGCAACAAATCTGTCACCCGCAGCGGGACAGAACTTTCTGCTGCCTCGCTAAATACTTTTTACTCCTAGTTGCCTACAAGCCTTTAGGTCCTGATATATGGCCTGTTAGTTGTTAATGTCATAAACATTGATTGAAAGCGGGTTACTCCCCAAGCATTGAGCGAATTGAAAGAGTCAGTTACCTTGATTACCCAACCACTCTCAGCCAATGAAATTCGTGGAATTTTTCGTGAGCGATGTCTGTAGATAGAAGTTTTTGCGCCGTTTTAATGGTCTCGTCTGGAGCGCGGCATCACGAAGACGGTTGGTAGAATAAGAGCAACCTTTTCCCCTGCTCCACCAACCATTGGGGGAATAAGAACAACTTTTCTTGTTGCACCAAGAAGGTTAGGGGAATACACTCCGATATTTTTATTTTTGACCCAAAAAGCCCGAAAGGTTTGCAACCTTTGTTGTGAAGTGGACTGCGTGCAATATTATGGTCACCTTGCAAACATATGAATGGTTCTTGTTTCAGCAATCGGAAAGATTATTAAAAGGCTTGCTGAGAATTAATCTCTCCCCTCAAGCATGAAATCCCTTTGAGTGGATTTTAAATGTGTGTCCACAGACCAAGACGCACTGGTTACCACCACTAGGGGCACTGAAGCTAGTGGTCCAAAGCATGACACAATGGTCCGCGGACCATTTCAGCGGTCTGTCCTCTGACTATGGCCGCTAACACGGACCTCTGTTTAATCCACCGCCTTTCTAAGGACGTTCAGGCAATGCTGTTAGCTGAATAAATTTTACGCATTATAATCATTTTTGTTTAACATATAGCTCAATCTATTAACGATTATGCCTATATTCTTATTGTTGCACTGAATATTCCAATTTGAGTGATTACATCTATCCAGGAGGTGCTAACATAATTATCTGTTTATAAATATGAATAAGTGGTCCATCTAGTCCTTGTGGTCCGCACCAGTTGTTCCATGGTCTGTTGCATGGTCTGGACTGCGTACACATGTATGTGATGGGGATCTTCAATTTTTTCAGAAAAAAATTACAGCACATTGGCTTGGCTAGTTTTTTGTTCAATGAGCTGCACATAATAATAGTAATAATAATAATAGCAATGGCTCGCCTGCCTACTAAAATTTTAGAGAACTTAGCAAGCAGCAGTCATAGAATAATAAATGAATGTTAAATATTGAATGTGTCTGGAGAAGCTTGGTAAATGTTTTATGTTTTGTGCAAGCTCAGTGTTAACAATTGATTGACAAAGGCACGCCTTTATTAAAAAATTTTTCCTGGTGGCGGTGGTACGTTTTTAACCTGTGTGTAGGCTTACGTATTTTACCATTCCAGGAACCTGAGGACAATAGGCTATTGCTTGCCTTTCATAGTAGTTGTCACAACATCCAGATTTGCTTTAGTTAGGGGTAAGACTTAATCTTCCACTGTCAGTAGACTTAACTAGTTGGGCAAGCAGTTGCATAGTATATCTCTGAGTGAACTTGCCAAATTAGTTGCTACTTCTAAACCATCTACTTGTATCTTGGATCCCATCCCCACACTGTTAATGAAGGAGCACCTTCTCATTCTTGGTGGTTCAATTCTACACATAATTAATTCTTCACTGATTTCAGGTTTTTTTCCCACTTCATTTAAGATGGCAGAAATCAAGCCACTAATTAAAAAAACAATTTTGGATCCCACAATCCTAGAAAATTATATGCCAATCTCAAATCTCCCATTCTTATCTAAGATCCTTAAAATGTGTCACCCAACAGCTCTCTTCTTTCCTGCAAATTAATAAGGTAGATGAGAGTTTCAGTCTGCCTATAGAAAGCATCATAGTACTGAAACAGCTCTCACTGTTGTAAAGAACAATCTTCTTCTCTCCATGGATAGTGGCTGCATCTTTGTTCTCGTCCATCTTGATTTAAGTGCTGCCGATACCGCAGACCACCATATTCTTCTTTGTAGGCTAGAAAAATCAGGGGGCATTTCTGGACTTGCCCTTTCATGATTTAAGTCTTAGCCGTCTCATAGATCTCGGTCTGTTCGGGTAAATAACAAATGTTCAGAGTATTCCTAGCTAAACTCTGGAATACCTCAAGGATCTGTCCCCTGCAGGAGCTCTTTTAAACAAGTTGCCACATGATAGGTTTTCAACAGCATCTGATTTTGATATCTTACATCATTGGGCGACTATAGTTGCCCACGGCACTGAAAGGGTTAAGTAAATCCATGTGGAACCAGTGGCACTGAGCATGCATTAATGGTGCCAGTGGAGCTTGCTACAACCTTAGTCACTGGGGAGGTCCATACGGTACTGCTGGTTGAGTTAAGTACATCCAAGTGATCTTACAGCCTGGTGTCAGTGTTGGGCCTCTGTGCTGCAATAAGTGGATGGAGGAGTGTTGACTATTTCTTGACCAATTACTCCTAACCTCTTACTTGGCACATGACTCAGGACAGAATTTTGCAGTAGTTTCATCCAGTGCCTAACCCTGCTTTTTCTGTCTTTTTTTCATGTGATCTTCTCCCTCCATTACTCTGAGTTCTTGAACAATCCAAGCCAGTCTTTCCCCATGATGCTGCTGACCTGATCCAGTCCTGATCCAGCTCTGCTCCATCCTCCTGAAGCTACAGATGCCACAGCTTGGATGTTTAATCAGTTTTAATGTCGCCACATCAGACTAATATCTTAGTCAACTTCTCAAATGGTTTTGTATTGAACCAGTGCAGGTGATATGCAACCTCAATTCCGAAATAGTTGAGACAAAGTGTAAATTGTGAATAAAATCAAAATGCAATGACTTTCAGATCACATGAGCCAATATGTTATTTACAATAGAACAAAGATAACATTTCATATGTTGAAACTGAGACATTTTACATTTTTATCCACAAAATGAGCTTTTTTCAAATTTTCTGGCCACAACAGGTCCCAAAAATTTGAGATGCAGGCAAAAAAGGGCTGAAAAAGTAATTAATATATAAGAGAATCAGCTGAAAGAGCCTTTAGCAAGTAATTAAGTAAGTTAACTGACATTAGGTGTGTAACCTGATTGGCTATAAAAGGGTTGACTTAGACAGGCTGAGTCTCTCAGAAGTAAACATGGCCAGAGGCTCTCCAACCTATGACGCCTTGCGTAAAATAATTGTGGAATACTTTAAAAACAATGTTCCTCAATGTCAAATTGCAAAGGCTTTGAAGGTCTCATCACTGACAGTGCATAACGTCATCAAAATATTCAGAGAAACTGAAAAAATCTCTGTGCGTAAGGGAAGGCCGAAGACTTTTACTGGATGCCCGTGATCTTCAGGCCCTCAGACACCACTGCGTCACTCACCGGCATGATTCTGTCATTGACATTACTAAATGGGCCCAGGAATACTTCAAGAAACCATTGTCTGTAAACACAGTCCACCGTGCCATCCACAGATACCACCAAAAAATCGAACATGCAAAAAGGAAGCCATTGTTGAGCATGATCCAGAAGCGCTGCCGTGTTCTGTGGGCCAAGGCTTATTTCAAATGGGCTGTACCAAAGTGGCGAAGTGTCCTGTGGTCAGACAAGTCCAAATTTGACATTCTTGTTGGAAATCATGAGCGTTGTGTCCTCCAGACTAAAGAGGATCACCCCTCCTGTTATCAGCGTTCAGTTCAAAAGCCAGCATCTCTGATGGTATGGAGATGCATTATTACATATGGTGTGGGACACTTGCATGTTTTAAAAAGCACCATGAATGCAACATATGCTCCCCTCCAGATGATATCTATTTCAGGGAAGGCCTTGTGTATTTCAGCAGGACAATGCAAAACTACATACTGCAGGTTTTACAACAGCATGGCTTCGTAGTAGAATAGTCTGTGTGCTGAACTGACCTGCCTGCAGTCCTGATCTTTCACTGATTGAGAACATTTGGTGCATGATTAAATGAAAATTCCGCCAAAGGAGACCCAAAACTCTCCAGCAGCTGGAAGCCTGTTTTAAACAAGAGTGGGATCAAATTCCAATGGCTAAACTCAAGAAACTTGTCTCCTTAATGCCCAGACGCCTCCACTCTGTGTTAAAAAGAAGAGGGGATGCTACACCATGGTAAACAGGCCCCTGTCCTTACTTTTTTGAGATCTGTAGCAGCTATCAAATTTGAAATGAGCTCATTTTGTGAATAAAATTGTAAAATTTCTCAGTTTCAACATTTGCTTTGTTAGCTCTGTTCTATTGTGAATAAAATACTGGCTGGTGTGATTTAAATTCATTGCCTGATTATTTTATTGACAATTTACACTTAGTCCCATCTATTTCGGAATTGGGGTTGTATTTCAATTTCATTGGACACAGTCATTATCATAATCCCTGAGGGTTGAAATAACGATATATGAGACTTCGTGATTTACTATTCTACGACTGCTACTTGCGGCCAATTTCTCTGAAAATTTTAGAAGCAAAGGAGTTATTTTGACTCACAACTCTGGACGAGCGCAAAACGTTCCTTAATTGATTATTATTATTATTATTATTATTATTAATGCGCAGCTCATTTATTTTATGTTTATTTAATGTTCAAACTGATAAACCTTTTTGTTTTATCATAAATATTCACTCATTTTGAATTTCATGCCTGCAACATGTTCCAAAAAAGCTGGGAGAGGGGCATGTTTCATGTTTACCACTGTGTTACATCACCTTTCCTTTTAACAACACTCTAAAAGGATCTCTTAAATACAAGTTACCTGAATAATGACTTTTCCAATGAAATGTCTCCTTTCACTATGGGGGTTGATTAAAAGGTGGGACTCGGAAATTAAAGATAAAAATTGTGCGACTCAAGCCATATGAGAGAGTTGACAGGTTGGCCATTTTGAATTACGCTGATTTAATTGCTCGAAATATGCATCTAAATGAATGATTGTCGTCTTACCTAAATGGAGAGAACTAGCAGCTCCTGATACTATGGCGTGTTCTTGTAGTGAATCTATTGCTCATTATGAAAATGACTGGTTACACTTGTGACACCACGTCACAAAACACAGTGCATAATAAAAAAATAAATAAATAAAATAAACTTGATCCAAGTATGCACAGCACAACACTCATTTTGCTGCACATGCAAAATTTCTATGAAAATATCAAGGTGATTGCGATCAACGGCAGCTTATGATAAATGAAATGCTACAACTTGCGCTGAGGGCCTGCCAGGCTGTCCCATTGTTAAAACAAGCCAAAGGTGGCTTCACGCTTGGGGTTTGGTCCATGGATATCCTCAAAAAATTTGAGAGAAAAAAATCTGAGATGCATTCCTCCACCGTCTGTCTTTTTGAATACAAAGAGAATCATCAACCCAGCAAAAATGAGACGTCATGATGGCCCTCATTTGTCAAACTTGCGAAGGATCTGGTGTAGATTCTGGCGTAAATATCAGCGTTCGTCAGGTGTCGCGTCTGATTTACTAAAAGTGTGTTTGTCGCTGATTTCGGTGTAGAACTCGGGTGGGGTTGATAATTCTGGCGGCTGAAACCATCGTAATTTACATGATACCCCTATAAATTCATGCTCTGGAAGGCATAGTCCTGCCCACTTTATGACACGGACTCTCGAAAGACGGCAAAGAAGAAAGAACTTCACTGAGAAGGAAATTTAAATTATCTCGTCCGAGGCGGAGAAAAACAAAATTATTTTATTTGGCAGCGTGGCATAAAGGCAGCTCAGAAGGCTGCAGTATGGAAAACTATTGCTGTTGCAGTAAATGCCGTTGGTGTGGAAAGCTGGAGTGCAGCAGACGTTTGATTGAATTCCTTAATAAATCGAGATGACTATTCGCACTTATTTAAGTGTGTCCAAGCACAAAAATTGATCGAAATTCGCGTTAGATGCCCTTATAAGTGTGGCCAAGATGCACATTTCTTCATTGCCCAGACTTAAGTGTGTCCAAAGCTATACATATGTTCTTGGCCAAACTTATTTTAAGTGGTTGGCTACTTTCTATAAGCGGCATTGGAATGGTCATCAACTGGCGCACTTACAAGTGTGTCAATGAAGGAAGGAGAAGACGCCTGCACACTTACTCCAAGCCACCAAAGAAAACTTTATTAGTTATAAAATAACAACGTTTCGATCCGACTTGGATGCCGACCAGACGAAGATCCAAGTCAGATCGAAACGTTGCCATTTTATAACTAATAAAGTTTTCTTTGGTGGCTTGGAGTAAGTGTGCAGGCATCTTCTCCTTCCTTCATTGACGCATTTTATTTGATAGCCTTGCGCCTATACGCGATGTGCGTGTCACTTTTTCTTTGTATCACACTTATAAGTGTGGCCAAGAAAAAAAATTCAGCATCGGCCACATGTATAAGTGCGAATAACATCGGCCCTAATTAATTCAATTTATAGATCCATGATATCTCATGTTATATAGGCTACATCTTTTACAATCCAAATGCTTTACATGTAGGTTACAAAGAAGTAGTCCGATTTTAAGATCGCCACCAAAAAATGGGTTGCTGCGCTCAGGCACAGCAGTGCACGGACCGGTGGAGGCCAACCAGACTCAAACCTCCCGCGGTCACTGCTCGAGGAGTGCATGGCGGCAGGGCTTCCTCTCCATCATGGGAATATGAGGCGGTGGGGACATGGATGAGTCCCCACCATCTCGATCAAAGTGCTGTGGTTTTCATTCAGACATATTTTCATATTATGAGGTTGCCCCATCCTCAATCAATCGGAGAGGGAGAGATCATGCTACAACAGGACAGGCAAACCAAAACACTGCCAACTTGAGAACTACAACCAAAAGATAAGCATGCACATCACTAAAAAGGAGAGGAAAGTTACACTCAAGGGAGAAAAAATACAGCCAAAGGTATAGGATGCACATGGATACACAAATGATTCGGATAATGTCTCAATATTGATCAAAGCTACAGAAATCAAATACATCACCTGATTATGCTTTTGAATCAACTAAACAGAAGCCTGTTAACTAATCAAAGCTACTGAAGCCTGCTGCTTGTGTGTGTGCGCTGCTCATGCATGTGTGAATTGAATTCCTTGTCTGTCTGTGTCTGTGTGTGAACTGCTCGTATGTGTGTGTCTGTGTGTGTGCCCATGTGTACGTGTGCTGCTGGTGCCTGTGCGTGTGTATGTGTGCAGGCATGTGTCTGTGGACACAGCTCATGCGTGCGTGAACTGCTTGTATATGTGTGTGACTGTGTGTATGTGTTACTGCTGCGTACATAATATGGAAACTGATTATGATTATTGATAATGGTAATTAAGTATGGTAATAAATTTACTGATGCACATGGTGAGAAATATTGAAATAGAATTTTCAACATAAGCTGCATGAGGCTAATTGTTAAAATACACTCTGCAGAGATCACTCTTCTTTGTACTTTTATTAGTATTACTGCATGACATTTTATTGGGTGTCACACAACACGATCAGCCACTCGTCACTTTCCCGGAGGAGATCTTCTCTGTGCCGAAAGTTCCTCTCACTTCGGACAAAAGTTTATACCTCTAACAATAGAAGATCTGCCATTGTCAAAATGCGATCACGGTAAAAGTGTCCGTAGGCCTATATATACTGAGCAACAAAAGAAACGCAAGTTAGCTAGTTAGTTAATGTACTCGTATGGTTACTCAGTCAAAGTGATTGCAAAATAAAGAAAAGTTTGATGAAACAAGTGTAAATGTGCACGCGCTAGTAATAAATTTGATTTTCTAAAATAATTACGCGAAAAAGTCTTTTCCAGTCTACTGGAAAATGCTACTAAATATTTGCATATGGCGAAAAGCCAAAAATGGCGTACCCCCCAAATATTAACACCCTTTTCAGATCCATCAAATTGTGCGTAAGCACAGCCCTCCGCAATTTCCATTGGTAAATCACAACGAACCCAAGAAAAGTGCGGTTGTAAACACGCCTCATATCCCCGCCCTCTACACGCCCAGACACAACCATATATAGTCAATGCAAATGAGCATCTGCATATAAAGTAGTCATGTGTGCTCTGGGGATTTGTGGAGTGACGTCAGTGGAAGACTGAAGCATGGATGGGAAATGCGGAAAGAAGCGAAACTTCTGAGAGAATGAGATACACGTGCTTGTTAGTGAGGTGCAGGCGAGGAAAGAAGTCCTCTTCGGCAGGTATTTACACTAATTCTGTATGATCACTTCGTCTTGTGGTTTATTTAGGAACAAGAACATATAACGAAGAACACGTAGAGAATCACAACAGAAATGAACAAATAATGTTGGAGCAAACAATTTCTCCCCCGGAAATTAAAACAATCTCATCTAATCAGCCACAGCCCCACCCTCACCAACAAGCATAAATTGCCGAGTGCCGCGGTCACAAGTCTTACAGAGGCAATAAAAAATAAATAAATAAAAGAATCTTCTTGTCGAATCTTTTGTTAAATGCAGGGGATGAGTGTTTTGCTTCAGTTGCACAGAGGGACAAAAATTACAGAGTTGTGTTTGATATACATGAATTTATTTCTTTCTCAACTTGTGGAAATAAAATGCACGAGAAATGAAATATGAGGTTCTTGCAATACTGAAAACTAAACACAACTTTGCAAGACTGAAGCTGAGAAACTCGTAGACTATATACACACATTCTTTAGCTCAACATGAGAGGTGGGGGGGCAGTTTCACAACCGCTGCAAGTTCCCGTTTAAAATCCTCATGACGGTGAGGGCGCTGTGGGCCCGGGTTCACATGCTGGGGTGGAGAGAGGCCCAGCAGCAGCTCAACCCCGCGCATCACTGCCCCATTATGCAGGATGGCACCGGCCCAGATGATCCTGCTGATCTTTTTCAGGTGGTAGTGAAGCCTACCACCCGATGCAACCAGGCAGCACCAATGGCCTTTCAGAAGCCCGATGGCGCGCTCTACGAAGCCGTACGCACGGGCATGGACCTCAGTATACTGGGTTTCCTGGCCACCCTGTGGACCTGGAATGGGATCTAACAGCCACTTCCTCAGGAAGTAGTCACTATCACCTGTAAGTCACAACGATGGGGTGAGTATCAGCCTTGAATTGATGATTATAAGCAGCAGCTTTCAATGAATGAGTATACTCTGTAGCCTACATGCACTCACCAAGAAGCCAGCCGTCATGCGCAGCGCCTGCCCCCAGTCTCGCCCCCACACTGCTGTGCGTCAGGATTAATGAATCATGTGTAGAGCCAGGCCACTGTGCCACTACATTCGTTAGGAGCACGTCGACGTCACATATGATTTGGGTATTCATCGTATGCACATTTTTGCGATTCACATATACGGATTCATTCACTGATGGTGCCCTAATCATGATGTGAGTGCAGTCAATGACTCCTGTTACATTAGAAAAACCGGATTGCTGCGGCTTTGATTGTTCTTTTAAATAGGCTATAATCCGCGCTCTTCTCTCCCTCGCACACTCCAATTCTCTGACTCAGCAGCTACGTCGCCAATTCCTCCTGTTCTTCAAAAAGGGTGTAAATCATGGTATGCCATGGTCAAAATGGGTGTAAATTTCTGCACTTTTTCCCGTCAGGTTTGGGTTTGATAGATCCCAAATTTGGCGGAGAAAAGTGCATATGCACAAAACGGGGGGAAAAGGGTATAAATAAAGGCGTATCCACAATGATAAATGAGGCCCCAGATTGATAAATTCCGATCCTTGCGGGAGATTTGGCGTACACCCATTTCTTGGTGCACACACTATTGATAAATGAGGGCCGATATGATGCGCACGTCGGGCAGACATCTCGTGTTTCTTGGGAACATGCGGGAAAGATAGCCAAGGTTTTGACCTTAATTGTATTTGATTTCAGTAGCAAATTATTTTACAATGTGTTGTTTAAAATTATACTTTAAATCGTGTGTAGACAGACACACAAATCAGCAAAATCACACGAAATGTTTTTATGCGTTAATGTTAAAAAAGATGACTTTAGGTTCATACAAAGCATTTTCACTATCAGCTCACCAGGGGCTGCTGCAGTACCCTCAGCACTATTAACCTCCCGCAGCTCTGATGACGAAATTACAGAGCAGAGGTTGGCTAATTACTTTGGACTTGTTTGATTTGTTTACTAACTTGATATTTAGCATGCCGCTCGGCAAGATTCTCCCAGAATTATGTGGGTATTTGACCTTTTTTCGCTCGCAAAAAAAAAAGAAAAAAACGTCCTGAACTTCGCCATTATTCCATTTAAAGGCCGTCATCAAAAATGTATAATGAAATAGCCCACGATATGCAGGCAAAACACCATTACACCAGTTGGCCAGTATGGCATCAAAATCCATTTTATCGCAAATGACTGAGTTTGTTAGTTGTATTGTGATTATTTTCTCAGAAATAATGTAAAAGTAAAATAAGTGTTCATTGTTTTTCGTTTATTTATATGCACAGAAAATTTTAAATGCATTTGATTTCAGCTCCTTCATGTCATTGAATTAACAATGGGTAAAAGTAAGGAAACTGTTGCGATTGAAGCTTTTGTTGAGTTTTTCATGTTGAGAGGTATGTTGGCATGAAGGCCAGAGTTTACACTTTCGATATAATTTGTGGACCTCTTGATGTTCAGTCTGTGTTTGAACATCAGAGAGAGAAGGTCCATCATTCGCTGATTTATGTTTGGGTCTGTGGTGAGCTCTGGTTTTTTGCCATCTTTATTTATTTGTTTATTTATTTTTTTTGGACAGGCAGCCTTGGCTTCACTCCGCGTGAGTCCCCACTCACTGAACCTCAGGTGGGGCCGGGCCGTATTTCTCCTCTTGAATGGGCCTCGCAATGAATGCGCGATTGTTGGAGGAATTCTGGGTAAGTACTGTCTCTTCTGTATGCAGGGAGGGGTGTGACAACTTCTCCCAATAGCCCCCCACCTGTGAGGTTTACCGCTGTTGCATTGGGGTACATTTATTGGGCTTGGACATTTGGCACATTTGATTCTCACGGATGATGATGATGTAAGCTCTCATGGTGCCAGAATGAGGTCAGTTCTGCAGTTGGCCCTTGAGTTACGCCCTCACCTTAAAATTCCCCCAAGGGAGGTAGGGGATCAGCCCTTCGCTCAGTCAAGTCTAATGTCAGTTTGTGAACATTGATTTACAGCACGAGCTAAGTAAATGTGATTAATTCTCAAATCTGATTGTGTTATTGTGGTGTGTTAACATTGCCGCAGCCTCGTGAAAGTTGCTAAGAGACCGACAGACCGTTGTTCTCATTTCCTTCCTGCCGTACATTCCTGTGTACCTCTCAAAGTTATCTGCTCCTCCCCTCATGGCTTCACTCTGACAAAAAGTGGATTTAACACTCTCACATGCTCCTCCTGACATAATTCCAGCCATGTACTGCCTGAGGGGACTCTGGACATTGAAAGAAACCAGTTGCTCACGGCTCTGACCTCAGGCCCAGGACTCCAGACAAGATGAGCCACTTTGTGCTTGTCACGATGAGACATCACGGTTCCCCTGTGAATAGAGCTGCTGAATGTGTGCAAGGGTGCATGCCGGCATTCGAACATGGGTTTGTGTACATCTGTGTGCGTTATACACAAGTGTGTGTATGTCTGCGTCATGCTAAACCTTACAGACAGTTGGAAACTTTAAGTCTTTTAAACTTCAGCCCAAGGGCTGTTAAGCCCTGGACTTCATGCTCTCTCCAATTATTGAATGATTACTTACACCCGTTGCTAATCTTCGGTGTGCTATTTAAGATCGAGCTTCACCCTTAATGGGTGCTTAGTCTTCCGGCAATCATGCCGATGTTGTTTTGTAAGACTGATGTATTTTCCGAATTCGCAAAATGTATAACTCACCAGCAATCTTATGTTCTGTATGTGTGAACAACAGTATCATTAACTTATATTATAAAGAAACGTAACCTGATCTAACCCTGCACTTGAGTCCAGTTCTCATTTTAATTAATGCATCACCGGATTGCCTTATGGCATCTGGCAGGCGAAGCCCTTACAGTTTGAGCCTCCAAGTGACCCCAATATTTGAGAGAAAAAAAGCACACGTCATTCTGTTTGGCCATAAATGCAAAATTCTCCCCTGTCCAATTGGTGTCTAATAGCTGGTAAAGTGAGAGTGATAAGCTGTAATTGTGCCCATTGATATTTGAAGCACCTATTGCTAAAACCCCATAAGTCACACTTGACTTGACTTGACTTGTGGGGTTTTAGTAATCAGTGCTTCATTTGTGTTCATCTGTCAACTCTGCATGGTTCCCTTTAATTGATAAAAGAGGTGTCAAGATGTGCTCCTATCTAAAAGTGCCCGTCACTCGCTGTCCCGAGAATCCTGATTTCCTGTGAACCAAAGCCCCAGACAGCTGTATTCTTGCAGCTATGTGTTCCTGTAACACGGAGTCTCTGGAAACCAGCAGTTCCAGCAGTTAGACTCTGCTTAACATTCAGAGTCTGACTGCATGTTAAGACCTATTTGCACAGGACCAGCAGGGGACCTCTTGTAATTTGTAATAATTCCAGAGGTCGCCTGTGATCTTAATCCTGTGTGAATTGGCCTGTCAGCTATTTGTAAGGTAAAAATTCCATTGCAAATTACGCACCATATTTTGGCAAACAGAGAGGTCATCTGATGGAATTGGTCCAGTGCTAATCTCCATCTCAGTGATCTGGTGTCGAGTTATTTATTTATGCAACCTGGCAGTAGCCGATTATGGCAGGCATTGGATATTGGCGTTGTGTCCCGCAGTCGAGCGTGTGGTTCTTCGAGGAGCAGCAATCAGCGTGAGGTGGGAAGGGGGCACTAAACGGTACCTGGGGTCCAGCCCTGGCCTGAGGAGGTGCTGGGTTGTTTTAATGGTCCCTCTGCCTGAGTTCCTGTGTCTCTGTTACCCTGAGTTCCTGTAACTCTGAGTCTCTGTAACCCTGAGTTCTCGTAACTCTGAGTCTCTGTAACCCTGAGTTCTGGTAAGTCTGAGTCTCTGTAACCCTGAGTTCTGGTAAGTCTGAGTCTCTGTAACCCTGAGTTCTGGTAAGTCTGAGTCTCTTTAACCCTGAGTCTCTGTAACCCTGACTTCTGGTAAGTCTGAGTCTCTGTAACCCTGAGTTCCGGTAAGTCTGAGTTTGTGTAACGCTGAATACCCATAAGCCTGAGTAAAGATAAGATAGAACTTATCTTATCTTAGATAGAACATAGGAAATTATTGTGCCAGAGGTTACTCAAAAACAAGAAAATGAAAAACGATAGAGTGTAGGATATAAAAATATACAAATACACAATATACAATATAAATGAAAAAATGAGTCCAAATGTTGCATTTTGTATACTTTATAATATATATTATTAGAATACTTTAAATATTTTATATTTTTTGCATATTCTTTCAGTGTCTTCTTTCTAAGATCATTTTGAATTTTTAATTCCTCATTTCTCCATAACGTGAAAATATGACTGATCAATTTTCCATTCTTCTCATGCAATATATGATTATATTAGAACAGTGCTGTAAATTTAGTATGCTAAAAAAGGTAAGAACAGGTATCAAGAGTTAATATTGCAGATTAATACTGAAGGAACAGAAAAAATATTGCACGAAATGTATTGCACGTAATATTGATATAAAAATTTATTGCTCAACTGTCCTTCCTGCAGGGAGGAATTGTAAAGTTTGATGGCCACTGGCAGAAACGACCTCCGTGCTGCACCTCGGTGGTCTCAGTGTCCCGCTGAAGGTGTTCTGATATGACTCCAGTGTGGTGTGCAGAGGATGAAAGGTGATGTCCATACTAAGTAGTTTCCTCAGCATCCTGTTCTCTGACACCTCCACCAAAGACTTCAGTTCAACTCCCAGGACAGAGCCAGCTTCCCTGATGAGTTTATTGAGTCTGTTGGCATCAGCTGCCTTCACCCTGCTGCCTGAGCACACGACAGCGAAGAAGATGATGCCGGCCACCGCCAAGATACAAAACATCTGCCGCATGGTTCTGCTGACATTGAAAGACCTCGGTCTCCTGAGGAAATACAGGCGGCTCCGACCTTTCTTGTAAAAAGCGTCTACGTTTTCAGTCCAGTCCACTTCATTGTTTATACGGACACCCTACAGGTACTGTGTCATGCTAGAGGAGTATATAATTGTGTCAGTTAACGAGTCAAAAAATATCCATTTTACTGTGATTGGCTGCTACTGACCTCCGTCAGCCCAAAGGAGGCGGTTTCCTCACTTTTCAATGTCCTCAGGAATGTTGACGATACCAATATGACAACCCCAATTCCGAAATAGTTGGGACAAAGTATAAATTGTGAATAACAATGACTTTCAGATCACATGTGCCAATATGTTATTTACAAAAGAACATAGATAACATTTCAAATGTTGAAACTGAGACATTTCACATTTTTATCCACAAAATGAGGTTATTTCAAATTTTCTGGCTGCAACAGGTCTCCAAAAAGTTGGGACACAAGCAAAAAAAGGGCTGAAATAAAGCAATTAACAAATAAGAGCATAAGCTGAAAGAACATTAAGCAAGTAATTAAGTTAACTGGCATCAGGTATGTAACATGATTGGCTATAAAAGTGATGTCTTAGAGAGGCTGAGTCTCTCAGAAGTAAACATGGCCAGAGGCTCTCCAACCTGTGAAGGCTTGCATAAAAAAATTGTGGAATACTTTAAAAACGATGTTCCTCAACGTCAAATTGCAAAGGCTTTGAAGGTCTGATCATCGACAGTGCATAACATCATCAAAAGATTCAGAGAAACTGGAAAAATCTCTGTGCATAAGGGACAAGGCCGAAGACTTTTACTGGATGCCCGTGATCTTCAGGCCCTCACACACCACCGCATCACTCACCGGCATGATTCTGTCATTGACATTACTAAATGGGCCCAGGAATACTTGCAGAAACCACTGTCTGTAAACATAGTCCGCCGTGCCATCCACAGATGCCACCTAAAACTCTTTCATGCAAAAGTGAAGCCATTGTTGAGCATGATCCAGAAGTGCCGCCATGTTCTGTGGGCCAAGGCTCATTTAAAATGGGCTGTAGCAAAGTGGTAAAGTGTCCTGTGGTCAGACGAGTCCAAATTTGACATTCTTGTTGGAAATCATGGGCGTTGTGTCCTCCGGACTAAAGAGAAGAAAGACCACCCCTCCTGTTATCAGCGTTCAGTGCAAAAGCCAGCATCTCTGATGGTATGGGGATGCATTAGTGCATATGGTGTGGGACACATGCATGCTTAAAAAAGCACCATGAATGATGAAAAATATATAAAGGTTTTGGAGCAACATATGCTCCCCTCCAGAGGACGTCTAGTCCAAGGAAGGCCTGGTGTATTTCAGCAGGACAATGCAAAACCACATACTGCTGCTATTACAGCAGTATGGCTTTGTAGTAGAAGAGTCCGTGTGCTGAACTGGCCTGCCTGCAGTCCTGATCTTTCACCGATTGAGAACATTTGGCGCATAGTTAAACAAAAAGTCCATCAAAGGAAACCCAAAACTCTCCAGCAGCTGGAGGCCTGTTTTAAACAAGAGTGGGATCAAATTTCCAATGGCTAAACTCAAGAAACTTGTCTCCTCAATGCCCAGATGCCTCCACTCTGAGACTGTAGCTGCCATCCAAATTGATATGAGCTCATTTTATGGATAAAATTGTAAAATTTCTCAGTTTCAACTTTGGCTGCGTTATCTCTGTTCTATTGTGAATAAAATTGTCATGGTTCAGGGTTTCCTGCAGGAAAAAACTTTGGCTGGGGGGGGGTGTTCAACCCGAGTACCGTTCTCGGCAAAAAAATAAAAATAAATAAAAAGATTAATTAATTAAAAAAAGATTAATTAATTAATTTGATTGTTCAAGCATTATATTGACCTCAAAATTAAAGAGAAGATGCTTAATCAATTATCATTTTTGGCTCTCAAAATATGAGAGAAGTTGCTTAACAACAAACCCACAAACATGATTTTGGAAAACACAAACTGTTTATTTTTGGGTCACCCCGCCGGCCATAAAAAACGAGGAGATCTCGCGCTGCTTTGCCTTCTCTCTGCAATCGGCCATCACGACTCGAAATTAACATTAAAACATTAGCCTACTCGCCAACTGAATGAGACTGGTTTAATTAATAATTAACAATTAAGCATTCTTGGCCTTTTAATTATTCCAGTTGTTACTTGTTGGTGTACGTTTATATTAGACTAAAATGCCCGCCTTAGTTTTCGTTGCAGATCTCACCGAGTCATAACTCAGGCTTCATTGGGAACAAACAGGGTTTATGATTTATTCTTTAGTCTGTATATCATAAATCATCCTTGACGTTATATTTTTATGCGAGTATTTTAATATTTTTGCTCACCTTTCCGACGATGTCGCTGTTTAATTTCACTTCCAGCTTTTTTTTTTTTTTTTTTTTTTGGGAGGGGGGGACCATAAATGCATGAAGGACTTCAGGAGCGTCCTTTGACCTGAAAATTCCGGGGCTAATATCCCTCCCTTTTTTGAAAGGCTAATTCTAGACGGCTGTCCTTTATTAGCACGTTCTCCTATTCAAGAATAATCAAGTGGCAATTGAAGACACGGCTTCTCTCCCCCATGCGATCTGAAGGCGACAAAATAATGGGCTTCATTCAGTACCGAAAAATAATTTGATTATAATAAGGTCTATGCACCATCACTCGGCGACGGACGAAATACTAGTCACCAAAATTACCTTCATTCGCTGAAAAGTTCTGAAATTCCTTCGCTGTGTGACGGTGCATATACCTAATAATAATCAAATTATTTTTTTGTGCAGAATGTAGCCCATTATTTTGTCGCTTTTAGATCGCATGAGGGAGAAGCCGTGTCTTCAATTGCCACTCGATTATTCTTGAATTGAAAAACATGTTAATGAAGGAAACTCATCAAGAATTAGCCAACACTAATTATTTTCAACAAGTAGACATGGTCTACAACATCCCCCGCCAATCGTGTGCTTCTTGTTTTCAAACTAAATCAAGACCTTTTTGGTTGTCCTATCTGTAATAGTTTCTGAGAAAAGTTGTCCCCTTTCTCTTGGACGGACCGACACACACACGCCCGGACGGAGGTCAAACCTATATCCTCCTCACACTTCGTGTTTGCGGGGGATAATAAAGGGAGGGATATTAGCCCCGGAATTTTCAGGCCTGCTGAACTGAATGTAGCACATTTGTCGCTGTTAGATCGCGTAGAAGGAGAGAAGCTGTGTCTTCAATTGCCACTTGATTATTCTTCAATTGGAAAACGTGTTAATAAAGGAAAACCATTAAGAACAAGCCTGGACTTATTGTTGCCGATTTTCGTCCAGGTGAGCGCCGGCCCTGAGGTGCGTCTGTAGATTAGTTCTCAAGCGCTGCAGTGTCGCTTGCATGAATTGCATCATTTTTTTTTTTTTTTTGCCCGACATTCTAGCCCGGGCGCTACTGATTTCAGGCCGGGCGGGGCACCTGGCCAAAAAGCTCTGCAGGAAACCCTGCGGTTTAGTCCTGCTGGCAGAAGGCAAGGAGCCGGCGGGCACTGGGACCATGTACCCAAACCAAACAGAGGGACCCAAATGCACAGGCTGAGTATAAAATATAAAAATATAAAAATATAAAATAAAACTTTTAGTCTAAATAATAAATAAACATCAGGAGGGGAGCAGCAGCACACAAATAACAGGGCTCCAAGAACAAAGAGTAACACAAAATAAAAACAGAATGCAGCTGCACTCCTAGTTTGCAAGTGCAGCTATTTTATACTCTTAATAGCACCTCCACCTCAACGAGCAGCAGCTGTGGTTCGTTGAGGTGGAGGTACAAACAGCAGGAGGGGGGAGGGCCTGCAGAGTAGGACCATCACAAAAATACTGGCTGGTATGATTTTAAAATCATTGCATTTTGATTTTTTTGCACAATTTACACTTTGTCCCAACTATTTCGGTTGAAATTTCGATTGAAATTGGGTTCTGCTGTCCATTTCTGATGGAAGCCCTATCAAAGACCTGTGAGAGACCTTCAGTTTTACCTAGGTTATCAATTTGCCCACCTGACTCAACTCAAAATTTCCAAATAAATCTACATTGTTAGAGCGTATTATGACAAATGCACCTTTTAAGTACTCTTTTTCTTTTCTTTTTTTTTTTTTTGCTGTACTCTGCAAAGACTTTGGTGACCACTGTGCTGTTGCCTGTGTAATGGATTCAAAAGCCCTAAAGGTTAAACTGTGTTATATTTTAAAAAGATGTTTCAAACATTTTGAAGTACAAGCTTTTTTTATATATGATTTATATGCTAGTGACATTGATAGAACTTCTTTGATCACGGTGGTGGAAGATTTCCATAAATTTTTTGTGTTTATTTGTTACAACATGCTCCATGAAAAAATTTAGAGTTAGTGGCAGTTACAGCCCATGGTTAATAGAGAACTCTTATCTCTTAAAGCAAAGACATATTGCTTAGGCCAAGGCTAGAGCCTCAAACTCGCGTGCTGATTGGTCTGCCTTTAGAGCCCTGAGGCATAAATCTACTCTGCAAATAAGGAACTCCAAATAAAAATATTATCTGAATTCTATCACAGATAATCTTGATAATCCCGCAAAATTTTGGAACCGAGTCAACTCTCTACATTGCTCAGCTGTCTACTCAGGCTTCCCTGAACGTATCTTAATTGACTCCACAGAGATAAATGACAAAAATGGCATTGTCCAGCTAAAAAAGTAAGGCGTTCGACTCTGTCAGTCACCAACTATTGCTAAATTGCCTAATTATTGCAGATGTAGATGAAACAGCAAAAAAATCACTCTTCGAGCCTTTTTGGACATCACAAAAGGTGTCCCTCAAGGCTCAATTTTAGCCCCCATCTTATTTTCAGTTTTTATAAATGATATTTGTAAGAATGTAAATAATTGTAAAGTACACCACTATGCAGATCATACGCTACTCTACTCAACTGGCCCCTCATTAAGTCAGGCTGTGACTCCGCTTCAGTTTATTTTTACTCAGGTCCAGGACTCATTGAATGATTTATTGCCTGTCTTGAATGCTAAAATAATGAAATATATGATGTTTTCCAAAGTCGCAATTCACTCTCAAAATGCATACTGTGGGAGGGGATGTAATTGAAAGAGAGTCATCCTACAAGTGCTTAGGTATTTGGATGGATTATAAGCTTTCCTTCAAAGAACATATTATTTGGCTTGTAAAGAAACTAACAGTTTACAAGTTGAAAAGAAGCCAATAGACTTAGTCTCTACTGTAGTAACAAGGCTTGTTTTGACTTTGAAGCCAAAAAAAGAATTGTACAAACCACTTTTTTAAATGTTTTCGATTATGGTGATATTATATGCATGCATCCTCCCTTTCTTTCTGCAGTTTGGACTGTTTGTATCATAGTACATCGTGCTTCATAACAAACTCACAGTACTGCACACTTTACAATATAGGTTCCTGGCCTTCATCATTGGTTTATTTTCATGTGCAAAGCCATATTGGGCAAATTACCTCACTAGCCTCTTGATGCCACACAGCAGCAGTTACTTGCTTCGCTCCACTAAAAAGCTGCTTTACCAGGTCCCGAGGATGTCCTCTGAGCTTGGTAAGACCGCTTTCTCAGATTTTTCTCAGTGGTCATGGATCAACCTCCATAGCACTTTACAGTTGAAAAACCTGGTCTCATTGGGTATTTTTTAAGCTTAAACTTAGGCTGTGTGTAAATGAGGTGTGCAGCTGTTCTGCATAGGTTTGATTTTTTTTTTTTGTGTGTGTCATATTATGTGGCCTTATTTTACTGTGTGACCCCTGTTGTGCGCACACTTCACAATTCATGTGAAACGTATGCTGTCATAGCCTGGGGTCCCTCGAAAAAAACATTTTGAATCTCAAGGGATTTTCTTAGTTAAATAAAGGTAAAATAAAATAAAATAAAATAAAACTAAGCAAACATGTTTTGCACATCCGAATACGTATGCAAAGCAAAGATGCTTTCAAAAATGATAACATTAAAAGTTTTGTTGATCAAAACATGTCATATAAAAAGCAGTATACGGTTCAGAATAAGTCAAATCAATATTTTGGTGATCATTCTTCACTACTAAAGCTGTATTATATCTCTTAGGTGTGCTCTCTAAGTTTGATCAGAAAACCAGCTGATAGGTTTTTCAAAGTAAGTAGGATAACTTGCCACAATTCCTTTGCAGACATTGGCTTTTGCATGTTTAACTGATCCCAGCCCAGCTGAGATCATTTTGTGGTCAGTGCCCAGGCCATGTGTTCCTTTGTTTGAACACAAAATATAAGATGTGCTCTGAAACATTTATTTTGAGAACTTTAATTTTTGAAAATCTCTAATTTGCTTTATTCTCCTTAAGTGTTTAGCATTGCACAATACTATTCTTCTCAATTGCACAATCGTATAGATCGTCTCTGTTTTCCTAATCGCAGTCCTTAAAGGGCCAAGAACTGCTGGTTTTCCACCCTCCCTTTACCTGGGAGTCAGATGTGATGAAAATCTGACCGATCAGCAGCAAAAATGATTTACTTCATAGCTTAAAATGAAAGAATAGGACTGGATTTGGATTCGAGCACCAGATTTGGGGATCCTTCATATAGGTGATGTTTTACAGAAGAAAAAAAAAAAAAAAACCTGCTTTGGATTGCAAGAAGGCTGAAGTTATGCTGTCTATGCATGATGTTGTCACTTCATCCCATAAATAAAACAATGAATTGAGGCCACTGTGAATACTTTTGCTGTCTCATTTGGATATTTGATCAGACTGACGAGATTGAGATTTAAATGATGCCTCTGATGATAAAAGAGCGGTTTTCGCCCTCTGTGACTCTTCGGGCTGATGATCGGTCATTGAGTTCAAAGAATCCTGGAGATAAAGGGATACCAGAATAGCAGGTATCTAGAGATACCTGAATTGCCAGAACGGAATACCTGCATGAGAAAAATTCTGGCTATTCTCATCATAGCCTGAAAGGGCCAGTATGTTAATCAGAGGGGCGTTGGCCCGTCCGAGTCAGATAGCAGGCACCTCCACTCCAGATCTGTGCCGTGTTGGATCAACTGGAGTTGGCACAGATACGGAGCGGAGGTGCTTGCTATTCTGGTATTTCACAAAAGGCTAAAACTGAAAGAATAAGAAAAGTGACTTTCTCAGACTTCAGATGTTATCCGGTTTGGTGCAGACTGTAAACTTAATCTGAGTCTTGGAAAGGGAAGCAATTAGGTACAAGAGGTATAAACACACACACACACACACACACACACACACAGACAAAAAACAATTCTCCTTATAGTGTCTTAGATGGAAGCCACAGTTTCTTTTCTTTTTATTTTAAAAAACTATACTAAGGATGTTAATGGATTTAAGCCTGAAACTCACACAAGCATAAACAGGAGCATTCGGAAAAGTTTTCACAATCTTAAAATAAAAACCTACAACAATCATACATGATGTGTATAACATAATAAAATGTCTGCTGATATACTCTTCAACAAATCTTCAAACCCAAATGACCGTATAGGTTGTTTAAACCTTACCCCCTTGTATAACGTTTAGAAGCATTTTCTCAATCACTGCCAAGTAACAGCAATACTGCACCTGTCTAAAACAAATGATTTGGAAAGGACTGCAGCTTGTGTTAAGGCTATCACATGCCAAAGGTTAATGTTAGGGTTAGGTTTTGGTTAAGGTAAGGTCTTGGGGTTGGGATTAAGGTGATCATGGTGTTTAGAACACAGTCGCATTGAAAATTAAAACTCGTTGGAAGCAGGAATTGAACACTTGTCTCTCCTGGGTCAGTAGTTCTCTTGTCCCAACCACAATCTCAAACTTCTCCCTGTGCGGACTTTGTTGCTATTTAAGAATGTCATCCGATATCCGTGCTTAAACGTTAATCTAGGTCTGTTTTGGGTGCTCGCATTTACAAACTATCCGGTCACTTCTCTTGAGAGGACATGCTCATTAAATTCTTGTTTCTCAAACATTTTTTATGGTTTCAGTATTATTGTTGAAGTATGCCCTGCCATTCGGGAGTGAGGCAAACAACTCTAACAGCTGATTTTCCTGAATTTGAGGCCCCACACCAATTGCTGAATATTTCCACCAATATGTAAACAGTGGCAATAGGGGCATCAGAACATAAACTATCTTTATCTAAGATTAACAAGGCAATGTGCCCGACAGATTACAGGTTAACTGCCAGGAAAAAGAGTGTCACTAAATCATTCACTAAACGAAGCACCTTCGCCTGGAGGTTGCATTATAACGGCGGTTGTTGACCCTATCGGAATCACGTTTATACCTGAGAATAGTATACCTGCAAAGTCATTATTATGGAGCCATAACTAAAAATGGAGCCATTATTATGGAGCCATAACTAAGGATTACTTATTGAATTTGATGCCAAAATTAGAAAATTTGAATACAACTCAATGTACTTCTAGAGATTCAAGCTCCTACACAACTCCATTACATATTTATATATACAACCCCAATCCTGAAATAGTTGGGACAAAGTGTAAATTGTGAATAAAATCAAAATGAAATGAGTTTCAGATCACATGAGCCAATATGTTAATTGCAATAGAACATAGATAACATTTCAAATGTTGAAATTAATATATAAGACAATCAGCTGAAAGAATATTCAGCAAGTAATTAAATTAACTGACATCAGCCATGAAACATGATTGGCTATTAAAGGGATGCCTTAGAGAGGCTGAGTCTCTCAGAAGTAAAGATGGCCAGTCAACGGCACTCAACGGCATGATTCAGTAGGCTCCCCTCCAGATGATATCTATTCCAGGGAAGGCCTTGTGTATTTCAGCAGGACAATACAAAACCACATTCTACAGCTATTACAGCAGTATGGCTTCGTAGTAGAAGAGTCCATGTGCTGAACTGGCCTGCCTGCAGTCCTGATCTTTCACCGATTGAGAACATTTGGCACAAAATTGAACGAAAAGTCTGTCAAAGGCGACCCAAAACTCTCCAGCAGCTGGAAGCCTATATTAAACCACAGTGGGATCAAATTCCATCGCTTAACTCCAGAAACTTGTCTCCTCAATGCCCAGACTCCTCCACTCTGTGTTAAAAAGAAGAGGGGATGCCACACTAAGGCAAACAGGCCCCTGACCCAGACCTGAGACCTGTAGCAGCCATCAAATTTAAAATGAGCTCATTTTGTGGATAAAATTGTAAAAATTTCTCAGTTTCAACATTTGCTATGTTATATCTATTCTGTTGTGAATAAAGTACTGGCTGGCGTGATTTTAAAGTCATTGCGTTTTGATTTTATTCACAATTTACACTTTGTCCCAAGTATTTCCGAATTGGGGTTGTATATAGTAGGCCCATAAACTCGACAAAAATGTAAGTTTGCCCTCAAGGCTGCAAAATAAGTCCAAAATTATTGGAATAAAAGTTGTTGGTTTAGTGTTTCCATAAAGATGAACAAAAAAGATTTTATGCCGACTGATTCTGAGAGGGTTACCTGGGGACCTCTTGGTGAGTTGGCATGGAATGACCCATATGAAGATAAATCACAGGCTGCAGCTTTGAATTGCGAGTTTAAGCTTCCATTTTGTGTGATCTATGCAAAAGCTAGAGCCACTTTTGTAAATAACCCTAGTTTAATGGGAGCGAAAACAATGGGACATAATAATATAATCTGAAATAAAGTCATTACATATTTTATGTTGGTACAAACCATTACCCAGCAATATCACTACATAAACAGTATCTTCCCAGCTAAAACTGCAAGAATTGCGCCTCTCTGTGTGTGTGTTTCTGTGTGTGTGTGTGCGCGCCCATGCCTCTGCAGGTATCTGTGATAATTGTTATGATGCCCATTGCTTGAACACAATTGGCAGGAGAAATGGTTTGGACCGACTAATGTAAAATACACAACACAACCTCACCCAACCTCCCCATTAAAATCAGCCTGAATGTTTGCCAGATTCAGAATTTGGTAAAACCGGACCACATGCAGCAGAGTCTGGGTTGACTTGCCAGCGGGTTCAGGGAGTTCATTCTCATGGAAAACTGCCTCAAACTGGAAATCTGATGGCCCCTTTTCCCTCGCGGCCAGCTTCACCTCTGTCAGAGCCTCCTAGTGGGCACTATTAGATAGTACAAGTCATTGCAGGTTCTCCGGAAAAGGCGAGCATATTTTCATTAATGCGAACCATTTAAATCTTTCTCTACCCCTATTGCGATGTTCTTTATATTGTGACTGGGAAACCAAAGTATATTTCATTGCAGAAGTAATTTCTGGATAGTGGACTCAAAATGCACTGATTAATTGACCATTAAGATCAAAGCGAGGCAATTTGTTTCCTTCAAAATGCGACCCCAATTCCAAATGTAGCAACAAAGGCCCCATACAACTGCACTGCTGAGGACATGCATAATGGAGTAACGGGGAAATTTTGCTTGCTATACCTTACCGTCCAGTGTCTTCAATGCTCAAACACGTGATTAGAGTGATTAAAAGACATGTTTATTTCACAAAATGCTGAAAGGTCCGCTGTGTCATCCTTTTAAGACTCCGCTGCTGGCATCACATTGTGTATTTTCAGTAAACAATGGAATTCACCGTTAAAGCATCACAGAAAAAAAAGCATTCTGTTGTAGTGTTTTCAATGGAGTAGAGTGTGAATGGACTTTTCCATCCTGTGTGATTTTAATTGCATTTTCCGTTATGTTCCAGCTTCGTCAGAATCAGGGTCGAAGACATACAGACGAAGGCCTACGGTGAAAATACAATATTGGGCAGTGAAAGTCCGTCTCCATGGTAAATGGCCTGGCTGAATCTCAAGAACGAAAACAGACCAAAAAAAACCTTATGTTTGATCGAGCGCAACTGAGCAAAAGCCGCCTGGGTTTCAACTCTAATGTTTGGGAATCAAACCAATAACATACCACTAGTCCTCATCCTGAGCTCCAGCATCGTGTGTGCTGATTAGAACTCATCAGACATAGTTAATATTGCTAGTTTTCCTGCTGCCATCCACGCTGTGGGCAGGGGACAAACTGTCCTCCGGTTGTCTGTGCATGTGTGCTTCCATCACACCGTCCATCACAAGCACCTTGTCTGCACTTTATCGACTGAAAGAGAGGAGAGATTTTCACCAAATCAGACATGGTAACTCCTCACAGAGGGTAGCTGAACTGGGTCAGTGGGTCAAAGGTCAGGTTGACATGCGGTTAGCAGGACGTGGGGAATGAAGATCATCTTTTAGGGAATATGCAGCTATGGCAGACAGAGGCATAGCAATGAATACTTTGCATTGAGATGTACTCTGTTATCATCAGCATAGTCGTTTCAGGTTGGACAAGTTGGCACAAAATCGTGTCAAGAATTGGCGAGCAGCCCTGACTGTGGTGATCTACCATCCAGTAGGCTTTCATTTCAACTTACATTTAACATGTCTGATTTCTATGGAATAGAATTTCAACAAGACTTATAGCTGTTGAATGAGGTGTGCTTTGTTTGGGGTGGACTGAAAACCTACAGAATGGAAGATTTCCAAGAACAAGGTTGGCCAGCCCTGGTCCAGTTGTTGAATAAGATGTGCTTTGTTCGGATTGGGACAGCGCATTTTTAATGTGGTACTGGATTTACACCGCTGTTTATATGTTTTTACACCTGCTGCGGAGTTGCATTACCTTATATAAATATTTACGGTATTGTCAAGACATTTATTTGATTTTCAACTGCTGTTTTAAATTTTATGTACAACTCCATTTCCAAAAAAAGTTGGGGCGCTGCGTTGAATGTAGATAAAACAAAATGCTTTGCAAATCAATTAAAACCCTATATTTAATTGAAAATAGGACAAAGATAACATATCAAATGTTGAAACTGATAAATTTTAGTTTTTTGATCCGCTCATTTTGATTTTGATGACAGCAATATGTTTTTAAAAGGTTTAACTGGACAATAAAAAACTGGGAAAGTTGCATGATGCTCAAAAAAGACAACTGGCTGAACATCTCATAGTTAATTAGATTATTTTGCAGCAGGTTAGAAACATGATTATGTATAAAAAGATTTTCATAAGTAAATATAGTAAGGGCTTAACCACTCTGTGAAAGACTGCATGGGGAAATAGTTCAACAATTTCTGAATAACGTTTTCAACTTAAAAATGAATAAGTTGTAAACAAAGTTGGGTAAAGAAAAATGAGGTAACACACATGCAGTATCCCTTTGTCATCCAACACCATGAAAAAAACAAAACAACTGTCAGTTCAAAAGAGGCAGATGGTCATAGACCATCACAAATCTGATAAAAGCTAGATTCACAAAAAATTGAATTTGTCTCTGAGCACTGTCAGTTATTTAAAAACTTCCAAAGTTATGGAATTTTTGAGAACCTCAAGGATAGAGGACGCAACTGCATTTTGCCCCCACAAGATACTGAGGAGGATGGTGAGAGAAGCAATAAAATCTTTAAGAGTCACTGTGAAGGAATTGCAGGCCTTGGTGGCATCTCAGGGTCACCAGGTATCAAAAGGTACCATCAGGCACCACCCACACAAGCACTGGCTCTTTGCAAGGGCTGTCTTATGACAGCCTTTTCTGATCAGAAGACACAGAAGCAAGCGTTTTGAGTTTGCCAAATGTCATTTAAATCATGACTGGAATAAGGTGCTTTGGTCAGATGATATCAAACTTGCCGTTTTGGTCAGACACAGCATCGGCAGGTTTGGCGTTAAAAAAGAGATGGTACATAGAGAAGTACTTCATAGCCATAGTGAAATGGCATGGAGGTTCAGTCATGTTTTGGGGCTGTTTTAATTCAAGAGGTCCAGGGGCACTGGTTAAGATTAAAGGCATGATGAATTTCCCCAAGTATCCGGATATTTTGGCTGACAATCCGGTCAAACCCAAAGCATACGTGAAGATTTACACAGAAATGGATCTGTGACAACAAAATAAATGTTCTGCAATGGTTATCTCAGTCACCAGACCTAAAACCAATTGAAAACCTGTTGGCTGAGTTGAAGAGGGCAGTTGGTAAATGCAAACCCAAGAATGTGAAGGATCTTGAAAGGATCGGCTTAGAGGAATGACCCAAAATCCCCCCAAATGTGTGCTTAACCTTGATAAAATATCAGGAAAAGACTAAGCTATGATCCTTGTCTGAAGTGGTTGCACTAAGTACTAATGAAGGGTGCCAATAATTATGAAACCTTGTGTTTATTGAAATTTATTTAGTATTAAATGATTGTTATGATTTCTCTTGTTTCCATCCAAACATTATTAAAGCACAACCCCAATTCCGAAATAGTTTGGATGAAGTGTAAATTGTGAATAAAATCAAAATGCAAAGACTTTCAGATCACATGTGCCAATATGTTAATTACAATAGAACATAGATAACGTTTCAAATGTTGAAATTAATATATAAGAGAATAGAACATTCAGCAAGTAATTAAATTAACTGGCATCAGCCGTGTAACATGACTGGCTATGAAAGGGATGTCTTAGAGAGGCTGAGTCTCTCAGAAGTAAAGATGGTAAGAGGCTCTCCAAATTGTGAAGGCTTGCGTAAAAAAATTGTGGAATACTTTAAAAACAATGTTCATAAACGTCAAATTGGAAAGGCTTTGAAGGTCTCATCATCAACAGTGCATAACATCATCAAAAGATTCAGAGAAACTGGAAAAATCTCTGTGCGTAAGGGACAAGGTCGAAGACCTTTACTGGATGCCGTGATCTTCGGGCCCTCAGACACCACTGCATCACTCACCAGCATGATTCTATCATTGACATTACTAGATGGGCCTAGGAATACCTCAAGAAACCACTGTCTGTAAACACAGTCCACCATGCCATCTACAGATGCCACCTAAATCTATCACGCAAAAAGGAAGCCATCGTTGAGCATGATCCAGAAGCACTGCCATGTTCTGTGGGCCAAGGCTCATTTAAAATGGACTGTAGCAAAGTGGCAAAGTGTCCTGTGGTCATACGAGTCCAAATTTGACATACTTGTTGGAAATCATGGGCGTCGGGTCCTCCGGGCTAAGGAGGAGAAAGACCACCCCTCCTGTTATCAGCGTTCAGTTCAAAAGCCAGCATCTATGATGGTATTGGGATGCATTAGTGCATATGATGTGGGACATTTGCATGTTTTAAAAAGCATCATGAATGCTGACAGGTATATAAAGGTTTTGGAGCAATATATGCTCCCCTCCAGACGACATCTATTCCAAGGAAGACCTTGTGTATTTTAGCCGGACAATGCAAAACCACATACTGCAGATATTACAACAGCATGCCTTAGTAGTAGAAGAGTCCGCGTGCTGAACTGGCCTGCCTGCAGTCCTGATCTTTCACCAATTGAGAACATTTGGCGTATAATTAAACAGAAAGTCAGTCAATGGAGACCCAAAACTCAACAACAGGTGGAAGTCTGTATTAAACAAGAGTGGGATCAAATTCCAATGGTTAAACTCAAGAAACCAATATCTCCTCAATGCCCAGACCCCTCCACTCTGTGTTAAAAAGAAGAGGGGATGCTAAACCATCGTAAACAGGCCCCTGTCCCAACTTGTTTGAGAACAATAGCAGCCATCAAATTTGAAATGAGCTCATTTTGTGGATAAAATTATTACGTATGTCAGTTTAAACATTTGCTATGTTATCTCTGTTCTACTGTGAATAAAATACTGGCTGGTGTGATTTGAAAATCATTGCGTTTTGATTTTATTCACAATTTACACTCTGTCCCAACTATTTCGGAATTGGGTTTGTATTTCACACATGTTGGTATATTCTGTTTCTACATAATCATATTGTTTTTATATTTTTGTATTGTTTGTGCATTGCCAGTCAGGGGAGCCAGTAATTTTGGAGCCCACGGTATCTGGACAAGTGTTCAAGATGCGGTTCTACGGATAAATGCTGCTCCAGGAATTGTTGTTCTTGAAGACACCAACAGTTTCAAGAATAGTTCCCAATGTTCCTGGTATAGATTGAAACTGGTTTTAAGCAAAGTTGCCGGGGAAGCTAAACAGACTGGCTGACCATAGTTTCCAAAAGCTTAACATTAGCCAGGTAAAGTCACACCTGCATTGTTAAAACAGAATAAAAGTAGTTGGTCCACATAATTTTCAGCCATAGACTATTTTGTCATTCTGGAAAGAGCTTGCACCAACTGCATGTCAGACCCTCAAATACAGATGAGCAGTTTCGGTACTACCCAGCACAGCGGATTGGAAAGAGTCCGCAGTCAGAATCATCCCTGAAAAAAGAAAACCTACTTTCATCCAGGATTATCAACCAATATCTGCTGAGTTTAAGATGTTTGAGTTTTAAAAGACTTATCACGGGACATTTTTGGTGCACAAGTAAGTCAATCCATAAAATCCTAGTAGAATGCTTTCAGTAAGAGCAGGTTTACTGTATTCACCCTATGTGACATTGCGCAAAGCTGGCACAGTACTGTAGATTAAAACCAAACCATGATCTCCACATGAGTTTTATTGACTTTCTGTGAGCATCTGATACCACAGATCACTGGCAGCTGCTGTTTCTTACTGAGAACTTCGGACTCTCGTGTCCCTGCTGGAATATCCTAAACACCTACCTCGCCACTGGAGAACAAGCAGTGAAGCAGAAGCACTGCAAGTCTCCGCGACAGTCAGTGCTTGTGGGAGTACCTCAAGGTAGCGACTCGTCTCCACTGTTATTTGTGCTGTGTGTTTACCCCCTGAGACCCTGTGTCCTCACACAAGAACATCATATTTTTCTTTGCACTCAGAACTGAAATCTGGGTCTTAGAAGGTTAATACCATAGACCAGTGATTCCCAAAGTGTGGGCCGTGGTGGTACTGCAGGTGGGCCGTGAGAGGTCATTAAAAATATGATTCATTTTTGCAAATATGATTTTTTATGATTTTTATTGTTAAATATTTATTGCACGATTTAAAAACAATATATTTAGAAGTAATAACCTACTGAGTGTTATTGACCTCACAATATTTTAGGAACCTCATATAGTTATGATCGGAACGTAGCTTTCTGGTCATCATGACCGGGGGTCATAATCGTAGGAGCACGTTCTGTGTTCGATAATTAATTCTGTCTTGTGTGTACACCACAGATTAAAAGTTTGGGCTTCCTTTATCCCCCTGCTTTCATTTCAATCCTGAATCTTTATAATAATAATAATATTATTATTATTATTATTATTATTATTAATAATAATAATAATAATAATAATAATAATAAATAAACAATACAACAATTATTGTTGTTGTTGTTGTTTTTTATTTATTTTATTGTGTTTATTTTATTTTCTTAACAACAACAACAATTATTGTTGTTAAGTGTTCTGAGAATGCATAATTTCGTCTATGTACTGTTTATAGGACATAGGTGGGCCACGGACATTTTTTAGATTTTTAAGTGGGCCGTGATTTGGAAAAGTTTGGGAACCCCTGCCATAGACTGTATAAAAAGATGGACGAAGCTATCATGACTTCACCCATTGGTTTCAACATAACATAAAGGAAGCCTCAATTTTGGCAATTTGAATTGCGCCATGTTGTCATTTTGAAACTGGATGTGATTTCTATTGGACAAGAGTGAGAATCAAGATCCGTGGAGGAGTGAGTGGTGGATCCACGTGTGGATCTGGCCCTATCTGATGAGGACCAGAGGATAGCCAATCCCCATGAAGCATATCTGGCTTTATCCTTTATTCTAGTCTATTTTGGACCAAAATGAACAAAAATGAACATCATGATATATCGAAGGAGACCTGAACCTTGCGATAGATACAATAAAATTATGTGGTAATTCATTACAGAAATAATATATCAGGTGGGAAAGTAGGGTCATTTTCTCAGACTTCTATAGCATTTAACTTCTTTCTGTAACCACCAATGTCGCCATCTGCTGGCAATTAAATAGAATGCAAGTTTCAAAGACTTCCGCATGGACTTCACTTTTCAGACCCGGGCGTTGCGTCCATCTACAGTCTATGGTTAATACCCTGTACAGGACGCCTTATGCTCTTTGCCTTTGTGAAATATACAGACGTTTTGGTACTAACAACATTCTAGCCAGGACAATTACCTGGTCTAATACAACCAGCCATAGATTCAGTGGTCAACTGGGGGGAAAGCCTACGCCTTGTCAATTAAAAACAAAAAAAATTCACCCATTAACTGCCTTCAACCTTTGATCAGAGCGCATTTTGAGTTTCTGCATCTACGTAATTGAAGGATGTGTTGAACTCAACCTGACTGAACCATCTCTAACCGGTTGAGATATGTTATGCTGACAAAAATCCAGAGAAGTTAAACAGATCTTTCAATTAGATACAATGACTCAAAATGTGTTCTACCCAAAGGCTGAGCAGGCATTTAAAGGGTTTAACACATGATCATTTGTTTTAGGAGAAAGGAAGGAAAACTCAGCTCTCCCATAAATCAATGGCGATTACATTGAAAGAGTGAGATATGGGGTCCAATTTCAAATCCAGAATTGAAAAATTGGGATAAAACTCCCCCTGAAAAATTACAATTGGAATTTTGCAAAACCGTACTAACAGTTTGCCCAAACACCCCAAATAATGCATGTAGAGCAGAACTTGGTATATTCCCACTGACAATTCAAATCCAAAAAAGATCAATTAAATTCTGGCAACATCTAAATCAGGCTGATCAACATTCAATAGCATACAAAGCTTTCCGAAGCAACCGACAGTCTGCTGGTGAGCACCCGTTGGCCCAGCTGGCCCTGAGGTACTCCAAGGTCATCACCGCAGTCTGTGAGCCTCAAAGCGGCACGAACTACAGGCACAATCCTCTTCCTTCAATCAAAAGATACGAAACATAATTAAAAGAAGAATATACAGAGCAATGGAGAAATGAAAATGAAACACAACACGTTGCTCTGTTATCAGTCCCTGAACAGAGATATCAATTTGGCCAAAAATCTGAAAAACAAAAATCAAAAAGAAACAAATTCAGACTAAATACAGAGTCAGTGACCACAAACTTGAAATTGAGAGAGGTCGCCATTTAAAATAATGGAAACCGAGAGAGGAGCGTGTCTGTACACACTGCCACCAGGACATTGAAACAGAAACACATTTCCTATGTTCAAGTCCAAAATATAAAGATATAAGACAAAAATATTTCCCATTCATACTGGGGGAGGATATAAGTATAACATGGCTGGCAGGCAAGTACGTCTTTTCCTGTCATAATATGAAGCTAAATTCCTAATTGTGGTATTACATCAGTGGCGAGCCGTGAGCCCTACAGATGGGCCTTCACCTCAGCCATCACCGCCGAGATAAGACGGCAACATTACGATGAATTGAAAGGGTTTAGTTATTTTGGGAATTTGTACTTGACTTGAGTTTTTTTTTTTTTTTTAACCAGGACTTTTACTCTGCTACATTTAAAACATAAAAAGTATACTTCGTTTCTTTGAAACTGTCCGCTAAGTTAAAAATTAAAATATGAATGTAATTCATCGTTTAAGGAATATCTGGATTTCGAGAAGAACAACGGTGCTCGGCAGGGTATCTTTGTGCAGATGCGTCTGCCAGCGGACATGGAGCTGCAAATTTATGCACGCAGTTACAATATTCTATCACTAGATGACACACCCGGATCAGTTAGTGAATGTCACAAGCAAGCCCGAGCTGGAACACGATTTAGAATATGGACGAGTTCACTCCAATCCCTGTATTTCAGGAATTTCCTGAATTTAGCTCCTCAGCTATACCTCTTGCTAGAGAAACAGTCATTGTCCTGAATGGCAACGACTTCAGCTACAATGAGTCCATGGTATCTGAATTAATAGTAAAGAAAAATCTGTTTTCTGACGCAAATTGAACATGATATTGAACCTCTGTCATTCTACTATTAAATATAGGCAATTATAGTGGTTTTTTTAAACTGCCAGTAAATTCGAAGAGGAAGAGGAAAAACTATATAAAGCAGAATTTGTTTTTTTTAATATTGTCATTCACCTGAAAGTTGATTAAATAGAACAAGGAGAGGACAATGTGTGGTTGTTTTGCTTCTTTCCATGCGTACTATGAAAAATACTTTGTACTTGTACTTGCACTTTTGATACTTAAGTATATTTTTTCACAAGATACTTTTGATACCTAAGTACATTTAATGTGAGCTGCGTTCAGACTTTTACTCAAGTAATTTTCTTATGAGTGACTTCAACTTTTACCAAAGTAACGGCACTTCAACTTTTCCTGAGAATTTTCATATTATTATTTTTTTTTTTTGTTTGAGTACTTACCTCTGGTGTTTTCTTACAGCCCGATGTCCACGAATAGCGCTGATAATTTTCCTTGAATGCCTTTCCACTTTCTCAACCTTTTCTTTAATTTCCAGTTCTGGAGTTGGTGTTCCGTTTTTTTTTTTTTTTTGGAGTTTTTCTGTGAAAGGTCGCCTTGAAAAAGGTGATGGTATCAAGCTAGCCACAATGTCGCTCCCGTCTTCCCATTCAACTCAGTCTCTCACCCTCTCTCACCACTCTTACGATTACAATGTTCAGACTTCACGAAGGCCTAAGATCTTTTGTTTTTGTCCCGCCCACTTAAAATCAAACCATGATTGGTCAATTTTCCCTTCACTCTCCAAACCAAGACACATAGGGTGCGTTCCAGGCAACTCAAAAACCCGTGATTTACCGGTTAAAAGTGGGCGGAGCCACCGTCAAACCTGTAAATTCACGCTGGTGAACACACTTGTGCTCAATGTACTCCGACTTCTGTGTTTGACGTCACGCAGCTCAACTAAAATGGCAGCACTGTTTTTTTTTTTTCAAGCGGCAAACGGTAAGAAGCGTAATGAAGTTGTAACTCGTTACTTTTGCCTGGAACGCTATGAAGTGGTGACTCGTCACTTTGAAATCGTGATTCACAGGTTCAAACTTCCGCTGGAACGCAGCAACAGCTTTATGCAGAGCCTGGCCTTCCCCCGGATTCATGAAGTCCTGACCGGATTCATGAAGGCCGACTGGGTCTTGTTAGGGACGGGCGATTCTGATTGGATAACATGTTTTCAGGACAGTAACCCTTTCATTGCTGATGTGAACTTGACAGTAAGCTTAACTTAAAACATAGATGACAGAAAATCTATTAAATGTATTGTATTGAATGAAATTAAATGAGTAAGAAAATTTAAAAACAATAATTATTTTTTTATTTCATATTCCTGTTTTTTTGGTCCAGATTTTTTAGGCCTTCTCTGAAGGCATAGAAGGCCCTGAGATTTCCCCACTGTATTACATTAACCCCTTTCATGGAGATGTAGACGATTGGGTCTATGGAACTGCAAATTTAGGAATGCAGTTACTGTACTCGATCACTAGATGGCACCCTCGGATCAATTACTGAATATTCACACGCAAGCTGAGTTCGAACACGGTTTAGAATATGGGGAAGTTTTTTCCACTCCCTGTTTTTCAAGAGTTGCATGAATTAAACTCCTCAGCTAAGCCTGATGTGCAAACTGGTCAATATCCTTGCCCATAGTATCGATCCAGCAGTTTTTTATTTTCCTGTGAAGTTTATCATTTTGAAGATACAAGGTTTTATCAGCACGCCGACAATATGCCACTGTAATAGTAGGCCTATGTATGACTGTGCCAATTACAAGAAGTGATGCAGGCATCTCTTTTTATCCCCCGCCGCACGATTAGCAGGAAGTGGGGGATATAGCATTGGGCTCCGTCCGTCCGTACGTCTGTACAGACACATAAAATTGAGGCGGCGGGGGATATTGCCATGTTAGTGGCAGACACTTGTTTATTTCTTATTCTAGCCACCATGGCATTAAAGCTATACAAACAAATTGCCGCGATAATGAAATAATAAATAAAGAATTTAGTGCTTCTCAACCAGCGTAATGAGCATTGAAAATGTGCCCCTCCTACACTAGCCAGTTTGTTCCGTGGAAGACAGGGAAGAAGACAAATAGAGAACATTCTAGTCACACAAAAATAACAATCAATGACAGTTTATATGGTCTCATTTAGAAAGTGCGCGCTTGATATTTCAAACTACTCTGATGTTAGGTTTGCAACTAAAGGACAAGGCAACGCTTTAACAAACAAAGGATTCTTACCCCGCACGCGGAAAAATCTGCGGGGCACTGTAAAAGCCAGGCTCTCTGCACACCAGAGAAGTGTGCACGCAACAGGTGGTGGGCAACCATCATCGCCGGTGCATTTCACCGCACTGGAGGAGGATGTGGCATCCGTTCTTTCTGCAGTGGAAGTGCATGGAGAAGAACTTGGAGTGGATACGGATGAAGGAGCGTTACCTACAACGGTCATTTTTATTTGCCTATTCGCAAAGTATCACTGCGATAGATACTGAAAACAAGCTTAATATGGTTTCAAATATTTATTGTATTTTTTGGCATTTCAAGCAGTTGAGCAGTACATAGGCGTCATGGGTTGAGCCAGGGAATTTGACGCAGATGCTTAATATGCGCGTATCATGATCGCACACAACCTGAACATTAATGCTGTGCTGATGTCTACGGTCTCTGTCCATATTCTTATTAGTGGAAGGAGTTCTGATTCCAACGTGAGTACAATGAATGGCTACCACAACACTGGGGTACCTGGCTACCCGGTAGAACCCCCCCCCTTAACTCTCCGTCTTTCAGCTGGTGTTCCGGGGAACTTTATTAAGTGGTGCAGCACAGCGTCAACCAACTGTGTCAGACGCCTTGACACAGACGCCTGTGATATGTGCATGACATCACCAGCCCCTCTCTGGAACGACCCAGATGCCAGGACCGACAGCGCAGTTGTGACCTTGATAACCACCGGTATGTTTTTAATTGTTTGTAATGCGTTTGTAATTGAACTAATTCGAGAAGAGGCAGTTGTGTAAAATCATATGATGATTTTGTTTGATACTTTATTATGGTAATGAGAAATATAGTTTAGAAATAAGGATGAACAATCGAATATTGAATGTCTCAACCTTTACCATGTTAAATAAAATAAAATTAATGTTAAAATTCGGCCTATAACCGATATCAAACGCAATATTCCATTTCACCTCATGTTGGTGCTTGACCTTAATACAGCCCTCAAAGGCGCTTAACAGAAAAAACGCGTAAGCCAGGGGGAGTATACGGGTAAGTGTTTTTTGCCTAAGGAACGCCCAGAAACGCCCCGATTTTGGCCTTGCTCTGCCCCAAGGGGTCTATTCTCCCATTTGCGCATAAGTCCTTTTTTACGCGATTCGAGTTAAGCAGTTTTGAGTTACGCGTATTCTCCCCTACGCGCTTCCATCACGCCCACAGCGCTTAACTTCACAACGTAGGCGGCCTTATGAAAGAGGTGTGACTAAACCAAAAGAGAGGGTAGACTCTCTACCAAGCTCATTGATTATGGCTGTCATGAAAACATGGAACAAGGATTTGCTGATTAACCATGAAAATGCAGTTGTGGTCCATAGAAACCGCAAACCAGACGTTAAATTTGAATATCGTCGGCCTGCTGATAAAACCTCGTATCTCCAAACTGATAAGAAACAAAAACTCATATGTCCACTATTCTTATATGCGAAATTGAACTTTTTAATTTTAAACGATATTTATCAATTTATTATATTTTATTATTACTTTTAATTTTATATTTATTTTTTATTTTCCTGTGAAGTTTATCATTTTAATGATACAAGGTTTTATCAGCACGCCGACAATATGCCGCTGTAATAGTAGGCCTATGTATGACTGTGCCAATTACAAGAAGTAATGCAGACATCTACTTTTTATTTCTTATTCTAGTCACCATGGCATTAAAGCTATACAAACAAATTGCCGCGATAATGAAATAACAAATAAAGAATTTAACGCTTCTCAACCAGCTATATCAGATCATTGAAAATGTTCCCCTCCTACACCAGTCTGTTTGTTCCGTGAAAGACAGGGAAGACGACAAATAAAGGGAACATTCTAGTCACACAAAAATAACAATCAAAGACAGTTTATACGATCTCATTTATAAATTGCGCATTTGAAATCTCAAACTGCTCTGATATCAGGTTTGCAATTAAAGGACATGGAAACGCTTTAACAAAGGATTTTTACCCCGCATGCTGTCATCCCCCCACCCCGAAACCACCTCAATAATCACACAATGCCATATCCGTAGCCTATTACGTCCCATTTGATTTGAGTGACACATTCACTTGAACTAGTGCCAAATACTTTATTATAATCAATTATCCCATTTACTGATAATGATTCTTCCCATGTCGGCTATTCTTTATTGGCTAAAATTGATTAACAAATGGGTAGTGCTTTGGTACTGGCCAGGGTCGGGCTCAATCTAGTAGCCTAATAATATCTTTATTCACACATTAAAATACACAGTATTATCAATGGTAAAAAAAAATACAAAGACATGAGTTAGTTAATACAGATATCCTCACTTAGAAAATCAGTCTCCTCCCTCGTGAGAATATCACAAGTTTTTCGATTATCACGAATATATAGGGCAGTTGCATTTGTAAATAGAACATGAAGAAAATGATGGCGACGTTGAGCCAAGGACGAAAACCAAATTTCACAGATGATGGTGTTGTATGGCAAGGGGGCACTGAAGGCTGATCCAAGGAAGAAGGCTGCGAATCGTTCTGGATGTGGCTTCAGTGGGGAGACGTAAGCATAGTATCCTCTATTTAAAGCATAAACAGAGAGATCTGCGAGTCGCTGTAAAAGCCAGGCTCTCTGCACACCAGAGAAGTGTGCATGCAACAGGTATTGGGCAGCTGTCATCCCCTGTGCATTTCACTGCACAGGAGGAGGAGGTGGCATCCACTCTTTCTGCTGTGGAAGTGCAGGGAGAAGAACTTTGAGCATCAACGAACTGTGTCAGACACCTTATCACAGACGCATGTGAAATGTGCATTTTGAATTGAAAATTGAATGTCGCAACCTTTACCATGTTAAATAAAATAAAATTAATGTTAAAATTCGGCCTAAAACTGACATCAAACGCAATATTCTATTTCGCCTTATGTTGGCGCTTGACCTTAATACAGCCCTCAAAAGCGCTTAACAGAAAAAGCACGTAAGCTAGGGGGAGAATACACGTAAATATTTTTTGCCTGAGAAACGCCCGGAAACACCCCGATTTTGGCCTTGCTCCGCCCCAATTGCGTAACTGCCTTCGGGCCATGTAATGCACAGACTTAAGTCGAGGGGAGAATAAGCTTAGGCTGAAAAGCGCGTAGCTAGGCGCTTTTTTCGACTTGCGCGTGTAACCCGGTTAGAAACATTAAGCAATATCATTTCAACTAAGTATATAAATAGTGTGATTAAAAAAGTTAGAATTCATTAAAATGTTACAAAAACGTTAAAAGCAGTTAAAATTATATATTATATGTTTGTTGCTTTATTTGAAAGATAATGTATTTGTAAACGTAGTATGTACCAGCGTGGATGGGGTTAATAGAGATTGGGCGGAACGTCACATCTGAGGTGTTTCAGTATGGAAAAAAAAAGAGAGGGACAGACCAAGTGAGAGAGAGAGTGGGAGAAGACAAGAGGAGCGTGTAGTAAACAGTAACGAAAAGAGACTGTTTAGATGTTTGTGACTAAGTTTGTGGAGGCGTTCAACCCGGACTCAGAGGATTTATTGGTGACTTTTCTTCGTGTGTGAGTGAACTACTCAACCCGTAATAAGAGGACGACGCGGAGCAAGCAGCTAATTCAGTAGCTAGTAGATCGCCGTGACTTTGCTAAGCTAGCAGCTAATTCAGTAGCTAGTAGATTGCCGTGACTTTGCTAAGCTGGCAGCTAATTCAGTAGCTAGTAGATTGCCGTGACTTTGCTAAGTTAGCAGCAAGCTACCTGTGCGGCAGAGACTGTGGGAAAGGAACGTGGAGCTGCAGACGACGAGCGAACACAGTGACATCGGCAGTGGCGGGTCTTCGTTTCCTCTGGACGGATCTTCTCCTCGACTCGCCTCTTCTCCTACCATCAGTCCGTGTGTGTGTGGATACAACTCTGGTTATTAAGATGACTTGTTTCTTTTCTGTGGCCCGGTTAGGGTGAAACAGCCATTGTGTTTGAGGCTTCAACGAACCCAAGCTACCTCCAGGCCTGCACCGACTCTCTAAGGGGGTACCCTCATTTCATTTTCAATAAGTTAATAAGAGTGCCGGCTTTAGTAATAAGGGGTGTGGTCCCACAAATTGTACGTTTTTGATATTCGCATATATTTTTGGCACAGTGTTTTTCTAAAACTAAACAAAGGATATTTTATTTTTGTTTATTGTATCTACCAAAAAAGGGGTTATTTCTGTTGCAGTATTAATCTCCAAAAAAAAGGGAGGATTAATTTATTTTGTTTCCTGTATAAAAGGGACAATTCAAACAGTGTTTTCCTATAAAAAAAGAAGGGATTTATTGGAAAGGTTTAAAATCATTCATATTTGTTTTATTTTCATATTTCCTTAATCCTTTCTTCCATTAGTAAATAGTTGAGAACTTATTTTCTAAACCCTTGTGATGTCTATTTCATTGCTTACCTTAAAGGAGTGAATCTTTTCACTCCGAGGGACACATGGAGACCTGTGGGATTTCTTTATTAAAAATGTAAGCTAAAGGTGAATTCATAGTTAAGGTAAAAACAGTTTGTGTGCGTAATTTAAAAAGAGAAATTCAAAACAAAGATTAAAACTGAGTTAATCAGGGTTAAGAATAGTTGATAAATATATTAGAAGAACCCAAAAGCCCTGCCCTCATCACTATGACTACCGAGGGGAGCGCTACACACGCATGGTAGAATAGACCCCCAAGTAAGTAACTGCCTTGAATGCACAGACTTAAGTCGAGGGGAAAATACGCTTAGGCTGAAAAGCGCGTTGCTACGCACTTTTTTCGACTTACGCGCATGGAAGAATAGACCCCCAAGTGAGTAACTGCCTTTGGGGCGCGTAATGCACAAACTTAAGTTCAGGGGAGAATACGCTTAGGCTGAAAAGCGCGTAGCTACGCACTTATTTCGACTTTCGGGCATGGGAGAATAGACCCCAGTGCACGGCTGAAATAGACGTGATATATAGAAAAAAAAGACTCGCAAAACTGGCCTTGAAGTGTTCAGTTACATTTACAGGATTTAAATGAGATAGGGACATGGTCAATGGTAATTATTTCGAATGAAACAGCACCAGAGGGTTCCTTCTACTGGACACATCGGTCTCTGGAGGAGGGATTCAATGAAATAGGTTAAGCTGCTACTTTTACTTCTTTTTGGAATGTATACCGTATTCAACAAAGTCGAATGCCAAGGTTTTTTTTTCCTGTTTAAAACATGAATTGCCCATGCATATGGGTGGACGCCCTGGTACGTTCATTGCAGCGTTCTGTTGAATCTAGGGAGGGATATAATGTTTGATCTTTCCTGAAAGTGGAATGTCTGTTCTGTTAAAATAAGGTATATCTCAGAATTCAGATATTACTGAGTTAGTGAGTTGTACTTGTTCCTTATAAAGGATGAAATGAGTTTGTGAGCTCAGAAATGGGAACTGGTAGCTTTCATCATAGATATATATAAAAAAACTAGATCACTCTTTGGCTCATCACGCATACATCTTTACCACCGCCATATTTTGGGGCGGTCAAAACAACATGACACGATGAAGGTTGTGGAACAACTAGTCAGCAAAAACTGAAAATGCCTTAACACTGCGCTGCCTATGATTGGAAAAACTGGCAAACAGTTGAGTCCAGACAACAATGAATCACATCTCACAAATAAGTTGCCTTGTTTGTGAAAAATAAGGCGGCTATATAGCGTGATGATGCAGTATACGGTGCAAGTGAGGCTAGCCCTTGCCCTGCCCCAAGCTAGGCACTGGCGAATCCCCATAGCGGCGCTGCGAAATTGCTCTGATGCTGCGTCGTCGATCAATGAATTGACTTTAGGTAGTGTTGTGCTGGTCAGAGTACAAGCTAAAAAGTCTCTTTATGGCAAGAATTAGTCCTGGCGAGTTCTCAATCATTTTCCTTTATTGACGCGTTTGGTTTCTGCGTATTCCTGGAGGGCAAAACACTGTTTCATTATTGCTGGTAATATTTGACATTCCACAGAACAGCCTCACAATTCTGTCATTTTCTATTTGTTTCAACCCCTAGATAAATACATTGCCTCTCTAAAGAAGAGCAATATGTTAAGGAACATCACGTTATAGGCACTTGTATGCATGTGCAGCGCCTACCGCAGTAAGCCAATTTAAAAACAATTAGACAAGTCCCTAACGTTACCCTGGCTCCACTTTAGCAATTTTCACATTTTATATAGCTAGCTGTCTTGTGGAGAATCTTTCCTGTTAAACTGATGCCAGGATTAATGCATTCTAAAGTACATATACAGTAAAAATTCATATTACGGATTCAATTGGACCAGCTAATTTTGTCCATTATGAGCAAATTCTGCCATATGCATTAAACATACAAAATCCGTTATACTCACAAGACAGATTATATCCTCTATATGCGTGTAACAGATTATATCCGCTATACACAAGCGTGAATTTGTATGTAGCCTATGCTTTGTGTATAAAGATCAGAACAACTTCATTCTCAAGTGCGCATACCCCTACCGACTTCTTGTCGTCATTTAGTCTGCCCTGACACAATGGATAATTATGACAGTGCATTCAGGAACCACATGCAAGAGAGGGAAATCCAAAAAACATGTATGCCTTTAATGAAGTCCGAGTCAAAGCCAAAAAACTCAAGAATTGCCAAGCCACAATACGAAATCCAAAATCAGTGTTGACTAGACAGGCAGAGGTCAGAACCAGGAAGACAGATGAACAAAGGTACATAGTCGGAAGGCAAAAAGTCGTAGTTGATGAAAAAAAGCCAAGGGTCATTCACAGGGCATCCAAACACAGAAATCGTGGTCATACAAAAGTAGGTCAAAATCCAAAAAGACAAAACAACACAAGAAGGGCAATGGCAAGAATCGTAGTCGGATAAACCAGTAGAAGATAAACAATACTCAATGGCATACATGGCGCTCTGCACAAAGAAATATTGATCAACGTTGTGACAAAGTCAGAACTGGAGGGAGGACTCTAAAATAGACAGGAGGTAAGTCACATGCTACGCAGGGAACAGGTGAGCTGGATCAGAATAATTACATTGGGAGAATCACATGAGGGAAACCCTAAGCATGAAAGTTGGCAAAAGCCAAGACACAGACAGCCTACTGACAAACATACGGCTCCGGTTGGGGAGTTCTACCATGCACAGAGTGAGTGGCAGAACAGTGATTAGAAAGGTGCAGAGAATCTGCTGAAGTACAGCAAAGTAAATTGAGTGAAGGCAAGGGGCGGTGACTAGAGCAGAGCGAGTGCTGAGAGCTTGTTAGTCAATAAGTAATGTGCTGCTATATAATCCCGAGTGCTTGTTAGTAAGTTAGTACTATAAACAATGTTAGTCTTGGTTAGTAAGTTTAACTAAAACAACAAACTGTTAGTATTGTTAGTAAAATAAAAAAGCAAGGTGAAGGAAGTAAACGAGATTGGAAGGAATGGTTGAAATCCCAGAAACCATGAGATCACCCGAACATGTGCGCACACGGACTGGGAAGAGGGGCTGAACCATCTTGATCACAAGACAGGGGACACAAGTGCAATGGAACTGAGAAATGGAATGAACTAAAAACCTGAGGATTACAATCACCAAAAAGATATATTAACACTGAACTTGAACATAAGCATGAACAAAAACCATAACCATGACAATATTAGGATGACCTGATAGGCTACTGCGTGTTGCTCCAACTGGGATCAGTGGAGACGACTAAAAACCGAAGTATGTAAATGAAACTGCGCCAGTTTCAGTTTCCGCGAATACCTTGTTATAAACTTAGTCCTACACCTTTTTGCCAGTAATTTTAACCGTAATTATATCCCCGAACGCCAAATGGCGTTCCGGGGATATTATGTTTTTGGTCCGACTGCCGCCGCTGCGCCGCCCTACGTGTTAACGCGATAACTTCAGCAATTAGAAATTCCAAGTTTTGCATATAAGTAAGTATCATGAAGCGGAAGAACTGATTCGACTTTGGACTATGTACAATTTCTAGATGGCCACCAGGGGCGAAAAACTGAAAGAATCACTGTTTTTATCATATCTCAGTAAATATTTGTCCGATTGACCTCAAATCAAGTGCAAATGAAAGGTCATGACCTGAGGATGTGTCCCACAATGACATTATGCCTGTTTGGTTCAAAGTTTTGACACAAGGTGGAGCTTTGTGACATGAAATTCACCGTTTTTGCCATATCTCTGGAGCTTTTTATCCAATTAACATGAAACTATGTGCACCTGCAAGGTCATGACCTCTCAACGTGTCACATGATGACATACCTGTATGGTTCAATATTTTGCCACCAGGTGGTGCTTTGTGATGGAAAATTACCATTTTGGCCATATCTTCAGAACCATTTGTCTGATTAAGTTCAATTGAGTGAAATTAAGTTCAAATGAAAGTCTATTCAAGGTCTATTCAAGGATTGGGGAATTGGAGGATTGGTGGCGTTCGGGGTTATACCCCCAGCCGTCGCCTCCGACGGCATAAGCCTAGTTTTAAAATAAGTTTACAACAGAGTTCCGTCCATGTTAAGTGTAACCCACGGTTAAATGCGCTCAGGACTCCACTTTCTGTTAAATTAATGCATTCTCCTTGTTATTTTAACTGTTAAATTATATCAGTTTATTACATTGTGGGAAAGCCGAACTTCATTTCGTTGCTCTGTTGCAATTGCGTATGTGCATGGTGCAAACCAGCTTGTCCAGTATACACGAGTGCTTTTGAAGGAAAATACATTGTGATGGGTCTGTCCGATTTGAGCGAAAATCCATTATATAAAATCCACTATATTTCATGTGCATTTAATATCATGCACAAATTGCATTAATTAAAGGCAGTTGCTACGGTACGGCAGTTTTTCAATGCATTTCAATGTGGAGAGGTTCGGCAGCCCCATTTCAAGCCTTGCCGTAACCTAACCCTAACCCAAACCCCAACCTCTATCCCTTCCCTTAACCATAATAACATAACATGAATGGCGAGAACAGGCCGTTCAGCCCAACTACGCTAACCAGTTTCTTTATACGATTGTGAATATATCCTTTCAGATACTCAATGACTCAATGGTATCTAGCTTTAAGTCAAGCCTGCTCTTGAAAACCCACAAGGTCTCTGCCTCAACAATATGGTCAGGCAAGCTATTTCACATTGAAATTATTCTTTGGGTGAAGAAATATTTCCGAATATCAGTGCTAAATTTACCTTTGGTCAACTTCCATTTGTGACCCCGAGTTCTACTCGCAACACTTGGTTGAAGGAAGCTCAACAAGCCTATTCGGGTTCGTCTGCAGATGATTCCTCTGATTATGAGGTTATCAAAAAGGCTATTTTGACAGCTTATGAGTTGGTTCCAGAGGCTTACCGACAGAAATTCAGAGGTCTGAAGAAATCTGACAATCAGACTCATGTGGAATTTGCTAACGAGAAGAAGGTTTGCTTTGAGCGCTGGTGTACTTCTATGGAGGTCAAGGAGGATTTAAACTCACTAAAAGAGATGGTGTTAGTTGAAGAATTCAAGAACTGTGTTAAAGATGATGTTAAGACCTACCTTAATGAGAAGCAAGCATTGAATTTGCAATCAGCTGCCATATTTGCTGACGAATATGTTCTCACACATAAGTCCAAATTTCAGTCTAGCAGTACCAATAGATGGTTCCAATTTCAGAAGAAAGGTAACGGTGATATCCAAGATTCCTCACCCAAAGACAAAGACAAATCTGGTGATGGTGCTCAGAAATCCAGTCACAGGTCTGATCAAAGTGTGAAAGCTGACCGTGACAAAAGTGGTCTAGTTTGAAATTATTGCAAGAAATCTGGTCATGTTATAACTAACTGTTGGTTCCTAAAAGCTAATAAAGAAAAAGAAAAGGATACCAAACCCAATGCCTTTGTGAAGACAAGGTTAGAAACCGCTGTAGTAGAATAACGATCTGCTAAATTGCCTGCTCCTTTTGGGGCTAAGAAGCCTGATACTGCTGACTTTGTGAGGGAGGAATTTCTTCCATTTGTGTCAGAGGGATTTGTGGCTCTGAATGAGCATTCTCCTCCTGTCCCCATACATATCCTAAGGCATACCGGAGCTTCTCAGTCACTTTTATTGATGGACTCCTTGGAGTTACGTGATGAGACCGCTTCTGGGGATTTCATACTTGTACAAGGTATTGAAGGGAGGACTGTATCTGTACCCCTGCGCTCTCTATTCTTGAAGACAGATTTAGTTACAGGACAGGTAAAGGTGGGACTTGTGTCAAGTCACCTATCAAGGGTGTTTCTCTGTTGCTGGGCAATGACCTGGCTGGCGGCAATGTAGCTCCCCCTGTTCATCTTACTTCGCAGCCGAGCACTGAAGATGGCGATGAAGACCCATCTCTTTATCCTTCCTGTGCAGTGACCGGTGCTATGGCCAAGAAGGCTCAAGAAGAAAATGATGTGGTGCCGTCCAGCACATTGAATAGTCATGACTCAGGTGGTTCGCCTCATGACTCTGTTCGGCCTACTATGGTTTCTCCATTTTAGGACTTATCAGACACATTTATCAGTTCTTTGTTCAGCCAGCCAGATGTGTCTGGTGATTCTGATGTGTCTGGAGACTTGTCTCTGTCCAGAAAGCGGCTGATTCAGGAGCAAACTAATGATCCTGAAATTTGTGTACTAAAGAGGAGAGCCCTTCCTGATAAAAAAATAGATGCAGTTCCAGTTGGGTTTTATCTCAAGGATGGTGTGTTGATGCAGAAGTGGCGCCCCCCTGATATCCCTGCCAATGCAGATTGGGTAGTAGTCAAGCAAATTGTTGTTCCGAAGGTCTACAGGAATGAGATCTTAACAATGGCTCATAGTTTACCTTTATGAGGTCATCTTGGTGTTAATAAGACTGTTGATAAGATCATGAAACACTTCTTTTGGCCTGGGCTTTGGAAAGACGTTTCCAACTTTAGAAAAACCTGTCACACTTGTCAGGTAGTTGGAAAACACCAATTAGACCCACCTGTAGCTCCATTGCAGCCTATCCCAGCATTTGGGGAGCCCTTCTCCAAGGTCATTGTTGATTGTGTTGGTCAATTACCCAAGACTAGATCTGGAAATCAATACTTGATGACAATTGTGTGCATCTACCAGATTCCCTGAAGCCATACCTCTACGCAACATCAAGGCAACTGCAATCTCGAAGGCTTTGATAAAGTTCTTCACGTTGTTTGGCCTTCCCAGGGAGAATTCAGTCAGACTAAAGTAGCAATTTCACTTCCGGATTGTTTCAGCAGGTTGTGTATGAACTAGGTGCGAAGCAGATTCTTTCTAGTGCTTATTATCCAGAGGGTCAGGGTGCCTTAAGCCTAGTTCACACTATCGCTACTCGCCCATCGCCCCTCGCTACTCGCTGAAATTGTACTCGCCGGCAGAAAAATTCTCTGCCGTCAGCGTTGGTTGCCATGGCTTCCCGATGGTTTACCTCCCACTGCAAACGTGTCAGAGGAAAACGAGTTGTGGCTGTAATAACATACCAGCGCGCGGGTGCATACACATCATTATCTGCCTTGGTTAATATCGCTGACAATTCACTTATCTAAATTCATAAAATAAACCCAAAAATAGTACCATTTATAGATCGCCTTTTCTGTTTACTATTGTCAGCTAAGGTATAGTTTGATGTCCACAGTTGGCTGACAATTAGCTTCCTAAAGCATATTCGGCAGAAGAGAAAAACGTAATTTATAACATGCTCTCACCTGAAATGCAGATGATGGCAGACACTCTGTTCCATGCGTCATGCTTTCGGTTTTTATTTTTATAATTTTTGAGGGTGGTATCATCGAGCTCCGGCTGGTTTGAGATCGCTATTATTAGCTGCTCGTCAGACATGATGTAGGAACCAAAGTTCATGTGCGTTGCGGTGTTCAAACGGCAGCTCTCTGTGGAACTGTCTCTTCACGTAAACAGTCTATCATCTCTATCCTACATTCCCACTGGTAACTCGCTTCACTCGCATTGCTGACAGTAAAAAATATTTTATGTCCGTACCCGCCCACATCGCATTGCTAGTCCCTGACTCGCCTGTCCACATTCACATTCCACTGACGGTTATCGCTCAGAGATGGGCGAGTAGCGATATGTGTGAATGGAGCTTTAGAGCGGTTTCATTCCACTCTCAAGACAATAATAAGGACTTATTGTTATGATCACGAGAAAGACTGGGATGGTGTTCATTTGCTGTTGTTTGCAGATAGAGAAGCAGTGCAGGAGTCTACTGGATTCAGTCCGTTTGAGCTAGTGTTTGGCCATGAAGTGAGAGGACCTTTGCTATTGTTGAGTGAACAATGGCAAGAGAAAGAACCACATATCAGTCTGTTAGACTATGTTAGCAAGTTCAAGGAAAGACTGAATGCAGCTTGTGACCTAGCCTAAGATAACTTGAAATCAAGTCAGGGAAAAATGAAAACTTGGTATCATCATAAGACTCGAAGCTGCGAGTTTAGACCAGGAGACAAGGTTCTTGTGTTGTTTCCCTAGCAGTCCAATCCATTGCAGGCTAGATTTCATCGTCCGTATGAAAATCTGACCAAACTCAATGATCTCAATTACATTGTGAAGACTCCAGATAGGAGAAAACCAAAACAATTGTGTCACATTAACATGCTGAAGCCTTATCATGACAGAAATGCTAGGGTTGCAGCTGTCACTTCAGATTCTCCTATGGCCGAGATTTGTGAAGATGAGGGGGAGTTTCAAGATGATGAACCTAGAATTAAAGCTGAAGTTCTTTCATGTAAGTTGTCAAATTCTGAAGCGTTGCAAAATCTTGAAGTAAAACTCCAGCACTTAGAACCCTCACAGAAAGATCAGTTTGAGAGGTTAATCTAGAAATATAAAGATCTATTTCCTGATGTTCCAAAGAGAGTTTCTATAGCTTCTCATGATGTTGATGTTGGTGATGCCAAACCAATAAAACAGCATCCGTACTGGATGAATCCTGAAAAGAGAAAGATAGCTGAGAAAGAGCTGTACATGTAAGAACATGATATTATCAGACCCTCTGACTCAGATTGGAGTTCACCCTGTGTGCTAGTTCCAAAACCTGATGGAAGTACTAGATTCTGTACAGATTATCGCAAAGTCAATGCTGTAACTAGAACTGATGTGTTTCCAATACCTAGGATTGATGATTGTATCGAAAGAGTAAGGCAAGCAAGGTGTCTGTCTAAGATTGATTTATTGAAGGGTTATTAGTGTGTGCCTTTAACTGAGAGGGCCAAGAGCATCTCCGCTTTTGCCACACCATCTGGGTTGTACCAGTATGAAGTCCTACCCTTTGGCATGAAAAATGCCCTAGCCACGTTCCAAAGGATGATACAATCAACTATCGCCAGATTGCCACTCACGGGTGCGTACATGGATGACATGATTATATGGAGTGACTCCTTGGAAGAACATCTGAAAGATGTAGAGACGTTGTTCCAGCGCCTGACCCAGGCCAACCTGACTGTTAACCTGAACAAGAGTGACTTTGGTTGTGCTACTGTCACGTATCTTGGCTACGTCATAGGCTAGGATAAGGTGGCACCCATAACTGCTAAAGTCCAAGCCATCATGAACTTTCCAGTTCCTGAAAACAAAAAGGCTTTGCGCTTCCTTGGAATGATCGGGTACTACCGCAAGTTCTGCAAGAACTTTGCTGAGATTGCTTTCAGTCTCACCGACCAACTGAAGAAAGGTGTAAAGTTCACTTGGGATGAAGCATGCCAAAGAGCCTTCGATCGACTGAAGTCTCTGCAGTGTCACTTCCCTGTTCTCAAATCACCTGACTTTAACAAACCGTTTTCCATCGCGATTGATGCTATTGTTCAAGCTTGTGGATCTGTACTCCTACAGAGAAGTGACTCTGATGACATTGAGCATCCCGTGGCATACTTCTCCTGGAGGTTCAATTGTCACCAAAAGAACTATTCCACAATTGAGAAGGAACTGTTGGCTCTGGTTCTATCCTTTCAACACTTTGAGGTTTATGTTTGCACAGGGCAAAAGCCAATGATTGTATTACTGACCACAATCCATTAATGTTTGAGAGTAAGATGAAAAACAAGAATCGGAGATTGTTGAATTGAAGTTTGATTTGACTGGAATTTGACTTGGAAATTAAGCATGTAAAGGGTACTGACAATGTAATTGCTGATTGCTTATCCCGAGTTTGAGTATGTATATATATCACGTGTTTATTAGCATATTGCATTATATGTATTGAAATACAACTGTCTACTTTACCATTTTTGTAATGAAAAGAAAAATGTTACCTTTATGAGTCAAAATTTTTTCCTTATGGAATGGAAGTGTAATGTAAAAAAATGCCACTAGATGGCAGTATTGACCTTTTTTTGTTAAGCCCAGTCTGGAGCTAGGTTTGGACATGTCCTGGGCATGTCTAAGAGGGGAAAGTCCCAGAGAAAAAAAAAAATCGGCGAATAAGCGATGCGTCATCTAGTTTTTTTTTTTTTTTAAATATATCTATGGCTTTCATTGCAGGATGAATGTTCTGACTGTTTAATCAGCAGTTTATTTAATGATTATGTGTGCTGGCTTGGGGGACTTTGAAGAAAAATGGACAAAATTCTAAACTTTATAATGGAGAAAAGGCATGTTTTGTGTTTTGAGAGGTTACTGGTGACCACTGATGTTCAGTTGCACCGATATTGATAAATTCATGCTAAACTCAACCAGAAAATCATTAGGTTGTATAAAATTTCATGCCACAAAACTTGATTTGCGTTAAATGCGTGATTATTTTATGATTTGACATTGTACCATTTTGAGGGATTTCAGACTTTGGGGAGCCACTTGGATAGCTGTATAACTTGGCTAATAACACGTAGGTAATCTAGAACGTAATGTTGAAGATGAATTCTAATCGTGTTCAAGTAGTTTATGATCCCAGAAATGTATAGATTTAAGCCCCAGCAGTTTTCCAATTCTCAGTACTTATTTATTTATTTATTTATTTGCCATTTCAATGGTGAATTCTCATGAAGATTTTTTATGTTTGAAGCCCATTTTCTCTGCCAAAGTCATGAAACTAAACTGACATGCGATGTAATTCTAAATGCTGTAAGTGTGTTTTCTGAGTTGAGCCACATTTTACCTCTTTATGAAGCTTAAATCTTGAATTATAAAGCATTAAATTGGGTAACGCATAAATAGCAAAATTTGGCTTCTGCGCAAAGGGTGAAGAAACAATGCTTGTACATTTTTTTATTGTTTAATTTATGTACTTATTATTTATTTATTTATTTATTTACATATTACTTTTACTTATTTATTTTTATTTCCTATGCTTTGGCAATACAGATGTATTGATTTGTCGTGCCAATAATGCAAATTAAATCGAAATTGGAAATTGAGTGTCGACCTTTACATTCTTGAGAGTCCAAAGCGTCATCTTATTTGTCTTGAAATGAACAAGTTGCAAACATTCTGAAGAGAATGTAGCCCAGGATTGAATATCTCAGTGTGGTAAGGCATGCAGCAGTTTTACCCTCAGATCTACTGAGCCTCTGGCTCGTAAATGTCACTCATGCCCATAGTGAAATGGGTATATATCTGCAACAACTTGGTCCATTGTGTAAGTGTAAATTGTGAGTAAAATCAAAATGTAATGACTTTTAGATCACATGAGCCAATATGTTATTTACTATAGAACATAGATAACATTTCAAATGTTGAAACTGTGACATTTCACATTATTTATCCACAAAATGAGCTTATTTCAAACTTTCTGGCTGCAACAGGTCTCAAAAACGTTGGGACACAGGCAAAAAGGGCTGAAAAGCAATCAATATATTAGAGAATCAGCTGAAAGAACATTTAGCATTTAATTAAGTTAACTGGCATCAGGTGTGTAATATGATTGGGTATAAAAGGGATGTCTTAGAGAGGCTGAGTCTCTCAGAAGTAAAGATGGCCAGAGGCTCTCCAACCTGTGATGGCTTGAGAAAAGAAATTGTGGAATACTTTAAAAACAATGTTCCTCAACATCAAATTGCAAAGGCTTTGAAGGTGTCATCATCGACAGTGCATAACATCATCAAAAGATTCAGAGAAACTGGAAAAATCTCTGTGCGTAAGGGACAAGGCCGAAGACCTTTACTGGATGCCTGTGATCTTCAGGCCCTAAGAAGTCACTGCATCACTCACCGGCATGATTCTGTCATTGAGATTACTAAATGGGCCCAGGAATACTTCAAAAAACGACTGTCTGTAAACACAGTCCACAGTGTCATCCACAGATGCCACCTAAACCTCTATCATGCAAAAAGGAAGCCATTGTTGTGCATGATCCAGAAGCGCCACCGTGTTCTGTGGGCCAAGGCTCATTTAAAATGGACTGTAGCAAAGTGTCCTGTGGTCAGACAAGTCCAAATTTGACATTCTTGTTGGAAATCATGGGGGTCGTGTCCTCTGGGCTAAAGAAGAGAAAGACCATCCCTCCTGTTATCAGCATTCAGTTCAAAAGCCAGCACCTCTGATGGTGTGGGGATGCATTAGTACATATGGTGTGGGGCACTTGCATGTTTTAAAAGCACCATGAATGCTGAAAGGAATATAAAGGTTTTAGAGCAACATATGCTCCCCTCCAGATGACATCTATTCCAGGGAAGGTCTTGTGTATTTCAGCAGGACAATGCAAAACCACATACTGCAGCTATTACAACAGCATGGCTTTGTAGTAGAAGAGTCCGTGTGCTGAACTGGCTTGTCTGCAGTCCTGATCTTACACCGATTGAGAACATTTGGCGCATAATTAAAGGAAACATCCGTCAAAGCAGACCCAAAACTCTCCAGCAGCAGGAAGCCTGTATTAAACAAGAGTGGAATTAAATTCCAGTGGCTAAAATCAAGAAACTCAATTCCCAGACACCTCCACTCTGTGTTAAAAAGAAGAGGAGATGCTACACCATGGTAAATAGGCCTCTGTCCCAACTTTTTTGAGGTTTGTAGCAGCCATCAAATTTGTAATGAGCTCATTTCGTGGATAAAATTGTAAATTTCTCAAAATTTGCTTTGATATATCTGTTCTATTGTGAATAAAATACTGGCTGCTGCGATTTTAAAGTCATTGCGTTTTGATTTCATTCATAATTGACACTTTGTCCCAACTATTTCAGAATTGGGGCTGTATTTAGAGTATCTCACATTGGATAAAAGCTTCTGTCAAATAAATATACAGTAATTTGAAGTGTTAGTATCCATGGTGACAGTGAAGTCCAGCCCTGGCTTGTTCTGGCACTGAATCATGTCCATCCCAAAATACAGGTTCACAAGCCAAGCAAACTTCCTCATTGCCTTCCATTCATGGTGTCAAACATACAGAGCAGTGCTTAATCCTCCTGTTATGTCCTCATGAATGAAACAATTTTGAATTTGAGGTCAGTTTGATCCTTTCAATGCAAAACATAGATTTTTTTGGTAAAACAAGATTTTTGTGAATTAAAAACGTTGCCTAATCTTTTCTCAGCTTACTAATGCCTTTCTACTAACCATTTTAATAGCCAACTGAACAAAACACGACTCCACTATCCTCCTCTTACACATCAAGCATCAAGTTTACATGATTATTGTGCAATGAATGAGGCAAAATTTGAAGTGACTGACAAATTAATTTGAACATGCCCTCAGTATTAGGCAACACCACAAATAGCCTTCAAGATCAAAATGATGGTTTACATAATAATATATCCTGTGAAAAATCGGCGAAAATCCAAGCTTCATTTTCACCATCAAATCCATAAGCAGACACTTTACCTGTACAATCTATAAATCTACAAAGCAAGACAGCTTTACTTCTCCAACACCATCAATAGAAATTTGAATAATGCTCGAGTGCTATTTTCCACTGTTGTGAAATTAACAAACCCAACGCCACAACTACCAAGTGAGCTTCTCTCTGTCAGTAGTTGCAATGAATTTGCATCCTTTTTCAAAGAAAAAATTAATAACATAAGATGGCTTATATCTCAGTCCCAGCCAACTACACAGCCTGAGTTACCCAGCGTAATAAGAGTCCGAAACGTGTTGTCATTATTTTGTCTGACTTTGACATCCTAGATAAAACTGTTTAAAAGCTCAGTACACCTGGACACCTTGCCCACCAACTTTTTAAAATCTGTCTTTCACCTTAAAAAAGGTGATGTATTTCAGATTGAACACAGAACACTTCATTACAGACTGGTCTTTTCCCTCAGTCATTAAAAATGGCTGCAGTGAAGAAAAAAGAATAACCTAAATGCTTCAGTTCTAAACAATTACAGACCCATATCTAAACTGCCTTTTACTCGGAAAATCCTTGAAAAAATAGTTTTTAACCAACTAACTACTTTCCTGACTGAAAACGGCTGTTTTGATGACTATCAGTCTGGCTTCCGAGAAAGTTACAGCACTGAATCTGTCTTAATTAAGGCTATTAATCCACCTTAATACAGATGCAGGCAAAACATTAGTCTTGGTGCTGCTGGACCTCAGTGCTGCGTTCGACACGGCTGACCACGATATTTTACTACACCGACTTGAACACTGGGTTGGCCTCTCCAGTATGGTCATCAAATGGTTCAGGTCCTATCTGCAGCAGAAAAGCTTTTTTGTCACTAATGGCAACTGTACGTCAGCACCAGTAACCCTGACCTGTGGAGTCCCCCAGGGATCAATACTAGGACCCCTATTATTCAACCTTTACTACCTCCCTCTGGGACAAATAATGAAGAACTACTCATATCACAGCTACGCAGACAACACCCAGATTTAAATAGCTATGCCACCAGATGATTTCACTCCAGTTGAATCTCTCTGTCAGTGCCTTGACCAAAATAATAAGTGGATGGCTCATAACTTCCTTCAGTTGAATGCAGACAAGACAGAAGTTATTCTAATTGGTCAGAAAGAACACAGGCTTAAGGTCACTAACCTTCTAGACACCAAGGGGCTAAAAGCTAAAGTTTCTGTTAGAAACCTTGGTGTGATCATTGACAGTGATCTGAATTTTAACAGCCACATTAAAGCAGTAACAAAATCAGCATTTTATCACCTCACAAACATCACTAAATTACGTGATCTCATGTTACAGAACGATCTTGAAAAGCTCATTCATGCTTTTATTTCTAGCAGCCTTGGTTACTGCAATGGCCTCTTTACAGGGCTTCCTAAGATCACAATTAAACAGCTCCAGTTGATTCAGAATGCAGCAGCCAGGGCTCTCACTAAAAACAAAAACAGAAAAACAGAACTCATTTCCCCGATCCTGCGGTCCTTACACTGGCTCCCTGTTAATAACAAAATTGATTTTAAAACCTTGCTAAATCCTTGAACAGTATGGGACCAAAGTACTTAAGAGACAAGTTCAAACGCTACATCCCTGCAAGGACTCTTAGGTCTCTACAAAATTTTACTTTAACTAAGCCCCCCACTCAGACAAAGACTGGTGAAGCCGCTTTTAGCTACTATGCAGCTAATCTCTGGAACCAGCAACCAGATAGCATTAAAAATGCTTCCTCAGTTGTCATTTTTAAATCTAAATTAAAGACTAAACTGTTCACTGATGTCTTTCCCTAATTTGTTTCATCTACCTGTTTCTAAATTCTCATTTTATTCAGCGTGCTGTTTTATTTTTAATTTCTCCTTTCTCCGTTTTACATTTGCTTCATCTGTTCTATGCAGCATGCCCTGTTTTATTTTAATTTCTCCTTTTTACATTTTACATTTGTTATTATATAAATGTATATGTTGTGTTCCGTAGGTTTTGGTTAGTCAATTCTAGGTTTTTATTATTTTGGTGATGTCTGTTTTTAGTGTGTGTTAGTGTTTCACATTTCGTATCTTTCCCGTGTTATTCCGGTCCACGTCTTGCCCATGTACGGTCTTTGCTTTCTCCCCGGTCGCGTCATTAGTTCGTTGCCGTTTCTGTCTAAATAGATTGTGACACTATTTCGGGTGATTTAATGGATTCTGGGTTTCAGACTTCCTTCCGTTCTCGTTTGCTTATTTCCCCTTGCTTTTGCTATCGTACTAACCCGTACTAACAGTTTGTTGTTTTCCTATAAATTACTAACCAAAACTAACATTGTATATAAGACTAACGTACTAACGAGCACTCAGGATTGTACAGCCGCACTTACTAATTGACTAACGACCTCTCCGCATTCGCCCTGTTCTAGTCTCCGCCTCTTGCTTTCGTTTAACTGGCTTTGCTATGTTTCCTGCAGATTCTCTGTATTTATCTCATCTGTCCTGCTTCTTACTCTATGCACTTAGGAGTCTTGATTCAGTTTATTTATCCTGTCTTTGGGAGAGTCTTGTGATCCTTGTCGGTGTGTTAATGTTTTTCTGTTTCATGTAATTAGGTTTCCCTCGTGTACCACCTCTTGTTAATTAAATTAATTTTCAGCACCTGTGTTGTCCGTGCCCCCTCCCTCTATATACATCCCCGGCACAGCAGTGCAATTGAGATCTGTCTTCGCACACGCTCATGCCTTCATTCCGTTCACCCCTCTGCTTCGTCATGAGCTAAATTCTCATCACTCTGCTTTTCTCCTCACTCCCTTCAGTTTCAGTGTCTGTGTTTTCTGAGTGCCCCTTCACCGTCCGAGTCTGCCCTTCTGCCTGCTGTGTTCCCGAGCCTGCCCTCTGCCAGCTGTGCCGCGCGAGTTTGCCGTCTGCCAGCTGTGCCCGTCGCCTGAGTCCTGAGTCTGCTCTCCGCCTGCTGTGTTCCCAAGCCTGCCCCGTCCGAGTCTGCCCTCTGCCTGCTGTGCCCGCTCGAGCCTCCTGTGTCCCGAGTGCCCTAGTCTGCTTCCTAGTGTTCCCGAGTGCCCTTGTCCGTTCCCTAGTGTTCCCGAGTACCCCGTCCTAGTGTTGAGTTCCCTGTGTTTTTGAGTTATTTGCTTGCTGAGTTTTTCCCCCTTTCAGTGCTGGAGCATGGAGTTTTATTTGGCCTGTGCGCCACGTTATTTATTCCCCTCCGAGTTTTTTAGTTTTATTAAATATCTTTGGTATCCCTGCTTATGGCGTCTCTCCCCTTTGTTTCCTTGTTCCGATTCTATGTTCCAAGTTCCTCGTGTTTCCCCTGCAAATCCTTAACAGTATAATTGTATACACATTGTACACACTCACACAATTGTATACACGCTGAATTCAGTTTTGCCTCACAAGAGGCTCCATTAAGTGAAAAGGCAATATAAATCAGTGAAGATGACTGTAGCTCACCAGCAAATGTCATATTATTTAGGGCAACGAAGGCACACCCTGTTCCTCACAATCAGCCGTCCCGCAAGTTTTCACTCAAACCCTAATGATGCACTCCTTCTTCATCTGAGATTCCAGCAGGCTGAACACCGTAATGCTCCCCTCCACAATTCATTACAAGACACTATTCAAATCTTCTCACCATTCACTCTCACAGTCAGATGGGCAATTTAGTGTCTCTATTTAACCTGACATGCATGTCTTTGGGAGGAAACCCATGCAAACTCCAACAGACAAACTCCAGGCTGGAATCGAACCCACAACCTTCTTGCTGTGGGACAACAGTGCTAGCCACTATGCCACCTATGCACTCCTTATTTAACACTTTTTAACAAGATGTATTCTTGGGTTGCCAATTAGCTGACTTCATATGTGCAAAATAATGGTTGAAATTACAACCTAGACCATGGTCAATCTCCACGAGCAGGGTTTTTTTTTTTGTTTTTTTTTTTGCCACTAGTAAAGTGTGAAAAACAAGAGGTTTGGCTGGAGTCACAAGGTACAATCAATTACAATCTGAGCATGCTGTCTGAGGCTTTTTAATGAGAGAGTAAAATATTATACTGAACTGTCACCCTGTTTATATTCCTACTGAAGACAAATGTTCAAGGCTTAAAAAATGACAGTAATGGTCTGTGAAATTAAAATGTAATCCACTGGCTTTGTTCATTTAACCATTTGAAAGAGAGGCCTAAGCATGACTAAGCAAATATTACATGTGAGCAAGTGACCAAGACACAACTATGATTATACTGTGCTTCAAAATACCACTCACGCTTGCTTATAATAATGCATTATCACGTTTATTATAATAATTCACTGTGCATCATCTGCCACAAGGAGCAAGCTAATTGTAATCCCGGGATTTATCCACTACTTCATGGTGTAAAATTAAAAAAAAAAAAAATCTATCATAATGTCAGACTGACTCAGTAAATGTAATATGCATGCAACACAAAATCAGAGCTCATATTGAAATGAGACGCAATCAGAGGGAATATTTTTTAAATTAGCCTATAAAACAATTCATCATATCCTCTCTTATTTGGATTCAATAGTTTCACTGGAAGACGTGTCTGGAATAAAGCTCAGACCATGCGCAAACATTTTCATTCCCGTCATCGCTGCATTTTTTTTCTTATACAATTCATTTGCCAATATTTTGAAATAAAATACTGATAAATGAGTGTATCAGCTTGCTATACAAGCATCTGTTCAAACTGCACAAACTAGGCCAACTGGAAGTGATTCTGGGATTCTTTCCCTGCCATTTTGTACACCAATGAAATGAAAGGGTGCCGAATGCAATACGATTTTCCGCCATAATGAGCGAAAACTCTTCCTATCGGTGCGAAATATCAGCTCATGTCTGCTTGAATAGGGCTTCATTTTATTGCGTGCTTTGCCGTGTATGCTTGTCTTGTCAGTGGGTATTCTGGATGCGCACGAATTACTACTTCCCTTTAAGCAGATATGCTCTGAGCACGTCTTGAAGTCATCTTTGCCACGGAAAATGTCGGCCAATGCAACACTAATCTCTTCTCTAAGTAAAGTATTCTAAACAATAAATTAACGGTTAATATTCAGTTGCGTTATTTATCCGTACTTTAAATATTCCGTAGCAATACTTCCCAGTCGCAGGCTGTATTTTAGGCATCCGTAAACAATTCACATCTATTACTATCAATATACCGCTTTTTATCCGCCGCGTAAACCCGTAAACGTCCGCTACATTCATGTAATTAAAATTACAAGGGCACCTGATTTATATATGTCAATTAAGTACAATCGCTTTAATTGTCTTTGAATGAAATACGTTTTTCTAATTTACATAAAAAGCACTGTATGGGTCGTAGCCCGTTAGAAATACTAGGCTATATTTTGGAGAGGTGCGCTGTTGTGAATTCTACTTGTTCGTAGAAGACCAATGGAAGAAAAGAAAGGAGAGCATGAGCTTAAATTTATTAATAATGAAAACCATTACATTGTTATGCTGCTACTACTACTAATTATTATTATTATTATTATAACAACAACAACAACAATAAAAAATAAAATAAAATAATAATAATAATAGCACGCCTTCTCTAAACAGTCCGCGTCAAAAGATTTGGCCCCTAAGCTAAATTTGTGCCAGAGCCAACAGTGTGACTGTCCCTTTAAATTTACCCAGGAGCCCCTCGAGGAGCCCCAGGGGCCCCTATCTCGACTCCCCACGCGTACACGAGCATTAGAGAACCCGCTAGGAGGCCAGATTAGCGAATTATATCGTATACATAATAGTTGAAGTTCTGGCGTTTCGAACGCGGCTCTTGACTCGACGTAAGACGGTTTCTGTCGATGTAAAAAAGTTAACTTGTCTCCGGCGTTGGGCTAACAGTGGGAGGGGTGATCTGGATAGAAACAGCGAAGGGTTTCATGGGTGCTTGTCTTTTAAATGGCTTTGTGAATGGTTTTATAAGCCTGGCTTCCGGTAACCTGACAGACACGGAAGGCTCTGTGATATTAAATACCATATTACACAGTAATGGAAGAGCAGGAGAAAAGAAAATCCGAATCCCAGGATCACCCTTGCGAGGAACAGACACATTCTCTCTCAGTAGTATTGAGCGTCGAGGAGGAAGCAGTGGAAATGCCGAGTGACTGGGTCCTCAACTCAGCAGGTACAAACTAAGTTTATTTCTCATTCTGAATACAACTGTCTGTCTCACCCGCCTAGCCCTTCCCCCGTGCTAATCCGTGTGACGGTCATTACTAGCACACGCTATGGCCCCATATTCTCCCCTGGCTCTTGAGTAAACAAAGGCAAAATATCCGGCTGGTCGCCAGCTGCGTGTTAGAGGCTCCACCATGCGGATACGAAAGGCAGTGCAGGTAAAGCCGCCGTCACCTAATGTCTTTATTATGAAGCCTGCAACACAAAAACTGCTATCTTCGCCCTTGATTGTACTATCTGAACTCTGTAACTCCAAACGTTTTCGCTTAAGCAGACGTGTCCTAAAAATCGATTCTCATAATATAGCAGAAACGTTTGGGCAGACCGTTAAGCAGGACAGCAGATGGTTAGGAATAATCCTAAATAGGCTGAGAACGATGCTGTACAAACCAGGATTTTCCTTTAGTGGCTATAGAGTAAGCCGTTATTGCTTTGGGCACCGCAGAATAGACGCGACACTTTTCTGCCGGAATTCCCTGGGCCAGAATACCCGCGCGGAGCAAACTCGGCCACGACAAGTCACATTTTAAACCAGCTTGGTTGTGTCATTACAAACGACACGAATCGCTCATAATGAGGCATTTTGGGCATTTAAATAAATTTCATTCATTTAGTCCGTCATGAAGGCCGTGGTGCAAATGATTCAGGTCGAGAACTTTGTCCCAAAGGTTTTGTACCATCCGAGACAGATTATTAACCAAATCAATTTCAGTGGTGACCGTTGGGCAATAGCGCGTCGTTGTGCCGCTGGCCGGTACTTCTGGTTTAATTTCCTTGCACACCACTTGGTTCTTTGTTCTTGCTGTCAATGTTGAATTGAATTCCTGTAGGTTATACCCACTGCATTGGAAAATGCGCAGAAATCAATTCGCTATTAAAGATGATGAATAATCGAATCAGCATGCGCAATCCGAACCAAGATTTTACTGCTGTTGAAATAGAATCGGAATGGTATGCGCGTAATGTATATGAGAAATGCCGAAATATCATCAGCGCATATTGTGGCCAACGAATGTAATGTCTAGTGGGCTGATGCCGGACGTGATTGATGCCCTGCCCTCACTCACAGGAGAGGATGGCGTGGCTAACGGTTTCGGAGCTGATGACCGGGTCGAGGGCGAGGCGACGGACTCGGGGTTCTCGCCTGGGACCTCGTACTGGAGCGTGAGCGAAGGGCCAGGCTTCCCTCTGCTGTTGCCGGTAGCCGGGCCGGCCCGGGGTAGGTCGGGCAAACGGCATGTGGAGAGGGCGTCCCGCATGGGCAACAGCCGGATCCCGGGCCGAGACCACCGCCGGTACTACCACGAGTACTGGCGGGCTGAGTTCCTAATGGACTTCGACGCGCAGCAGCACCGTATGCTGTGCATGGTCTGCGGCAGCTCATTAGCCACGTTAAAGCTGAGCACTATCAAACGACACATCCAGCAGAAGCATCCGGAGTCTCTCCTCTGGAGCGCCGCCGAGAAGGAGGCCATCCGTGTCGGGTGGGAGTCCCACCTCAACGTGCAGGCGCCGTCGAGCCCCGCCCGCTCCTCCTCAGGAGGGTTGCAGAGTCTGGAGGGGGAGCTGAATTCGGTGCCCCTTCCGTCAGGTGAGAGGAAGGAATCAGGGTTGAATAAAAACTTTATTATCTTTGTGCTGCATCTAAACCAACCATTTAGACTAAGGGTCTCAAACTAGCCCATGAAAGGTTCAAGGGGCTGGAGGTTTTCAAATCCCCTTGGCCCTTTCACGGACTAGTTTGATACCCCTGACTTCAAAAGAATATTTAAGCATAATCCAGGAGCCTGTCATGCCACCTATACCAGGGATAACTAAAATAATGCTACAAGACATGCGATTTGAATACAAAAAGGGGCATATGTTGGAACTCCGGGCTCCCTAGAGGAATATGACCCTGGACCCCCCATCTTAATGGACATTTTTTGGGGGGCCCCTCAAACTGTGGGCCCTGAGAATCATCCTCAGTTTTTAGAGAGGACCATGAATTCAAGGTCCATATCAAAGCAATATCAGCGGAGGACACCGGGATGAATAGTAATGGTTTTGTGTGGCAGTTAGGGCTTCCTCTTATAGTAGTTTCAGGATAGGAGCCCAGTGTAGGGGCCCGCTACCCTGGTCTTGGGGGGCCACAATGCTGCCACATTTGATTTTGCTGCTTAAAATCCACACCCTGTTTTGATCAGGTAACCTGGGGAAGTTATTTTTTCAACATTTCATTATTGTCATTTAGCGGACACTCTTATCCTGAGCGCCATACAACACAAAGTGCATTTGAGGGGACAAAGAATGCAGAGAACTTTAGGGGGAAGTAACATGCTAAAAACCAGATGTGACAACGTATAGCAATGTTCTTGCGGAACAAAATTCATTGATAAAAAGTTTACCCAGAAGTTTAGCCAACTAAAAGCTAGTAAAACACCATAAAATTCATTGACTTCAACTTTATTAAAACTCAGCAGAGGACTGCTTTTATCGATTAAGTAAAGAGTGTCACTGAAAACTAGGCATCAGCTCCAGGCTCTCTGTTCTACTTCCTGTTCAGGGTCACATGCTGCTGTGGGGATGTCAGTAAGCAATATTACTGTTTTAGTAGGATTAACTCTCAGAATGAAACCCAGAGTTCTCCCAAATCCACAGCATGGACTGAACTCATCACTGCTGTTCCAGGATTCGCCTGGGAAATGTTGCCGGATACTGAGTCAGTGATCCTGTTTTGTACAATAGCCCCTATAGTCTGTGTCTGTCATCCTGCTGAACAATCATTGGCCCGGAGAATATTCTTGTTTTTGTTGTTACCGTGCACTTATTGGATCTGAGCAGTTGATTGAAAAGAATGCTGGTGTATTTTTTAGTTGCTTAATTGGCAGAGGTGTGAAATCCAGGGGTCAGAAAGTATAAGTCCTGCCAAGTTTTTCTCCCTCCACAGAATGAGCTGATCACTCATATATCTCCTGGCCAAAGTAAATCCAGATGGTGGAATAAAGTTCTGGGAAGGATTTTTACTTTCTGAACCCAGACTTTACACCCCTGTTGATGGGTAATTCTAAAGTTTCTCGCTCAAACCCCTGGTAGGGCTTGGGGTCCTGACTTGATCTGGAGAGATAAAGTTGAGAGAAACTCTGCTGTTGGGCCCTTGAGCAATGCCCTTAACCACAAATCTGCTCCAGGAGCTTTGCCTCTGTTTCTCTGTGTCCCTCCTCAGTTACGACTGTAAATGCCCTATCTGACATTTCTTCCTGGGCATCCTTGAAAGAGGAACACGCTATCAATGGAACTTTCCTTGGTTAAATAAAGGAGAAATAAAGCACGGCATATCCCTGGTTTAGTCCCCCTATGTCCCTCTCTGTCAGATGATCCGGCGTCTAGCCCTGACCCCGTTGTGTCAGATGCCCCCCTCGATAACGGTGACCACGCCCCATGCCCCCCCCTGGCCGTACCCCCGGAGCCCAGCAACCTGGCCCCGCCCCCGGCGCAGGTGCTGGAGCGGTACGTGGACGATTCGCTGCACGCCTGGTTCCGGCAGGAGTTCCTGATTGAGTACAGTGCTGAAGAGGCGCGGCTGACCTGCATGGTCTGTTCCACCCAGCTCCCCTCCCTGCACCTGGAGCACATCAAACGCCACGTCCTCGACCAGCACCCTGACTCCCTGCTCTACAGCGCTGCCGAGAGACACTCTGTACTGCACCGCTGGGCTCAGAGACGAGGTGAGAGAGAGACAGGGGGAGAGATACACTCTCTACTGTACCGCTGGGCTCAGAGACGAGGTGAGGGAGAGAGACACTCTGTACTGCACCGCTGGGCTCAGAGACGAGGTGAGGGAGAGTGTGAGGGAGAGAGACACTCTGTACTGCACTGCTGGGCTTAGAGATGAGGTGAGGGAGAGAGTGAGAAAGAGAGACACTCTGTACTACACCGCTGGGCTCAGAGACGAGGTGAGGGAGAGAGTGAGGGACAGAGACACTCTGTATTGCATCGCAGAGCTCAGAGACGAGGTGAGGGAGAGAGTGAGGGATAGAGACACTTTGTACTGCACCGCTGGGCTCAGAGACGAGGTGAGGGAGAGAGTGAGAGAGAGAGACACTCTGTACTGCACCGCTGGGCTCAGAGACGAGGTGAGGGAGAGAGTGAGGGAGAGAGACACTCTGTACTGCACCGCTGGGCTCACAGATGAGGTGAGGTACAGAGGGGGAGAGACACACTTTGTACTGCACTGCTGGGCTCAGAGACGAGGTGAGGGAGAGAGTGAGAGAAAGAGACACACTGCACTGCACCGCGGGGCTTAGAGACGAGGTGAGGGAGAGAGAGAGGGAGAGACACTTTGTACTGCACCGCTGGGCTTAGAGATGAGGTGAGAGAGAGAGTGAGGGAGAGACACTTTCTGGGCTTAGAGACAAAGTGAGGGAGGGAGTGAGGAACAGAGACACTCTGTACTGCACCGCTGGGCTTAGAGACAAGGTGAGGGAGAGAGAGAGGGAGAGACACTTTGTACTGCACCGCTGGGCTTAGAGATGAGGTGAGGGAGAGATTGAGGGAGAGACACTTTGTACTGCACCGCTGGGCTTAGAGACAAAGTGAGGGAGGGAGTGAGGAACAGAGACACTTTGTACTGCACCGCTGGGCTTAGAGACGAGGTGAGGGAGAGAGTGTGGGAGAGAGACACTTTGTACTGCACCGCTGGGCTTAGAGATGAGGTGAGGGAGAGATTGAGGGAGAGACACTTTGTACTGCACCGCTGGGCTTAGAGATTAGGTGAAGGAGAGAGTGCGGGAGAGACACTCTGTACTGCACCGCTGGGCTCAGAGATGAGGTGAGGTACAGAGGGGGAGAGACACACTTTGTACTGCACCGCTGGGCTCAGAGACAAAGTGAGGGAGGGAGTGAGGAACAGAGACACTCTGTACTGCACCGCTGGGCTGAGAGACAAGGTGAGGGAGAAAGTGAGGGAAAGAGACACTTTGTACTGCACCGCTGGGCTTAGAGACGAGGTGAGGGAGAGAGTGAGGGAGAGACACTTTGTACTGCACCGCTGGGCTTAGAGATGAGGTGAAGGAGAGAGTGCGGGAGAGACACTTTGTACTGCACCGCTGGGCTCAGAGACAAAGTGAGGGAGGGAGTGAGGAACAGAGACACTCTGTACTGCACCGCTGGGCTGAGAGACGAGGTGAGGGAGAGAGTGAGGGAGAGAGACACTTTGTACTGCACCGCTAGGCTTAGAGACGAGGTGAGGGAGAGAGTGAGGGAGAGAGACACTTTGTACTGCACCGCTAGGCTTAGAGACGAGGTGACAGAGAGACACTCTGTACTGCACCGCTGGGCTTAGAGACGAGAAGAGGTGAGGGAGAGAGTGAGAAAGAGAGACACTCTGTACTGCTCCGCTGGGCTCAGAGACGAGGTGAGGGAGAGCGTGAGAGAGACACTCTGTACTGCACCGCTGGGCTCAGAAACGAGGTGAGAGAGCGAGTTAGGGAGAGAGACACTCTGAACTGCACCACTGAGCTCAGAGATGAGGTGAAGGAGAGAGTGAGAGAGACACTCTGAACTGCACCGCTGGGCTCAGAGACGAGGTGAGGGAGAGAGTGAGAGAGACACTCTGTATTGCACCGCTGGGCTCAGAGATGAGGTGAGAGAGAGAGAAGGGGAGAGAGACACTTTGTACTGCACCCCTAGGCTTAGAGACGAGCTGAGAGAGAGACACTCTGTACAGCACTGCTGGGCTTAGAGACGAGGTGAGGGAGAGAGTGAGGGAGAGAGACACACTGTACTGCACCCCTGGGCTTAGAGACAAGGTGAGAGAGAGTGACTCTGTACTGCACCGCTGGGCTCAGAGACGAGGTGAGTGAGAGAGAGACACTCTGTACTGCACCGCTGGGCTCAGATACGAGGTGAGGGAGAGAGTGAGGGAGAGAGATACTCTGTACTGCACCGCTTGGCTCAGAGACGAGGAGAGTGAGAGAGAGACACTCTGTACTGTACCACTGGGCTAAGAGACGAGTTGAGGGAGAGAGTGAGAGAGATACACTCTGTACTGTACCACTGGGCTAAGAGACGAGTTGAGGGAGAGAGTGAGAGAGATACACTCTGTACTTTACCACTGGGCTTTGAGACGAGGTGAGAGAGAGAGTGAGAGACAGAGAGACACTCTGTACTGCACCGCTGGGCTCAGAGACGAGGTGAGGTAGAGAGGGGTAGAGATACACTCTGTAGTGCACTGCTGGGCTCAGAAATGAGGTGAGAGAAAGAGAGGGGGAGAGAGACACTCTGTACTGTACCGCTGGGCTCAGAGATGAGGTGAGGTAGAGAGGGGGAGAGACACACACTGTACTGCACTGCTGGGCTCAGAGACGAGGTGAGAGAGAGAGAGAGGGGGAGAGAGACACTCTGTACTGTACCGCTGGGCTCAGAAACGAGGTGAGGGAGAGAGTCAGGGAGAGAGACACTTTGTACTGCACCCCTGGGATCAGAAACTAGGTGAGAGAGCGAGTTAGTGAGAGAGACACTCAGTACAGCACCACTGGGCTCAGAGACGAGGTGAGGGAGAGAGTGAGAGAGACACTCTGTACTGCACCGCTGGGCTCAGAGACGAGGTGAGGGAGAGAGTGAAGGAGAGAGACACTCTGTATTGCACCGCTGGGCTTATAGACGAGGTGAGGGAGAGAGTGAGAGAGACACTCTGTACTGCACCGCTGGGCTCAGAGACGAGGTGAGGGGGAGAGTTAGTGAGAGAGACACTCTGTACTGCACCACTGGGCTCAGAGATGATGTGAAGGAGAGAGTGAAGGAGAGAGACACTCTGTATTGCACCGCTGGGCTTATAGACGAGGTGAGGGAGAGAGTGAGGGAAAGAGACACTCTGCACTGCACCGCTCGTCTTCGAGACGAGGTGAGGGAGAGAGTGAGAGAGAGACACTTTGTACTGCACCGCAGGGCTTCAAGACGAGGTGAGGGAGAGAGTAGGGAGAGAGACACTCTGTACTGTACCGCTGGGCTCAGAGACGAGGTGAGGGAGAGAGAGAGGGAGAGAGGCACTCTGCACTGCACCGCTGGTCTTCGAGACGAGGTGAGGGAGAGAGTGAGAGAGAGACACTTTGTACTGCACTGCAGGGCTTCGAGACGAGGTAAGGGAGAGAGTGAGGGAGAGAGACACTCTGTACTGTACCGCTGGGCTCAGAGACGAGGTGAGGGAGAGAGTGAGGCAGAGAAACACTTTGTACTGCACCGCAAGGCTTCGAGACGAGGTGAGGGAGAGAGTGAAGGAGAGAGACACTCTGTACTGTACCGCTGGGCTCAGAGACGAGGTGAGGGAGAGAGTGAGGGAGAGAAACACTTTGTACTGCACCGCAGGGCTTCGAGAAGAGGTGAGGGAGAGAGTGAGGGAGAGAGACACTCTGTACTGTACCGCTGGGCTCAGAGACGAGGTGAGGGAGATAGTGAGGGAGAGAAACACTTTGTACTGCACCGCTGGGCTTAGAGACGAGGTGAGGGAGAGAGTGAGGGAGAGAGACACTTTGTACTGCACCGCAGGGCTTTGAGACGAGGTGAGGGAGAGAGACACTCTGTACTTTACCGCTGGGCTTAAAGACGAGGTGAGGGAGAGAGTGAGAGAGACACTCTGTACTGCACCGCTGGGCTCAGAGACGAGGTGAGAGAGAGAGTTAGCGACACTCTGTACTTTATCACTGGGCTCAGAGACGAGTTGAAGGAGAGAGTGAGAGAGACACTCTGTACTGTACCACTGAGCTTAGAGACGAGGTCAGGGAAAGAGTGAGAGAGAGAGAGATACTCTGTACTGCACCGCTGGGCTCAGAGACGAGTTGAGGGGGAGGGTGAGAGAGAGACACTCTGTACTGTACCACTGGCCTCAGAGATGAGGTGAGGGAAAGAGTGAAGGAGAGAGACACTCTGTACTGTACAACTTGGCTTAGAGAGGAGGTGAGGGAGAGTGAGAGAGAGAGACACTCTGTACTGTACCACTGGGCTCAGAGATGAGGTGAGGGAGAGAGTGAAGGAGAGAGACACTCTGTACTGCGCCGCTGGGCTCAGAGACGAGGTGAGGGAGAGAGTGACACTCTGTTCTGTACCACTGGGCTCAGAGATGAGGTGAGGGAGAGAGTGAAAGAGACACTCTGTACTGCACCGCTGGGCTTAGAGACAAGGTGACGGAGAGAGTGAGGGAGAGAGACACTCTGTACTGCACCGCTGGGCTCAGAGATGAGATGAGAGAGAGAGGGGGAGAGAGACACTCTGTACTGCACCACTGGGCTCAGATACGAGGTGTGAGAGGGAGAAATAGAGAGACGGCCTTTATTGCACCACTGGTCTCAGAGATGACATAAAAGGGAGAGACACTCTGTGCTGCACTGCTGGGGTCAGAGACGAGGTGAGAGAAAGAGGGGGAGAGACACTGTTTTCTGTTGAAAATGGGTGCTGACCGTGAACATGACAAAATTCAAGGAACGCAGGTGTCGGCTTAATTGTGTGCAACACCAGATGCCTGCAGGCCCTGATTACTTAATTCAGGACCACAGTGTCTGCAGGTTTAACTCCAGTCTTGGATGGCCGCAGTGTCTGCAGGTTTAACTCCAGTTCTGGAGGACCGCAGTGTCTGCAGGTTTTACTCCAGTCCTGGGGGGCCCCAGTGTTTGCAGGTTTAACTCCAGTCCTGGATGGCCGCAGTGTCTGCAGGTTTAATTCCAGTTCTGGAGGACCGCAGTGTCTGCAGGTTTAACTCCAGTCCTGGGGGGCCGCAGTGTTTGCAGGTTTAACTCCAGTCCTGGAGGACCGCAGTGTCTGCAGGTTTAACTCCAGTCCTGGATGGCCGCAGTGTCTGCAGGTTTAACTCCAGTTCTATAGGGCCGCAGTGTCTGCAGGTTTAACTCCAGTCCTGGGTGGCCGCGGTGTTTGCAGGTTTAACTCCAGTCCTAAAGAGCCGCAGTGTCTGCAGGTTTAACTCTAGTCCTGGAGGGCCGCAGTGTTCGCAGGTTTAACTCCAGTCCTACAGGGCCGCAGTGTCTGCAGGTTTAACTCCAGGTCTGGAGGGCCGCAGTGTCTGCAGGTTTTACTCCAGTCCTGGGGGGCCGCAGTGTTTGCAGGTTTAACTCCAGTCCTGGAGGACCGCAGTGTCTGCAGGTTTAACTCCAGTCCTGGATGGCCGCAGTGTCTGCAGGTTTAACTCCATTTCTGGAGGGCCGCATTGTCTGCAGGTTTAACTCCAGTCCTGGTGGGGCGCAGTGTTTGCAGTTTTAACTCCAGTCCTGGAGGGCCGCAGTGTTTGCAGGTTTAACTCCAGTCCTGGAGGGCCGTAAGTGTCTGCAGATTTAACTCCAGTTCTGGAGGGCTGTAGTGTCTGCAGGTTCAACTCCAGTCCTACGGGGCCGCAGTGTCTGCAGGTTTAACTCCAGTCCTGGAGGACCACAGTGTCTGTAGCTTTAACTCCAGTCCTGGAGGGCCGCAGTGTTTGCAGGTTTAACTCCAGTCCTACAGGGCCACAGTGTCTGCAGGTCTAACTCCAGTCCTAGAGGACCACAATGTCTGTAGGTTTAAATCCAGTCCTGGAGGGCCGCAGTGTCTGCAGGTTTAACTCCAGTCCTGGAGGGCCGCAGTGTTTGCAGGTTTAACTCCAGTCCTGGAGAGCCGCAGTGTCTGCAGCTTTAACTCCAGTCCTGGAGGGCCGCAGTGTTTGCAGGCTTAACTCCAGTCCTGGAGGGCTGTAGTGTCTGCAGGTTTAACTCTGGTCCTGGAGAGCTGAGGCTTAACTCCAGTCCTGGAGGGCTGTAGTGTCTGCAGGTTTAACTTCGGTCCTGGAGAGCTGCAGTGTCTGGAGGTTTAACTCCAGTCCTACAGGGCCGCAGTGTCTTCAGGTTATACTCCTGTCCTACAGGGCCACAGTGTCTGCAGGCTTCTGTGGTCTCCTTTATCAGTGTCGTAAAAATAAAGTCTTTAAACTCCTCTGCCAGTCACTGACTTAATCCTTAGTGATCTATCACACTAAAAAGTAGCAGACATTGCGGCCCACCGGATTATTTTTCATAACTTAGTTAGAGAAAATTTTCAGTTCCTTAAAATCTTATTGGCTTACAATTTCAGTGAGGTACAGCCTAATTGGCTGAAATGTGCCTCAGAGCAGGGCTGAAATGTGCCTCAGAGCAGAAGTGGTACCACAACTTGGTTAGGAAAAATAAGCATACTTGCGTCCCTTCAGAACTGAAGCTACCGCCTCATATCCCTGCTGTTTTACCAATTGCTATAAAACCTCATCTGTTCCATCCTTATGTCTCTGTATGTAAAAACCAGAAGCCAGCCCACTGCGTGAGCCTCCGCCAATCATATCAGACCTTCCGGCGGATGTGTGCGGAGTCAATACGGGTTCCAGGGTCCTTACGGAAAGAGGGGCTGAAGGTCAGCCAGCTGGGGACTCACGTAGTCCGAGCGGCAGGCTGCCGAAGCGATGGCGCCTGGGTTACTTGGTGGCGCGATGCCCTCGGCGGCGAGCTGTGGTGTGCATGGTGTGCTCTCAGACTCTGCCTGCCGCCAACGCCAGAGCCTTCCGTCACCACATCCGCGAGCAGCATCCCGAGACCGCCACACTCACCCAGCCGGAGCGCCGGGCGCTCGCGGACGACTGGAACAAATGGGAGGGGGTGGCAGAGAGCGCGGCCACACCGCGGCAAGGCCAGGAAGGTAAAACCAGACAGCTGTGGAAATACAAAAACACAAATACACACTGCCTGACCTCATCTGCCCCTCTCTTGGCCCCACCACCTCACCCCATCTCACCCCATCACCCCATTTTGCACATTCCCGCGGAGCATGGGACATCCCGTTTCTTTCTGAGACAGAGGAGTAGTGATTGTCTGTTCCGACAGATGGCCCTTTACACAAAGCATTTTCTGATGCCAGTTATAAACAGAGGTGTAGAAGAAAACTTATTGTTAGCCTCATAGCATAATTGCCTAAGTAATTTTTTGGCTTACTGTTGCAATAAAAAAAAAAATACAGATGTGCTTGCTAAAAATTGTGTTTTTTCTTGTTTTCCAAAAAAGTTCGAATATGACTTAGGCAACTATGCTAATAGGCAAACGATACGGCTATTTGTGCAGGGAAACACGTCTTTGCAAGTACCCATGTAAAAATTTTAAGGGGTGATCTGGGGTTAAATGGAAAATGACACCAGGAAACAACTCAGAATTAATCTGAAGAGGTATATGTAATAACCACCAAAAAAGATACAAATTGGCATTCTTCTGTTTATGCGGTTGCCATGATAACTGAGCAAGCTTATTAAATATGCAGAAAACTTCTGGCACCAATTCCTCTTTAACTCTATGATAGAATTCAGTTTTCCTTTCATCATTTAAAAGCCATTGTTTATCCAAATGCAATGACATAGCCATTCTGTGCCCAGTTTTTCAGTTTTGTTATTTTGGGACATTTTACTCAAATTTTGGAATTATTTTGCGCAGAATCTGACGAATTCTCGAAATATTCAAAGTATGTATCAGATAGGGAAAATTTCCCTGTGTCATTGCGTTTCTAATGGAGTAAAATACCTGCATCCCGAATTTCATTGATTTTCAATGATAAATAAAAAAGTTATGGCTGCCACAAACATGAGAAACATGGAAAAAGTAATACCTTAGGAAATCAATAGAAAATGCACTAGACAGCATTGAAAAGTTGAATTCAGTTTTTAATTCTTGTAGCTAAAAAAACATGCATCTTAGTAACACTCCTGCCAGTTCCCCTGACCAAGGAACTGGCTTTAGACCTGGAGTTGGACCCCGGGCGCTGCTCTGTGGCTGCCCACTGCTCCTAACTATAGGATGGGTCAAATGCAGAGGACAAATTACCCCACAGGGTTCAATAAAGTGTATCTTATCTTATCTTATCTTATCTTATCTTATGCATGGATATCTACATGCACAAAAGATACGTGCACATATAGGCACGCACACACACATACGTGCAAACAAACACACACACCCTCTGACACACTGTTGAACCCTGTGCAGGCTCTAATTGGTTCCTCTGTCCTATAAAGGCTTGAAGTCGGACCAGGAGGCCCCTCCATCACCACTCACTCCCCCCAGCGGCCCCCCCGTCACCCCAGGTAACACCCCCGGCCCCGCCCCCTCTCCTATCCGACTGGTCCTGCACACAGGCCGCGCGGTGCTGCAGCAGCGGAACTATCAGGAGCGATGGCGCACGGACTACCTGATGGAGTACGACAGCCGGCGCCACGGCCTCGTGTGCGTGGCGTGTGGAGCGTCCCTCGCGACGCTCAAACTGAGCACCATCAAGCGCCACATACAGCAGGTGCATCCCCACACGCTGTCCTTCACTCCTGCTCAGCGGGAGGAGGCTCTGCGAAACTTCAGCCACCCAGCACTGGCCGCGCCCCCAACCCCGCCCCCACCGGCCTCCCCCGGCAGGACTCTGGACTCCCCACCAGAGGGCGCTGAAGACCAAGAATGACAATCAAAAAATTAACTGTTTATTTCATTTTAATTTTTCATCCCCGCACCTCTGGGTGGCTCAGCGCTGTTCAACTGTTCCATGGGTTTTCTTTTCAGCAGAACTCTGGCTGGCTTGTTCCCAGTATTTATCACAGTGGTCTTCAGCACTACCATCCTGAAGCATTTCACCCCAACCAAAGCAAAGCACTTAGCCGATTCTCAAAGCGTAGACTGCAGCCTTTTGTAGGCTGCATTTTTCGGCGGCTGTATCATGGCAGGCTATTCCATTTTGACGCTGATCTTCAAGTAACAGCTTGAGAATGCAGCCTTTTTCCTCTCCTGTTTTAAGAAGGCAGTGTCACTGTGGAGATGGAGTGCAAATGAGCTGACAGTTTTTCCCGATGAAGGTTGCATTTCTTGGCTGGATTCGAAAGCGCCTTCACGGCGTAACAGCCTGCGATGAGGAAGCAGCCTTTAAATGCAACCTTTAAAGGCTACAGCCTCCACTTCGAGAAACGGCCTACATTTCCCACTTAGAGATCTTGATGAGTTGCTAATTAGCAGAATCAGGTGAGCTGAATTAGTGTTGGAGTAAAAACCTACAGAATGGTTGCTCTCCAGGAACAGGGTTGGAGTCCGCTGACTTAGCATTTGAATTAGTCTCTCAAAGAGATCTCCAGGTATTCAATGATGTATTTATGTCAGGACTTGTGTGAAAACTTACAGCTGGAAATCCCAAATCTTGCCCTTGAATCGAAATCCAGTCCTGGTTTTCATTCCTTACAGGAAATGGGGTGAACAATTACTGCTGCTGATTGGCTAGACTGTCTTTACGCCTGACTCCCAGGTAAAAGGAGGGTGGAAAACAGCAGTTCTCAGACCTCCAGGACCATGATTTAGGGAGCAGGACCTACAGCACAGTGGATCTGCTGGAAAAGGGTGGGGCAGCTCTGCCATATTTTACACTGGCTGCTCCTGAATGTCAAAGGTGTGAAAGTTAGGTTCAGAGGGTAAAAATCCAGTCCAGTATTTTTCCCCAACCAGCAGGAACTGCTAATTAGTGTAGTTCTTCAGCCTGCAGGTGCAGTCACTGCAAGCCAGGATCGGTGGAAACACAGCGGATATTGGCGTCTCCTCTGTGTTAAAATGTGTGGGTCTGGCGGTCAATTTCACCTTCTCGTTACTGATTGGTCAAGCAAATTTGCGTGTCAGAGTTCAGCATAATTGAACTCGGGGAGACAAAAAAGGCCATATTTCTACACCAATGGTAGCAATTTCTTTTGCCCCCTCCATTGTAATGAATGGAGCGTGATTTTTTTGACGCTGATTCTTTATACATATGTGACTGCACCTTTAGTGTGAGATTAGCCACCTCTGCTGGCTGAGCTCAGGGATTGGTAGAAAACATGGGCTGGACTTCTACTGTGTGACTCCTGGACTGTACACCTCTTGTCAATATAGCCGTGCCACAGATTATTATAATTATTGTTATTATTATTATTATTATTTATTTGTTGTAGCATGGAGGGTCTCTGTGGAATGAAGGAGCCAGTGTTGTGCTTAGATTTTGGGGGGGGGGGGGGTCTTAGGGAGTTGGAGAGGGGATTCAGAGTGTCATGCACTTTCCATCGACGTCCAAGCTAATAAAACAGCACTTGTCGGTTGCACTCCACTGGGCATGAAGTCTTTTTAAAATACCCTCAGAGACATTTTACATTTTTCACCATATCGGTCCATCGTCAAATTCCAGTCTGTCTTTTGGTGCATTTCCAACGAGAGCAGAGTTATGATTTAAAAAAAGTAAACAGTGAGGTGATAGACTGTAGGGCTCAGTGTGAATGAGCAAAATGAGGCTTAGAAATGCTAAGGATCAGGGTTCAAAAGATTTTTTTTTTTTTTAAAAAAGGTCACTTCCCTGGTTACTGTATTACGCATTTGTGACCATTCTGCTCATTTTTTTATATATAAAATGACCAAAGATCTTGATCAGGGGCATCCTGATGTCATCAGAAAAGCAATGGCACTGGTATCGCTTTTTATGCCCCCGTTAACTAAGTTTCGGGGGCATATAGTTTTTCGCCTGTCCGTTTGTCCGTCGTTCTGTCTGTCTGTCCGCACTTTAACATGGCTATAACTTTTGATCGGCTCATGATAGGACTTTGATACTTGGCATATGCATTGCTTGTGAGAAGGCATTTCAGATGGGGTCATGACTTTTGACCTTGTGACCTTGGCCTTGGAGCATGACGTTTGGTGACGAAAACTTTAAAATGGGCCATAACTTTTCATTAGCTAGTAATAGGCATTTGATACCTGGCATATGTATTCCTTAGGATAAGGCCTTTCTGATGAGGTAATGAATGTTGACCTTGTGACCTTGACCTTTAACCTTTGATTGACTCATGATAGGCCTTTAATGGTTACCATATGTATTTTATGTACTGGGGCATCAGTGTTTCAGAAACACTTCTTGTTGTTCTAGAATTAGGACTCCAGATTCAATGAAATAATGGATGACTGTACTCAACATTTTGGGAGTATAATTGGATTGCATAATCCTGGTGGTTTTTGAATTACCAGTCCCGATTTCCCTGGCCGTTAATCTTGATTCAGGACATGTACACGGTACATGCTCCCCGACTTAGCTTGCACAACACTCCCATCGCCACAGCTCCAGTAGTGCAGGTCTAGCACATGAAGACCCTTTCTCAAACCGCTCCCGAACCGCTAGCTCTTCACTACCAACTGTCACTCAGCTATGGAGCGAGCTTCATTTAGGGGGAGGGTTTAAAAACGTGTTCAAACTTGCCCTTCATCCAACCGGAAGCGGAGGTAATCGTTACATTTTATACGACAGTCTACAATGATACACTTCTTACCTAAAATACTTTAGAGAGGATAATATTATGAAATGAAATTAATACAACCCCAATTCCACAATAGTTCGGACGAAGTGTAAATTGTGAATGAAATCAAAATGCAATGACTTTCAGATCACAAGCCAATATGTTATTTACAGTAGAACATAGATAACATTTCAAATGTTGAAACAGACATTTTACATTTTTATTCTCAAAATGAGCTTCTTTCAAATTTTCTGGCTGCAGCAGGTCTCCAAAAAGTTGGTACCCAAGCAAAAAAGGGCTGAAAAAGCAGTTGTTACAGAAGAGAATCAGCTGAAAGAACATTTAGCAAGTCATTAAGTTAACTGGCATCAGGTGTGTAACATGATTAGCTTTATAAGGGATGTCTTAGAGAGGCTGAGTCTCTCAGAAGTAAAGATGGCCAGAGGCTCTCCAACCTGTGAAGGCTTGCATAAAAAAATTGAGGAATACTTTAAAAACAATGTTCCTCAATGTCAAATTGCAAAGGCTTTAAAGGTCTCATCATTGACAGTGCATAACATCATCAAAAGATTCAGAGAAACTGGAAAAATCTCTGTGCGTAAAGGACAAGACTGAAGACCTTTACTGGATGCCCGTGATCTTCGGGCCCTCAGAGGCCACTGCATCTCTCACCGGCATGATTCTGTCTGACATTACTAAATGGGCCCGGGAATACTTCAAGAAACTACTGTCTGTAAACACAGTCCGCCGTGCCATCCACAGATGCCAACTAAAAATCTATCATGCAAAAAGGAAGCCATTGTTGAACATGATCCAGAAGCACCGCCGTGTTCTGTGAGCCAAGGCTCATTTAAAATGGACTGTAGCAAAGTGTCCTGTGGTCAGACGAGTCCAAATTTGACATTCTTGTTGGAAATAATGGGCGTCGTGTCCTCTGGGCTGAAAAGGAGAAAGACCACCCCCCCGTTATCAGCATTCAGTTTAAAAGCCAGCATCTCTGATGGTATTAGAATGCATTAGTGCATATGGTATGGGACACTTGCATGTTTTAAAATGCACCATGAATGCTGAAAGGTGTATAAAGGTTTGAAAGCAACATATGCTCCCCTCCAGAGGACATCTATTCCTGGAAAGGCCTTGTGTATTTCTGCAGGACAATGCAAAACCACACACTGCAGCTATTACATCGGCATGGCTTCATAGTAGAAGAGTCCTTGTGCTGAACTGGCCTGCCTGCAGTCCTAATCTTTCTCCAATTGAGAACATTTGGCGCATAATTAAAGGAAAAGTCTGTGAAAGGAGACCCAAAACTCTCCAGCAGCTGGAAGCCTGTATTAAACAAAAATGGGATCAAATTCCATTAGCTAAACTCAAGAAACTTGTGTCCTCAATGCCCAGACGCCTACACTCTGTGTTAAAAGGAAGAGGGGATGCTACACCATGGTAAATCGGCCCCTGTCCCAACTATTTTGAGACCTGTAGCAGCCATCAAGTTTGAAAGAAGCTCATTTTGTGGATAAAATTGTACAATTTCTCAGTTTCAGCATTTGCTATGTTATCTATGTTCTTTTGAGAACAAATTACTGGCTGGTGTGATTTGAAAGTCATAGCGTTTTGTTTTTATTCACAACTTAAACTTTGCCCCAACTATTTCGGAATTGGGGTTGTATTAAAAAATGTTTAATACATAGCATTGACAAAGATGAGGGTGTTTGTGCATGAAATGGCACATTGCAAAAAACAGCAATCATTCATTCATCAAATAAAACTACTCACTCAGTGCTTCCTCGGATACAATGTAACATTTGGTTCCCTTACGTGCGCATGAAATAGTCAATTAAATGTCCTCTTGAGGTAATATAATATTTAGGTAATATGTACTTTTCTTTCAAAAACAGCCGCATGGAACTGACATTTGTAAATATGCAACGTTTCTTCCACAAAATAAGCGCTGTACTTGAAAGGAGGGTGATTTGTACACATAGAGTGAATTTCAATGCACAGGCTGCATCCGTCGAAGGCCACATTCTTAGGGATCGTCACTTAATTCCATCCGCCAAACTGATATGACATCATTTCATCTCTGTTAAACAGCTTTAGTTTAAGTGAGTCGTCATTGATTTCCCTAGCTGTAACCTAAACTGTAACCCCTAATTTTAAACCTAGCCCCAAACCTAACCCTAACCCTAAATTTAACCGAATCCCTTTCCCTAAATATTAGTTTGGTGGATGGAAGTAAGTGACGACCCCTAAAAATTCAGCCTTCGAAGGATGCAGCCTTGGCTTTGAGATGCTCCCATAGACTTTATAAAAAGATGGACGCAGCACCCTGGTCTGAATAACGAAGCCCATGCGGAAGTACCGTAGAATGGCATTCTATTTAATGGCCAGCAGATGGCGACGTCGGTGATTGCAGAGAGAAGTTCAATGCTATAGATGTCTATGAGAAAATCACCCTACTTTCCCACGTGACTTTTAATTTATATAATGATTTTTTTTACATTATTTTATAGTAGCTATTGCAAGTTTCAAGTCTCTTTCGATATATCATGATGTTCATTTTTGTAAATTATGGACCCATAGACTAGAATAAAGGATAAAGCCAGAATATGCTTTTGGGGCGTGGCTATCCTCTGGTCCTCGTCCGATACGGTCAGATCCAGAGCCACGTTCCTCTCCGGATCTTCAATTCACGCTCTCGTCCAGTAGAAATCACATCCGGTTTCAAAATGACAACATGGCAATTCAAATAGCCAAAATGGAAGCTTCCTTTTTATTTAATTATTCATTTATTTATTTATAATTACAGATTAACAGCTCAAAATGCATCTAAAACAAACCATTTGTTAAAACCATTTGTGTAAAGAGCAATACAAGAAAAAAAAAAAACAAGACGGGAACAATTATAAGAAAAGGAAAGGCCAAAAGAAAGAAAGAAGAAAAAGTAAAAAAAACATTTCATCTCATGCTAGGGGGTAGGGTTTACAAAAATACATTCAATGCAGTACAAAGTTCCACAGTTTTAAGTGCCTTAAGGTTTCCAGAATGTTTAATTGAAAAACTAGAAAAGCACTCGGAGAGCGCAGACTTCCGCCAAGCACAACATTTCCCTCCATATTGCGACTTCCACTATAGATATTAGTCTTACATTTATTTTATCTTCATTTTTAGATTCCTTGACCATGAAAACATGGCAATTTGATTCATAATTCTATATCAACATTAGTTCCACAGCGTCTTGGCTGTTTAAAGATGTCTGTTGCATGTTTCTAGCTTCATTTGTTTTTGTTTTTTTTTTTCTTATGATGCAACATTTCCCCTCATGTTGTGATTTACACATAAATATTAGTCCTACATTTATTTCATCTATTTTTCAGATTCCCTGGCCAAGAAAACATACCATTAGCAACTGAATTCATAATGATATCAATATTAGTTCAGTAGTTATTCACGAAAGTTCGATCGAGTTCCCTGGCTTTTGAAGATACAGTAAATCCGGTGACACCTTCCTAATTCTGCAATATCTTGGCTATATAATGGTGTTTGCCGCATGTTTCTAGCTTCATTTGTTCTCTTCCTATAATGGAAGTTCCGAAGGTCCCCTACTTTAGTATTCTGGATCATAGTATCTTAGTATTTGGAATTATTCCATTTTCAGGATCAGTCTTTGATATATTGAAGAACATGTTCGAAACTTGTCCTGTATTTTTTTCCAAGTGCCCTGACCATTTTTGGTGGAGTTATATGCATAAATGTCTAAAATGGCCCTCCCAATGTTAAAGAATCCTTTAAAAAATTCCTGGATCCAGACGGAGATCCGGATCACTTCCAAAATCTAATCATTTCTTCCTTATACCAATCTGTACAATCCCTGGAAATTTCATCAAAATCTGTCCATAACTTTTTGAGTTATTTTGGAAACCAACAGACAAACAAACAAACAAACAAACCCAGGCAAAAACATAACCTCCTTGGTGGTAGCGTACAAGTAGTGTACAAATACTTATTGGAGCCACTGTAAATATATTGTCTGACCTCATTATAGAAGGCAGTGAAACATGGCTTTTTCCCAGAGTATTTACAGCGATGGATGTGATATATTCTCAAACAGACCAAACAAAACATTTTTCCAAAGGAAAGAAAAATTATTTTCTATGTTAATATGAATAAAATCGCATAGTCTCTGCCAAAATTTTTTAACCAATAGACAATACCAAAATAAGTGGACAACAGTTTCAGGGCATTCATTACAAAAACTGCATTTTATATCAATATCTTTATTAAATCTATTAAATGGAGACTTCCTTTATGGTAAGCTGAAACCAGTGGGTGACATCATAGTAGCTTCGTCCATCTTTTAATACCCTGCATCGGAGTAGACTCGCTGCGGAGGGTTTATTAAGCCAGTTCCACTCCGCGTTAATTGGTGTAGGATGGCACTCAATGTGGCAAACCCTCCGCAGGAACGCGCAAACGGAGGGGGAGTGAATAGCAACCGGTTTGGGATTGAGCCGACGACTCCAGTGAGGTCATTCCGGTGCAGTGCAAGACTTGTGATTATACATTTGTCCAGGAGAGGCTGCTGTTGTGCAATCAGCACATGACTTAATCAGCCATGGACTGTGGACAGAGGCAGCCGAAGCAATCGCAGCGCCGGAATAAAGGCCCAATCCCAAACCGGCCCCTCACCGCTAACACTTCACTACTGGATATAACTCCGTGAGATTTTTTCCCTCACAGCGATGGAGGGAGCCTCATTAAGGGGGAGGGTGTAAGAACGTGTGTAAACTTTGACCCAATTCCAATCCGACCCCTTACGGTCTCACTGACTTCGAGGCGCGTTCACAGGAAGTCCATGAGGGTGTTAGGGCTGTTCCATTGTCAGATCATCAACTCAAGTCCATGATTGAGCCCTTACTGCCCCCCCTACCGTAAATCAGCGCCGATGCTGACTTTGGGTAAGGAAATTACCCATAGTTCATAGCATTAAGTCAAATACAGGGGATGCCGTCAGAATACCGGAAATTTAAACAAAAAGAAAAAAAATTAAATAAACCAAAGAGCGGTCCGATCGAGGTAATGGGAGGAGCAAGACAGAAAAAGTTTACGATTAAATATTAACGTTGATTGTCACAACTGCGTGTAGTTTGGTAATGTGAAAGGGGGTGAGCGCTGTTCCATTCCAATTTATAGGATCTGGAGCCCTCTCAGACTCTCAGACTCAGTCCCTCACAGCTGACATCAATTAAGTCAGTGAGGGGTCAGGGCTTGAGTCTTCAGGGGACTGATTGGAATTGGGCCTATGAGATGCCCTTGCTCTTGATGCAACGGGAAGCGGAGGTAATCATGGCCATGCCTACCGATAAGTGCGTTGTATTGGATACAACGGCCTAGTTCCCTAATTATGATACGTTTCTTACCCAAAATATTTTATAGAGGGCAATGTACTTAAATAAAAATTATATTAAAATATTTAATACACTGCACAGATAAAAATGAAGGCGTTTGTGCGTGAAATGCCACATTGTGGAAAAGAGCAGTTATCCATTCAATGAATAAAACGACTCACTCAGTGTTTTCTCTGGTGCACATCTGCACGTTCATTTCAAAATACAACCCCAATTCGGAAATAGTTGGGACAAAGTGTAAATTGTGAAAAAATTAAAATGCAATGCCTTTCAGATCACATCAGCCAATATGTTATTTACAACAGAACATAGATAACATTTTAAATGTTGAAACTGAAACATTTTTATATTTTTATCCACAAAATGAGCTTATGTCAAATTTTCTGGCTGCAACAGGTCTCAAAAAAGTTGGGACCCAAGCAAAAAAGGGCTGAAAAAGCAATTAATATAGAAGAGAATCAGCTGAAAGAACATTTAGCTAGTAATTGCGTTAACTGGCATCAGGTGTGTAACATGATTGGCTATAAAAGGGATGTCTTAGAGAGGCTGAGTCTCTCGGGAGTAAAGATGACCAGAGGCTCTCCAACCTGTGAAGGCTTGTGTAAAAAATTGTGGAATACTTTAAAAACAATGTTCCTCAATGTCAAATTGCACAGGCTTTGAATGTCTTATCATTGACAGGGCATAACACCATCAAAAGATTCAGAGAAATTAGAAAAATCTCTGTGCGTAAGGGACAAGGCCGAAGACCTTACCTGGATGCCTGTGATCTTCGGGCCCTCAGACGCCACTGCATCACTCACCGTCATGATTCTGTCATTGACATTACTAAATGGGCCCAGGAATACTTCAAGAAACCACTGTCCATAAACTTGTGGTCAGACAAGTCCAAGTTTGACATTCTTGTTGGAAATCACGGGCGCCGTGTCCTCCGAGCTAAAGAGGAGAAAGACCACCCCTCCTGTTATCATTGCTCAGTTCAAAAGCCAGAATCTCTGATGGTATGGGGATGCATTAGTACATATGGTGTTTGACACTTGCATGTTTTATAAAGCACCATGAATGCTGGAAGGTATATAAAGGTTTTAGAGCAACATATGCTCCCCTCCACACAACATCTATTTCAGGCAAGGCCTTTTATGTTTCAGCAGCACAATTGAAAACCACATACTGCAGCTATTACAACAGCATGGCTTCGCAGTAGAAGAGTCCGTGTGCTGAACTGGCCTGATAAATCCGTCAAAGGAGACCCAAAATTCTCCAGCAGCTGGAATCCTGAATTAATCGAGTGGGATTGAATTCCAATCGCTAAACTCAAGAAACTTATCTCCTCAATGCCCAGATGCCTCCACTCTGTGTTAAAAAGAAGAGGGGATGCTACACCATGGTAAACAGGCCCCAGTCCCAATCTTTTGGAGACCCGTAGCAGCCATCAAATTTGAAATGAGCTCATTTTGTGGATAAAATTGTACAATTTCTCAGTTTCAACATTTGCTATGTTATCTATGTTCTGTTGTGAATAAAATACCGGCTGGTGAGATTTGAATGTCATTGCATTTTGATTTTCTTCACAATTTACACTTTGTCCCAACTATTTCAGAATTGGCGTTGTACAATGTAACTTTTAGTTCTGTGATGTGTGCATGAAATAGTCAATCAAATGTCCGTTTGAGCTTTGGTAATGTTTGACTTTCGGAAATCGCTGCATAGAACTGACATTCGCAGATATGCAGCGTCTCCTATTCCAGACACAAAATAAGTGCTGCACTTGGAAAGGAAGATGGTTTGTCAGCTTGCATTCGTGCAGACTCACTGCGGAGGGTTTAATAAGCCACTTACACTCCAGGGAGATGGTTTGGGATGGCACTCAATGTGGGGTATCCTTGGCAGGAACACGCAAATGGAGGGGGAGTGGATAGGGACCGGTTTGGGATTGGGCCCCAATTTGCACAACCACCTCCCAGCAGTGTCGCTTCACTTTTATGACACACCAGTCCAAGGGGCCTTATTTCTAAAAATTTGCGAGCGTGGATCTCGTCCTAAGCTATTGCGCAAACTCAAGAAAAGCATACTATTGTAAAAAGTATACATATTATGAAATGGTGAAGTCAAACAATTGTAATATTTCTGTGAATAATCGAGATCATCCTCAAATTTTGCAAACATGCACAATCCTATTAATGTTTGTGTTTTTTTTTAAAGCCACGTTTGTTTTTAAAATCTGAAATTGGCGTGCGCATCTTTTCTGTGCGTACGCGCTGTTTATAAATGAGGGCCCAGAGCAGCAACTGCTTGAATGTGAAATTTAAAGCCACTGAGAGGCTAAGGAAGGAAGTTCGCTCATCAGAGAGATTATGAAAAAGCTGGCTTCTGAAAGGAACAGTTCACCCACTGATGAAAATTCTGTCATTATCTGCTGTCAGTTGAAACATGAGTTAAGTTTATTAGTCCGTGCAACACACTGGGAGGATGCCAGCATAACGATGCAGCAGACTTCTTCAAAACAAATGAAGTCATTGGGAACTTTTTTCATCAGAGTTCTTTAGAGTCCCAACAACAGCCAAAATTACCGTAAAATCACTCCATGCAGCTCCAACAGCATAATCAGTGTCTCCTAAAGGGAGCATCCTATGACTGGGGAGCACAAAGGTTCACAAAAGTCATTACTTTCAAGGTCTTCTCAAAGTCTTTAGAACCTCCTGATAAGTAAAGCAATCAGGTGTTTTAGCACAGAGATAAAACCAAAAATCTGCACCCACTTTGGCCCTTCAAGATTGGCCACCAGCTTTTAAGTCAGTGAAAGTAGTTTAGACAATTTGTGACAAAAAAAAAACATGACTTAATCCATGAAAACTACACACTCAGTCATTATTCCTCAACACCTTATTCAGGCCCATCAAGGAAAACAGCCAAGCTGTAACAAAAGTTTGTCAGATGTCTACCTTTTTCAAAGAACCAGTAACACGCAATTGAAAACTCATTTGGCTCGTCTCTGGGTTTGTTACTGGCTGTGCGATTTGTTGAGGTTGGTTCTGGGGAAAATGTATCGACTTAAAAGTATTGTGGTGTGATGTTTTGCGGGAATGTGGCATGTTTTCCATATTGCGTTGCTGGTTATTTGAAAAAGGTAAACATCTGACAAACTTTTGTTACAGCCTGGCCATTTTCTTTGGTAGGCCTGTTATTGTGCATTTAATGCCTTGAACAATTAGTTTCCCAAACCATGCCCTCTCTCAGCCAGACTCAGGTGAATTAGGTCCCATATCAGGGCCTTAATTCCTTTGATTCTATTACCATCTCACAAGCAACATCAAATTAGCTTAAACCACCATGGAGGCCTGCAGTAAAATAACACCAAGCCAAAGGAGACATAAAGCTCCTTCACAGTTCCTGTGGTCCAGGATCAACAGAACTTAAACTGGAGGCAGAAAAGTCCTGCAGCCTCATTTAAAAAAAGAACTGCGCATTTTCAAACCAAGACATTACAAAACACACAAATAAGGCTTATGATTATTAAGAATATGCTGTATTATAAGATTAGGGGTATGGTTATCTAAGCAATTTTTGTGTTTTTTATAAAGATAAATTTGCTTTTTTCCATGCGAAATCCTCAGGGGTAGTGGCGTACGCATCTTTTTTTGAATGTACAGCGTTTATAACTCAAGCCCCTGGAGCCAGAGTACGAATCCAGCCTTATATTACTTCCACTCATAAACTCAACCAACTGATTCACCAATTTGTTCAGAGCTGCCCAATTCTGGCCCGACAATCAAAATCCAGCTCTGGTCTTCTGGCCTTCCAGGCAATCTGGTGAACAATTATCACCTCCAATTGAAAGTCATCACACCTGACTCGCAGGGAAAAGGAGGATGAAAATGAGCAGTTCTCGGCCCTCAAGGATGTGGTTGTGTATGAATAGTCCTTTTAGCTCAAGAAAGTTCCAAACTCCTTAAAAATGACCTGGAAGTATTTAGGTAGCAGTCATAAGTGAGTTTGAATTCTCTGAACCATCCTTTATGACAAGAAATGAGATGACACCGTCCCACAATTCTATGCGGCAACAATATTTAAGCGGACGACCATCAATCCGGCTAATCACGAATACAAACTAACATGATGGGCGAGAGATGCTTGATCACGTTTCCAAGTGCAAGTGCATTTGGATTTTGTCATTAGCGCAGTTATTTCTCCAAGCCGTTATGAATTCCCCTTTAAACCTTTCCTTTACCTCATGACGTTTTCCATCAAGATGAAAGGAAAGTGGTTAGGAATTAGATGAAAGGATGTAATTCTTTGAGCACTTGAACAGCCTTTTATTTGGAAATCCCAAAATTATTCTGCTTCCTGGCTGAAATTCAGGCGACTGCAACACCATACTGGGATGGAATTTTATTTTTTTTTACCTGGATTATCCACCACTAAATCGGACCAATCCACCCACAGCTACATTTCAAAGCTGCTACATCTTGTCGATGTTTGAATGCTGAAAAAAAAATTCCAGTGACATTACAACGGTCAGCAGGAATGCAATTTGTTTCTGCTGGGGTCGTCCCCATGTCCAGCACTCGGCATTCGGCTCTCACCAAGCAACAAAAAACAAAATGCTAAAATACAAACATCCTAAGGTCACATTCTCTTCCGTACAATGAGACACGATGAAGACGAGCTGTTTTTTGTTCACTGTGATTTTTATTAATATCACTTTCACATTAGCACAGGAGTCACATTTCTCCTCACTAAAACTTTATTTCAAATCTGTCCAACATGTACTTGAAGAAGCCACAAAACGGCACACATTTGAGTACACATATTTACCCTGAAAGCAAACGTGAGGCAAAGGTTTCCAATCAAAAATAATCCCCACCCTGTTAGAAAAACAAGGAACAAATTATTGAAAGTCACAATGGGGTTGAGCACACTAATCCGTTTGTTTGATTAAGAAAGGATGAAATTTCGCCTTCATTATGCAAACACAAAGACATCAAAGAAACATCTTGATATGCAGATGGCTGGAGAAGAATCTAGAAACACTAGCATAGTCGTCGCCAGCCCTGTTCCTGGAGATTTAACACCCGCAGGGTTTTCATTCCAACCCCAAAAAACACATCTCATTCAACAGCCAGAGACCTGCAGCTATCTGATGATTGAATTGGTTAATTCAATAAGGGGCCCAAATCCACACATTTTCAACATGGCATTGAGCCCTTATTGAATTCACCGATTCAATTAGCCAAATCAGATTTACCAAATTATGATGGAAGGAAAAGCAACAAGGTGGCAGATCTCCAGGAACACAGTTGACGGGGCTTCTAATGAAATCCGACTGGATACACAGACAACAGAAGCTCCAAGTGTGTGTGTATGCGTGTGTTCATACAGCGAGGAAGAACCCGTCCACTGAGGACCAGGTGCTTCCTGCTTTTATCAGCGTGCTCCCACATTAAACATATTAATCCCATCCCTTATCAAGATGTTTCGATGGCTGACAGACCCACATTAATGCCCATAAACACCCTGCCCAGAATGTTCTAGCAACGTCGCGAGGATGGATACAGCAGTTAAAGACTTTTGTGCCATTTCATAACTAGTCTATTTCACCATCCAGTGTAGAAATCTAGACGCCAGCAGGAATGCAACCAAATCAATATGGCCAAAAAAGTTGCTTATTATATATATGCTTAACAGAGGGAAGTTTACAAAGACTATACATAATTTTTCACAAACTATCCATTTATGCATGTGGACTTTTACAGACAGTGCAGTTGACCCATAGACATGATGTACTGGTAATTCCCACAGGAAACAGCTCGACTGATTGGTTCCTATCCAGTCAGCTCTCACTGCTGCCCCTTATAGCCACTGCACAGTTCATGCTAATGCCTCTGCAAAAAGAGATGGGCCAGGGGCCATATTCATAAATCTTCAGGGAGAAAACAACGCTGATCTAGGATCAACTTTACTTGCGCCTTACCTTACTATATTCAGTACAAGCAAGAGGCAGAGCTGATACAAAATCAGTGCTCAGATCCTAAAATGTTGTATGAAGAAGTGCCCTGATTTACTGTGCTTCCACAAGCAGGAGAACTACTGTTGAAAAGGCGGTCATTCTACCGTCAGGTTCAAAACCTCACTGGGGTTCACATCATGCAGGGAGATTAAACTAGATACTGCCTACTTTTGAAATACATGAAATACAACACTGAGGACTGGCGGACATGTTCTTGTGCTGGCGAATAACGAGAATGAGGCATTCTCTCCAACTGATCTGGCTTCCCACTAAATTCCTCCGCCCAATAGTTGGAGAATTCATGGCAGCCAGTCACAGCTCCTTCAATAACCCTGGAGCTGCCACATATGGTCATAGGCTCATCGAAACTGACCAACTGTTTCACTTTCTTGTGAAGAAAATGCGTTTTGACTGGCCGATTCTGGTCTGTGGGCTGTCAAAATGTTGCTGGACCCAAGGGAAGCTGAGGTTTCCCATTGTGAGCTGAATTACCCAGTCCTAATAAAACACTGGAGACAACTAACAACTTATTCTGCTGGGGTATACGGGATTTCATAGCAGCAATCTCGATAATCATATAATAAATTATTCAAGGTAATGCATGTGGACGATGTACACTTAAAAGAAGCACATAAACACAAAAGGGCTATTTTATAAAACGGAAAACGCAGCAGGTTGTTTTTACAGAGGAGAGCAGCGATGGTCTCTAATGTACATTAACACTTTAAACACAAGCACATCAGACAAAACGAAGGATTTAGATGAACTAGACCAAAGCATTGTGGTAAATGCGGCTTTAGTAACGCGCTACATTAGCTTGGCGAAACGTCGCTCCGTTCGGCTAGCAAGCGATGCCAGGTACACTGCAGCTAGTGAGGAATCTGTAAGGGCTAAGAATTGGGGACACAAAGTGCTTTAGAGTAGATAATAGCGGCTCTTTATACCGTGCTTCAGCAACAGACGTTTGTAAATTAAATCTTGAAACATATGCCGTACCTCAGTAATACAAAGAAAATAGTAGTCCATTTTCTGCCAAAAGGTGATCCCCCCCCACCCACACCACAACTTCTTGTATTGTACGGAGTACAGACATTTGCTTATCAGAAAGCAACAGTTAGCACCGGGAACACCAAATGAGGCTAGCCAATTCAGTCCAAGTGACAAATCTCGGCTCGATGTGCAGTAGCTAGATATGTGGACCCTCAGTGCAGAGCGTACACAGGCGCGCATACGCGTGTGTGCGTCCTTGATTGGTCATATGTACATGCGTGTCCTGTTGTTGGCCCACCCCCTGCTTTAAAGCTACCCTTTCACAGACAGCTCTAGCGATAGCGAGTGGTTTATAAAGTACACGGCTTAGTGAACATCAGCTGGTCCTCTGCGAGTGTTTGCAAGTGTAAAAGGGAGGGTAAGAGAGGTAACAGGGCAGCGCGGGGTTCAGAAATGGCCGTTCGCCGAGGGGATTTGAGGGGTGGGTTAGGGGACTGGGGTGAGGGGCCTTCATTCAGCTTTGCTGCGTTTCACAGCCCCGGGCAGCTTCTCTTGTAGCCTAAAGGGTAAGAGAGCACCACATTAGTATGTAACATCATAACTATATTACCATATAAGCAGTAATACTGCCAATATACTCATTAACATCATTAATACATCACCATATGAGCATTACTACCATTACTCATTACGATCATTACTTCATCATCATATTAGCAGTAATACTGCCATTATACTCAAACATCATTAAGAGTGCCTTTTTCTAAAATCAGCCCAATGGTGCCAACTCACCATCTCCAAATCTCTTCATACTTCATTATTATTGAGTTTGGGGCTGGGAATAGGGAAATCAGTCATGACTTTGGTAATCAACCCCTCCTCGGCAGAGCAGGACACACCCACCTTTCTGTGCCATATTAAGCGGTAACAAATTCGTCTGCTCCATATTTCAACCTACATGGAGGTCCCAAGTTTTTATCAGTTATTCTTGAAACTAGAGTTGGTGGACTGCAACTTGAAGTGAAAAAAAAATCCTGTGACCTACGTGTAGGTTGACGATAGCGCCACCTGAAGTCATAAGCAATGCCAGTTCCGACACATAGAAATTAGGTCCTAGTTCCAACATAGTTCAACAAACAGGTCCCAAACAAATTACAACTGTTTTCCAATCTTTGCATGCCAAACATCAATAATCGGCTATAAAAGTTTTGGGACCTTTGTGCTGGAAAGAGAATAAGGGACCAAAAGTGAGGTAGATAGGCGTGGCCACCCAAATTTAAGCCACGCCCACTAAAACCTTCATGGCCCTCCAGGTGGACCTTCACCAGTATCTACTACATCCACATACAGGGATGTGATTTGGGTGAAGTGAAATTATCTGAAAATTTAGCCGGGGTCTGGGGGCAGCGCCCTGGTAGGAGGGATACGGGGTGCAAAAGGCCCTCGAAGCTCCTAGGTTTTAGTGATTTTTAGTGCCCTAAGTATACTAAGAATTCAATAAAATAATAAAGAACAGAATTATTATCCAATGTATATTCAAGCCAACAAACACATGCAATCTTTGACTTTTAAGTCAAAATTAGTCACAAGCTCCAAGCTTGTATAGAATTTAATTTGCCACTGTTGCACGCAAATAAAAGTCAAATAACATTCATCGAATATAGCCAATATATTAATAAAATCATTGACAGTCAACTCCAAAATCATATCACTAAGTCACATGCTCATGGGATTTTATGAATTTATACTTCCCTGAATGTGCTGTGTAATAGCAAAAATGAAAAATAAGAAAATAATCACTGTAGATACACACCACTAATAAATCTTTTTTCTTTATCCAATCATCAGTAGAAACCATCAATGAGTTCTGTGAGTATTTTCAGCTTCCAATTGACTAAAAACACAATCCTGATGGAACTCCTGGAAATATGCATTACGTATTAACCCAATTAATAAGCCAAACAACAACGGAAAACAGTGTCACTAACTAGCCACATTCGGCTATATTCAGTGTCCAGTGACGCTCCATTTACATGAAAAAACAAAAGTGAAACTCGAGGAAGGGCTCCTCGTCGAGGTCCTGAAGCACCTTTAATTACTCGACGCGATTGAAAAGTTGCGTATCGTAGTGGTACCATTCGCTAATATTGCTAAAGGTCATGGATTAGCTGGGCAGTTGATAAATAACCAAGATCTAGGTTTGGAGCTAAACGCCCAGCTGCGTAAGCACTAATAACCCGTGCCTATGCTGGCCACAGTAACCAATTAATTCAGCATTCACCGAAGTCAAAATGTAGGGTGATAATGCTTAATATTAAAGTGTGCGAAAGTGAGGTAGGAAAATAAAGGTCCATCAGGTTTGTCGGTAAGCTTACGTAATGCAATGTTATGGTTTGACGGGCCATACTACCATTAATGGGAGCTGGCGAAGGTGCGTCAAAGAGCTAAGACGAGCACCCACTCGCACTCCCGGGGGATACTGATACAAACTGAACCAACCACGCAACTTACCAGCGGTGAACCGCATTTGTCTCGACGAGTTACATAAAGGGACCCAGCAGTGTTCAGCCTTCAACCACTAATGCCGCTGAAACTTAGGCTACAAGACTGCTTCATTCTCGCTCTACTAGCCGAATGGGCTACACAAAATACAGGTATAGGGACTATTAATTATTATCACTATACTACAAGCTATCTGTCATCTCGAATATCCGCAATCTCAAAGTTGTTTTTTTTCCGCAGTTTTGAAACTTGCCACCGCAGCCCCTGCCCACACAGCATGACATTTGACCGGTGTGCCTTAGCCAGCTAATTTGAAAACGGAAGTTCTGTAGAATGCATCAAGCATAAGATCAATTCAGTTAAAAATACTAAAAGTCGGAATGCTGTAGATATGAAATTGGATTTTCATGACTGAAAAATCAGAGCTTTATTTATTTTTTTAATTTTGAAGATAAAAAAGCGGAATTCCGCGAATTAGCGGAAAAATCCCATCCCTGCACATATGAACTTTCAATTTTGCCAATAAAAAGTATGGGACCTTTTCATTCTATGAACATATTAACCCTTTAATTTGTCATATTTGAGTATTTTTCAGTATCTGTGTACACAAAAATTGTTTTCATTATGTACATGCACACATATCTTTCAAGCAAAGTTCCATTTCATACTTCTCCTTTTAAATCAGAGTTCAATAATCCTCAAAAGGCCATTTTAGCTCCAATAAATTTTGACATTAACACTTTCTTTTAATACATTACGGTGAAAATGTGGGCACAAATCTGACCTTCTGCCTCACAAGGTTTTTCAGCTGTATTTTTTTGCCGATATCCCGTATCACACTTCTCTAATCAGGTGTCGAGTCATTGATAAATAGGCATTCCTCTTCCTTTTGGTGTTGGCAACAGGAATGACATACATAACCTGGCTTAAATCCATCAGCACTGGTCCCTTTTACACATTATCACTTGTTGAGGCTAGCAGGGGCCTGCTGTCCATGGCAGTACAAATCATACATGACTTGGATAAAGAAGAAACTACATGGTATGTAATTCTGGTTCAAAGTGTTTTTTTTTGCCAATTTCATGTTTACTTGACTGTTTACTTTCGCACGCATGATACAATGCATGTTTCAATTTCAAGTTTCTCTTTCCCCAGACAGAGGCTGCATAAATTTGAAATACTTATTTGACATGTGTACTGAAATGCCAACCTCCTGAAACTACTGTTCTCATTAGTCTTCAAAAGATGCCCCACAATAATGAATTTTTTGTGGTGCAGCAAAAATCGTTTTGGCATTCATCACCTGTCTTGAGCAGAATTGAAGCATAGCTCCTGTTGATCTCCTTGTAAAGAAATCTACACAAGGATTTATATCCAAGGCTCAAGCTCGGTTCTGGCGCCCCACTGTGTATGCTGGTTTTTGTTCCAACCACAATTGCAGCCTTAGGAATTTAACAAGCTGTTGATTTGTCTCAATTAGGAGCAGCTATCTTTAGAGCAGTTATTTATCCTCTTAAGCCACATCTGAAAAACCTATAAATGCCATGAAGAATAAAAATTCCATATCCACATTGAGATATAGTAGAAACTTTTATAAATAATTGAAGAGGAAATCAACTTAACTGAACATTTAATCAGATAACAGGTTCCTCAGTGGTGAAATTGTTGACACATGGTTGCAAGAACTAACAATTTAATGGGCAAACAATAGAGTCACACCTGTTTGGTTTCATATTTATTTTATTAAGTTTAGGCAAATTTTTTGGAAAGAAGCAAAGCACCTGTGGTCAACTACCAAATTTGGAGCTTACTGATTTTCTCAGTCTAAGTTGATCTGTTTTGAAATGTTTTTACCCGAAAATCCTCACGATATAGAAAAATAAGCACAGTATGTTCAAGGGTTTTTATTCTTCATGTCACAATGGATATGTCCATCAAAATGTCGCCAAAGATGGTACATATAACTGTTCCAAACATGGAATGCAGCGAATTAAGACAAATCAAAAGCTAGTTAAAATCCTAAAATTGCAATTGTTATTTGATCAAAAATCAGAATCATTGTGGGGCGCCAGGACCAAGTTTGAGAACCACTGACTAAGTGATACCCTTTCTTTCACAAGTTGTTGATGACTGGCCAGGATGGCAGTCTATAGGAACTGCATTTGCCATCACAAGGGACTTGGTGATTGTGGGCCATTTCATGTGTATCCAAACAGAACATTGACAGAGATGAAAAACTTGGTTAAACCTGTGGGATCACATGAATCAGATCTGAAGATCACTTTGGGAGAATTGACTGAACTCGAACTTGTCATCAACAGAGCAAATCTGACTGCATACAAACCAGGTTATGTGATCTGCCCTGGTCATTGATATAAGTTAAGAGTCTACTGGAGGCCTGGAAAGGCTTAAAATGTATGTAAATATGACAAATATAATTAAAATTAGGAAGCTTGAATGGAACTCCCAGAAATATCAACCAATTCATCCTGACAAAAGAGTTTTCAATTGTGAATCAAACTTGCATTGAAATAAATAGGAATGTATTTTCCATGTACATAACGTACACGATTTGTGTGTACACAAATACTGATGAAATACTCAAATATGACAAATTAAAGGGTTAATATCTGCACGGAATGAAAAGGTCCCAAGCTTTTTATTGGCAAAACTGAAAGTTCATATGTGGATGTAGCAGATACTGGTGATAGTCCACCTGGGGGGCCGTGAAGGTGTTAGTGGGCGTGGCTCGAAGTTGGGTGACCATGCCCATCAACCCCAATTTTGGTCCCTTATTCTCCCTCCTGCACAAAGGTCCCAAAACCTTCATTGGTAATTTTTGCTGTTTGGCATGCAAAGATTGGAAAACAGTTTTAATTTGTTTGGGACCTTTATGTAGGTTGGGACTAGGACCAAATTTCCATTTGTCAGATATGGCATTGCTTATGATTTCAGGTGGCGCTAGCATCAACCTACATGGAGGTCCCAGGATTTTTTTCATTTTAAGTTGCAGTCCACCAACTCAAGTTTCAAGAATAATTAATAAAACACTTGGGATCTCCATGTAGCTTGAAATATGGAGCAGTCAAATTTGTTACCACTCAATGTGGCACAGAAAAGTGGGTGTGGCCTGCTCAGCAGGGGAGGGGTTAATTACCAAGGACATGACTGGTTTCCCTATTCCCAGCCCCAAACTCAATAATTATGAAGTATGAAGAGATTTGGAGATGGTGAGTAGTCCACTTTTGCCAGTATTGGGGTGATCTTAGAAAAAGGCGCTCTTAATACAATACCATATTAGCATCACTACCATTATATTCATTACGTCATTACGATCATTACTACATTACCATATTGGCAGTGATACTGCCATTATACTCAAACATCATTAATGCATTACTACCATTATAGTCATTACAATCAACACTACATTACCATATTAGCAGTAATACTGCCACTATACTTATAAACATCATTAATACATTACCAGATTAGCATGATTGCCACCATATTACTCATTAGCATCATAGCAACATTACCTCTAAAGCATTACTGCAACCATTCTACTCAACATTAAAGCTACATTAACATATTAGCATTACTACTACCATCATACTAACGAACATCATTGTAACATTAGCATTATTGCTACCATTATATGCGGTAACATCACACATTAGCTACAATACTTTCTCTTTAATTCATTGTTTCGATCAGGTTTTGTTTGACTTCTTCGCCAGCAGACCGTTTTTCAACTTTTACGGAAATCTGAAACTTTTTTTTCAATGAACCACTGCTGATGCACAACAGAATTGAAACAGTATTTGTTTTAGATTATAATACATTTTTTCAGTGTATTTAATCCTGTCGTGCATTTGAGTCTGGCGGGTATGTTGGAGATAATTTACTTCATTCCAACATGCCAAACTTAGTGAAATGCAGAAAAGCATTCACATGCATGGCAAATCCTATCTGAGCCCAGATTCAACAGAGCCTGCTAACAGCAGGTTGTTGTCACGCGTTCCAGAACGTTCTAAATACCAGGAACCCCACGAAGCTGCAGATGGCCTCAGGACAGTCAGCGATGTCTTACTTTGCAAGCGTGGAGTCCACCTGTGAACGCACGAGGCCCACGTAGTGATCAATCTGTGTCTGTTGGGGGAGAGAGGAAGACAGAGGGGCAGGGGAGAGGGAGAGAGGAAGAGAGAGGGGCGGGAGAGAGGGAGAGAGAGGGGCGGGGGAGAGGGAGAGAGGAATAGAGAGGGGCGGGGGAGAGGGAGAGAGAGGGGCGGGGGAGAGGGAGAGAGGAATAGAGAGGGGCGGGGGAGAGGGAGAGAGAGGGGCGGGGGAGAGGGAGAGAGGAATAGAGAGGGGCAGGGGAGAGGGAGAGAGGGAGAGAGAGGGGCAGGGGAGAGGGAGAGAGGAAGAGAGAGGGGCGGGGGAGAGGGAGAGAGGGAGAGAGAGGGGCGGGAGAGAGAGGGGCGGGGGAGAGGGAGAGAGGAAGAGAGAGGGGCGGGGGAGAGGGAGAGAGAGGGGCGGGGGGAGAGGGAGAGAGGAATAGAGAGGGGCGGGGGAGAGGGAGAGAGGAATAGAGAGGGGCAGGAGAGAGGGAGAGAGAGGGGCAGGGGAGAGGGAGAGAGGAAGAGAGAGGGGCAGGGGAGAGGGAGAGAGGAAGAGAGAGGGGCGGGGGAGAGGGAGAGAGGGAGAGAGAGGGGCAGGGGAGAGGGAGAGAGGAAGAGAGAGGGGCGGGGGAGAGGGAGAGAGGGAGAGAGAGGGGCAGGGGAGAGGGAGAGAGGAAGAGAGAGGGGCGGGGGAGAGGGAGAGAGGGAGAGAGAGGGGCGGGGGAGAGGGAGAGAGGGAGAGAGAGGGGCGGGGGAGAGGGAGAGAGGGAGAGAGAGGGGCGGGGGAGAGGGAGAGAGGAAGAGAGAGGGGCGGGGGAGAGGGAGAGAGGAAGAGAGAGGGGCGGGGGAGAGGAAGAGAGAGGGGCGGGGGAGAGGGAGAGAGGAATAGAGAGGGGCAGGGGAGAGGGAGAGAGGGAGAGAGAGGGGCAGGGGAGAGGGAGAGAGGAAGAGAGAGGGGCGGGGGAGAGGGAGAGAGGGAGAGAGAGGGGCGGGGGAGAGGGAGAGAGGAAGAGAGAGGGGCGGGGGAGAGGGAGAGAGGAAGAGAGAGGGGCGGGGGAGAGGGAGAGAGGAAGAGAGAGGGGCGGGGGAGAGGGAGAGAGGAAGAGAGAGGGGCGGGGGAGAGGAAGAGATGAAGAGAGAGGGGCGGGGGAGAGGGAGAGAGGGAGAGAGGGGTGGGGGAGAGGGAGAGAGGGAGAGAGGGGGCGGGGGAGAAGGAGAGAGAGAGAGGCGGGGGAGAGGGAGAGAGAGAGAGAGAGAGAGAGAGAGAGAGAGGCTGAGTTCTCAGTCTGGCGTTACATGCAGACTGATGAGATCCCAAATGAGAAATGGCGCAACACGTGAATGACACAGCATGACTAGTTCACTTACCTTGTTCTTCTCATACACCAGCGGAGAGCTGAACAGGAGAATGTCCGCTGAGGGGGAATCAGAGGGTCAGTCACCATAAGCCTGTCATAACCCTACACTTCACGTGATAACAAATGGGTCCACTGAGACCTATATGAAAAGTACCATCTACCTTCCTCCAATATGAACCAAGAACTAGCATGAACAGTACAGTATGTCAGAAACAAGAACAATATGGATTTCAGTTTACAGTAAATATCGCTTCGAAGACAACTTTTGTGCATATGCTGATGTGCGTGTGCATGTATATGTGCGTGCATGTGTGTGTACGGATGAGTTTGCTAATGCAGTGGACACTGGTTTCTTACCCAGAATGAGCAGAGTGATGCCATTGAAAATAGCTCCCACATAGGTCAGCAGCCACATCAGCATTGCCAGCTGAGAGGGACACAGCGAACAATGAGCTCATAGCCTACAGGGCTAATATCATAACCTACACGGCCAAGATCATGACATACAGGGCTAATATCATAACCTACAGGGCCAAGATCGTGACCTACAGGGCTAATATCATAACCTACAGGGCCAAGATCATGACCTACAGGGCAAAGATCATTACCTACAGGGCAAATATCAAAACCTACAGGGCTAATATCATAACCTACAGGGCTCAGATCATGACCTACAGGGCTAACAACATAATCTACCAGGCAAATACCATGACTCACAGTGCCAAGACTATGAACTACATGGCCAAGGTCATAACCTACAGGGTCTAGAAGGCTAATATCATAATCTACTGGGCCAAAATCATGAACTATAAGACCAAAGAAAGGACATAACTGACAGTGCCAAGATCATTGCCTACAAGGCTAGAGTACAGACACGCTGATTCTACAGCACAGGAGGTCCTGACTGCAGACAGCGTGAGTTTTAAACAGTGAATACAATCCAGTGAAACTCTTTGAAATAGACCGTTTTGATACCCATTTTAAATGCTCTACAGATCATCTGAAGCAATGGTAAAAAGACTGATACCCACACACTGGTTTCTTAAAGCTGCAGTTGGTAACTAAGAGGAGAGAGAGAGGACTTGGCATGAAAATTTGAAAAAATGCAACTTTCGGATCCCTCCATCTCCACTGCACTCCTGCCCTGCCTCCAAAGACCCTCCCCCAGAGGAGGCTGCTGTGCAGTGGCGGCTCGTGAATTGGCAACAGGGGAAGCTCAAACCATCCCTTAAAGTTAATGATTGTTCATGACCTGTTTTCAATCATTCATTTAAATTATAAAAACAGAAACTGCGAAAACTCAACATTATCTGATGCGGCCAGTTTTCATTAATAACGCATACCTGTCAACTCTCACGCATTCGGCATGAGTTTAAGTGCCATTTTTACGTTCCTCTGCTGTAGAGCAACCAACGCGTATGTAAGACATTTTCGCGTGGAAATTAAGTACTTGTGCATGGAGGAGTTTGAAGCAATGGAATTGCATAAAGATGTTTCAAATTGTCTTATTTCAAATTTTCTTATTTCATTTAAACGATCATGAAACAAATGCATGGCTTCCAACCCCAACCCGAGTTAATAAAAGCATGAGAAGTCTGGAGTCGTAATCAGTATGCGTTATAAATGAAAACTGGCCACATCTGATTATGTGGAGAGTTTTCGTTGTTTCTGTTATGGTAATTTAAATGAGTGATTGAAAACAGGTCATGAACAATCATTAACTTTAAGGGATTGTTTGAGCTTCACTTGTTGCCAATTCAGGAGCCGCCACTGCAGCTGTGCACGCAACCTGTTATGCATGCGACTGTGGAGAGATTTCGCAATTTCACATTATGAAAACGGCCAAGTTACCAGCTAAACATAACAACACACACTTATTTCAGTTATTTTTTAGAACAGAAACTGTCGTGAATCCTGCTAAATGGCCATTAAACCATGTAGGCTATGACAACATTTAGTTGTGACAGACAGATACGTTACACATATTTATGAGGACAACATAACCGATAAGACTGCCAGGTCACTTCATAAAGATATTTTCTGCCACTTTCTAATAAAACGACGCCAGTAACGTTAGCCCTAGCATCCGAAACAAGTGAACGTTAGCCCGACTGCAACATAGTAACATCACATGCACTACGGAGTAGTGTAACAATTACAAGATGCTGGTTATTCGAACAGCGACTGTGCTTGTTAGCGAAGTTCAGTCGCTGATTTGCAGAGCGAAAATGAATTGATGCCGGTTAGGGCTGGGGTAAGTAGCAGCTGTGCATGTGAGTGACGCCAACTCACTTATTTGCAGAGCACTGCAGAGCAAAAATGAACCAATGAATAAAGCAGAGGTTCATCTGTCAAGCAGAAAAGTCGCCAACTCTGCGTCGGTTTTTAAACCTTCCAGATCACGGAGTTCCCTCCACCTCTGAAAAGCCACTCCGATGTTCACTCTTGTTTTATCCTGGGCTTTGTCTAATTCTTTCCTTTGTGCTTTTTTATCTTCTGGCTTCCTCTTCTTCTTCGTCTTAGCCATGTGTGCTGTTGTCGGTAACGGAGGCATCGGTATGCTTTTCCTCGCTGATGGCTGTTGTTACGCCATTAGTTTCTCTAAGCTCCTGAACCCTCTCACAGAGATTTGAGCTCGACCGAGCACTGACGTGAACTGAGGAGGAAGGGGGAGGAGGCTGTCTGCAGCGTGTGCATGTGCACTGTTTGGCGGCTGTCAGACACCATCCTGACTCTAATTGGTTCTTTTTGGTCGGTCCGAACGATTCTGCTAAATTGCAGTAGCAGCAGTAGGTGGGTCTAAAGGAGCCTTTTTTTAATTACCGAGTACTAGGTTTATGCAATACTGTTTGTACACAGTGACAGTTTTAGCAAATATGACACAGTTACTTTTATAAGACTTACCAACTGCAGCTTTAACTCCCGACAAAGGTTTCCTGATGAAAGCCCGAGTGTTCGAGATGTTACACACCTTTCTCTGAGCATCTACCTTTTCCCAAGTAGTTAAGCCATCTTATTCTACACCTGCGCCGAACTTAGAATATATATGTACACCTTTAGCTCTCTTCTGATCTATAAAAAGCATTATTTCAGAGGGAGTGTATGAATACAGACCTTGAGAGAATCTACCAGGTCCTCCACCAGGAAGAGCCTCCTGAGCTGCCGAAGAGCCTGGTTGAGGTGGGTCAAGCCCTTATCTGTGTACCTGCGGAACGTCTCAGGCGGAATGGTGATGTCCTTCTCCATCAGAGCCCTGAGGGGGGACAATCGGCACATTAGCTGAATACACATTTACACTCAGTGGCTGTCCAGGCATTAGCTGCACACTTAAGCTTCTCCCCCTCCAGCTCAGCCACACCCCCCCACCCCCAGCCTTAGCCCCTCCCCTCCTCGCCGGCTCCTCTCACTTGAATGGGTGTCCCTCGTTGGATTTCTGCACGGCCTGGATGACGGACTTGTAGACTCTGAAGGTGATGGTGACGCAGAGCAGGGCGAGCAGCAGGTACGACACCACGCTGATCACACTGCAGGAGGCCAGGGACAGCAGGGCCAGGAGCGACCCGCCAAACACCACACCCGACATCCGCGGGTCCCGCCAGTACACCAGCTCTCGCACTGAGGAGGAGAGGAGCGCTTACTACTATACACGTTACACACAGACAGACGGACACACACATGCACGCCAGTTCCCGCACTGAGGACAGGAGAGGAGCGCTTACTACTATACACATTACACACAGACAGACAGACAGACACACACACACACACACGCGCCAGCTCCCGCACTGAGGACAGGAGAGGAGCGCTTACTACTGTACACATTACACACAGACAGACGGACACACACACACACACGCGCACGCACACCAGTTCCCGCACTGAGGACAGGAGAGGAGCGCTTACTACTGTACACATTACACACAGACAGATAGACACACACACACGCGCGCGCGCACACCAGTTCCCGCACTGAGGACAGGAGAGGAGTGCTTACTACTGTACACATTACACACAGACAGACGGACACACTCACGCCAGTTCCCGCACTGAGGACAGGAGAGGAGCGCTTACCAGCATGCACATGACACACACACACACACACACACACACCAGCTCCCGCCCGAGGAGAGGAATGATAACTACTACATATACTCCACACACACAAACACACACACACACACACACACAGATCAATGACAAATAAGCCTTTTAGAAATGTTTACAATAAATCTTTAAAAATGTCCAGAACACATTTATTTGAGTGTGTTTTAACAGGTCTTAATGGTTGCAAAACATTTACAGGGTTTTAGTACAGTTTTTGACTGTATTTGCAATTTCACCAGCCAAAAAATGTCAGGTGGCGCAACCAAAAGTTTCTTGGGATGAAAAAAAGAAAAAAGAAAAGAAAATAAACCAAAAAAAAACACAGTTCCCTTTTTTTTTCTAAATGGTTTTTTTTTAGTATGAATACCCGAGAGTGTCTACTCTGCCTAAAACATCACTATTTTGTAGATGAGCTGGGTATTAACAGTAACTTATGGATTCTTTATTGTAGGGGGCCAGTATTTTGATTTTCCAAACAATTTAAGAACAATTAAACAAATAAACTTTGTTTTTTTGAAAGGTTTTCAATATAAAATTATGCGCACATATTAATATTATATTAATGTATATTTTAAATTACATATTTAATACATTTCACATAGTATTCACTTGCTCGGACGGTTGCGCCACCTGACATTTAGAGGGTGGTGCAACCCATAATCCATACTGAGGAGAGGAGCGTTAACTACTACACATACGCCACACACCCACACACAGAATGGCGCCACAGAGCACAGGGTGGGTGAAGAGTCTGGGGCAATCCCTCACATGATAACACCAAACTGGGACAAAGTGCAATTCTCAGTCTCTTACACACACAAACACACACAGACACACACGTGTGCACACACACACACGCACACACACACACACACACACACACACACACACACACACACACAGACACACACACACACAGACACGCGTGCACACACACACACGCACACACACAGACACACACACACACACACACACACACACACACACACACACACACACACACACACACACACACACACACAAGATTAGCTTGACACAATAGAAGAGTTGGAGCAGTACAGACCAATCTAAGGCACAGGGGCCCTTGGACTCCAGTGCTGACGCCCAGATGGACTCCACGTCACTGGACTGCCACCCTCAGAAAGCACAAAGCCCCTTGATTTTACATCGTGCTTGTGATTATCCTCGTGGCTCTGAGCTCCACTATAATGAAGCTGAGAGCAGCACACACATCTCAGGGTAAAGAAACTGTAAACCTGAAAACCTATTTACGGTGGACTGAGCCATTTTTCACTCAGCCTTTTGAAGACCACAGTCAGAAGCCTTGTGTTACAAATCTTAGAGGGCATCTAAAGTCGATTCTCAGACGGGATGTTGAACGTCCAACAAACTAATCACTGGCTTCTGTTGACATCTTGCATTGTCACATGACCAATTTCATTCATCAACCAATGTTTTGTTTACACGCATAGATAATCCTTCTATTTTGGTTCGTTTGTGCAGGTGCGGCTCGCTGATTGGGCGATAAACAAAAACAATGGCTGAGGTAACGAGCAGCAAATAATTTCAGATACGGAAATATTCGAGTGCAAGAACTGAAAAGTTGAGTTCATATCCATAATATGTCCCCTTAAAGACGGACACCTCGAGAATACGGAAAAACCGAAATATACAGACTTCTACCTTGTAAAACATACATGGCAGTGGAGAAAATTCTACTTTACAAGAAAGAAAAACAATAAACCAGATTACTTAACTTCCCCAGAGCTAAAGTCTTCAGCCCGAATTAGCAGCATTCCACTGCACGCAGCAGCACGGTTTTTCCTCCTCCGCTGAGCGCGATGTTTCCCGTCGGACGATACGAGCGGTGTGTGTCACGTGCGTTTCATGCACGTGTGCTCACACCGTTTTTCTGGTCCATGTGATGGTGTGCATGCACACAGGGATGCAAGTTAGCGTGTGTACCCATGATGTCTAACCAGTAATGTCAGTGTAAGAGGCAGTTGCTCGCAAGCGAATGAAGCTCCACAGCAACCAATACCACCAAACGCCTTTTACAAGGGACACAGTAAAAACATAATTACGCAAAGGTAGGCTATATCTTACTAGGCCCAGAAAGGCATGTATCCAGCCACTTCACTGTAATAATGACAACACAAGTAAGAAGGCATTGGACTACACCGGTACCTAAAGCCAACTGAAAAATACACCAGTAACTAACAGAAGCTTGTTCACCTTCCTTAGAAAAATATCAAGGCAAAAAGAGGAAATTACACGTGTTTTCCGCATCACTTCCTCTCCACCGAGCGGAGTCAGGCTTGAAAGCCCCGCAGGCTCAGCTATGAACAATCAGAGCAAGGCGTTGTGGGAAAAGCGCAGTCAACCCTGGAAGGTTGCCCTCAGGCCTGATTGCTTTGTTAGGATCTCTCACGACTACAAACCGCAAGACCAGAACTTCGGCTAGCAGTTAAATTACGTTGATCATTTGTGTGGACAAAACCAGTCACACTACTAGATTATTGCAGCGGTGTGGAGTTCATTACATAATAATTAAGAGAAACAAAGACAGCTGAAGGTTAGCATTGCTCCAGGAGCCCTGCCTGAAAAACTCCTTCACTGTCAACACAAGTAGGACAGGGGCGGTGACATTAATCCACCGCGGCTGGAGGGCAAAAGCACCAGTCTCCAGGGCCAAAAGGCTCATAACCCCTCTGTGATCCTTTTCAAACCCAATACGATCTATATAATTTAGTTAACTCCTAGTATGAAAAATAACATGAACACATTGTCTCCCCGCCACAGAATCCCATTTCCGAACCCAAACAAGGTCATGAATATTAACATATACACACACACAAAATTTCATTTCATGCAGGTTAAAATAGTTCTTGAGAAAACTTGTCCCCACTTCTCCTGACGGACAGACCGACGGGGGAGCTCCACTGCTATATTCCCCTCTCCACATCTTGGCAAGAGATAAATGACCAGAAACACAACTTGCATCATCAGATGAAAACCTGATCAAATTAAGGCACAACTATCAGCATGATGATTACATTATAAGGGTCTTTGCACCCTTCGTAACAAAGAAAAAGCAAGATGTGCAGCCATTCCTTCATTGTTACACTTGAAAGTTAAAATTTGTTCCCAGATCTCATCATAAACCAAATGCAGAAACGGAATATGTAGTTAGTCAGGAAAAAAAAAATCATGCAGAACTGTCTTGACACCATCAATCGTGCATGCTTCATGCATGCATCATCCCACCCAGAGCTGATTTATGGCGGTTTAAGGGGCATATATGGAGGCAGGAACAGGGATATGGGTGGGACACGGTCGTCATAAGGTTAGAACGACTTAGCCAGCTCAGGATTTGATTCTCAGATAGATGGCACACTTTGCAAGCAAATTATTGAATCAAATATTACATCATAAAATTACCAATTACTCATAATAGAACACAAACATGAATGTCAGCATGACCCACTGAATGCTGAACTAATGCACTTTGGGGTGCCTGTAGCATTAGTAGGCTAAAGGCACGAGAATAAGCAATGTTACCTGACAGGTTGGTTAGTAATGCAAGTGCTGCAGACATCATGCCGTCATCCACCCGCTCCACATCTCCGCCCAGCAGAGCCCCTGCTGGGGGCTTATTAAGAGAAGGGGAGGGAACATCAGGACCAAGTTGGGGTTCAGGGACAGTTTGGGGGACAGTGGGCTCTACCGGATCCTCAATGTCTTCCTGGCTGCTGCTCAACTCCTTCAGCGCACAGATGGTGAGGCGCTCTTGCTCCAGATTCAGCAGCGCAGCAGGAGGGGGCCCCGAGAACGGAGCCGCCAACTGGGGAGACTCCACTTGATCCGCGGGGCGTCTGTGGCGTTCGTCCGGATCCTTGGGTTGGCTTGAGTGCAGGCACTCCTTCATGAATCCAACGAAGGTATCAGTGGCGGCTGTGACCGAGCACTCCGGCTCGATACTCTCAGGGTCACTTGCCGACTCTGGGGAGTCCTCCAACACCTTGGAACCACATTCGCTGGCCGCCGCGGGGAAAGCTTCATGGGAGCACACATCCCTGGGGTTTGTGGACCAATCCACAGAAGGAGGGCCACTGAGGATCTCCGCAACGTTAGCGGGCGGTGCTTTGGTTACAGTCGATGTCTTTCCAACATGGGGACCAGCATGAAGCTTAAAGGGTCTCCCACTGGATGGACTGGATTGCGCAGCTAAAAGCTGAACATTTTTTGGCTCAGAAAAGTGCATCTCATCAGGTTTACATTCCTCCGTCAGTGAGCAGTTGTTTGGAGGGTCGTGGTGTCCGTGCTCAAAGGCTGCATAGGCCTCTTGTGATAGTTCAACGTTAAGGTCTTTTGAAGCAATAATCTCATTTGAAGACGCAGCCACAGAATAGTAACTGGGCTGGTCTGAGTTGGCTGTATCACTACTTTGCAGGATCGAGGTCACAAGGTCCACCTGCAGTGGTACAGAGTGCTGCTGAGAATGTTTTAAGTCCAAGATGCACCTCTCAGAAGGTGGAAGTTCCGACTCCAATAAGTCACATCTAGGCATATGGACAACCTCAGGCTTCAGGACTGGTCTTGACAGCTCGTCACTATCACGTTCCTTCACAACCTCAAACTCCCCTCCCTCCTCTTCCTCAATTAGGTCCTGCTCATTTATCTCCTTGACAGAACTTAAAGCCGTGGAAACCGGACATATCTCATCTGCAGTCACGCCTTCTACCTTAGGTAGAAGAGATGTGCCAGAGCCAATGGCCGTTTTTGACAAGATGAAATGGTCGGACACGTCCTCAATCACGGTGTCGTCAGACTCGTCCGAGCTGTCAGCGTACAAGATTTCTGCTTCCTCCTGATCACTTTTCCATGGATCATCATCGTCCCTTTGAGAGAATTGAGAGGAACACACAGGCGAGGACTCTAAATGAAGTGGTGGGACTGGAGTTGCCCAAGGCAGTAGTTCAGTAGGTTCTTGCTGCACATTAGAGTCTGGGGGATCCAACTGTTTCCGAGTGGAAGCTAAAGGTAAAAATTCAGACCCAATTTCTAAGGATGGCTTAGCTTGTCCATCTCCCCGATGGGCCAATTCAGATATTACCCCTGGATGATCCATTAGAGGATCAGGTACACACGGTTCCCTTCTTGCCTTAGCTTCATTGCCCAGGATATCGCAATCCAAGACTGCTGCAGTGCGCAGTGACGAGGTCTGCAAATGTTCATCAATGTCAACAGCTTGACACCCAAGACCCCTATTTCGTGATGAATCTCCCAAGACTTCAAAAGGGGACTCGGGTGAGTTGCAGTCTGGGGTTTGAAACTCGAGCAAAATCCTAGCGGAGCTTCGAGCATCTGAGGAAGGGCTTCCGTAGTGACACTCTTTAAAAACAAGGAAGTCATCACCGCTTTGAGCATTAGTGGACCCTTTGTTCTCTTCCCTATCCTCCCATCCTTTGATGTATCCAGTCCCCGGGGAGGCATTGCCCTGGGCAGAGTTGTTGTCAAAGGGACCAGAAGCTTGACTGATTCTGGAAAAATCCAGCAAAACACCAGAGGAGTGCTCAAGGATTTCCCCTTTCCCCTTCTTTTCCTCCCCACCTCCGATTAGTCCCTGTGTTAAGGGACCGAGGCTCCCTTGATGGACTGTTGGAGAACCTGGCTGGGCCATGGAGCAAAGGGAGGTAGACACACCTTCAAGTGCTCTGTGACCCTGCTCTGATTGGCTATCTTCTGATTTCAGCCAACAGCAACGAAGAGGAGGAGCAGCATAAACAATGAGAGCGCCCACTCCCTCCAACGCACTTACAATTAGCCAGTGGCAACCAACTCTTTTCCGGGAAATCAACCATGCCTATGTTTTCCTCTTCAGCATTTAGGAAGCACACCTTACTCAACAGTTGAACTATCCTTGAGCTACTGATTAGCTGAGGTGTGCCAAATTTGGGTTGAAATCAAAACCAACAGAATGGCTGATCTCGAGGAACAGGGTTGGTTACCACTGCAATAAGCCAATGTCCACACTTCTGGCTCCCTGGATCATTTAATCACTGCTGCCATGGTACGACAGGGACAAACCGTCATAATTTTAACATCAATGAAGCTTGAATTGGAAACCAAACTAAACTGGATGACCAATTAAAATTACATGAGCTTGTGCTTCAGCAAGACAAAGGCGATTTACAATACTGAACAACAGTTTTGGCGCCATTGATTTTTTAAATTTATTTTGGTCTTGGAAATTTTTTGTTTCACAAATTAGTGTTGCTGAAGATAAAAAGAAACGCAGATTTGACATAACAAATGCTAATCTATAAATAATTTGAGGAAAAAAAGTTAAACTATTAGGCGTGTTAGTAAAACGTTGAAGACCATATATACAATTAACATGGCCTTGGCGCACCTTCAGTCTCAGCATCATATAGGTTGTACCTGGACCGAAAGAAGCCATTCAGACAGTCTGTGTAAGAGCTGTGGCAGCTTGGAAAAGCAAAAACTCAATCATCCTAAAAGCTACAGAACTACAGGACGGTGAGCTTAATTTTATGGGAAAAGAGCAATCGCACCAAATACAAAAGTCATTACGTTTTTCACGGTTCATGGCTCTATATGGTGAATTTTTCAATACTAAGACACCTTTCATTTCACGATTTTAGAAAGCAATGTTACAGAATGTTTCCATGTGAGCCTAAAACTTTTGTACGATACGGCACACTTTTAAAAGGACTGACAAGTCTACAGCCAGAGGTGGGAACACAAACACACTCAGGTTTAGCAAGAACGTAGTGCAGAAAAAGCAAAGCCAAGTGCAGCATCACTGTAGCCCAAGCAGTCATGCATGGAATGGGTCAGTGCTTCAAAAGAACAGAATTTTAATAAAAAGAGAGGGGTCTGGGTGAACGCCATGTGTGCTAATTAACCCAAGATCCACGGCATGGAGTATCCAACAGGTGTGACTGAAATTAACCCAAAGCCCAAGATATACATGTTAAACAAAGGAAAACTAGTGTTTCACTGACAGCGAAAACTCCATACACAAGTCAACACTGCATGGATGCCTCGAATGCCAAATTTCAGACATATTCAAAAACATGTACGGACTGCAACGTAATGAATCATGATGAATCGATACAACACTTTATCGCTGGCTGAAAAACCACTGACCTGAAAAAGATCCCGAAGTTTTCGCCGAATTCCGCGACATGATAATGGCAACTCACAATCCCTTCCTCTCAAGGGCTCGAAGGGACAATCACAAATACATGTACAATACAATTTACAGCAAAAAATGAGCTAAAGTACATGAGTCACCCTGCAGCAAAAATGCTCAATGGTTATGATCTCATTTCATTTCCTACTGGCTGCATCAACAAGCATCCCATATGAAAGCACAGCACATGTTAGGACTCATAATTTGGTTTAGAAAGTGACCCTGGAGCAGCATGCAGTAAAGCAGATTTTGCCCCCCCTACCTACCCAGGGTTTTACCTTCTCAACTTACTGAAAGGCTCAGACTGGTACAGCCTCAGACCGCCCTTACATCCCAACACAAAGGCAATGATCGCATTAGCTAACAAGGCCAGTGCTTCCACAGGAATTTTCTTCAATCAATTGAGAGAATTCTCCCCTCCCAGTTCCAACTTCAAGCTTTGCCTAATGCAAGACTAATTAAGAGCGTTTCCATATGTTTCCATCAAGCGGTTGAGAGCAAATTAACAACACTTCGTAGGCGGTGACGTGCATGGGTACGCATGTCAGATAAACACGCACGTACGTCGTTGCAAGGCAACCTCCAAAGCAAAAATGGAGAACGGTCTCTGAAGCGGCGTAAATGAGCTCGCTACATCAGAGTTCGAAAAATGTGCTTACATTTCAGATTATACGCATTAGGTCAAGTCTTTTTCGCAGAAGTCAAAATCCACCTCAAGCGATTGTAAAAACTTTTGTGAATCAGAAGATTTTTTTTCGAATTATGGTGTTTCCATTTCCATTTTTGATGCAAAACTTAAAAATGTGTATTAAAACAGGAAAATGGAAACAGCTAGTGACATACATTATACATGCAAGAGGATTTTCTGTCCTGATGAGCTCACTAGCTACACTGCTCATCCGACAAATATAGTTTTAGCATCGGCACCGCTAGCCTTTCTTTGTGGAAAAAAATTTCAAGAAAGTGGTAGAAAAAATGCATAGGAAGCTGAAGAGAGCCCAACACAGGCTGATTCCTGAGAAGGATCCATTTCACATCACAAAAAGGCTGATAACTACCCCAAGCTCAAGGCAAAAACTTCCAATGAAACTCCTGAAAACAAGTAGCTCTTGACTCCAGAATGATCCAGCCAACAAAGCCCCAAAGCCCAGATTGAAATTTTTTTGAAAACCTGCAGTATGATCAGAAAATTGAGGGCAAAATATGCTCAAAACTCCTTAAAAATAACTGACTTGGGTGGCTGGGGAGTGAGAGATCCTGAGAGATCTTGCCACTGCTGTTTTTTTTTTATATCAGGAGGAAAAGAATCGTCGTAGACCGACATTTCATTTTATGGAATAAAAATAACATTTCTATATGATAATTTTACTTTACCACATCGTTAAAGTACCAAAGGAGTTGTGTCGCAGTTTCTGCCACGATAACTGGCCAGTACACGCTACTACCAGGCTAAGTGAACTCACTTTCGATTAGATCTAGCAAACTGCAGAAGTCAGCAGACACACTGCCCGCTGAAGCATGAATTCGATCCAAACAAGAACCTCGATCTGCAGAAGAGACTAATCTGGTTTGGAGACAGTGACATTAAGACCCACCAGTTCAGAGAATTACAAGGCCTAACTTGGTTTAAAAGTTAAAGGCAACTTCTACACAAGCAGTGTAGTGAAGCGGTAGGTTCTCAGGTGTTCAGAAAGTCACAAAAAACTAATCTCAAAATCAGAAGTCCCTTGCTGGTTATTACCAAATCACCTCAGCAAAGGACTGGGAGAGGAATGTTTGGCATGCACCTGATTGAGGCTCCACGGTTTACTTTCAATAAGCCACTACGCTCAAAGCCATGAGCAATCCTTTCAGAGCAAATCTGGAAACAATGGAGCCTTCTTCCTCTGACCTCAATACATTCGTGAAATCTGAAAAGGGTCAAGTTCAACTGCAGTGCCACTTCACAGCATGGAGAAACCACCACTATCCACCCTTAATTGTGCCAACACCCATAAGTACCAAGGCTCTGGAAAAACTACCACTAAGCTTAAAGGTCTACTAAGTTAGAGAAAAAAATGCTGTAGACATGTATTATTGCCTGTAATTCACAAATCCAGCATTTAACTTTGTAATTGTATGTCATATTGGCAAAAAAATGAAGAAACTAGACACTTTGAGACCTCTCCTTAAAACTCGTGAGTGATTGGCTAATCGGCTGCCACGTATGAGAAGTAAGTTGCACCGGTGCTAGTGCAGAAAATGACTTGTTTCACTCCTTAGTACAACAGCCAATTTGTGAAAGAAAGACAAGTTATAGTTATCTTATTTCGGACAAATATTCTTATCGATACATTTTCTACATACCCAATGAAATGATTAGACACAAACTGCTCAGATTTTGTGGGTTTTTAACTTTTTTGCGAACAAAGCTCTGATCTCATCTGGGATTGCAAAACGAAAAATTTGCATTGGTCGTGAACGCGTGTGAAATCATTTTACGCATTCTTGCATTATATACTCTTCAAAATGAGTGGTAATTTTAGACTTCGAACATAGTAAGCGACTGTGCGGCAACTTTCTACTCGCATGGCCCAGTCGCTTGTGTTTATGTTTGGGTTTCGCTTTCAGATATGTGCCGTACTAAATTCCTAGCAGTCCCTGGTGACTAAGATCACGATATGGCCAGTGTTTCAGAAACAAACATAAATGCAAAATTTGAATTATCATCATCATCAACAACAACAACAATGATCAACGATGCTAAGTTACTAAAAAAGCAACGTAAACACAAGCTCACTTGTCAGCTCGTCTTCACAGCACTCTTACATAGACATTAACACCGAAGCCGTACAGCAGGGCTGGGCCGTGGGCTACCCGCGCCAGACCCTGCGAGGTACCAGCTGAGCAGGTGGGGAGTTGGCACGAGAATAGATCTCAGAGATGCCAAGTCTCAAGCATTCAACGCAGGTCCTACCCCTTTTTTTCGGCTTATTCACCGTAGTCCGCAATTATTCAATGAAAGCTTTTAATGAGATTCCCACGCGGAATTACAATCCGTGTGCATTGAAGTTTCAGTTTCACTTGCGTAAAGGTGGACCTCACCACAAGCAACATGGAAAGAGATTATGACTCTGGAATTCTCCTGCTTCTCTTTACTCAGGGAAAAGAAACAATGCATGTGTTTCATGATCGTTTAAATTGTTTTAATGAATCAAGACCATCAGAAACGTCCTTATGCAATTCCATTGCTTTCAATCCTTCAGTAAAGACAAGCATGAGAATTCCCGAGTCATAATCGATTTCCGCGTCACTAGTTAGGAAATCCACCGTAATGCACATGAAACTGATTAACTTAATGCAAACTACGACACAGGAAGGTGAATGCCAGTAAGAGGCGAGAGACTCTACCGAACGCGTGAGATTTGGCATCTCTTTTTTGGGAAGTTATGTAAACTCACACCATCGTTTAAAGTCTTTTTACAGCCTACTACTACACACCTATTCGGCATGATGATGAATGTTATCTCAAAATCAACAACATCAAGGTGAAATCAATTATCAGTATAGAACAAACCACTAGTCGATCAGCTGGGAACGTTTGCAACGTACTTTTCACACGTCACGAGGTCTGTGTGCAACTACTTTTTTGAGGGATGGGGCGTAGGACTGTACAAACCAGCTAAATTTTAGTTTTCAAATAATGATAAAAAGTTACAGAAAGCATTTACAAATGTGTGATGCATATTAATTTGCTACATATGATCCATTTCTTCGAAAAATAGCCAAAAAATTATCTCACTGAGTGAACCGTTAAAACCTCCTATTATGTCACCAGGTGCACAGCTAATTGGTTATTACAAGCCATTTCAAAACCTTTTCCCTCTTGACATCACATGGGGAAGTAACCAACAAGAAGAAGCCAAGGCAAGATCACCATCAGCCAAGCAGTCAGATTTCATTATTCTGGGTGGTCACTCCCCCTTGTGATGTCAGGTAGGGGAGACTTTGAACTGGCTCATAAGGGCTAATTAACTGGGCACCTGGTGGCATAATAAGGGACCTTGGAATACACACTGTATACATAGCTTTTTTCCTCAGTGCCTACAGTTAGTAAGAGTAAGCAAGGGTCAATCTCCCCAGAACAGGTTACGGCCTTTCTAAGGAGCCCAACCGTTACACTAAATTATTGAGAGTTCAACCACTAACCTTCTGAGTCCAGGTTAGACACCTTCATCTCAAGGCCACAAGCTACACTGTGGAAACTGGCTCCAGAAAAAATGCAATACTGAAGCTCCACCCCCAGGTCCCAGACCAAACAACCTCAATGCTCTTCAGCACTCGGGACATCTAGTCAAAACATTCCCACAACTGGCAATACAATGCATCAATAAGTGCTTGTTCTCGTTGGCATACAATGAGGTCTTTCTTCCCCGGGTAAATACATTTTGAGTGCAGACAATGACTTCAACACAAAACGGACAACAAAGAGGCAAGCTCTGAAGGCCATTTTCGCCACCAAAGTGGGCCCAATGTGCTGCTCTTTCCTCAGGGATAGGAAATCAAAAGGGCAGAGGGCAAAACTGCCCTCATAATTCTCAAACTGTCCCTGATAGCACAAGGCATTGGGCACATAAATGGCTGTTTTTTCCTCAGTTATTCTGGAATGATCCCAAATTGGGGTTTGTCATAGAGAATATTGTCTTATGTTGTGGAGAAATGCTGCTGGCCCACGAAGTAGCTTGGGAACCCTGTTTTTTAGCTCCTTGCTAGCCAACAGAGAATTGCTGCTTTGTAAATTGCACCATTCCTTCTGAAATGCACCTGGATTGTAACCAGTGTAAAATGTCACAATGTAACATTCATACCTTGTCTTACTTCTGACCTCCCTATACAGAACACCACTGGAACGATCATAAATACCATAGTCTACCTCTGTCTACAGTATTTCTGCATTAAAACATCACCAGAGAATTTTTCATACAAAATTAAATAACATTAAATTATGGATTCAGAGCCACTTTTGTGTTGCCTCCATTCTGCATGGTTGCTAGGTGCCGTTACCATGGCTCTGGGGAATGACAAAACCAAAACCAACCATCTGGACTCCAGGCTGCTGCCAATGGAGTGATCATGGTTTGGGCAGCTTAATAACTCCAATGTGGACATGTCTCTCGAAAATCTGTATACCAAAAACTAACCTGAATTAACAATGGTGTCAAGCAACTGACTGGTTTTCTAGAGGAAGTCATTATGCAACTGCCAGTCCAGACGACCTAAAGTAGGAAAAATGCCATCTGGTGCCACACAACTGGAGGCCCATATCCCTCACCAACATTGATGTTTATAGTGAGATTCTTATTGTAGTTGGGTGAAAGAGCAGGTCCCCCACTCTGGGCGTGCGTGAAATCATGGTGATGAGAAATTCCAAGAACATGCCTTCTACCACCTCAAGTTGGTTGGGCAAGACAATGCTGACTGCAAACTTGTCAGTCTGCACTGAACTGAAACCTGGTGATTGGAATCACTTGGAAATAAAATGAGCAAATAAAAATTAAGAGCAGCATTAAACAGATGAGCAGACAAAACAGTGGCTTGGGTGCTCAACAAAAACAGAGCAAGGGGTCATGCAGAAGCTCAGTCAGCAGCCGAGAGCAGCATTCAGCAGCTGACAGCAGGAGTAAGCAGCCGAGAGCAGTAGTAAGCAGCAAAGAGCAGCATTCAGCAGCCGAGAGCAGGAGTCAGCAGTCAAAGCCAGCAGACTCCGCCCTCCCACACCTCCCACACAGAGCCACACGCCTTCTGACTGTCCGCAGCTACAACAGTATTCCGAAAAGGAGCCTCAGCTGGAATAAATGACCAATTTAAATGCAGAGGATGGGAAATTGCTACAATAGTTAGCCTACTAGCCAACCTTTCACTCAATAGCTCACCCATTTTAGCTTAACTATTTAAATGAAAGGTAATTTTCATAGATTTTACAGATGGTCATGTCATTCCCAACCAATTTCCTGCCCACCACAAAAAAAAAAAAAAAAAAAAAAAAAAAAAAAAAAAAGGATGTGCTCTTTGTGGGACTAGATACCAAACCCTACCTCTTCAGGTTGTTTATACTTTGGTTCTGAAAAGAAGCATTGGTAACTGACAAGTTGTGATTGGTCACTGTAGTACACGGCACCCCAAAAAAAGACTGCGCATTAGCCAAACAAGAGCTCAGCATCTCCATTTTAAAATATAAGAGGGGGAAGGGGGTTTATAGCTGGGGAGTCAAACGTCAGTCCTGGAGGGCCATGGTGTCTGTGGGCTCCTGCAGTCTCTGTCCAATCAGCATCCAATTATTGCCTTGTGAACAAGGTATAAGGACCCTTTCAGCTATCCGTGACTTAAATAAATACCTTAAGCATAAAAACACTAGTAGACACAGCAACCCTCCAGGAGTGAAGTCTTTACAACTCTGGTTTACAGGTCTTTATTTTAAAAGTCATGAGGTCCCAGGGGGCGGAGTGGAGGTGGAGGAGGCAACACAAGATGGAGTGAGTGAAAGCAACAGCCCAGTAAAGAGAGAGAAAGAGAGAGAGCGTAGCAGGGGACAGACGACAGGCAGCCAGCCAGCAGTGTTAGAAAAGCAGACACTTGCCTTGTGGAGACTGAATGAGAGCTACAGGCGAAGAGGACAGAAAGGAATCTGTGAAAATAAAAATACAGGAAGACAAGAGGATGAGAATCTCGCTGCATGACTGACCATCCAAACCACCAACAGCAGCTTCAAGTGTCCCGCTAAAATTAAGAGCCCCTGTGTGGTACAATACAAATAACACACCTGACAAATCACAACTATTGTATCCCCAGACCCCTTCAGCAATCGCTCCCAAATTTGATAAGCCTCCTGACCTCACAACACACAACGCTCATGCCAAATATGAATAGAATCGGTTGAAATTTGTGGGGATTAGAACGCTCACAAGCAAATCTCTACAGAGGCGGCAGCAGTGGCAGACATGGTGCACTCGTTGGTCCACAGTATCCCCGGCTCGTTTTCCAGGGATACAACAATTACAGCTCTTAAGGGGACCTACAGCTTAACAAAATGCCAATTTTGGTTCAAAATTTTAGTTTTCAGACAAGAACATGAAGTGGCCCTTCAAATAGTCCGCAATATGGAGTCGTGTTCCGAAGGAAACATTCATCATGAACACTGTCTTCAAGGCTGGAACAGCTATGAGTGTGGTGACTTTCAATGATGGCCAACGAGGAATTGCCTCCATTCTAATGAAACTTGGCATAAAGGCAGGGGCACGCTCAGTGAAACGCTATCACCATATCGACAGAAAACGTGTGAAACGGAGTGAAAAACGCGCACTAGAATTTGAAAAAGAAACGTGCTCGACAAGCACGTAAGACTAGGGAAGAAACAGATTGAAGAAGAGGAATTTACTTATGAGGCTGGTTCCTTTTCATGAGATAAAAAAAAAATCTTAAAAACCAGCAAAATAAAATACTAAATGTATTCCTCCTGAGAACATTACTGTCAAACTTCGATCACATTATTACAGCCGAACTAAAAATCACGTTTTTCTAAGTATACAGATTTTCAACAAGAAAATACAGATTTCTCAGATACTGTACATCCTATTAACTTCATATTTGGCAGTTTTCTTCATTTTGTGATGACCCAAGTCTCCACTGAACTCTTTTTGCAATATGTTCCTCTGAATATGAGTAAATCAAAATATGCATATTTAATTAGCCGTTTCCCACCAAAATTGATTTGCGGGGTCAAAATCAATACTAGAGCATAGAAACCTGGAAAAAGGCTCTGTGGTGACATTAGGAATGTTATTTCCTTCACATTACAGCTGAAATTATAACCAAAGACTGTTTAGTTTCTCGAAGCATCTACATATACATTAAAAGAGCCGTTGCCATGGCAACTACTGATGTGATGCTACAGAAACTCAGTGTTTTAAGTTGCAATTTCTAATAGAATTATTTTGAGAATAATTCTTTGTATAAAAAGTGACTAACTTGGAAAAAATGTTTGCTTAATTAATCCAACAAACCTATAGTGCCCCTAACCAATCACACTTATAACAGCAAGTACAAGTGAACAGCACAGCAATAATACCCCTAAGCAACCACACAGCCCATCAAATCTTCAGCCTCATAATCAATTTATATTCCCCAATATAAACTACATGAACAACCTTCAGCTCCCTTAATGAGGCAAACTGTATCCCATACCTAATCACCCCCAGAGAATCTCAATTTCATTGATCTCCCACCCAGTCAAACCAAAGAGGTCCGAGCCAGCCCTGCGACAATTGAGGGTATCGCCAATTACGCAAAAAATGCCCGGATGTTGCATTTTTGTCCCTTTTCAGATGCATTATGGGATAGTTCAGTAAGCCATTCGCTTCCGGTCTCTATAGAGGCTGGGGCGGATCGAACGCTGCCTAGGCGTGCGTGGTTCCGCCGACCGCATCGGGTATTTACCTGCATACTCGCCCGTACGCTCGTGAAACTAGCGGTGCGCTTGGTGAATATAAACAATTTCCTCGGCTTGATTTACGTATGCGTGCGTGCTGGCCGAGACGCAGCAAGCTGACACTAAACGATAGCCATGACCTCAGTAACATACCAGAAGAAAATGGGTTCCGGAAGTAGCAAGATATTTTGCTGAAAGTGCTACATTCGGCCATTTTTTGCATATTGGCAATACCCTAAATTAGCCAAGAAGGAGAGAAGATTTCTCTTTTCATCCAAACATCTATTCCAGAGTACTGCAGCGCTCCTGCTCGTGCTTGACTCACGGCGCAAAGTGTGTCAGACACGCAGCATTCACCCATCACTGTGCATTACGTAACGGCTCAAACAAGGCCCAGCTCTCTTCTGAGGATGACACAATGCTAAATTGGCTCAATCGAGAAGCACAGCCCTACAGCTCTCCCAAAGCCCCAGCTCAATTACATAGTGCGGAGTCACACAGCCAGGACCACTGCAGAGCGACAGCAAGAGCGAGAGAGAGAGAAAAAAGCAGGGGAGGGAGAGGGAGAGAGAGGGAGAAGGCAGGTATAACAAATACTGTCAGAGTCCCAGTACGCAGCAGAGAGCCAGAAAATTAGGTACATAGTGCAATCTCATGCAGTGACCTGGCCGGGAAAACACCATCACCAGAAACCTGACGTACATTTATACTCAAGCACTATTGGCTGTGCAGAACCCATACATGCTAGCTAGCAGTCTCAGTGATGTCATAGCCAAAACGTGGACACGCTACAATATGCAAGCAACAAATCATCTCTTGGCAAATGATCCAGACTTCCTCTCCTAGGGCCTTATTTGTATGAATGATAGCATTATTTCACTGCGAAATGCACAAACATCCAAAAATGTTGCTTGTGCTAGAAAAAACAAGAGCAACGCAGAGCGTGGCAAATGCCCCCCTCTGTATGTTGATCAAAGGCATATTGAGATGGCCGCTGTGGCGGCCATATTAGATATTGCATGATGCTGGTTTTCGAAAGGAACCTTCCCCTTGCCACTCCCAATACGCCATAAAGAAATGGCATCAATCCGACAAGGGATTCTATAGTTATCCCACGGAAACGAAAAGTTGACGGACGGACGGACGGACGGATGGACGACGGACGGACAGGGTGTCGACATAATGCTCCCTTTCCTCTTTGGAGGGCGGGGGCATAAATATGCAGCATAGAGTGCAGTAATGATTCCAGAGTGAATGGGAGGGCAGGTCATTCAAACCGCTGCATACATTCACATGTACATGCTCATCAAAGTAGCAATTAAAAGGAGTGAGCCAATATACAAGCTACTGGCTGCAGTAACTGATGCACAAGGCCTTGTAAGTGCCAAATGAGAGAGAAATGAAAAATAGAACTTACCAGTAAAACCTTCTATGGTCAGTCCAAAAACACCAAGAACAGGTATCAGTTGGATCAGGCGTTCTTCAGTTTCCGCTGCGGTGGCCATAATAAATATCGTATGGGGTCATATTGGATATCGCACGACGCTGGTTTTGGAAAGGAACCTTCCTTCAGCCACCCCCAATAGACCACCAGGAAACGGCATCAATCTGACGAGGTGTTCTTTAGTTGTTGGGCGGAAACAAAAATCAAGTTGGCTGCTGTGGAGGGCATATTGAATATCGCACAACGCTGCTTTTCGAAAAGAACCTTCCTCTAGCCACCCCCAATATGCCACCACGCAATGGCATCAATCGGATGAGGCATTGTTTAGCTATCGGGCAGAGACAAAAATCAAGATGGCTGCTGTGGCGGCCATATTGAATATCGCACGACGCTGGTTCTTGAAAGGAGCCTTCCTCTAGCCACTCCCAATACGCCATTAAGAAATGGCATCAATCCGACGAAAAATTCTATAGTTATCCCACGGAAACGAAAAGTTTATGGACGACGGACAGACAGACGGACGGACGACGGACGGACAGACGGACATGGTGTCGACATAATGGCCCCTTTCCTCTTTGGAGGGCAGGGGCATAAAAATCCTATTTTATAATATGTGGGTAAAAACCACACGCCGTTTTACTCATGCAATCAAGATCAAAATCAACCTGTCATTCCGCTTATGGGTACAAACATATTAATTTTGCATGGTTTTTTTTTTTGAAGTCAGATTTGTTTTTACAAATCTGAAATCCACAAGGGATTGCCTCCACCAAGGCCCAACAATTGCCCACATGGGACACATATGATCGGCATCATCATGTAGCACTACACTAGTAAACTAGGAGGTACTTGTAGAGAGCAAACCTCCGCCAAGGCAGCACAATCCAAATCTTTATGAGTGGGAGCATAGTTGAGTTATCGCGTGTCATACCATTTCGATGGCTGCCATGGCGGCCATATTGTTTCACTAATTGCAGTGAAAATTAAGTGTCCATCCTTGATGTAATAGCAAGGCACCCACAGAATTTCAGACAAATCCGTGCATTACTTTTTGAGTTACAGTGCTGTGAATAAGTATTTGCCCCCCCTCTGATTTTTTTTTTTTTTCCCCATGCGTCACCATTAAATGTTTCAGATCATCAATTTTAATATTAGACAAAGATAACCCGAGTTAATAGAAAATGCAGTTTTTAAATGATGATTTCATTTACTGAAAGAAAAATGTATCCAAATCCACCTGGCCCCATGTGAAAAAGTAATTGCCCCCTAAACCTAAGAGCAGGTTGTGCCACCCTTGGCGACAACAACTGTAATCAAGCTTTTGCAATAACTGGCAATGAGTCATTCACATCGCTGAGGAGGAATGTTGGCCCACTCTTCTTTGTAGAATTGTTTTCATCAGCCACATTGGAGGGTTTTCGAGCATGAATGGCCTGTTTAAAGTCATGCCACAACATTTCAATCGGATTTAAGTCTGGACTTTTACCAACCACTCCAAAACCTTCATTTTGTGTTGTGTTTTTAAGCCGTTCAGAGGTGGACTTGCTGGTGCATTTCGGATCATTGTCCTGATGCATAATCCAAGTGCACTTGAGCTTGAGTTCACAAACTGATGGTCGGATATTCTCCTTCAGAATCTTCTGGTAGAGAGCAGAATTTATGGTTCCATCAGTTACGGCAAGTCATCCAGGTCCTGAAGCAGCAAAGCAGCCCCAAACCATCACATAAACGCCACCATATTTGACTGCTGGTATGATGTTCTTTTTATGAAATGCTTTGTCAGTTTTACGCCTGATGTAACGGGACGCACATCTTCCAAAGAGTTCAACTTTTGTCTCATCAGTCCACAGAATATTTTCCCAAAAGTCTTGGGGATCATCAAGATGTGTTTTGGCAAATTTGAGATGAGCCTGTGTGTTCTTTTTGGTCAGCAGTGGTTTTCGCCTCCCAAAGTTTTCTCCATTTGTGGATAATGGCTCTCACCATGGTTCGCTGGAATCCCAAAGCTCCAGTTATCTTCTGCCTCCATGTAACAATAGCATATGTGGTCTTAAATCAGCTTTTTTTTTTTTTTTTTTTTTAAACTCCTCATGCAATGCAACATGACTGTGTACACACGCTTTTCATGAAATAAGTCACGTGTAGCAGCTGATCTCAACACACACATCTGATGTGGCTGCTTGCAGTATTGGACAGCCCCTGAAAAGCCCAGAGTTTGGAATATAAATCTGGTATGAGGAAACAGCCATTAGAGTGTAATGTGACATCTTGGCAGCTTCAGAGCCTGATTAAGGAAGACCTGGTGCATCTTTTCCACCTGGACATGCGTAGATACGTCATCATTATACTGCAAACAAGACTACCTGACCTGATATGAAACCGCCACCGCGGTGGAAATTCCTCCAGTGCATTTAGTAAAGTTTTCTAGAAAAATGAGGGAGGCCATTGTGATTTAAAACACAATATCACACAATGGTGAGGCAGCAAGTATCCTAGCAGCCAGGGAGTATTTGGGGCATGGACAGTTGGTGTTTCAAACTCCACTGCATAAACAATGAGGTCAGTGTAGCTGCTGGGCCCTTGACAAAGGCCCTTAATCCCACATTGCTCCTTGGGGGATTGGCCACTGCTTAATCTCAGCCTTTAAATATAAGTGCTTGCTAAATTCATGTTATTACTGAAAGAAACTGCAGCCAACTGATGATGTGCAGTCACTTCATGTGCACAACCAGATGAATTTAATCAGATCGGATTCATGCCTGTTTACTAATATGGTAAACTCTCTTTCAAACGGCCCCCTAGCTTCATGAAAAATGTTCACCAATTCTTAATGTACATAATTGCACAGGGTGACAATATTATTCAGCACCATTACCTCACGGCAAGATCTAAGCGGGTTCCAATCCGGCTTGGGACCTTTCTGCGTGAAGTCTGCATGTTATCCCAAGTGTTTTGCATCAGTTACTTCATATTTCTCGCCAAGTTCAAGGACATGCATATCAGGCTCACAAAAGACTGTAAATTACCCACAGATATGTGTGCGTGAGTGGCCTGTGTGATTGATTGGCAAACTACCCGAGGCGGGTACCTGCCATTCTACCATTGAATGGAGGGAAAGGGCCCAACCCCACCTACTTTCACCAGAAGTAAGTAGGTTAGATAACAGATGTGTACTAGACGTCCTTGCTAATAGACTACGTCCCTCGGAACACACGGCTAATTAATCAGCGCAAAGCCCAAGGGTGCTTCCGCAAATAACACCTGCATGTATTCTGCATTAAAGCAGACCAGCTGTTTGCAGCCATAAACACTGGATCTGCTAAGAGTGGAACCCAGACTGCAGCCACTGACATTTAAAATATATAATACCTAAGAGTATCAAGTAGATTGTGTATAGACTAGATTTTGGATATGACAAATCCACTTTGGCCAAATAAAATAAGAATGTCTCCAATTACAGTGATTTGAAGTAGAGTAGGTAGGCTTTTTTTTTTTTTTTTTGCTGAAAATTTTTAGGTTAGGTCCGTGATCGGTCTTTTTTTTCTGTCACAGCAATATGTATTGATTAGTTGGATGTATACAGAATTCTGATTGGTCAAGATATCTCGCAAACTTTCAACTCAAAAACAACTGACGAATAGTAAAAACACTCGCAAACATTCAATGGGCTTTTCAGTAGCGACTCTAGACTGGCAAGCCCCACAGCCCATGGCCCTTCATGCATTCAGTCAATTTGAGTGCTATTTACTAAGAATGTAATTTCAATGAAGCAAAGCTTGTGTATCATTTGGAAATAATACTTATTTTCATTTGCTTTTATAGTATTTATATCCCTCTCTTTTTTCTTCCTGTTTTAGCGTCCAGACGAGTCTGATTGCTTCATCATTTGCTGGACGACAGCGAACACCTTAGCCTATCCAGTGAAACTTCAACTTTCCTGGTTGAAAGTTGATATTTGTTTGTGACGATTTATACAAATACTGGAAATAAAGAAATACGTATGTGCAAAATTTCTCAAAAACTGAAATGTGCAACAGCCACTCAGCCCAACAAGCTAGCAGCATTGCAAACAGCGGACGTCTTTGTGTACTTTATGCGTCACTGAATCCGAAATGCAGTAATAGTTGCCACCTAAGCCAGCCTTCGGGTAAAAAAAAAACGAACAGAGCGAAGAGCCGTACTCTTTTTTCTCCCAGTAAGACGGGGGTTACTGGACTGCTCTACTATCACTACGATAATGATCCAGTAAAATTTGGATGTAATTTAAACTTTGTCATCCCGTCAATATAATTTAATTTCTTAGTGCAGACTAGGATTAGCAGCACTAGATTACCCGTATTGCCAGACATAAATTCAATTTTGCATGATAGCTATAAATTTTACACAACACTGGGTGATGCAATACCCCTCCACTTTGTCAGTGAATGAGGCGGCCTTTGGCACAGCCATGAGTATGATGTATTATATAAAACAATCAATACTTTGAGTGTATTCACAGTATTCATGTTTTATTTCAATTGCGATGTCATGTTAAAACGCAGCTCAGTGTGTAATGTTAAGCACTAATAAGTCCGAGGCGCTAACAGATCAGCTAACGTGATTTCTGTATTTCTGAAATTCCTGGAGTATTTGCAATTTAGCGACCATCATTTGTAGATGAATAAGTACTACACTACTTAACTAGCTCATTCATCATGCAACTAATATATTTGACGGAGAAAACCAGGGGCTCCAACATCTCATAATCTGTAGTTAACTACATTATGCTAGCTAGCCAACTCTGCCTTTACCCACTCCGAAAAAAAAATGTGGAACTCTGAAGTTGCTTGCCTTTCCAAGCAAAGACTGACGTCATTCCTGATTGGCCAGTTTAGACCAATGCAAAATCAATAACAGAATATGTATGTATTGGGGCAAGGAGTATAATCAGGGTTTTTTTACCTGGGACTGGAACGCAGTCCCGGATACGCCGATCCAAAGCATCCCAAACGTGTTCTATGGGCGACATGTCGGGTGAATATGCGGGCCAGTCCAGCACCTGAACGTTCTGAGCTGTGAGGAACTGGGCGCAGACCCTAGCGACATGAGGACGGGCGTTATCATGCTGGAACGTGACATTATGCTATTGGACAAACGGTACTACAGTTGGTGCGAGGATCTCATCACGGTACCTTTGGGCGTTCAAGTTGCCATCGATGAAATGCAATGGAGCTCTCTGTCTGTGTGCAATCCCTGCCCACACCATGACACCGCCTCCGCCATGGGTGACTCTCCGGGCGACATTTGTGTCAGCAAACTGTTCACCGACACGGCGCCACACACGACGTCTCCCATCCGGGTGATACAAGTTGAATCTTGATTCATCTGTGAACAGCACATTTCTCCATCGTGCCAAGGGCCACCGGAAGTGTGCGTTAGCCCATGCGAGACTATTCCGGCGGCGTACGTCTGTGAGGTCCAGCCCACGGTGAGGGCGTCGAGCATGCAATTCTGCTTCTCGGAGGCAGTTGCGAACTGTTTGAGCAGAGATTCGTCTAATGTTCAGACCGACTGTCTCATCGGCCGTGCGTGTCGCTGGTCTGAAACGTTCACACAAGTGCACCAGCCGGATGTGACGATCCTGAGCAGGGGTGGTCACATGTGGACGTCGCCGTTGAGGCCTGTTCGCAGTGCTTCCAGTCTGTCGGAAACGCTGTCGAAGACGAACTATGGTACTGTAGTGAACATCAGCTGTGCAGCGACCCCTCTGATGCACATTCCAGCATTCAGCATGCCAATGGCACACTCCCGCATAATTTGAGACATCTGAAGCATGGCTGCGTCTGACAAAATCTAACATTTTGGTGTGGCCTATTATAGTCCCCGGCCCAAGGTTTGTCTGAGTACTGCTCATTCTGTCTGAGCAGTGTCTGGGTACACCGCACTCGTTTACTCATACCAATCATTACACCGGTGAAAAAAATACTCAATGTCTGAGCTGAACTCAAATTTTAGACATCAATCAATGGAAAAATTCCTTTTGCAAATGAAAACAAATGTAGTTGGCATTTCATAACGGCATACTTGAAATGGTGCCAATATTTCAAGTGGTGCATTTATGTTTTTGTTCAGTGTTTTTTAAATTGAAAACATAGAAAAATGTTTAGGGTTGGTCCTAATGGCGTAGGTAGGGTCAGGAAACCAAACACAAACCTATTTTTCATTTGGCCTTACTACACAGCAACAAATACTCCTCTAACTCATCTGTGGCGAGTCAAAATATTCCTTTCATCAGTGAAAATCTTAAACACACATTTGAACAAATGCGCCTTAGGCTATGATGCCAGTAATTTAAAGATCACACCGCAGCGCAATGAATGAGGATTTGCACAGAAAATGCCATGAGAAAGGTCAGACTGAACAAGAATAGACCTTCAATGCTTCCACAGCGGGTGTGACCTTTGGTCAAATGATGGGGGCCTTAGACAACTCCTCTGAGCCTCCTGCTAAGACACACCCAAGAGGAGACGGACTGTGGACCAGGCAGATTGTAGGGCTAATTAGGACGGTCGTAAGATAAAGCATGAATTCCAGCCGAAACACGTTCTGCACTTTGTCCACACGTCCAACGGTTCCATACAGATTCTGAGAAAATATGATGGATTGACGTACGCGGCTGAACTGCAGCAATGAAAACGGCACATTTAACTGCACATCTGTGATAATTCAGCGTACAAACCACGATGAAACGGTACACTGTACGCGCACAGTCTCACAGGGACAACAAGGTGAGCAAGTGCAACCACGAACTCTGCAATGTGGCCGACACTGGGGGTCTGTGATTACCGTGGTTTCCGAAACGGAAAGTATACCGCGATAATACGTGAATTATAGCAAACATGACAGGACACATATGCACACCTACGATGTCCTGTGGAAAGCGACACCGGCAACAATTATTGAAGAAACCAGAAGTAATAGAACAACACAAGCGAAACGAGCTAACACTAGGTGACTGAATGAGGCGTCATTTTTGCTAAAGCTACGCATTTTTCAGCGGAATAATTTTCCCCAAAAAAATTGCCCAAATGGTCTAAAGCGGTCACTTAGCCATCAGTTAACCAGGCCAAAGAGACATCTCTAGATCCAAGCCATTAGTCATTGCGTACATGAGCATGAGACACATGGCAGGAAAACGTGCCTGTCTGCAAACAGATTTTATTAAGTATATGGCCGAATAGCAAAATTGTCGGAGGGGCCATCTAGTTAATATACGGTCCCACATAGTTGAATTAAATTACACTGAAATCGGCACATTAAATAATTAATGCACATGGATGTTGAATTGACATTTGGCATGGAATCCCCCCCCCCGAGTGTTTCATTTAGGGGAGGTTTGTTTACAAGGTACCTGCCGGTGATGACAATGGCAAAATGCACAGCGACATCTTTCTACATTCAGAAATCATTGGGTATAGTGCAGTAATGCAAACGACCGCAACATTATATCTGGACTTTCCAAGCAAACCTGCAACCCAAATTAAGCAAGAGGGTGTAATCCACATGTGAAACATCAATTGGCAAGATACAGAAGTAACTCAATGTTAATTCCGACATAGGCCTGGAAATAAAATACTGACAGCTCGCACCGTTAGCCAGCGTTTCGCTACGTGCACTAAGGCACGCAGACATCATTAGACGGACTAAGCCCCAGTAGAGATGGGCAACCCCGCTAACATTGCATAGTTTATCTTGCCAGTTATTTAAGATGTTATTAGGGAGCAAGCTCGTAAAAACGGCTTTCCTCCGTGCAACGATGTTAACAAGCAAACTGGCTAGCACGCTAGCGAAGAATTGTGCGCACCTGTGCACGCTGGAAATGAGCGAACTCAGCAAGGCACGCTCACTGTTATTCGTCGTATGCATCGCAAGAAAAGGCACGGCGAACAAGCTACTTCCATTTACTGACATTTGGGAGATGGCTGATCTGCGTCAGCCAGTCAAGCGAACATAAAAGCCGCTTTCACACTGCACGCGAAACGAATTTTTCGCACGTCAGATTGCATTCAAAGTCAATGCGAAACGCGTGTATTCGCGTCTTTGCACTGACTATAAATGTAATCTGTCGTGCGAAAGAATCGTTTCGCGGCCGGTGTGAAAGCGGCTTTACTCTCGACGCGAACCGTCCAATCTTACCGGAAATTTTGGAAGCTTTGCCCGAACCTGCGGAGTTCTGTCCGGTTGCGGAGTCGCCAAAAGCCAGTGACGACGAAATCTGAGAGGATTGAGTGGAATCTGCCATTTTTACAGACAGTTAGGAAGATATTCTGAGGAAGAGAATACAGTACTGCTGCAAAATATTTTTTATTGCACAAATCGCTATTTCCGAGGTTGGCTGCAGTAACCAAGCCAGCCAGATTGTGGCTGTAGAGGCAGACCCCGCTGGAAGAACGGCGTACATGAAGCGCGCTCCCGTCTAAACGAGAAGAGAGGCGTGGCACGCACTGTGAATATTACAATATAGGAGTGGCCAAATGTCAAAGCCGTAATTTACATTTCTCTCAGGTCGATCACACTTCATTATTAAATTAACGGTGATCTCTTTGTTTACTGGCTGTTTTAGAAATAACAGATGATCATTTCCGGTTAGTTTAATACGCAGTAGTGTGTAGTGATGATTATGCACCACCACTGTCGTCTTAGAGGGGTCCTATTATTACAAACCCCAATTCCAATGAAGTTGGGAAGTTGGGTAAACTTAAACCCGGGTGAAGTTGGGTAAAACGTGAATGAAAACAGAATACACTTATTTGCAAACCCTTTTCGACATATATTCAATTGAGTACACTACAAAGACAAGATGTTTAATGCTCAAACAAACTGATAAACTTTATTGTTTTTTGGAAATATTCACTCGTTTTGAACTTGATGCCTGCAACATGTTCCAAAGCTGGGACAGGGGCAACAAAAGACTGGGAACGTTGAGGAACGCTCAAGAAACACCAGTTTGGAACATTCCACAGGTGAACAGGGTAATTGGAAACAGGTGAGTGTCATGATTAGGTATAACAGGAGCATCCTCGAAAGGCTCAGTCCTTCACAAGCAAGGGTGGGGTGAGGGTCACCATTTTGTGAACAACTGTGTGAGCAAATAGTCCAACAGTTTAAGAACCACGTTCCTCACCGTGCAATTGCAAGGAATTTAGGGATTTCATCATCTACAGTCCATAATATCATCAAAAGATTCAGAGAATCTGGAGAAATCTCTACACGTAAGCGGCAAGGCCGAAACCAAAATTGAATGCCCGTGACCGTCGGTCCCCCAGGCGGCACTGCATTAAAAACCAACATCATTCTGTAAAGGATATTACCATGCAGGCTCAGGAGCACTTCGGAAAACCATTTTCAGCTGACCATTTATCGCTACATTTTAAAAAAATTTAGCCTTTATTTAACCAGGGAAGTCCCATTGAAATTGAAATCTCTTTTTTAAGGGAGCCCTGGGTGTTGAGGTGGGGAGTGTTATGGCCCCAATTTGTTTTTACATTACAACACAACAGCAACAGCAACAGCAAGGGATGACAGACACAGTTTTAAAAACTTAAACACATTTAATTAAACACACAAAGACTAATAACAACTAACTAACAAACTAATCTATTGACCAAGATTGATATATATAAAAAAACAACAAATATTTACAGTCCCTTTGGTGGGTTTCCTGGTGATGTGCTGGGTGAGAAAAATCCACAAAAGAAACTTAACAGGTCTTGAACAGAAATGACAGGTCTGGTCACACGTATCCTTCTTCTTGAAATTTCTCCTACTACTTTACTGTCTCAATTCTTTTCCTTATATACTCTTTTGCAGACCCCACCCACATTTAGACCTCTTTTTTTTAATTTTCTGAGACTTGCCCCAGACATGTCCAGGACATGTCTAAACAAGACTCCAGTCTGAGCTTAACAAAAAAAAAGGTAAATACTGCCATCTAGTGGCCAATATTCACATTACACCTCCATTCCAAAAGGGAAAAATTTTGACTCATATAGGCAAAATTTTTCTTTTAAATACAAAATGGTTAAGTGAACACTTGTCTATATATACATATCATACAATATTCAAACACATGATATATATATACACATTCAAACACGGGATAAGCAATCAGCAATTACATTGTCTGTACCCTTCACATGCTTAATTTCCAAGTCAAACTCCTGGAAAATCAAACTCCAATTCAACAATCTCCGATTCTTGTTTTTCATCTTACTCAAAAACATTAACGGATTGTGGTCAGTGTACACAATCATTGGCTTTTCCCCTGTACAAACATAAACCTCAAAGTGTTGTAAAGAAAGGACCAGAGCCAACAGTTCCTTCTCTATTGTGGAATAGTTCCTTTGGTGGCGATTGAACTTCCTGGAGAAGTATGCCACGGGATGCTCAATGTCATCAGAGTCACTTCTCTGTAGGAGCACAGATCCACAAGCTTGGTCGCTAGCATCGACCGCAATGGAGAACGGTTTGTTGAAATCAGGAGATTTGAGCACGGGGAAGTGACACAGCAGAGACTTCAGGCTATCGAAGGCTCTCTGGCATGCATCATCCCAAGTGAACTTTACGCCTTTCTTCAGTTGGTTAGTTAGACTGAGAGCAATCTCAGCAAAGTTCTTGCAGAACTTGCGGTAGTACCCGATCATTCCAAGGAAGCGGCGCAAAGCTTTTTTGTTGTCAGGAACTGGAAAGTCCATGATGGCTTGGACTTTAGCATTTATGGGTGCCACCTTACCCTGGCCTATGACGTAGCCAAGATAGGTGACAGTAGCACAACCAAAGTCACTCTTGCTCAGGTTAACAGTCAGGTTAGCCTGGGTCAGGCGCTGGAACAACGTCTCTACATCTTTTAGATGTTCTTCCCAGGAGTCACTCCATGTGATCAGGTCATCGATGTACGCACCCGTGTGTGGCAATCCGGCGATTGTAGACTGTATCATCCTTTGGAACGTGGCTGGGGCATTTTTCATGCCAAAGGGTAGGACTTCATACTGGTACAATCCAGATGGTGTGGCAAAAGCAGAGATGCTCTTGGCCCTCTCAGTTAAAGGCACACACCAATAACCCTTCAATAAATCAATCTTGGTCAGAAACTTTGCTTGCCCTACACTATCAATACAATCATCAATCCTAGGTATTGGAAACACATCAGTTCTAGTTACAGCATTGACTTTGCGATAATCTGTACAGAATCTAGTACTTCCATCAGGTTTTGGAACTAGCACACAGGGTGAACTCCAATCGGAGTTGGAGGGTCTGATAATATCATGTTTTAACATGTACTCAACCTCTTTCTCAGCAATCTTTCTCTTTTCAGGATTCATCCGGTATGGATGCTGTTTTATTGGTTTGGCATCACCAACATCTACATCATGAGAGGCTATAGAAACTCTTTTTGGAACATCAGGAAACAGATCCTCATATTTCTTGATCAACCTCTCAAACTGATCTCTCTGTGAGGGTTCTAAGTGCTGGAGTTTTACATCAAGATTTTGCAACACTTCAGTGTTTGACAATTTACATGAAAGAACTTCAGCTTTAATTCTTGGTTCATCATCTTGAAACTCCCCCTCATCTTCACACGTTTCGACCATTGGAGAATCTGAAGTGACAGCTGCAACCCTAGCATTTCTGTCATGATAAGGCTTCAGCATGTTAATGTGACACAACTGTTTTGCCTTTCTCCTATCTGGAGTCTACACAATGTAATTCAGATCATTGAGTTTTGTTAGAATTTCATAAGGACTATGAAATCTAGCCTGCAATGGATTGGCCTGCAAGGGAAACAACACAAGGACCTTGTCTCCTGGTTTAAACTCACGGCTTCTAGCCTTATGATCATACCAAGTTTTCATTTTTCCCTGACTTGATTTCAAGTTCTCAAGTTGGCGAGGTCACAAGCTGCACACAGTATTTCCTTGAACTTGCTAACATAGTTTAACAGACTGATATGCGGCTGTTTCTCTTGCCATTATTCACTCAACAATAGCAAAGGTCCTCTCACTTCATGGCCAAACACTAGCTCATGCTGACAGAAATTCAGTACACTCCTGCACTGCTTCTCTAGCTGCAAACAACAGCTAATGAACACCATCCCAGTCTTTCTCATGGTCAGGACAATAAGTCCTCATCATTGTCTTGAGAGTGGAATGAAAACACTCTAAGGCACCCTGATTCTCTGGATGATAGGCACTGGAAATAATCTGCTTCGCACCTAGTTCATACACAAACTGCTGAAACAATCTGGAAGTGAAATTGCTACCTTGGTCTGACTGAATTTCCCTGGGAAGGCCAAAAAACATGAAGAACTTTATCAAATTCTTCGAGATTGCAGTTGCCTTGATGTTGCGTAGAGGTATGGCTTCAGGGGATCTAGTAGATGCACACATGATTGTCAACAAGTACTGATTTCCAGATCTGGTCTTAGGTAATGGACCAACACAATCAATGATGACCTTGAAGAAGAGCTCTACAAATGCTGGGATAGGCTGCAGTGGAGCTACACGTGGGTCTAACTGGTGTTCTCCAACTACCTGACATGTGTGACAGGTGTTGCAAAAGTTGGAAACGTCTTTCCGAAGTCCAGGCCTGAAGAAGTCTTTCATGATCTTGTTAACAGTCTTGTTAACACCAAGATGACCTCCTAAAGGTAAACTATGAGCTATTGTTAAGATCTCATTCCTGTAGACCTTCGGAACAACAATTTGCTTAGCCACTGCCCAATTTGCATTGGCAGGGATATCAGGAGGGCGTCACTTCCGCATCAACACTCCATCCTAGAGATAATACCCAACTGGAACTGCGTCTATTTCTTTATCAGGAAGAGCTCTCCTCTTTAGTACACAAATTTCAGGATCATTAGTTTGCTTCTGAATCAATCGCTTTCTGGACAGAGAAAAGTCTCCAGACACATCAGAATCACCAGACCCATCTCGCTGGCTGAACAGAGAACTGATAAACGTGTCTGAAAAGTCCTCAAATGGAGAATCCATAGTAGGCCGAACAGAGTCATGAGGCGAACCACCTGAGTCATGGCTATTCAATGTGCTGGACGGCACCACATCATCTTCTTCTTGAGCCTTATTGGCCATAGCAACGGGTCACTTCACAGGAAGGGTACAGAGATGGGTCTTCATCGCCATCTTCAGTGCTCGGCTGTGAAGTAAGATGAACAGGGGGAACTACATTGCCCCCAGCCAGGTTATTGCCTGGCAACAGAGAAACACCCTTGATAGGTAGACTTGACATAAGTCCCACCTTTACCTGTCCTGTAACTAAATCTGACTTCATACAGAATAATACAGAGCGCAGGGGTACAGATACAGTCCTCCCTTCAATACCTCGTACAACTATGAAATCCCCAGAAGCGGTCTCATCACATAACTCCAAGGAGTCAGCAAAAAGTGACTGAGAAGCTCTGGTATCCCTTAGGATATATATGGGGACAGGAGGAGAATGCTCATTCAGAGCCACAAATCCATCTGACACAAATGGAAGAAATTCCTCCCTCACAAAGTCAGCAGTATCAGGCTTCTTAGCCCCACAAGGAGCAGGCAATTTAGCAGATCGATAATCTACTAAAGGGGTTTCTAACCTTGTCTTCACAAAGGCATTGGGTTTGGCATCCTTTTCTTTTTCTTTCTTAGCTTTTAGGAACTAATAGTTGTAACATGACCAGATTTCTTGCAATAATTGCAAACTAGACCACTTTCATCAGACCTGTGACTGGATTTCTGAGCACCATCACCAGATTTGTCTTTGTCTTTGGGTGAGGAATCTTGGGTATCACCGTTACCTTTCTTCTGAAATTGGGACTATCTACTGTTACTGCTGGACTGAAATTTGGACTTGCGTGTGAGAACATATTCATCTACAAATTTGGCAGCTGATTGCAAATTCAGGGCTTGATTCTCATTAAGGTAGGTCTTAATATCATCCTTAACACAGTTCTTGAATTCTTCAACTAAAACCATCTTTTTTAGTGAGTTGAAATCATCCTTGACCTCCATAGAAGTACACCAGCGCTCAAAGCAAACCTTCTCGTTAGCAAATTCCACATAAGTCTGATTATCAGATTTCTTCAGACAATTTCTGTCAGTAAGCCTCTGGAACCAACTCATAAGCTGTCAGAATAACCTTTTTGATAACCTCATAATCAGAGGAATCATCTGCAGACAAAGCCGAATAGGCTTGTTCAGCTTTACCCTTGAGGACTGTTTGCAACATCTGGGGCCAGTGTTCCTTTGGCCACTGACAACTCTTAGCTACCTTCTCGAAGCACTGGAAATACTTGTCAACCTCCTTTTCTGAGAATGGAGGCACCAGCTTTACCTCCTGGCTAGCAAAAAATTTGTTTTCAGCTTCTATTTTGATTTTTAATTGCTCCATTTGGAGCCTTTCTCTCGGTCTAACTTCTGTAAATCAAAATCTCTCTGTTTCTCTTTTTCTGCTCTTTCCTCTTTCTCTCTCTCTGTTGCTAATTTTCTCACTCAAACTGCCCTTCTTTCTCTCTTTCTGCCCACTCAAATTCTTTTTATTTTTCTCTTTCCTCCCTTTCAATCTCTAGCATTTTTAATTTAAGTTCAATTTCTACTTTTGGATTTTCCACTGGAAACTGTTCCAGATCTCCAGGTGCAAACACATTTTCATCAATGTAAAATTCAGCAATCTCTCTAGCCAGTCTTCCTTTTCGCATGTCTGGTTTTCCCTCTTTCAGCTCTCACTGTCTGCATATTTCTATCAGTTCTGTCTTTTTAAAAGACTTCAAAACCTCTATGGTTGGTGATGCCAAGAAATCATCCAATGCTGTTGATCTGTCAATATATATAGGAAAATAAAAAAAAAACAATTTCATAATCTGATTTGTTAGATTTTCAATAAATGACTCACACAATGGTCTATCCCGGACGAGCCCCCAATTTGTTATGGCCCCAATTTGTTACGGCAAATCGGACAGCAAGGGATGACAGACAAAATTTTAAAACTTGAACAGATTCAATAAAATAATACACAGACCAAGATTGTTAATATAAAAAAATGATATAGTTACAGAGATGGGGTTGCTTTGTGCGATGTTATAGGTGAGGAAAATGCTCCAACACAGGCAAAAATCCACAAAAAGCTTCACAGGTCTTGAAAAGAGTGACAGGTCTGGTCAAATGCATCCTTCTCCTTGCAATTTCTCCTGCTACTTTACCCTCTCAATTTTTCTCCTAATATACTCTTTTCCAGCCCCCTCCCACCTTTCAGACTTTTTTTTTATATTCTCCGGGACTTTCCCCTCTCAGACATGCCCAGGACATGCCCAAAACCTAACTCCAGACGGATTTAACAAAAAAAGTCAATACTGCCATCTAGTGTCTTCTTTTTTTTCCACAGTAGAAAGGAGAATTCCAGCAAAAAACCTGACATTGGACATCTGTGGTTCACAGTAAGTTACCATACCAAATTTGGTGAAGCTGTGAGAATTAATTGCCGAGTACTGACCCAGGCAAGATTTCCGATGTGAAGGTCAAAGTGCAAAGGTCAAAGGAGAAATCCAGCAAAAAACCTAACATTGCACATCTATGGGTCATATTGAGTTACCATACCAAATTTGGTGAAGCTGTGAGGATTAATTGCCGAGTACTGACCCGGACAATATTTCCAGGGTCGTGGTCACAGCGTTAAGGTCAAAGGTCAAATCCAGCAAAAAACCTGACACTGCACATCTATGGGTCATAGTGAATTACCCTACTAAATGTGGTGAAGCTGCGATCATTAGTTGCTGAATACTGGCCTGGACAATGTCACACGGACAGGATTTCCAGGTTCTAGGTCACAGCGCTAAGGTCAAAGGTCAAATCCAGAAAAAAACCTGACGTTTCACATTTGTGGGTCATATTGAGTTACCATACCAAATTTGGTGAGGCTGCAATCATTTATCGCTGAGTACTGGCTTGGACAATGTCACCCAGACAAGATTTCCAGGGTCAAGGTCACAGCGCTTAAAGTCAAAGGTCAAATTCAGCAAAAAACCTGATGTTGCACATTTATGGGCTATAGTGAGTTACGAGCCCAAATTTGGTGAAGCTGTAAGGATTAATTGCTGAGTACTGACCCGGACAAGATTTCCAGGGTCAAGGTCACAGCGCTAAGGTCAAAGGTCAAGTCCAGCAACAAAGCAGACGATGCACATTTATGGGTCATAGTGAGTTACCATACCAAATTTGGTGAAGCTGCAATCATTAGTTGCTGAGTACTGGCCTGGACAATTCATGGACGGATGACGGACAACGGACAACAGACGGACACGCAGCTGACGAAAATACCCCTCCGGCCAGAGTCGGCCGAGGGGTAAAAAGCGGCAAAGCAAGGTGTAAACAGAAAATGTGTACCATATCTTGCGTTGTTGTCCATCCATGTTAAAAATATCGGAACCGAGTGAATAAATAGGGTGTAGTTATGGGAACATGCAATCCACATTTTCTTTTCCCAAGGATGCAGACAGCTCAGAAATAAATGAGCAACTGTTGTATGTCATTCCAGCTCCATAAGTTTGAATGATGTCTTTTCATTTTGAAATGGCCTTCAAGCTGGCTAATGACAATTACAGTAAGGAAGAGGCTATTCGCCCCACAGCGGTTCAGCGCGAAAGATCAAAGAGCGGGGCGCATTATAAAATAAAATCTCTTATTAGCTCAGCTGCGGAGCAAATAAAGAAGTTCTTCTTTTATCCGTCCCACCGCGGTGCGAATAGCAGAACTGCTTCTCTTGTCGGCCCTGTTGCGGGGCAGATAGCCAATCTCTTTCCCCCATTCCCCCCGTGGCGGGGCAAATCGCCACTTCCTTATCGTAATTCTCGATCGTCCGAGATAGCCAGTGAACTCATATTCATAGTGCTTAATACAGACGTTAACAGCATAGAGAAAAATGCTTGATGAAGGAATGTAAAATGTACAACCCCAATTCTGAAATAGTTGGGACGAAGTGTACATTGTGAATAAAATCAAAATGCATGACATTCAGATCACATTCCAAATGTTGAAACTGAGACATTTTACATTTTTATCCACAAAATGAGCTCAAATTTCAAATTTTATGGCTTCTACAGGTCTCAGAAAAGTTGGGATACAGGCTGTGCTGCCTTGGTGGTCAGCTGTTTGTTTCTTTTGTTCGTCCTTTAGCACCCTCTGTTGGCGTTCTATATAACAGTCCAGTAGCCCACATGATCAGTGTCTCTAATTGTTGACATCATCAGTAGATGACCAGGAAGTGCTCCATATTAGAGTCTTGAGAGAGAGCATGTCTTTTTTATTGTGCATCATCCTATCGTTCAGGCATTCGAAAGCATCGTTGGTATGTGCAAACTAGCCCTTGAATAACCATTTATTTTTGTATATGTATATTTTCACTTATCAAAGCAATTTAAGTAGATTGCAAGCAGTTGAAAATGAAGATGGTGTGCTTATGTCCGCCACATATTCTAGCTAGTTCTCTGTAACGAATATGCATGTAATGTGTAGTGACATTTGTGATTTGTAGTTTATGTATCTCTTGTGTTTTGTCATACATTTAGAACATACGCATATTGTCTTGTGATTTATTTGTATCCTTCCTGATATTAGTTATTAACACTGACTTTGAATTGTATATTTTCTGTCCAGTTTTACCCTACTGCCAGTTGCTACATTAAAGATGACCAACGTGATGCATCCTGGTCTGTGTGGTAATTGGTGATGGAGTTTATCTGCCTGTTAATTCATGCAAGGCATGTGAAGAGGACAGGACACAGGCAAAAAGGGCTGAAAAAGCAATAAATATATAAGCGAATCAGCTGAAAGAATATTTAGCAAGTAATTAAGTTAACTGGCATCAGGAATGTAACATGATTGGCTATAAAAGGGATGTCTGAGAGTGGCTGAGTCTCTCAGAAGTAAAGATGGCCAGTGGCTCTCCAACCTGTGAAGGCTTGCATAAAAAAATTGTGGAATATTTTAAAAAACAATGTTTCTCAACGTGGAATTGCAAAAGCTTTGAAGGTCTCATCATCGACGGTGCAAACATCATCAAAAGATTCAGAGAAACTGGAAAAATCTCTGTGCTTAAAGGACAAGGCCAAAGACCTTTACTCGATGCTGTGATCTTCGGGCCCTCAGACGCCACTGCATCACTCACTGGCATGATTCTGTCATTGACATTACTAAATGGGCCCAGGAATACTTCAAGAAACCAGTGTCTGCAAACGCAGTCCACCGTGCCATCCACAGATGCCAGCTAAAACTCTATCATGCAAAAAATAAGCCATTGTTGAGCATGATCCAGAAGCGCCACCATGTTCTGTGGGCAAAGGCTCATTTAAAATGGACTGTAGCAAAGTGGCAAAGTGTCCTGTGGTCAGATGAGTCCAAATTTGACATTCTTGTTGGAAATCATGGGCGTTGTGTTTTCTGTGCTAAAGAGGAGAAAGACCACCCCTCCTGTAATCAGCATTCAGTTCAAAAGCCAGCATCTCTGATGGTATGGGGATGCATTAGTGCATATGGTGTGGGACACTTGGATGTTTTAAAAAGCATCAAGAATGCTGAAAGGTATATAAAGGTTTTAGAGCAACATATGCTCCCCTCCAGGCGACATCTATTCCAGGGAAGGCCTTGTGTATTTCAGCAGGACAATGTAAAACCACATACTGTAGCTATTACAACAGCATGGCTTCGTAGTAGAAGAGTGTGTGCTGAGCTGGCCTACCTGCAGTCCTGATCTTTCACCGATTGAGAACATTTGGCGCATAATTAAATGAAAAGTCAGTCATAGGAGACCCAAAACTCTCCAGCAGCTGGAAGCCTGTATTGAACAAGTGAGATCAAATTTCCAATGGCTAAAGTCAAAAAATGTGTCTCCACAATGCCCAGACATCTTCACTTTGTGTTAAAAAGATTGGATGCTACACCATGGTAAACAGGCCCCTGTCCCTACTTTTTTGAGACCTGAAGCAGCCATCAAATTTGAAATGAGCTCATTTTGTCGATAAAATTGTAAAGTTTCTGTTTCAACATTTGCCATGTTATCTCTGTTCTATTGTGAATAAAATACTGGCTGGTGTAATTTGAAAGTCGTTGCGTTTTGATTTTATTCACAATTTACACTTTGTCCCAACTATTTCAGAATTGGGGTTGTATAAACGCATCATGCAGGTATAAGACAGATGCTTGTATATTCCAACATTTACTGCGAGCGGAACGCTCAAAATACTTTTGCACCCACTCAGGAGGCAGGAAGAGTGCCCAATTTCTTACAATGGGAGTATATTAGGGATGTCTTTGGCTTAGCCTTTTCCATTTTAGTTTGTTTGAAAACGAAAGCATACTACACCCGCTCAGCTGTTATAAAAACGCCGGTACAGTATTCGCACCGGTCTTGTTAGTCACTAAAACTTCGCCCCATCTCCTTAACTTAATCAGTGCCCGGCTCTAGACCAGCAATGAGTTAGTGCTTGCTCTGGCATCAGTTTTGAGAGCCAGGAGCTGGTGCTTGAGGTGTGGAAAAGCAAAGAACTGGTGCTTAGTCAGGCTCTGTCTCTGAACTAACTCTGGAACCAGCTCTGTGGAAAAGGGGAAATAGACATCTATAGCATCGAAGTTCTTTCTGCAACCACCAAAGTCACTGTCTGCTGGCGATTAAATAGAATGCAATTTTCAGAGATTTCCGCATGGGGTTCACTTTTCAGAACCGGGTGTGGCGTCCACCTTTTTATGCAGACTATGGTCTGTGACCGGGAGCAGAGAGAGTACTCATGCACAGATGTGTATCCAGTTCAGTGACTTCATTGAAAAGCGAGGTCGTACAGGTAGGGTCAAATACCAAATGTTGATGTTTCGGTAGGCCTACACCAGGGGTGTCCAATCTCATCCAGAAAGGGCCGGTGTGGGTGCTGGTTTTTGTTTGAGCCCAACACTAACAAACCTGATTCTACCCACTAAGGCCCTGATTGAAACCCCTGATTAGTTAATTAATGGAATCAGGTGCAGTAGCACTGCTGGAAAGGACAAAAACCTGCACCCACACCGGCCCTTTACGGATAAGATTGGACATCCCTGGCCTACACTCAAACTCAAAACCAGGAAGTTAGTACACCAAACCAAAATCACAAAACAAATCAGGGATCTCAAGAAGACTAAGCAGAAATCAAACACAGGTTGTAAATCGAACACTAACGACAAACCAAGAATTGTAATCAAAAGACCAACCAGAACTGTAACCGAAAGACTCGGAAGATCAAGGACCAATCGTAAATAACAAACGGATAAAACAGCCAACAAATTAAAATGAAGACAAAGGGGTATACAGAGGGAGAACAGAGTGAATCAAAGGGGATTTGGGTGTGTAGGGTTAGAAAAGCAGGCTGGAAGGTGCTGAAATGGGGGAGCAATCAATCAATAAAACAATGAACAAAGGGCGGAGGACCTGAGGGAGTGAAAACAGACAGAACATGTGAAAGCAAATGACTAAACTAATTCAGGGAAACACAGAATTAAACAATGGACATGCACAATAAAAATACAAAATGTGCAATAATCAAAACAGAACAGATTCAGGCACTGACTGTCGGTACAACAGCACGTACACTGAGCTGTGTGTCTGTACTGTGATGAACACTCTAAAACTGTGCAACATGTGACATGTTTATAACCTAAACACCAGTGTGCAAAAGCTAAATGCCGGGTGATTATTTTTGTAAATATGTGTTCTCATTCAAAACACTGATGTTTATTGGATGTTGCGATCGAGGTTTTTCAGATTTGTTGAATACATCGCAAAACTGAATCTAAACACAGTGACATGTTTAAAAAGTGTTACACAAAAGTGTTTAGCATATGTTCAGAACTTAAACATTTTGTTTTACTGTGTATCTGTTACATTGCCGGCACCCCTTGTGCTGAGTGCTTCTAGTAATCCTTCACATTTATGCTGATACTTATTATGTTCTGTGCTGACTAATGTGAAAGTGCAGGCTGTCCATGGGGCAATGAGAAGGCCACATAGCAAACAAAATGGCGGAGGCACCCAGTTATATCAGTTGGTAATCCATTCATATTTGCCCACAAATCACCATTGAGATCAAATTGAAATTGTACTGCATCCTTTTCATTCTGTGAATCACAGACCCTTGGGAGATGATGGGGAAATACTTCAGAGTTAAAACACTATATTTGTTTTTCATGAATATTTTTCCTTTGCAGCCAAAAGGTACAGGGATCAAATCCAGCCTGGGGTCTTTTCATGTGAGTATCAGAATGGGATTTAATTCTTATGCTGTCATTGTTTGGTCCTGCCGGCATGAGGAAGCAAGCCGGCGGGCACAGGGACCATGTTTCCAAAACTGAATTGAGAGACCCAAGTGCACAGGCTGAGTAAAATATAAATAAAGTTTAATAAAACTCATTAAACACCCAGGGGAACAGCAGCGATATTCAGGGCTCCAATACAAACGGCCAGCAAACAATGAGCCAACAGAATACAGCTGCACTGCCAGTGTGGCAGTGCAGCTCTTAAATACACTCAAGTCACCTCCACCTCAACGAGCAGCAGCTGTAGCTCGTTGAGGTGGAGGTGCAAACAGGAGAGGGGAGGGCCTGCAGGGCCAGACCATCACATATGCATGTTTAGAAGAGTGCAGTGGGCATGATATCGTCATAAAATACTGAGCTGAAACTATCATTAGTTATATTATAGTTTTATTATGTATATCTGTAAGTTAATGTGCAGTATATATCAAAGTATATTTTCATAGACTAATAATTTTTAATGAAGTAAAATAGTAATTTACTCAAAATTGACTACTCCTACACATATAATCCAGTTAAAATATACTTTTATAAACTATAAAGTGGGCCAATTAAGTCCAAAGAAGGATTGAAGCAGTACACTTGCAATTATATGACTGGTATACGTGGAAAAAATGCTTGAAGTTTACTAATTAAAATCAACTCGAGGTATACTTCTTTTTTGTATGAGTCGGCAAAGAGGAATCATTTTATTTTTGGTCCCTTCAGCACGTAAATGGGTTAACTACTTCATTGTGTACAGAGTAATAGCCCCTGATAATGCACAAAATACTAAACAATTAGGGCTATGCGAAATTGTATTTACATATTATAGCGTAGTTCTGGGTAGAGGCTATCAATGCATTGTCGCCCTCTTGTGGATGTTTACAAATTAACGACTTCACAACAGTACGGAATTGTGGTCAGGTTCTACGTGGAATTCCTAAACACAGTCAACTCATGCTTGCAAGCTCCCATTATAAATAGATTAAATCATTCTAGAATCTGACTACCGCTGAACTAGCATCAAATATTTTCCCTTGTCAAAAGAGAAATCAAGAGCAAGTCCTCCCACTGTGAAGATAAAGTGCTTTGGACCTTCAGATCCTTTCTTCCACGGTTTTCGAGTTATTTTTTTTTTATATCATATGTGGAATTGTAGCGAGGTCATTGTAGGGTCGTACTCGTAATCCCATCATGTTGGAAGAATTAATGTAGATCGTATGGTGTTTTGTTATGCGGCCTATCTTCAAAATTCTTTTGATTGCCATCAAGCTGTCGACATTGCCATATGGATATTTTTCATGACAGCGAGAAATAAGTCACGATTATACCCGAAAGAATAAAATTATACAGGAAATCGGAGGTATTTAGACTTGAACGCATTCAAGGTAATAACCAAAATTATAAAATGAAAGCTACTAATGTCAGCCTATTTAATCAGAGTGCACGCGGATTTTAACAACACCGATGGCCAATGGGCTAACGACTTTATTAAAGCAACCCAACAATTTTTTTGAAAATCTGAATTTGAAATCCCATTACGCACCAAACCGATGCCGACAGTCTCACTGATAGTCAGGGCAGTCGGCACATTTTTATTCCCCTAATTATCATTGATGGTTGACCATGTGAGTTCCTAAAAAAATACAAATACAGCACAGCCAAACATATAGCCTCTGCAACACGCTACAAAGTACAAACGCAAAAATGGACGAGGCTTTCAAAAACACTTCGTGGAATCATATTTTTGGCGGCTTTTCTGAAGTGGCAGACAATGGGCTTAGCTGATCTGGGGATAAATTTTCCGGGAAGTCAGGCTCAATAAAACCCGCCACTTTTTGAACACCACTTCGCGCTCTGTTTTGTTCACTACAGTATCTCGAGGGGAAACTTTAAGAGGTAAGTCAAGGATTCTGGTTTGCGCATTTTATTCAAGAACTTTATAAACGGTTGGCTAAATTATACGAACTGCGTTCGTATTAATTCGTATGCTTCATGCATGGCAGTCAGTAGGCGATGGATTTTGCATCGCATTTGCCAGTCCCTATATAATTTATCTATGTGACCTTGACTGATCGCATTTAAAGAAACAGTACGCTTACAACGCCACTATCGGTTCTTTTTGTTATCACTTAACGCAGCCTAAAAGTTTGTTTTATATAAAATTATAGCCTTCTTCATTCCACCGTGTATGATGTAGTTCATGATTATTAGCAGCCCTTTTGTTAAACATGGTTCGGTCATTTACGTAGCTATTAAAACTATTATAAAGCTATCCGACTAGCCTTGCCTATATTTGAAAACATTGACTCAGTCTGTCTTAATGCAATACGTGTTTCCTTTGTTTGCCCCGAATGTTAATGTATTAGTCCGAATCAAAATTAAAAAGCAAACAATACAAATTGGGAGGATGCACGGTATAATGCAGGGTAAAATAATATGAAGCAACGAAAGAAATGCGAGATAGTCAATGTACTCATATGAATTGGACACCTAGTCAAAGTGACCGCAAAATAAACATTTGGAGAAATGAGTGTAAAATGCACGTGCTAGTAATAAATGCGATTTTTGTAGTAATTACACACGTACTTAGTTTCCAGTCAAGTCTTGAATTAACTTGCGTTTCTTTTGTTGGTGAGTATAATATCTTATCCTTTAACGTATTAAGCGGAATGGCAAACTGGATGAATGGCGCCAGATACATCTTAATCCCACTGCCCATTCAGTTATGGAACATATGAAAACGGCATCCGAGTAACTCGCCGTTTTGTCTTGATGCAATGTGCAGTTGGCTATATCCATTCGCCACACTGCTTTCGTGTCTTGAGGCGCTGTAGTCGCCCAAGTGGGTTTGTAGGCTATCGTTTACGTCCTATTTGAGTGAAAGGGATTCCTACAGCTACTGTTGATTTCATAGTATGTAGTTTATTTTTCCATAAGCAACCGGACCACAAGTTTACACACTCACTGCACTCAAGGAAATTGGCCGATTTCAAAAAAACTTAGTGTCGTTTGAAAAACTCTTAATCTACAGATGATAAATCCATGAAGTATACATGCCTTTAACAATGTGAAAACGCCAATATATTCCCAATCTGGCCGCCAGGGTCTTGCCTTCCGAATAGCCAGGAATTAGCCACAAGGCTGCATTGCGAATAGCCACAGCCTAATGTAATTTACCCATCGGACCATCTCCTGAATTTGATACAGAGGCTTATCAATACATGACCTATTAATACATGCCCGAGTATGTTCCCGAAACTGCATGGAGGCAAAGTAGGCTATCATTTGCGGTAAGGATATGATGAAATAGGAAGGGGTGGTCTTGCCACTGTGGTGGCCTCAAACGACCCCATCATCTCTCCATAAGGCCAATGTTGTCGAGTACTTCATTAAGGTATAATCGGCTCTTTGTTTGAAATCTCATCCCCTTTGAAATGACAGAAATACATCATTTTGGCAGCAATCACTTTCACGGATGTCACTTTCTGAATTCAGCATCGCGGATACAGGGATGAGCTTTGGTCCCTCCTCACAGTGACGTGTAAAACGCGTGGGGAGGTGAGGACTGCATCGCAGATACAGGGGCAAAGCACGTGTGTGGATTTGACACCTACTGTACGTCGCACACTATACGGCCAAGAACCCTAAAAATCGTTTGATATTTGTCGATTGACCTTGAAACGCCGCCTGAGAAAAATGGAATTACAATAGTGATCCCGCCGCACGCAGAAAGGTGAGTTTAATTTGGTGGCCATCCGGTCCTAATGCGGTGCTGAATATAATTTAATGTTTGCTAGCCAGTTAGCTTGGTGAGCTAAGCGGAAGCATCTCATGACAGTTGATTTACGGCGAACGTAAATCCAATTCTTCGCTTCATCACCTTCGTTTATTCCGTTAATTTCCTTCATTAGATGTGCGCGTCCCTTTTCGTTAATGGATCGCTGCCAGAAACAAGCCACAATGACCGTGTTGTTGGCTGTTACTAGGCGCCCGTCTGTGGCGAAGATGAAAATAAAGAGGCCCATTGTCTGGTCAGTTGAACGACTCCCGCTGAGAATGAACATTTGAGATATTTACTGCGGAGGCGCCGTCCCTTGGTGGTTGCAGCTTGGCAATTCACCGAACAAGTGGTCTCAAGAAGCTGCTTTTCACACTGGACTGGATGCGAATTTTTCGCGTTACAGATTACGTTCACGTTTCGCGTGTATTCGCGTCTTTGCATTGACTTTGAATGTAATGTAATGTAATGTAATGTCGTGCGAAAAAAATCGTTTTCGCGTCCAGTGTGAAAGCGGCTTAAGGTGCATATCTTGCCTTGCCCTAACCGCCGACGGGCTTACTTGATTTCAGTCCACCTTTCGTTGTGGTATCGCGCTCTCTTCCTTTTAGTTTATGCGTAGCTATAAATTACGCCTCTGGTAATTATAGGACTGCAGCATCCTCTCATGTATTATCTCAGAAATAAGTCTGGCATTTTAATGTTACCTACGCGTCCCCCCCGCTTTATTTGTGAGCTGCCCGAGGTGCTGAACGATGCGTCGCAAGCAGGTGGACGCTCTATGACGGGGTTATTGACGGGGAAGAGTTGTGCAGGTCCTGCGGTATTTTCAGATCGGAGAGAATCAGTCGCCGATTAATCGTGTCGTATTGAAGCACGTGTAAATGACGTGTGTAAAGCCGCTTTCACACTGGAAGCGAAACGAATTTTTCGCACGGCAGATCACATTCAAAGACAACGCAAAGACGCGAAAATTCGCGTCTTTGGGTTGACTCTGAATGTGATCTGCCGTGCGAAAAATTCGTTTCGCGTCCAGTGTGAAAGCAGCTTTACTCGCGGGAAGTATCCCTGTCGGTCCGCGATGTTCTGAAGTGCAGTCACTGTAGCCTACAGGAAGTGCTGTTGTGGGAACAAACCTTAGTTCGCTCACCTTGCATGACTGAGCGGCTCGGACCGAAGAAAAACTGGTTTGGTATTTAGTAATCGCCGGACATTCAGGGAGTAACCTGTTCGAAACCTTGAAAAACTTCCATCTGCCGAGTGAAATCGTCCTAAAGCGATATTTAATTCATTGTGAAACGATCTTACGACCTCTTTTATTTACATTTCTTCGGTAAAACTTCGTGAAACAGGCTTTTAACTGCTGTAGCGCAAAATGTCATAAACTAGACAATCATTTTAAAACCATTTATTGACTCTTAGTGCTGATATAGTCCAGGTTTTACAAGTCCAACTGCCCTAGATTTTGATGCAGCCTTGGGTTTCTCACTCTGCTTACATAAAGCTAAGCACCTCTGATTGTCATGAGAAAGCGATGCGGTAACGTTACGTTACAGCAGGGAAAGCGTTTTTTTTTTTGAAAGATTCAGCGAAGAAACGTAAATAAATGAGGTCAGAAGATCGTTTTACAGTTGTGGACATATAGATTTAGGATGAGTTCACTCTGCCGCTGGAAGTTTTTTCAGGGCTTTCGAGCAGGTTAGTCCGTGAATGTCCGGCGAATATCGAATACTAAACCAATTTTACCTCGGTGCGGCACCGTAACTAGCGCGATCGTACCCATTACATTACAGGTCGTGTGTCGGCAACGGCGACGAGCTGCCAATATTATGTTAACGACGCTGTACTTTGTCGAAATGTAAGGTAGAGCGGGGTAAGATTCCCCCCCTTAAGCAGGAATTTTCATAACTGAAGGTAAATAACATGAATTAATTTTTTTTTTTTTTTGCTGAATGGATATTATGCAAAAGTTGGCCACCACATCTCGAAAGATTGATGACATAGTCACTTTAGAAATATTGTTTAATTAATAATGTTTAATTGCTTTTTTTTTTTTAAAGGTCATCTTACCCCACCCCTGGCGTAAGATGCCCTTCTGGATGGGGTAAGATGCCTCCAATGGGCATCTGTTTTATGTTATCTAAAATATCTTTTAAAGCCTAATACATACTGGTTTTACTGCATTTCACACAATTAATTATCATAGTCTTAATTGGCAGGTACACATCATACAAAATATCAACATCTTTTTCGAAATTTCCTTGCTAATGAAATGGGGAAAGAAAGAAGTACATTCCCCTAAACTTAACTTTTTATTAACTGAATAAACACTAAGGCACAAGTGATGGCAAGGTACTGTTGGCATTAAATGCATCAAGGAATAGATGGTTATATCTTGTGGACTACTAAAAAATATGAGGCACCACATTAGATAAACCTGTGGCGGTATGGAATGTGTATCCATGAAAAGTCTGTTAAATTAATAAAGACCATAATGCATTTCACCCAATATATTTCTTGTCAGGCCCTTATGGGTGTTGATACATATATGATTAATTATTGTGTGACTCCATACGGCCCTACTTTTAACATGTACGGATACACTTAACTTTCCATTCCCAAGTTTTTTTTTGAAAATCATCACATCTGATGTATATTTCCTATAAATAGAACATAATTTTTTAGAAAAAACTCATATAACAGAATGAACAGGACTCAAAATGGGGTAAGATGCCTTCCCATGGGGGTAAGATATGGGGTATCCTACCCCAAAACAAAAAGGGCATCTTAACCTCAGCAGTACCATATCAGTTTTGGCTCATTAAGCCCAATTTCTCCTATTATCACCAAACATGACCCCCTTTTATTACATAGAGAAGGCATCAGAGAGTTACACAGGCATGTTCTGCAGACTCTTGGAGCATTAAAATACTTGTGGCCGAATGATTCATTTGGTCATTTTTTCATAAGAAAAACAGTCAAAACACAAATACTTTGAGTTCTCACCTCACTTGCTCGGTGGACTCATCTGTTGCATAGGATTTCCCTCCAGGTGGCAGGACATTTTGGGGCCGCCAAGCTGTCACAGAATTACAGTCCCATTTTGGGTTGTAACTCTACAACTAAATAAGATAAAATCAAGTATGATATGTCATATTGAAGGTATTAACTTGTTCTTTAATAATATTAAGTGAAAATATATTTTTTGAGAAATTTTCATAGAAGAAACAAGCAAAAACTACTCCGTCACGGAATTACACACAAAATTGACATTTTTTTTTTTTAATGTTGTGTTAAACTATCCAGAAAGTGATGTTCCTATCATAGTTAAGTTATGAAACTTCAATATGTTCATATTTAAGGTGTTTTTTGTTAATACCGTCAGTTATAGAAACAAATATTGACTTTAACCCTGCTTTATGGGCAAGAAATTTCAAAAAGTCAATGTCACGGAATTACAAGAGGCAAATTGTCACGGAATGACAACAATAGTATTAATTAGTTTCAATGTATTTATTTCAATATATTATACATATATACATAATTATTTACATTTTTACAGTTTAGCAATATATTACAATGAGTTTTCCACTTATAATGACCAATCATAATACATAACTTCAATTTTTTTTATTTTTAATCTCCATGTAATCATGGGCTTGGCGGCCCCCATTTGTCTAAGTCAAGGGCCACATACTGGGCACAGCTAAAATTGAATTATAAGCAAAGGGCATCTTACCGCGCTCTACCCTAAATGTTCTTTTAGTGGAGTGAACTACAGGTTTTAGGTTGATTTATGTCAGATGCGGATTGCCAAAGATGCTTGAACTTGGTAAATATTCAGCACAGAAGTGCCATTTCCTTCTTTTACTCAAATACTGTTCATTTTTTCCCTGATAAAAAAGACGTGTCCGTGCAAAAGTCAATTTTGCCAGTACTTGGACTCGGCCTTATCCCTCGGATGAAAACTTACTTGCAACTTTTTTTTTTTTTTTGCTTTGTGGCCCATTTTAACTCACAATGCACACACAGTGCAAGCCTGTTTATAAACGAAAAAATAGTTTTAAAATACTTTCGTACTCATGTAGAATTATTCAGCCTCAGGATTCAGAGGATATATTACTGCGCACTGATTACTACCCAGTTGCTTAAATGAGAACTTGATGGTTGTTTTGGAGTTGTTTTGAGTCGACATATGTTTCACACCATGCATGGTTAGGCTGCGTTGCTTTCTTGCAGCATTATAAGGGGGGGATGTAAGGATGACCAAAATTAGAGCTGAGGAGTCGCTATGCCCCCTGGTGCGGGTGCGGTTTTCAGTCTGTTTATTTCCAGCTCGTGCTTTCACGCACACTAAGCATGTGTCTTTTGGATAAGCATTTGGTTGGATTTTTTTGTTGATGGCTACATCTGTTGCATCCATTGCTGAATACAATGGAAGTTAACCTCTTACATGAATCAACATTTGACAGAAATAAACTTGTGACATAATTTTCTTTGACAGTCATGCCAAATAATAAACATCTGTCCAAAACAAACATCCTACGAATATTTGAAAAAATAGTACAACTCAAAATAAACTTACTGTTGAAGGATGTTTTTTAAATATTTGCACAGGAGTTTCTGCCTTCCAGGTACGGTAAGAATGTTACTGAAATGAGTCTTTATGTTTATATAAGGCCAAAGTTTGAGAGCAATGTACTGACATATCAGGAGGAGGAGTGTATTGAGTTTAGTTGAGTTAATGTAATTTGGTTGTGTTTGAGAGTGTTAATGCCCGAACAAGATAAATGCCTGCAGCAGGTGTTGTTTAGATATTTGTGTATCAGTTACTTCTGTGCGTGAGCATGCTGGGCCATGATCGTCGAAAGCCCCATGCGTTGGCCACGATTTTAAGGTATTGAACAGTTAACTGTTGCATGATTTTATTACTCTTATTCGGTTCCATATTTAGTTATATCATCCCTATTGACCATCAGAAGTCACAATTATTCACACTCTATTTTCTATGTCCTGAGGAATCTAACGCAGGACGATGAAGATCAGACTCCTCTAAAATCCTCTAATTATCGATAACTCAGAATAGCCAAAAGAGAAGATGACAGGTAACATGCGGGTATATTGTGAATACTGAACTCTGGAATCTAGTTCCTGGAGGCCTGGTGAAATAGTGTGGACATTACGAAAAGGTTAGGGAAAGGTTTGGGCGAGGAGAGAGATTTTCTGATACCTTTGAGGGTAGCACGGCTTAGCTATTGACATGCATGTGTTAGATCGCCAGGCTACCGAAATGATTCAAATTCCAGTCTTGGGTAGATGGCGGGTGGGGAGGTGATTCAGGAATTCTGGACACTTAACCCTTTCATCCCCACCAATGCCCAGTTCTCGCCACTATTTCTCCCAGTGGCGGCTGGTGAACTGGCGATAGGGGAGGCTCAAAACAATCCCTTAAAATTAATGATTGGTCATGATTTGTTTTCAATCATTCATTTAAATTACCACCACAGAAACTCCGATAGGCTAACTCAACATTATCAGATGTGGCCAGTTTTCATTTATAACGCATGCCGATTATTACTCCGGACTTCTTCGATTTCTTGGTTCTCGCGTCTGGTTCCTGAGCATAACCTCACAGCAAGACAGTTAAAGAAAACTTAATTGAAAAGTGATACAAGGAATTTTGCTGATTAGAGGTCATTACCCAACTGAGAGACACAGATGCACTGTCAGTGGGAACGTCGGTCTGTTATATTTCCCTAGTCATTGTCCTTGGGCCTGGGTTCACCTAGTGGAGATATAAATGGGGTGTGTGTGTGTGTGTGTGTGTGTGTATGAGAGTCTGTACATGAGTGGTGAGCCTGTGCGTTTGTGTGTGTGTGTGTGTGTGTGTTTGTATGTGAGCCTGTGCACCCGCACGTGAGTCTGTTCCTGGACAGGATGTTTGCCTGCCAAGGGAAGAATTGGACAGGGTGTGATTAATAGGTGTCAATGATATGGTTGTTGTGCAGTGAATTGACCTGGTTTCAGGGCAAACGGGATCAGTTGTTCTTTGTTGTACGTTTGTCTGAGGGGGCAATTTTTTAATGACTTTGTTGGACCTGCTCCTTGACTTAAGTTTGTGTTCTACATTCCCTGTGCCTTTTGGATTGAACTCACAAAATAATACTCGGATTATAGTTATTATAATGCAAACGTATTTTTTTTAAAAAGTGGAAATTTTTTGCCTCTAAATCCTGATTTTGGGGACGTTTAAGTGAAATCTACATGGATGAGGGCATTTCTGTTATTTTGTCCCTCTTAACGTTGCGACCCTCTTGGCCGGTTTACCCCACTTCCTGCTTCCCCCTCTTCTCTCCCGTCCTTTGGCCCCGCCCCCGCATGCTAAACACTGTACAGATGTGCCCATTTTGCAGAAATGATTCAGTCGCCCATCCTGCCCCGGATGACAGCGCTCAAACAGCCTGAAGGAAGTACTCCCACATAATTATAGCCTGCTCTCTGGGCACAAGCCTGTGATTCTGTACACTGTGGTACTTTCATCATGACAGGGGTTGAGAATGTACCCGGATGGGCGCTGACTGCCTGGGAAAGTCAAGAGGGAGCTCAGCAGCTGACAGGGATACATCATTGAGAATCTGTACTTTTTCCATGAATGCAGCAGAAACGCAGAGTAATCTTCACACATTAGTTAGTTGACATATAGGGCAACCAAACAGAAAAGGTTTCATCAGTATCGCATGAGGGCGAATGGAGAACTCGGACCTCTCAAAATGCCAAATTTCACTTTTGCTATGATTGAAGCCCCACCCATACTCTTGCATTCTCAAGATCCCACACTTATTATGGATCGATAATGTAAAAGGGCTTCCGAAGGTAACATATTATGAATAAACCATTTAGGGCTGTTGAGGGTGCAGTCAGGAAATGCCCCTGATATTACTTCTCAGATGGCCAATAGTAACATCTTGCACCGCCCCCTATAGGACGAGCTCTCGAAAGCCCATAAAATTTTCAGATTACTGCGGGCCCTACACACAGTAGATTGATATATGTGAAAATGAATGTGGGCTGTAGTCAGCCCAATGATATATTCGCATTTCAAATCTGAATTTTTTTTCAGCGCTCATTTCTCATCTCTGAATCTTTGGCCTTCCTGGTACGCCTAAAAAAGAAACTGAAGTTTTTCTATTAAACTAACTGTCTTTCGCCAACAAAAATTTTAGACAAATCTGAGACCTCTGCCTGATTCTTAGAAAAACTGGCTCTTGAAAGAAACCCCACAAGTGCTCTTTGGGGAGGGAAATTTTATTGAATCTTGGCTTGATGGTGAGGACACGCATCAGCCTAGATTTACACTGGGGGAAGTGGCCTCTAGTCGAAAACATGTTTACCAAAATGGGAAATGGGAACTGAATGCTCTCTGTGAAACCATGTTTCGATCATGAAAGTAGGCTAATGTTTCCCAGCCCTGCTCCTGCAGTACCCCTGACCTGCACATTGTAGCTGTTCTCCCTGATCTAACACACCTAATGCAGCTCGCTGATTGCCTGATTTGTGGAGGACTTGATGAGCTGTAGTGGCTGCATCAGATCGGGCAGATTTATGTCATGTGGTACGCAGGGGTACTGCAGCAGCGGGGTTGGGAAGTGAACTGGGCGACCCTGCTGTAGCTGTGGAAGTGTTGTGTGCTGTCGACACACTGCACCTGGGTTTCTGTGCCAAAGGTCAGTATACTGGGGGGGTCTGGGTTTGGGGCAGGCAGGAGGGGGGCGAGAAAAATGAGCTGGGCTCAAGCGGAGGGGCAGATCTCTCAGAAATAGCCCAGCCCCCCTCATGAATAAATTAGTTTTTCAGTCACAAAGACCTGCCTGTTTACTGTTAGGTCAGCCTGCAGGATCCCAAAACACAGCGGCGGAGCAGACGAAGCGTACACAGCCTCAAATAACACCCCCCCACCCCCCACCCCGCTCCTCCCTCACGTCCCACATCGACCTACAACACGACCACACTTCTGCAAGGCAACAACAACTGGAGAGCAGGATCTGAGCATTACCCTCAGAGCAGAGAGAGAGAGAGAGAAAATTGGGAACGTTTGTCCTCCCTGAACTCGTGCGGAGTGGACTCTCATTGGCGCCTACCGGCCACGATCAGGTATGCTGTCGCTTGTCGTCACTCACCTTCAGGTCATCTATTTTCCAAATTACTGCGGCAGGATACGTACTGTAGCCGTTCCTGTTTGTTTGTAGACGTGTCGAGCTAAAGCGATTGTTGTGACAAAAGGAAGTCAAGAATATCATTTTACTGTCTACTGGGACAAAATGGCATTGATTGTCTTTTTGCGTCAGTGTTTTAACACGAGACCTAAAAAAAAAACCTGTTTACGATGCTAAATTGGTGCCGTAATTTGATGCCGAAAAGCGGAACAGTCGGTGAGTTTTGTGTACTCGAAGTGCAGAGGTCACACTTCTTGAGGCCTAAAAGGGAGAGACAGCGGAGAATTGTGTAGAGCCAGACTGCTGGTCTCAGCATTGTGTGTGTGCATCAGTTCTGTTCTGCTATCGCAGCTCTGAATACACACTGAATGTAGGCGCGGACTCTGTTCATATGTTTTCTTGCCCCCATATGCCAACCTGTTCAGGCAAGAGAGTGTTGGTGTGAATTGTTGGGTGCAGCCTGACATTGTTGCTTGCGTAGTACAGAATAGCTGCGACAGTGAGATCTTTGTTTGCTGTGTAAATCTCACAGCTGGTATTTTGATATTCTGCTGCTGCTGCATTAGGACAATAACCTGACGGCCAGCAAGACGTGGGGGTGTATTTTAAGAAAAAAACTGCTTTAAAAAACTCCCCTGCTTTGCTGCAGTTTTTGAGGACCACTGACAACATCACTGGAGTATTTTTGCGAGTGAAGTGATTAGATTTTGAGTGTTTTGTTGTTATTGTGGCAGAGGTAACTGTCAGCATGCATTTATTTAAGAGTTTTTGGTGAAAAAATTATCAAGAATTTAGCTAATTCTGCTCCAGAATTTGCTTCAGAAGAAGTGGCATGTGAACAAGTCCTCCAGTCTCATGCTTTGGCCTAGTCAGAGTCCAGATTTGGCACCGATACAGAATATTTAGTTTCATGTTAAACTCAGACTAGCTCGTCAGCTGTTTGAGGTCAATGACACTGCAGCGAAAGTGACTCCTCTTGCTGTAAAAAGTTGTCTGCAAGTAGCCACTTCCCTGGTCAATCATTTCTTGTTAGACCATCCATAGCTTCATATTTTGCCATTTTGGGCTGGCCTATTTTTCTGTCTTGGAGTGTCATCATAAGTTTAGGTTGTGAGGATTTTATTTAACGATGAGACCGTTACTCGACTTGCTCCAAATAAATGTAACGGTTTAAACCTGCGTTTTGTATGGCATGTACAGTGTCCGTAAACATTTCAAATTTCAACGATAAAATGCCAATAAAATCAGGGCCGCTGTCAGCTCTTAATGGCTGAAAATAAACGTGTCTGTCTAATGCAGAGACTATAGCCGATGTTATTGAATCATAAGCTGAGGCAACATCAGTAAAATGTTCGATCCAGTGAAAGTATTCAAAATTAGCGTGATCAGAGCCATTGAAATCTGTTTTTCCACAAGCCAAGCCATGTAGTGTCTAGGATGCCATATTTTTACGCAAGTTGTTGAAATCAGTTAGTGCTCAGTTAGCTCCTTTTACAAAGCTAAGCTTGTACAGTAAAACTGGGCTGCAATTTCCAACGAGTGGAACCTGCCTTGATTTCCACATCTTTTGGTGCTAATACTAGCATTTTTTGGAAACATTGCTGGACTCATTTTAAAACAGTCAGTGTTTCCATTTTTTAGTTTACGTTGCATGGTGGTTACTCTTTAAAAGAGACTGTCTGAATGTCTTTCATTTTTTAACTCATCATATACAGTGCTTAACACATTTATTAGACCACCTGTCATAAAACAGAGAAAACACGACTATTTAAGAAATTTGTCAAAAACTTGTTTTAAACTGAAAAATATTTTGTTATTTCTTTGGAAAATAACGGACTGAAACCACTATATAGTCCTTATTCACTCATAAAAACAAAAAATACATATATATTTTGTGGATTAACCATTGCGGAAACCTAAGTGATGCCAGGCACAACAATCCCTGCCCTCGCACATACTTTGACCTACTTTTCCGAAATTCAATAGGCATCTATTCTGGGTCAGTGGCAATCCCTAAACCCAATTTGGGGTGAATCTGGCCATTAGGTTTGCTGCTGAAGTGTTAACAATCAAACAAAGAAACAAACACACACACATACGAACCGAACCAAAAACAATACCCCTTGCCTTCGGGGCGGGATAAAAATAATTTTGATAATTACCAACACCGTTAATTTAGGGCAGCTGTGGCATAAACCTTGCATTGGGTGGTGGTCTAATGAATTTGTTAAGCACTGTAGTATTGCCTCCACTGTTGCACTGTGGGAACTGTGACCTTAATAAATTTGTTAAGCATTGTACTATTGCCTCCACTGTTGCACTATGGGAACTGTGACCTTCAGTTACACAGATTGTCCTTATTGATTGCCAATCATATTGATCATGTGACCCAAAAACAACTTCATGTATGGGAGAACTGCGCTGACTTCTGCTGAGCACATGTTCTCCACTGCTATCATGTGTTTATTGGAGGCTAATCTTGTTTTTCTTTTTCATTTCACATGCTTGCAAAATCTGCCGAGAAATGAGTCTTGAATCACTGTGAGAAACACAAACATGTCGGCTCGGCCCTGATAACGAATACATTATGCTTGCAGCAGCTGTATTCATTAATACACTACCGCTCATAAGTTTGGAATCACTCATCATTTAAGTGGTTCTCACTGTTTAATTCAGCTGAAGTGATTGCTCAAGATTAAATAAATAATCACTAAAATGTATTTTATTTGGTGTTTTATGTAGTATTTCATGTATCTTTGGTCAAAAAAGTGTGTAAACCATGAGTAATAGTTGTCTATATTTGTGCTCACTCTGAAAGTATACCCCCATGAGATTTAATGACTGTTTTGCAAATTTTAGGCATTTGGGGCTTTGTTTTTTTGTGGGCTTTTGATGTGGGCTGTAGCATTTCCCATTGGTGTGTTTTTGAAGTTGGGCACAGTTCATAAATCTAATGATCCAGCTGATCCCAGAACAGCTCTATAGTGTTTACATCAGGTGACTTTTGGATATTTGTTATTGCTGCCCGTGCCTGACCCATTTCCCTGAAAGTCAATGCAGTTTTCATTTCCATTTTGGGTTATCTTGCTTTTACAGTTTCCTCCATTTGACATCTATGAAAATCACAAGTGATTAACTTAATTTTTTTTTTTTTTTTTTTAATTTGGCATCTCCAATCCCACCAGAATCTGGAACGCCCGATCCGAGAACTATGTACAAGGCTTGCTTGTTTGCGACCCCATGTTGCCAACTCAGGAGAGCGAAGACAGTTAGCAGCTCTCCTCCGAAGCACGTGCCCGTCAGCCACTGCATCTTTACACTCATTGGCCGAAACTTTGCAAGTTCAGAACGAGGGCGGAGGATACCCGAACATGAGCAAGTTTAGAATCTTCCTGACAAACGCCCGACTGGCCAACAGGAAGCGCTTTAGCAACAAACAAAGCAACTATTTTTGTATCCCTTCCCGGCAGTCGCTTCTCAATTTGCATCCCTGCAGCACCAAGCCAATCGTGCGCTGCTCTGAAAAAGCTGCCGACCACTGCCGGTTGGTACGACTGGGGATCGAACCTGCACCGTGGTAGCTACTACTGCTCCGCAAATGCGGCGCCATTACCAAGTGAGCTAACCCAGTGATTAACTTTCTGAACAGTAGTTTAGGTCCTGGTAAAAAGCTGTTGCATCGTCAAGGCAGGTGGGAATCGGCCCACCACAGTCAAACCAGACTGGATGTCCCGACTTGGGAAAGACAGTTTCAGGTTCAGTGTCGAAAGAGAGGCGATAAACACAATGTAGAATGTAAATGTAGGTACACTCTAATGAACTCCATTGACGGGTCGGTCACAATCAGGGTGCTCAATGGCATGTTACTGTCATGAAAATTATTTCTCTGCCCCGAAAACCTGAAAACACTGTTTAATATTAAGCACACACTTTTGTGTTACTGACTTCCAAATTTCAGGTGCAACTCTTTCGTAGTTTTGCAGAAATCAACATTTAAACATATGCCTGTCTGGGCGTATATTGTATGTCACGGACACTACCATCAATTAAACGTCTTGTTTCACTAGATTTCTAACATGTTGTGCTGTATTTGATTAAAAAGAACATTGTTCAAGAACATTCTTATACACATGGTATATTACTAGATGTATATAGACATGGGAATTAACTGACAGCAGGTATCCTTCGTGTCACGGACACCTCAGGCGTAGTGTCCGTGACAGACGGTTATTCCCAACCATAAGTAATGGTATAAGATTGAACTACATTTATGACCAAAAGGTGTCTTATAATCTTAGCTTGACACAATGTGAAAAGATAACCCCTTGGCACAAATGCTGTTGGCTCTATTATGGAGATAAGAACACGTCACGGACACTACAAGTTTTTTGGCAGATCGATTATCTTCCAGCTTGAATGGTTGTGATGAAAACACAAGCATTATGCGCATACAAAGCGCACTATACCATAAATGCCAATCCTTCGGTAATCAAAATGAGACATAAGGTATTTTAAACAACACTGGTAATAATACAGTGATACATGTTGAAATTAGTGAAATTCTATAACAAAATGCACAATTTCAATAAATGCACGCCATTTTGCATATGTCACTTTGATTTTGATGATTTTTTTTTTGCACATATAAAAAACAATATATAGTTACAAATAAATGTTCAAACTGTAGCAGGTTTACCACATTAAACAAAGAATAAACACACAAAAATAAGCATTTACACCTGGTGTAAAATGCCCGATTGCAAGGCACCTTCACCAGATCCACGCCATCACTCAAAAATGTCTAGCATCAAGTATCAATACACCATTGTGGCGTTAGCAAAAATATTACCCAAAACTACTTGTAATATGCTATTTACATATTAAATAGTCATGTTATAAGACTATAACATCTAGTAAAACTGTAATGCACCCTGACTGTGACCAACCCCCTAGTAGATGTGCTAATAAATTATTTTTCCAGTTAGCAGACGCTAATCTAAAAGAGCACATGCTCCTAAAATGAGGGACAGTGTAGAGCACTGTGGATTTATGTGGAGAGCTGGGTCACGGTGATGTACAGTTAGAGCATACAGACGGTCATTAAAACTGCTTCTCAGCATTGATTGGCTAAGGCACAATTCAGAAGCTGCACCAATCAACTCAGCTGTGAATGGCAATGCTTTTGGCTGGACACGGACAGTACCACGCAACAAACAACTAAGTGTACAAGATACAACTCATCACAAAGCATTGCATGCTGTCATGCTTCTGCCTGCCATAGCTTCATACGCCCTAAAGGTTGACCTTTGTCCCAATGACCTCCTCCTAACCCTTAGTTCAGCTACCCTCTGTGAGGAATTACTATGCCTGAAATTGTAAAATTACTCCTCTCATTTGGTAGATATGGCACAGACAAGATTTTGATGGCGGACTCATGCACAGATGGGCAACCGATAAACAGTATGATTCTCCGGCAGAATTATAACAAATCAGGAGTGATTTCAGAGGGAAAGCAATCATGGGAACGCAAGGAACAGATCACTTGCTACAAGTGCTAAGATACCCTCACAGGGAAAGAAGATGCCAAAACGGGGAGGGGAAAAATTTTACATGGCCCTGCGATTAGCAGAAGGCCGTGGATTAAAAATAGGCTTCGCCAACGTGCGCCATCCAGGCTTGGATCAGCACACTGCTTCCATGACGCTGCAAGTATACACTGGCACGGTGCATCGTCTCACGTAGAAGCCAAAGAGGTTTGGTACAGTGTCCCTGGTGTTTTTTAGTATTTCTAGCCCGTATGAAACTGACTTGACCTTGGAGGTAAGGATTAGAGCGACGGACTTTCCCTGGCTGTACTCTGCTATCGGGGCCTTGACGGAAACATTCTTCACCTGACCTGCTCCTGTTGATATCTCAGAAAGTGGGTCTGCGGAATGTCAGCTATGTACGCTGTCCTGGGTACAGCGGGGAAAGCATTTGAGGACAGCTGGTGTAATGCAGGAGAAGTGGGACTGCTGTTAAATATATCGCTATTGGGTTGAGTAGGAAGTGATGGATATAGCGTTAATTTGGAAAAGGGATGGATATTGGGTTAAGTAAGGGTAACACATTCATAAACAACAGAACAATGTACCTAATTTTTTGGCAAAGGGTAGTCACACCAAATACTGAAAAGTATATAAGAATAAGCGGTTAATAGATTAATCATGAAAATAATTAACAGATTAACTGGCAATGAAAATAATTGCTAGCTGCAGCCTCAAAAGGGGAGCGACAGATGTAGGGTTGCGTTATCAGTGAAAGCCAGTACTGCAGTATGAGATATATATTTATCACATTAGTGGCGTACTTTTCCCATTGCTCAGCTCACAACAAATTTTGATATTACCCTAGGGTAATATCACTTTTGCGAAAATTTTATTGTTCCGCACTACGTCAACTATTAATACTTAGCTAAACTGAATACCAAGTGTAACATTGATTAAATCAGTATGGCTCAGCACTGTAGCATGCTAGTTAAGTGCCACACACATACCTGAGTTCACATCACTTTGCTAGGTAGCGTGCAAGCAATACATTTTGATAACGATTATGTAACACTAGGGTGTTTGCTAGTGACCTAAAATTAGCTGGCTTCTCAGTTGACTGAATTTATAAACCATTGCTTGTTCAACCGCGAATGTGACTGTGACTTAGTGACTAAGTTAGCAGAGCGATGTAGTTACTGCAATGCTAGCATACAGCAGGTGCTAACAGAAATAACACTTGCTTTCCATTAAATTACGCAATTCAGTTAGTCTGTGCGATAAACAAATACTCTTGGTTGTGTCATTAGAAAGTTATGAAACTCATTGAGTAAATTTCAGGTTTTTTACTCGCTAAAGCTCACAACAACCGCAAATCTACTTGTTTCATGACCTCCCCACGAATGTCAGAACAGCAGAGACCCTGGTATCTTTCAAGTGTCCGCTAAAGACTCGTCTCTTCAGGCTATACCTCTCTCCTACCCCCAGAACCTTAGCACCTGGTATGCACTCTATAATTTATGACTATTTGTGGCAGAATTGCCTCATATTCCAAGTTTTGTGGCTGCCACTGGCACTTGGACTGCTGCCACCTTCTAGGATTTTCAGCATTTTTCGTCCCTCTAAAACTGCACTTTGTGTTGTGAATTGCTCTGGGTAAGAGCATCTGCTAAATGCCCGTAATGTAATGTATTGTTTTGTTTGTGGGTAGTAATTATGATAAAGACCTGAAGCTTCTTGTTCTTTTTTTAAACAGCACTGAAGCTCTCCGTTCCTCCGCTCAGTGTCTGTTTCTCCAATTTTTGCTCTCGCATTCCACATTCCTGTGTACACATGTGCTCTGGTGTGTTGCATAAACCTTGCGGGTAGGGGGGAAAGCTATCTGATGAGAACTCCCTGCTGTGTTCGCACATGCCCCTATTTTGGAAACACAACCACGCTGAAAGGGATGTAGAAATGAGACAGGAGTGCGTGACTGATTCCACAGGCAGATGTGGACTTGTGCAAGCAAACATAATTCCATTTGCAGGGCGGGCGCTGCTCTGTTGAGACATGGGAACTCTCATGAGTACAGTTTCTCTCTCTCCCGATAGCCCAAGGGGTGCACTGTGTGGTGTGGGTCTGTTTGGAGTGATTAAACTTGTGTTGTTGAGTGCTTTTTATGACAGTTTTCATCATGGGTTCATTGTAACCTTGCTTGATCTACCGCACTACTTTCGTTGACGTGGATAGTTTGGACAGTTCGGAAACCCCCCCCAAATTTTGACCTGTAGTACCAAACTTTTCCTTGCATTCTGAGCTTTGGGAGAAAGATCAGCTGCTGAGGAAATTAGTTTTTTTATTTCAAATTGTTTAGTGCTTTTGAAAGGACTGTCAAGGAGGATTTACTGTGTAACAGAAGGGCAGCGCCGGGCCCAAAATGATCAAATGAGGTAAACAAACCCCAGTATTGAGAACCCAGAGGAGAAGAACCCCCTCAATAAGGGAAAATCTCAGGTGCACCCCAGCACATTAAGCTCCCAGGCTGGAGCGCTGAGCTCAGACCAGTTTCCTTGCCCATCTCCTCATCTTATCCACTATGAGCTGAACAGACTAGACTGATCCTGGATCTGTTTGTCTTGCAGGACCACCGGAACCCCCTGAAGAATGAAGGCCCGCAACGATGCCCCCGTGGATCGGTGAGTGGCCTGACCCCAGCTCATCAACTGTTAAAATATGCTTCATGGTACCTGTTACGTTACGAGAAGGGAACTGAAAAAGATGGTGTCAAAGTTATAAAGGGCCGGCGCGCTCCTTAACATAAGTGCAAGGTCAGTTGGAACACCCACCCGAAAGGAGGATAGGTAGAGTAGTGGGCCGGCTGACATGACCGGGCTTACCTTGGGTCAGCAGCCGAACAGTGGAGCAGCGAGGATCTCCAACGCAGTAGCTGCTGGCGGCGAGCCTAAGCAGTCTGGTTGAGAATAGTGCAGCTTTTATCGCGAGTCGATCAGTCCACAATACAATACAAATGCAGACGGTAGGCAATAAGCACGTAGACGTTCTAAATAGGCGGCAAGCAAAACTCCACAGCAAGAAACTCAATTCCGTTTACACAAGGGACTTCGCAACAAACTTCTCAGTCGATTTCACCTGCTCTCTGCATAACAGTCACTCCCAAGTGCAGCGGTGCACTTGCTTGAACTCCCTAAAGCCCATCGTCCTCTTGTGGCAGTAACGCCGGTGTTACGGGATTTTTCAACATTGTGCTGCGAGACCCTTAAATGCATACTTGCTTTCAAGCTGTTCCTGTTTAAGATTGCTTGTTCAATAACCACACAATTTATTTACTGAATCATCAAGACCAATATATAAGCCTGTGATTATTAAGAAAGTATTAAGAAATGACAGATCACTGAAGGGTAATATTGACAACGGACTTATTAGTGATATTGTATGGATGGAAAAAACCAAATAATCAAAAATAATTAATTAACCCAGCGCTTACCCTAAACTCCATCTCTGGTTTTAGTTTTTTTTAAAGCAGCGCGACCTAATTTATTTTAAGATTGCATTTAATCATAAGGTTTTCTGCATTCAAAGGAATAGGTTGTACATGCAGGGAAGCATAGTTACAAACTGGTTGCCTCGCAAAGTCATAATAATGAATTTATTAAATTACCAGCGCTTCTTGTGTCAAAGTGTTTGGTGATTGAATAATTTGGTAAATTGGTTATTAGTGCATTGTTAAAGTTTTATGCATGGCATGCATTAAAATCATTCAATATGCATGCCATGCATAAAACCTCCACGGTATTAAAGTCATTCATAAGGTCTCTGCAGTCTAGCTTCAGGGAAAGTTGTAGGAAGGCTATAATATGAGATTGTATGAATAGCAATTATCTGATTGAGCGAAATCCAAACCTTATCTAAACACCACCTTCAGCAGCATTAACTTAATGACATTCTACTTCAAGGTGGAATTTCGAGAAATTTCAGTTAATTACCGTGCATGCAATCTCATATTGTCTCCTTCTGCGTGGACGCAAAGCTGTATGTCTTAATTGTTAACGGCAACGCAGCTAATTAGAAGCCCATTTGCTCAGTAAATTAAATTAATATATTATCCGATTCTTACTCAGAAATAGGTCGAGTGTTATCCTGCATTATGGTAATGTCAATGGTTGTAGACAGAGTTTTATTTAGTGAGCACCTTTAACACGTGGACCTAAGTTGACAAAATCACATTTTTAAAAACATTTTCTTTGGCGTATCAAGCTGAACGGATGGAGACGCAGAAAAATAATACAGTTTTGTGAGCTGCAGAAAATCAGATTTGTTAGACATTGATGTTTTATGTTCACATTAACGTGGATTGGGAAATGCTTGATAATTCATCCAAGCTGAGGGGAAATGGAGACAGATTGATCCTCGCAACTGAACAAATAAACACTTGGTAATTAGGAAGACGAAATGGAAAGGAGTTTGAAGATGCAATGCACTTGAAGGCCAGGTGAGAGCAGTGCCAATATCCCTCCGATTACAACTCTGGAGTGGAAGAGGTATAAATTAAGAAGACCCCAGTACCACTAGCCAGCCAATGACAGAAAGAAAAAGGTAAGAGACAGCAAACCGCTGTCTGTCTGCCCAACTCATTCCTAACAGCACCAGAGATGATATCTGCCGGACTGCTGGGGACTCGTGGAGTTAGTGAGCTACTGGTGGAGTGTTAATCTCACTGCTCACCCACCGCTCTCCCCCTCTCTCTTTCCCTCTCTCTCCTCTCTCTCCCAACCTCTCTCTCTCCCTCTCTCTCTCACTCTCTCCCTCACTCTTTCCCTCTCTCCCCTCTCTCTCCCAACCTCTCTCTCTCCCTCCCTCCCTCCATCTCTCTCTCACTCTCTCCCTCACTCTTTCCCTTTCTCATTCTCTCTCTCTCACTCTCTCCCTCCATCTCCCCCTTCTCTCTCCCAACCTCCCTCCCTCTCTCACTCCCTCCCTCCCTCCCTCCCTCTCCCCCTTTCTCTCTCACTCTCCCCCTTCTCTCTCCCAACCTCTCCATCTCTCTCTCTCTCTCTATGACAGGGGCTGCTTAGTTGGAGTCATCTTCTTTATCCTGGGCCTGGGCACGCTTTTACCCTGGAACTTCTTCATGACCGCAACCATGGTAACGGCACCCTTCCTTTATACACCCGATCAGACCAGCTTGATTGGACCAATAGGAAGTGTTACTTAAAACCACAGTCTGAACAAAATAATTAGCAGAAGGGCTCCATTCAGAGCAGAGCCATTTATATTCTGTGTTTGGCTTTAGAAATGGGCTTTTCCAAGAATGGGCTTTCCCCAGTACGTTTTGCTAATGTATTTTCCGTCTTTTTCGCACTAGCTAAAGTTATTTTAATTCTGCATGCAAAACACAGACAACTGTCCTGTTCTTGAGTAAGCTTGGTGTGAGCTGCCGCAGGATAGTGGGATAGTGTTCCTCCAAATCTCGCTCTCTCCATCGGACAGGCTGATAGGACGGGGGTGGGAAACAAAATTTAGGAGCCAGACAACTCCTTTTGTGGTGCTGACCGTGGTAAAGTGGTTCTTTATCTGAAGGCTTAAAGGGGGGAGCTATTCAGCCCCGACAGGGCGATTCGCCTGGGCTATCGGCCCTCATTTTCCTAGCCGAGGCTCTGGGTCGTTTGAATGTGACGCACGTGGCGGCTGTGACTCTACCTCTGAGCGGAGCTGTTTGAACTGAAGAGCAGAATCAAGCAGGTGGCCACAGGATCGCTCAAGATTGTGTCTATAGATTGCAGAGGCTCTCAACCTGACCCTAAAAGGGCCAGTGAGGGTGTAGGACTTAATTCCAGCCATGCAGTTACACACCTGAGTCTACTAATAAGGGTCTTTATCAAAGCCTTCCAGGGGTTGAGCAGTAGAATCACTTGTGTGACTGCAGGGCTGGAATGAAAGCCTGCACCCTCATCGGCCCTTTCAAGATTACGCAGGGGAAAACCCCGGATGTGATGTGTGATTGACAGACATCGCTCACATTGTGAAGTCTGATCTCAAAGCTGATCCCCCCCTAGAGATATTTATAAGTGAAACGTCATGCGAATATTTATGTTAAATTGAGTGACTCATAGTTTTTGAATGTTCAGACCTGGGGAGACAGAAGCCGCTTTTGTTGAGTCCGCATCCTGTTTCCTGTTTTCCTGTAGTACTTCCAGGATCGCCTCAACACGTCTGTCTGGGTCAACGGCACCGTCGTACAACGAAAAGAGTACTACTTCAACAACTGGATGACCCTGCTATCCCAGCTGCCCCTGCTGCTCTTCACCTTCCTCAACTCCTTCCTTTACCAGCGGTAAGGGAGAATGGCGGGCGGGGGCACTGGTCTACTTTCGGCTAAGTAGAGTTTTGTCGGTCCTTGTATGAGATGAGCCGAATTTATTTGGCTGGGCTTTTTGCAAAAGTCGGGAAACTAAAACATTTGAGCATGCTGAAATGTAGCAGGCTGTTGAAGGAGAAAAAAAGATGGAAGCTGATAATTTTAAAGTGTGAGTTCACAAACATGAGGAGAGTGTTTCCAGCCGAACATCCTGCTGCTGATGTCTCAGTCTGCGAGTTAAAGGAGTGTGAGTTCCGGAACACTGACTTAAAGGTCCCCCATCATTACAATAGCCATTGCAAGCGATTTCAAAATATGTCCTTTGTGACATCACAAGGGGAAGAGACCACCCAGAAGGAATTGATAAACTGGTTGACTGAAGTTGATCAGCCTCTCTTGTCTCTGGGAGGTCACTTCCACATGTGATGTCACAAAGGGCAGATTTTGAAATAGCTTGTAATGGCTCTGCACCTGGTGACATGATAGGGGAGCTTTGAAAATTTCGAGGAAAAAAAAAAGGCATTCCGGAATAGTCTGCTGGTTTGATGGTTACAGTAAGGGCGGGATCTGCCCTTTGACTTGGAAGAATACGGCGCGTGCTCTGATACATCTGTCTGTCCGTCTGTCTTGATAGGGTGTCGGAGAAGATGCGAATCTCAGGCAGCCTGGTCTGCATGCTTCTCCTCTTCACACTGACCGCCGCCCTGGTGAAGATCCCCATGCACAACACCGACTGCTTCTTCTCAATCACCATGGCTACCATCTGGTTCATCAACTGTGAGTTCTGTTGCCCGTCGGCCGAAGCGTGGAACTGCTTTGGAATTGTCCGAATGCATACCAGAATTCTGCACATACATTTTTGGCACTTAATCACTGCAGCGAGTGGTTGGTATGTTCACTTGCTTGCCTAGTTATTTACTTTGTGACGGCAGAGGCAACTCCAGGAGTCTCAATGCTTTATCTTGTGCTGCAAAATTCTGTTTTCAGGTAAACCAAGCAGTTGCTACAAGTTAGCAGCAGAAAAATATCATGAATTTATGGTCTGAGAGTGGCCTGTTCTCTCTCTGCTGAATAAAAAATGTGAATATTTGTATTTTGTATGGGCTTATGAGCTTTAGAACTTGTGGAAACAGGGGTGTGCCTGTATTTATGCGTTTGTGTGACTGTGTGTTTAGGGCGTGTCTTCGGTACTGTAGTACACTGCCAGTCAATGGATTCTAGGCCTCATGATGGTGACGGTTTATTAGTCCCCCAGGCATCTCCACGAGAGGTTTTGCGAGTGCAGGTCACCTAACCTTGACGAACGGCCGTGCTTGTATATGGAAAATGCTCAATTAAAAATCAGATCTGATGACACCACATCAAAAATCAGATGACACCACATTCCAACAGTAGCCTAACGAGCTGCACTTAATGTGTTGATCGCATAATATTTCGAAGTTCTCTTTTCTAATATACAAAAAAAAAAAAAAAAAAATATATATATATATATATATATATATATATAAGAATTAATTATTATAATTAAGGAAATGTAACAATACAGACAACAAAATTATGAATTACTGAAATACTTGCAAAATGAATGCAAATGAATTCCATAATGGAGCATAATAACACTGTTGAATACCAACAAAGTTACAAAGATAAATACCAGCAATGGTAATTCAAAGTTACAGAGATATACCAGCGATGGTAATACGGGGTTCTGCAAGCAGCAATAAAGTGACAGTGCATTTACGGGTTTAACAACCTTAAGATATGGACTAAATACATGGAAAAAAAAAACTCCGAACAACTACAGAAGTTTATTTCGGTCATCCCACGTTTACCCAGGACAGAAATCTAAAACAGCACCTCCTAATAGTTCCTCAGTGAAGGCAGCACTGATTACTCAGAAGCCACCTTGCCGTTGCAGAACGAAAATGATTATAGTTTGAGTTATTTTTTATAATGCCAGGGAGCCTGTTCCATTCTTTGATGGCCTAATAGGAAAGAGCTGATTGTGCAAAGGCGAATCTTCGTAATGGGATTTTACAGTCCGCTCTCGAGACAGATCTTAAAGCCCTCGTACTCACCTCAGAGCAAAGTTGGACATAATTTTCCAATGAGGGTGGAGCAGCATTGTAAATAATTTTGTGAGCAAGACTAAGGTATGAAAATGTAATTAAATTATCAAAACTTAGTAGGTTGTATTCAGAAAGGATATACAATGATGGTACTGTCTTGGTTTCCTGTCCAGTATTTTCAAGGCTTGTCCATACAATGATCTAATCGGATTTAGAGTGATTTGACTTGTCTGAGTCCAACAGATACAGTATCTCATATAGGAAAGAATCATGGCATTCAAATAAATCTTAGCAGCCTCCATTGTTAGCGACATCCTAATATGACGGATGTTAAATAAGTTGAACTTCAGTACACCAGACTTTTTTTAATGTGTTTTTTAAAACTCAAGTTAGTATCTAAAATAACAGTATCTAAATAATATGAAAGTAATCAGTCAAAAATTTCGGCCTGCACAGCATCCACAAGGAAGTGTCTACGTATGCGGACCCGGCAGAGACGACGAGCATGAATCCATACTAGCCGCCGGACTTCGTCCCAAGGTTACAATTACAGTTCTGAAGCTCCTGCCTCACTCACGCCAGAAACAGAGGGGTGCATTTTAAAATTTGAATAAACTGGATAGAAAATTCAAATAAGGCCTGTTTCTAAATGCCAACATGCAAAAAAGGGGAAAAAAAAAAAAAACTTGTTAATTCAACAGGGAGCATCATTCTCCATTCTTTACCGTGTGTTCACTGTGCAAACACTGTCAATCTGCCACTTACGGCTGGGGTTCAGACTTGCTCCACGAGTGCTAGTGTGAATTTTTCATTGATTTGAGCTTGGGTGAAGGTCCAGGCTGTCAGGCTCAGGTATGCTCTGTGTGGAGTTCAGACTGTTGGGTCAGTAGTGCTGCGTGTAGCCTGGTTTATGTTTGGGGCGCTGAATCAGTGTATAGACTACCAGACAGAGTTTCCATCTTGACTCTTAGCAGGGGTCGATCCAGGTTTTGAAGTGAGTAGTTTCCATGAGTAGTTTGTGACCAGAATAGCCCAGCAGAATGAGGTTTGTGTGAGTTTCAACACAATGAAAGTGTTTCCAGCCAATCACTGAGGTGTTTGAGTGAATTCCGGAAACCATGAAAACTACCCGGGATCCGCCCCTGCTTAGCGTGAATACTTTAACTATTTGTCTGTGTAATGGATGATCTGCTGAAGAATCTGGACTGTGCTAGTCACTCCAGCGGACGTAATCTGCCGAAGAGGTAAACTCATGTCACCACAGGTCGTAGATCCATGCATGTAGACATACTTCCTTCATGTAGACAGGCATCGGCCTGCTGGTGTAAATCCATACTTACAGGCTAATTATAAACCCGCTGTGGAGTTATATGTATTCAGGAGGTGAGAGGCTGTCGGCAGTGTGTTTGGTGGTAATAAGAGCACTCACTGTTACAGAGGCCTGTATGGGCTGATGGAGGTAGGTGTGTGTGTGTGTGTTTTTATCCGCAACTTTCGGGGCGGTGTTACAAGGCAGCTTGTTTGGGTGGGTAGAGGTGTGTGTGTCTGTGTGTGTGTGTTTCTCCCCAGCGTGACGGGCTGTGTTACAGGGCAGCTTTTTTGGGTTGGTAGACATGTGTGTGTGTAACCTTTGTTTGTGTGTGTATCTCTCCGTGCAGCGTTTGGGGCGGTGTTACAGGGAAGTCTGTTTGGATTGGTCGGGATGCTCCCACTGAAGTACAACGCCGTGTTCATGAGCGGCCAGGGCCTCGCCGGCACCTTCGCTGCACTCGCTATGCTGCTGTCTATATACAGTGAGTACCGTACACACACACACACACACACACACACACACACAAACATGCACTGTAGCGTACCATTCAAGCTACGTATTATCTGAAAATGATTATTAAAACAAACAAGTTACATGGCAGTAGTTTCTGCCGCACAGCTATAACAAGGAAACTCAAAAAAAAGTTTGTAGGCAGTTTTACACTGCCAAAATAAGAATCCTCTTTGTACGCCACACCGGGAATAAACAAAAGCAAGCAATCGCTCTGTCTTTTTTTTTGAAGTTGTAGAAAAGGGCGATATGTATTTGATTGTGCATGTACTTACACAAAGACGACAGTATCTTATCTTTTAATCCATCCCAAAAATTGAACAAAGAGTCATCAGAAGATGACATATCTCCCGGCCCCCACAATCTCTTAATTTAACTAATCAGTTGACATCACCTTTTAAGAATTACAAAAGTGCAGAAACAATCCCCATCAAAAAAATCTCAAATTCCAAGGTATCAAAAGGCACCAGAATAGTACCTGATTAATAATCACAGAAGAAATATTGAACGGCATTAAAATTTTGTTCCACAAACGGTCCCCACTCATTATATATATTATATATATATATATTATATATAATGCCTTAGTTAATGTCATTTCCATGGAAACATGGAGAAAGTCAAAATCTCCAAAATCCCAAAATATGAAAAGGCACCTGTATAGTACCTGATTAATACGCACGGCAAGTTTCGTAAAAAAAATATTGAGCGGTATTCGAGTCTGCTCCAGAAACAAAATTATTACAGACGAATGGAGGGACGTACTGATGACTATATCCCCCCATTACATGCTGGAGTGTGCGGCAACACGCAGCAGTCTAATTAGCGTTCCACCCATGCGGCTTTTTTAGCGGTATGGCTAAAACTGAAAACAATTTGAGCATGAAGCTCTAAAAGCCAGAATGTTTACCACAAATACCAAACGAAAATGACGTTCATTCATAAACATTCAGAGTCCCAAAGTTCAAACAAGAGTGGAGGTACAACAACGTCTGTGAGGCGCTCATGCGACTTGAAATTAAATTTCAAATCAAACCAGATATTTAACCACCGGTTTTGAAAAATAGAAAATGGAGAGAATTAAACAATGAAACAAAATAAAAAGAATTAAGGCTGGGGACGGACAGTCGGTGCATTGAGTTCTTGAATAACTATTGCGCAGTCGATGCAGGTAGGCCGGGGAAATGAGGAATGGGTAAACCAAGTGTGTCAGTGGGTCTAACATAAGAAAACCCGGGAGGAGAGGAGGGGGGGGGGGGGGGGGGGTCTTGGGGTTGAACAGACCTTATCGCATCAGTCAGTCAGCTGGAAAAGTATGACATGTATTAGGTTAATCCTTCCCAGGGCCGTTCTATGTGGATCACTGCAGGATTTTTTTTTTCTTTTTTTCAAACTCACCAGCTTTCAGCTATTTTTGAAACTCCCACCACTTAACTTGTTCACTTTCTGACTCGCATCCAGCTCTACGCACTTCCAGAAACATGGACCACCCAGCCCTCACTCGACCTGTCGTCTACTTATAGATTCGCATCGCCTCACTTCACGAAAGAGAAACCCATTTCAATAATCATGTTGTTATTATCATCATTTTTAGTCGTTTGAATAAATAAAGCACATCAACATGAGGGAAGGATAATTTCATGATCAGATAGTAAGTGGCTTGACTGGAACGCTACAACACACACACAGTCGCTATGCTGCCGGCTATATACAGGGAGTACTGCACACACAAACACTCACACGCTCGTACGCGCCTGCACGCACTCGCCATGTTGCTGTCATCATGCAGTGAGTACTGCGCACCTACACGCACTCACATGCTTGCGTGCGCCCACACACACACACAAACACACACATACACGCACTTGCCATGCTGCTGTCTATATACAGTGAGTACTGCACACGCGCGCGCCCACTCACACACGCACGCACGCACTCGCCATGCTGCTGTCTGTATACAGTGAGTACTGCACACACACACACACACTCACTACGCTGTTGCCCATATACTGTGAGTACTGCACACACACGCGTGCGCCCACACACACTTGCTATGCTGCTGTCCATATATAATGAGTACTGCACATTCACACACGCCTGCCCACGCGCGCATACACACACAGACACTCTCATGACATGAGAGACACATGACACATGACATGAGAGAGCTCCAGCTCATGATGATGCCGTAAAGTGGCAGTTTGGGACCCTGTGTGCTTGATATGGGTCTGTGTGACTCTTCTTCTCCTGTCCTGTGCAGGTGAGGCGGACAAAGAAACAGCAGCTCTGGGATACTTCATCACTCCCTGTGTAGGCACGGTCATCGCACTTCTGAGCTACATGCTGCTGCACCGTCTGGTCAGTGTGCTCTGGGACTACAATACCCAGAATTCCCAACACCCCATCCAAGCCTCACTGGCCTAGCTTTTCTGTGTCTCATGTTTCGTACAGTGGTCCCTGACCGTTGATTCTGACAGCCTACTATCAATACTGATTTTTATGCCAACCGTGGTTGCAATAATAGGGTTTTACCAAACTGCTAATTTGACTTCATTAGGAGCATTTCATGTTTAGCGCAGTCAGTTACCAAGCCAACACATTCAGCAAGTAAAGACTGATTTATCACTTATTGCTATTTTATGCCCAGAGACCTGACGAGTGTTGGCTCTCATTGTAGGAGTTTGCACAGTTCTATTTCAAGAAAAGCAAGAGCTGCGTAGCGGAGACCAACCATGAGCTCCTGATAAAAGACAGCGGTAAGTGAGATGCAGGAAACCTGTCTGTGTTGGTCCCCACTGTAACTAAATCGGTTTTACTGGGAGCGACACACTCTGTGCATTCCCTCACTCTGCATACCGCCAGTCATGACATCTGTATGTCTGTATCAAATGCTTTGGCTGTACTTGGGTCATGTTTGTCGGTTCTGACAAGTCAAGGCATCGTCCTGGTGCACGGAGAGGTCTAATGGCCGATCCTAACACAGTGATGGGATTGTCTGAAGCGTTGTACGGCGATTGCGGGGTTTGCTGTCGGTCGGGACAATGTTATCTCGTATTGCGAAATGTTGTACCGCAGTACTTCCTTGAAGTTGTGACTCTTACACCCACATGATTCTCAGGAACGGGGGTGCGGAAGATAATAATGACCTGCTCTTGCGTAAAGGTTTTCACGTTCGGTGTTTGCTTTGCCTTGCCATCCAAGAGAGCAGAGTGCTGTCAGAAAATCAACAGATGAAATTCGCTGTGGCTTCCAAAACAGGTCCAGATTGTGCAGAGCTTTGTGTGGTTTTTATTGTCACACTGAAGCCTGAATTTTACACTGTTATGTTGGGAAACCCCAAATAAATGTCACTGTGAGTCACTGGTGACCAAGAATTTCTTCTGAATTAAATTAAAACTTTCCATATCTTTTCAAGCATGTTTATTCAGATATCTGACATACCAAAACCACATACCAAGCCCGTGTTTGAACACCCTCGGCCTGACGGTGCACACACGGACAGATAGTCAGATGGACAGACAGACGACGAACTGATGACAATACCCTTCGGCCTGAAGTCGGGCCGAGGGTAAAAAAGATGGAGGCTCTTAGTTAGCACCAACAGTGGACAAGAAATATCATCATCTGCCCTTTATTCAGTGGTCATTATCTCGCCCGTCAGGATTTGTCCCTGAAATGAGAGGGATGTGCTGTTGTACGTAATGCTGGGGTTTTTTTAATGTCTGACGATGGCTCTCTTTTAAACTACCATAGTAGCTCGTTGTATCTCTGATTGCGAATTTGGGGTTTGTCGAGCCAGCTCACGCAAAGAAAGCCTGACTAATGCTGCGCTTGCGTTGTAGTAAACCCCTGTGGGTGCCAGGTGTTTGCTTGGCTGTACCTGTGCCCAACCACGGCTTAGCAAATTTATGAGCTTTTATTCGCGCAAAGGTACTGTAATATTGCCGGTTTGGCGTTTATCATTGGCTCTATTGGAAAAGCACTATCACATTTTATTGTTATGACTGTCAATGTACAGTCAATGTATGACTGTGACTGTACAGCTGCCGACATCCTCCGTTAGGACACGTAACTGGGCTTCCTGTTTTTCAGTGGTGTGTGTGCGTATGCTCTTACAGACACTTTGGCTCAGACCAGCCTGATTTATCTTCTATTGGTGTAGAAGTAAATAAAAATCCTCTGTCGTCTCACTTGCTTGATCTGATCTGACGCCTCGCTCGGGCAGCGGCTGGCTATCTAAGATGGCTGACGTGTTTCTCTTCTCCGACAGAAGAGATGGTTGCCCTGGGCAACGGCAAGCTGAACGGTCACGCCAACGGCTCCCTGCCGAACGGAAACGGGGCGCTGGCCCACGGTAACCACACGGGGGAGGAGTCCAGCGAGGGCTTCATCATAAGGGAGCCGGCAAACGCCTCTGACAAGAAGCTGTCGGTCCGGGAGGTCTTCAAGAAGGTGCGTCTGTCGCCTCGCCTGAAATCTGCGGGCTGTCTTCCTCCTTGGGTTGCTGGTGGTCCGTCTGGAAAGTTCCGAGTGTCGCCTGTTACGCTGGAGCAGAGAGTGGATCTCCTGCGATTCCTGGACAGGCCGCTAATCTATCTGTGGGTTTTTAATTTCGGTTTTTGTGGAGTGGTGTTTTTTTTTTAAATGCGGCTTATTATTTATCGCGAGTATCGCGATAATCACATCCCAGGTCCTGTTCAAATGCCTGCTCTGAGAGCTCGAGTAGTCTGTCCTCTTAAATGTTAGTCAGCTTCTCTCGTTTTTAGTCTTGTAGAGCTGACGTCATGTCCTGTCATGCTTTTGGTTTCAACATCTTTCTCTCTCTCTCTCTCTCTCTCTCTCTCTCAGATTTGGGTGATGGCGTTCTGTGTAACGTTTGTCTTCATCGTCACCTTGTCGGTGTTCCCTGCCATCGCAGTGGAAGTGAAGACCCTGTATGAGGGGACAAAATGGGGTGAGCCACATTCCTGAGACCCCACTCCTCTGTGCACAGCCTGTTATTCCCCCTGAGACCCCACTCCTCTGTGCACAGCCTGTTATTCCCCCTGAGACCCCACTCCTCTGTGCAGAGCCTGGTATTCCCCCTGAGACCCCACTCCTCTGTGCACAGCCTGTTATTCCCCCTAAGACCCCACTCCTCTGTGCACAGCCTGTTCTTCCCCCTGAGACCCCACTCCTCTGTGCAGAGCCTGTTATTCCCCCTGAGACCCCACTCCTCTGTGCACAGCCTGTTATTCCCCCTGAGACCCCACTCCTCTGTGCAGAGCCTGTTATTCCCCCTGACTCCCCCCTCCTCTGTGCACAGCCTGTTATTCCCCCTGAGACCCCACTCCTCTGTGCACAGCCTGTTATTCCCCCTGAGACCCCACTCCTCTGTGCACAGCCTGTTATTCCCCCTGAGACCCCACTCCTCTGTGCACAGCCTGTTATTCCCCCTGAGACCCCACTCCTCTGTGCACAGCCTGTTATTCCCCCTGAGACCCCACTCCTCTGTGCAGAGCCTGTTATTCCCCCTGAGACCCCACTCCTCTGTGCACAGCCTGTTATTCCCCCTGAGACCCCACTCCTCTGTGCACAGCCTGTTATTCCCCCTGAGACCCCACTCCTCTGTGCACAGCCTGTTATTCCCCCTGAGACCCCACTCCTCTGTGCACAGCCTGTTATTCCCCCTGAGACCCCACTCCTCTGTGCACAGCCTGTTATTCCCCCTGAGACCCCACTCCTCTGTGGACAGCCTGTTATTCCCCCTGAGACCCCACTCCTCTGTGGACAGCCTGTTATTCCCCCTGAGACCCCACTCCTCTGTGCACAGCCTGTTATTCCCCCTGAGACCCCACTCCTCTGTGCACAGCCTGTTATTCCCCCTGTGACCCCACTCCTCCGTGCCCAGCCTGTTATTCCCCCTAAGCCCCCACTCCCCTGTGCACAGCCTGTTATTCCCCCTGAGACCCCACTCCTCTGTGGACAGCCTGTTATTCCCCCTGAGACCCCTCTCCTCTGTGCACAGCCTGTTATTCCCCCTAAGACCCCACTCCTCTGTGCACAGCCTGTTATTCCCCCTGAGACCCCACTCCTCTGTGCAGAGCCTGTTATTCCCCCAGAGACCCCACTCCTCTGTGCACAGCCTGTTATTCCCCCTGAGACCCCACTCCTCTGTGCACAGCCTGTTATTCCCCCTGAGACCCCACTCCTCTGTGCACAGCCTGTTATTCCCCCTGAGACCCCACTCCTCTGTGCACAGCCTGTTATTCCCCCTGAGACCCCACTCCTCTGTGCACAGCCTGTTATTCCCCCTGAGACCCCACTCCTCTGTGGACACCCTGTTATTCCCCCTGAGACCCCACTCCTCTGTGCACAGCCTGTTATTCCCCCTGAGACCCCACTCCTCTGTGCACAGCCTGTTATTCCCCCTGAGACCCCACTCCTCTGTGCACAGCCTGTTATTCCCCCTGAGACCCCACTCCTCTGTACACAGCCTGTTATTCCCCCTGAGACCCCACTCCTCTGTGCACAGCCTGTTATTCCCCCTAAGACCCCACTCCTCTGTGCACAGCCTGTTATTCCCCCTGAGACCCCACTCCTCTGTGCACAGCCTGTTATTCCCCCTGAGACCCCACTCCTCTGTGCACAGCCTGTTATTCCCCCTAAGAACCCACTCCTCTGTGCAGAGCCTGTTATTCCCCCTGAGAACCCACTCCTCTGTGCACAGCCTGTTATTCCCCCTGAGACCCCACTCCTCTGTGCACAGCCTGTTATTCCCCCTGAGACCCCACTCCTCTGTGCACAGCCTGTTATTCCCCCTGAGACCCCACTCCTCTGTGCACAGCCTGTTATTCCCCCTGAGACCCCACTCCTCTGTGGACAGCCTGTTATTCCCCCTGAGACCCCACTCCTCTGTGCACAGCCTGTTATTCCCCCTGAGACCCCACTCCTCTGTGCACAGCCTTTTATTCCCCCTGAGACCCCACTCCTCTGTACACAGCCTGTTATTCATTGGTTGGGTTGTTTTTTTTGTGCAGCTGAATTTTTTTGCCACTGCTTAATGCTGTAGTAAAGGTGCTGTATGCTGCTTAGGAAAAGTGTTTCTGTGTGAGAGAAGAGATGTAATGTGCCTTTTTCCCTCTCCTGCTCCATCTTTAGAGGTTTACTTCACCCCTGTGTGCTGCTTCCTGTTTTTCAACATCATGGACTGGGTCGGCCGAACTGTCACTACCTTGGTGCAGTGGGTGAGTACAGAACCCAAAGCCGCTCGCCTGCCTGACACCAGAACTGAATCTGTTCATCCTCAGGATGATTTCTTTTTCAACTTTGTTTACCAGACGTCACAACGGTTGGAGGTCTGGGTTTGACGAGTCACTCAGACTAAACAACCGCAGTCAGATTCTTAACAATCCTCAGATCAGGCCTTACACAAAATCCTTGGTCAGTTTTTTCTTTTTGATTTATCATGACAAGGAAAATAGAACAGAGTGGACTGAAAGCTCTCACTGATGAGCCAAGTGTTGGGTGGTTCTTCTCTGGTGCCTGTAGAGTTGCTGGTTGGAGCCCCCAGTGGGGTTTGGGATTCTGACTTGATCTAGAGAAGTGAAGTTGAGAAGAACTGTGCCATTGGGCCCTTGAGCAAGGCCCTTAACCCCAAAATTGGTCCAGGGGTTTTACCCCTGTTTCTCTCCATTCCCCCTCACTTGTTCCTCCTGAGCATTTTAAACAAGAATTAGTTCTCAAAAGACCTTCTCATTTGAATCAATGTTCCATTTTACGAAAAGATTCTAGTAAGAGGACTCTTCCATTGTGCCTTTTAAACATCTTCACCCTCCCCCCCTCCCCCTTCATCTCCAGCCCCCGAAGGAGAGTCGTTGGTTCCCGACTCTGGTCGTCTCCCGGGTGATCTTCATTCCACTGCTCATGCTATGTAACATCAGGAATCACTATTACCTGCCAACGCTGTTTCCCCACGACGTCGCCTTCTCAGTGCTCATGCTCCTCTTCGCCGGATCCAGCGGATACTTTGTTTGCCTGTCCATGTCCTACGCCCCGCAGTGAGTCTTGCACGTACACACTACACAGCTCATATACTGCACAGCTCACACAGGACACAGCTCACACGCTACACAGCTTATACGCCTCAAGCCTCATGCTACACGGCTCTGACAATATACGCTCACTCTGCACAACTAGCATGCTACACGACTCACATGCGGCACAGCTCATGCCACACGGCTCGCACTCTACACAGCTCACACACTACACGGCTCACAGGCTACATGGCTCCCAGGCTACATCGCTTATACGGTTCATGCTACACGGTTCACAGGCTACAAGGTTCACACGCTGCACGGCTCACTGGCTACACGGCTCCCCTGGTTCATAGCTAATACTCTACATGCCTCACACGCTACACTGCTCACAGGCTACATTGCTTACATGGTTCATGCTATACGGCTCACAGGCAACACAGTTCACATGCTACACAGCTCACATGTCACAGGGCTCACACGCTACACGGCTCTCACACTACACGACTCACATACTACACGGCTCACACAGGACAGCTCACATGCTACACAGCTTTACACCTCATGGCTCATGCTATGCGGCTCACACAATATAGGCTCACGCTGCACAACTCACACGCTACACGGCTCACATGCAGCACGGCTTACATGGTACACTGCTCACCCGGTACATGGCTCACATGTTACTAAGCTCACACACACACAACACAGCTCACACCATACAAGGCTTCCATGCCCCACACACAGAAGATGTATGTGCTTGCACACGTGCCGCAAAAATAAATATAGATTTCACACAGATAAGTTGCGTGGAAAATTTTTTTGCATGGCAGTACCATTCACAGTGTGCGATAGGTTTGTGGTCCTGTCATAAAGGCAGATATTCTGGGACTTTTCAAGACCTTGACATAATGCAAGATACTATCTAGTGCCGAAAGGAACACTTCATGCTACATGCTACCCAGGCGATGACGCTGAACAGCAAGTCAATGGACACTGTGCTAATTAGCTTTTTTAGTCTTGGTCCACTGACTTTTATTCTTTGTCATCACATTGTTAGCATGTGGCATGAAGGGTCCCTTAAGTTATCTTGAGTGTTTGGTACAGTTTAGCGCTGCCACTTTTACTCTGGCACAACTGCTGTGCTTTAGCTTCGCATGAATCGCCTCGGGCTATCGTAAAGCTGACGAACAAGATAAATCCAACCATTCAGGCAAACATAAGCCTCTGCCGGGCTAATTGGCAATGAAACAAAATTAAAATACATTTTTTTGATCTTTAAAGGTAATGTGTGTACTGCCGCACTGAGAGTCAGCAAATGAGCATGTATCAGAGAGGGTGTGGAGAAATCGACTTGGGTTAGAGGAGTGAAAACATAATGTAAGGAGAGCTGCAGCTCAGGTGACAGAAAGATCCTTAGTTTAGCTCACAGGAGTAGCGGATGGACGGGGTCAGTATAGGTCAGCGGGAGTATCTTTAGAGCAGGAGTGTCAAACTCCAGCCCTTGGGGGGCTATATTGTCTGCTGTTTTAAATGTGTTATCACAAGTAATTAAGTCAAGTCAGTGACAGTCTTAAGAGCCCCTCTTTTCAAGGCCATAACTGGCTGTTTTGAGTGAAAGGACCTGTGCTGCAGGACTGGAGTTAAACCTGCAGACACTCCAGTCCTCCAGGACTGTAGATAAACCTGCAGACACTGCGACCCACCAGGACTGGAGTTAAACCTGCAGACACTGTGGCCCTCCAGGACTGGAGTTAAACCTGCAGACACTGCGGTCCTCCAGGACTGGAGGTAAACCTGCAGACACTGCGGCCCTCCAGGACCGGAGTTAAACCTGCAGACACTGCGGCCCTCCAGGACCGGAGTTAAACCTGCAGACACTGCGACCCACCAGGACCGGAGTTAAACCTGCAGACACTGCGGCCATCCAAGACTGGAGTTAAACCTGCAGACACTGCGGTCCTCCAGGACTGGAGTTAAACCTGCAGATACTGCGGTCCTCCAGGACTGGAGTTAAACCTGCAGACACTGCGACCCACCAGGACTGGAGTTAAACCTGCAGATACTGCGGCTCTCCAGGACTCGAGTTAAACCTGCAGACACTGCGGCCCTCCAGGACCGGAGTTAAACCTGCAGACACTGCGGCCCTCCAGGACCGGAGTTAAACCTGCAGACACTGCGACCCACCAGGACCGGAGTTAAACCTGCAGACACTGCGGCCCTCCAGGACCGGAGTTAAACCTGCAGACACTGCGGTCCTCCAGGACTGGAGTTAAACCTGCAGACACTGCGGTCCTCCAGGACTGGAGTTAAACCTGCAGATACTGCGGTCCTCCAGGACTGGAGTTAAACCTGCAGACACTCCAGTCCTCCAGGACTGTTGATAAACCCGCAGACACTGCGGCCCTCCAGGACCGGAGTTAAACCTGCAGACACTGCGACCCACCAGGACCGGAGTTAAACCTGCAGACACTGCGGCCATCCAAGACTGGAGTTAAACCTGCAGACACTGCGGTCCTCCAGGACTGGAGTTAAACCTGCAGATACTGCGGTCCTCCAGGACTGGAGTTAAACCTGCAGATACTGCGGTCCTCCAGGACTGGAGTTAAACCTGCAGACACTGCGACCCACCAGGACTGGAGTTAAACCTGCAGATACTGCGGCTCTCCAGGACTGGAGTTAAACCTGCAGACACTGCGGTCCTCCAGGACTGGAGTTAAACCTGCAGACTCAGAGACCTCAGGAGAATTTGTTTCCCCTGGTACAGAGTTCTCACGTTCCCTTTATCTCACCTCCCCCCCAGGTTAGTGGAGCCGAAGGATGCGGAGACGGCGGGAGCGCTGATGACGTTCTTCCTGGCCCTGGGGCTCTCCTTGGGAGCGGCCCTCTCCTTCCCCCTGAGGGTCCTGGTATAGAAAGAGACTCCCCACTCTTCCCCACTATTTATGCAGAGGGTCTCCTGTAGGCCCGAGAAATATTTGCAATGCTTTCTCCACCTGCCCTAAACACCCACATTCGTCTCCGCCAGTCACAATCGAAGAGACGGCCATCATCTCTGAGCAGTCAGAAACGCACAATGCTGTATCTGCCAATCGCCATTCGCAATTTACACAGGTCATTTGTTGGATGTTTTTTGTTGTAAATGCCGCCCAGAAGTTTTAAACATGGGGGAAAAAATCATTAGAAGAGTTCGATATCGGAACAGTTACCGCTGAAAATTTATATTTTCACTGTCGTAGTGCTTTTGTCAAAACGCACCAGCTAAAGGGAAATGAGCATTAGTTTGATAAAATATAAACATTGTGATGTTGTCTAGGTCAGCTGCGAAGCCACTGCGATTTATCTGCCTATTAGTACCCAAACAGCTGTCAAGAAAACAGACAGGCCACAGACCCACCATCACCTGAAATCAGACGCTCATGACTCCTTCTCTGCCTGTTCAAAAACACACTCTGCCCCATCGAACTGTACAGAGGATCATGACTAACTACATTGTGAATGACTGACAGGCATTATGGGCCTTAGTGACATGCTGCAGATTGTATGGTGCCAAGCACAAGGTGATTGTGAATACGGATTCAGTGCTGGAACACTGGTCCTCTAATGGAGGACTTAATTAGCTGACATTGAATGCATAGCTCAAACGTCTGTAAACCGATGAAGATTGACAATTTGGCATTCCCCTGCCGTGAGATCTCCGCCGACGGCATTGTGGGTAAAATGGGACGGTGTATCCCAGCCCTGCCCTGGCAGTATCCTTGCTGTCAGATCTCCGCCAACGGCATTGTGGGTAAAATGGAACGGTGTATCCCAACCCTGCCCTGGCAGTATCCCTGCCTTGCACACCCAGTTCAGCTCAGCAAGTCCTCCACTGGTGAGCTGATCAGGTGTGTTACAAAACGTGCAGCTAAAATATTCGTGACTGAGGAACTCCAGGAGAAGGGTCCGGAAACATTGAAGTAGGACACCTAGCTGCTCCCTGTAGGGGAAAGAGACTGAGGTACATTTTACATATTATATAATTTAACGTTATTTACAACCCTGTTCTTTGTGTCTTGCTCATGGTTTGAATCGTGCTTAGATCTGTGGGCCTTACACGCATGTGTTTATGTTACATGAGTTTCAAGCCTTTGACCCTGGGGTAAATCTGCACTATTTTAGAAGACCAAGCTTACTTTATCTTGTGTGTTTTTCTGTATTATTTTATTTTATTTGTTTTTTGTAAAAAAAAAAATTTATTTAAAAAAAAAAATGAACTCATTCTTTTTACCTTTAAAACATTTTTAACTGTACGGCAAAACTGTTTTGACTCAAGTGGATTTAATTCATACTTTTCAGAGATGTTTATTTTAGGTTTTGCAGAATGTATTGTGTTATTTATTCATACTGCTGGTTATCAACGGTTCATCTCGTTAAAAAAGTGAATGCTTAGCGAGGAAAAGGCGTATCTCCTGCTGTGAGCAGTGGTTTTGGGATTTTTTCCTAATAGCTTCGTGTCTCTGATTCTCTGCCTTGTTGGGTGCGTTGTGTCCGACTTGCTAGTACTGACCTGAGTCCCAGGTGCCCTCTGTCCCGCCCTGCAGAAAAATCAGTGCCCTCCTTTCTACGACATAACGGGCGGGATCTTCACTGCTGTCCTGCCCTGATTTGGGCATGGACGACATCAGGTTGGAAATGTCTGGTGTCTCATACCTTATGGGATGGATGTAAAACCATGGAAATCAAGAGCCCTGAACAGCCCAGCTGAAGGAACTGTGAGAAAAGTTGGAAGATTTCAGATTTGAATCACATTTCGGGCTCAAGAGAAAAAAAGCCTTGTTTTGGAGGTAAATAAAATACTGTGCTGTGTAACTGGTTCGTGTGAGAGCTAACTAAGCTTCTACATCAGAAAGTGATTTATTGGTCCTGATCAGGGTCTGGAGACGTTTAATCTTTTATCCGATCTGGGCTTGTGGACTGTCCCCTTGTATTCGAACCACAGACTTTGATTTTTTTTTCAATTCAAGACACTGAGATAGATCCTCAAGTGATCATTTCTGTGTTTATCAGTTGGGGTCCAAATTTCAGCTTGATGCGGGGGGCTAACTGATTAGCTTATTTTGATGTTCTTTCTCTAAACCTTAACAATATTACTGCTCATGTCTAAACCTGTCCAACCCGAACAACGAATGCTCTGAGCACTAGTCAATCAGAGGCAAAGTAGGGCGGGTCATGACTTTGCCATTCTAGGGAAAAAAAATATTGCCTATGCTTAGTCATGTAAATGTTTTATGGAGGCGTCGCAAGTTCTCGCCCTGCAGAGCATGAAGAAAAGCACTAAATGATGTAATACAGGTCTTTTCCAGTCAAAGTGTGATCATTTAGCTGCAGGAGATGTGGATTATGCTGGAGCTGTATTGAGCAATTCTACAGTCAATTTTGGTTTTATGAACAACTACTGAGTGAGTTCCCGTGGACTTCTGTTGTTTTGGAGATGCCCGTTAGAGAGTTGTGCTGGAATCCTCCCAGTGTATTGTATGGACTAAGAAACATCACCAGTGTTTATGGGGCTGATGAGATAATGACATCATTTTCATTTTGGGGTGATTTTCTTCCATTAACATGACCTCCCAGTCAAAGAGGGGGAAATAAACAGCCCTAAACTAAATCAATGGCGATCACCAAGATCTTTCCAAAGACGCAACCTGTCTTGAGCATATTTCATTCAACATTTATTTACATGTGCCACCGCGCAAAACGGTAAATAGAATATTGACTGCCGCAGACCAGCAAACAAAGATGAACAAGTCTATGATTGCGCAACTCGCGCACCTGGACTCCAGGAAAAATTCACAGCCTTAATGTGGGCAGGCTATTGAGATGGTGCGCCTAATTATGTTTTTATTTATTTCAGCTGGCCGTAGTTGTGGGACCAACTTGAAGAAATGTACATTCTTTTTTTTTTCATGTCTTTGTAAGTAGGCTGTTGCGCTAATCTAACGGCTTTGTTGTGCCATGGAGACCTTGAAGAACCTGTTGGAAACGGTAGACGTCAGAAGGGATCCAGTGGCAGTACTTTCCCTAACTTTAACCTTCGCTTTATCCCCAAACCCTAAACCTAACCCTAAATCTAACTTGTTCCTTACACTATAAGTGAGTTTGGCGGACGAAATGAAGGGACAACTGCTGAAAATGCAGCCTTCCAAGAAGCGGAAGGTACCACTGCTGGATCCCTGCTGACATCTACCATTGGAAACGGCATGTCAGCTTCGGTGATGACCATAGACTGTATAAAAAGGTGGACGAAGCAACAGTGACATCACCCTTTGATTTCAGTATACCGTTCAGGAAGCTTCGATTTTGGTGATTTGAACAGCGCCATTTTGTAATTTTGAAACCAGATGTGATTCCTATTGGACGAGAACGTGAAATGAAGATCTTGGGAGGAGCGAGGGGTGGGTCTGCGTGTGGATCTGACCGTATCTGACGAGGACCAGAGGATAGCCACGCCTCATAAAGCATATCTGGCTTCATACTTTATTCTACTCTATTTGGAAGCATTATTTACAGAAATGAACATCATGATATATCGAAGGTGACTTCAAACTTGCGATAGATGCCATAAAATAATGCGGAAAATCATTATTGAAATAAAGAATCAGGTGGGAAAGTAGGGCTATGTTCTTAGAGACTCCGATAGCACTGAACTTCTTTCTGCAACCGCCGACGTTGCCATCTGCTGGTGATTAAATAGAATTCAGTTTTCCGAGATTTCCGATCAGCTTCACTTTTCAGACCCTGGTGCTGCGTCCATCTTTATATACAGTTTATGGTGATGACACAGGAGCTTTGCTCAGTTTGCACAACGTCCTGAAGAACATATTTTGTGTTCACCCACGTCTCTGGTGTACATTAACCTAATTATTCTGACGTGAGTGCGGTATGAATTCGTGTCCAGAGGAGCTGAGTTGGAACTCATCCTCGAACTCAGCTACAACAATCTGTGTTGCTGGACGATCTGTTCACCTTAAAAAATATAAATATTCTGAATAGTTAGAAATTGCGAAGTTCCAGTGAATTTAATATCTGTGAATTTAAAGATTACCTTGTATGATTCTGTCCGAGAATAATAATAATACTGTTAATCTAAATCTAATAATACTGTTTAGGCAGTTGCTACGGGTACGGCAGTTTTTCAATGCATTTCAATGTGGACTACCGTAGTGGAGAGGTACGGCAGCCCCATTTGAAGCTCTGCCCTTACCTAACTCTTCCTACCCCACCCTCTCACCCTTCCCCTAACCATAATCACGAATCCTTGTCCTAATCCCTTGAAATCGACTGTCGTACAAATAAAAACTGCCGTGTCTCTAGACACTGCGTACTGTTAAATAGTGCGCATTAAGATCCTACTCGTTTTCATGGGCGTATGGAACGCTAATATCTCAGGCTATTCGGCCCTCAGAAAATTTGCTAATTAACGGGGAAAAGAAAAGATCTTAGTCGTGGGATAGGTTGAAAGTTAGACTTCAGTGGGAAGCATAGCTGAGTCTGATGGAATCACAGAGGATGGGCAGTGTGTGCGGAGGTTGTAGAGATCAGAGTCCAATATGCATTTATCCAGAACTAAAAGTTGCGCATGAAAAGCATTGCGAATTGCGACACGCGCTCCGCGATTATAATACGATTGTGATTCCATTGACCTTCAGCAGCCTATCATCTCGTGTGATTCTCCATTTCATCGCCACGGAGCATAACGATTGTGTGCGATCTGGTTTTTCTTTTTTTTATTTCTTTTTAATGCAGTTCACTTTCTGGCGAACGTATATCTGGCATCCACATGGTACACCTAGCGGAAATGGTTGTGACTGCAGATAGGCTGGTGCGCACTTAACCAGCGCCGCCCTGCTGTGACTGTGCTGTCTATCATCCGTGAAATAATATCAACTCTCATTAGTACTGAAGAACTATCAGATCCCATTGCAAAGAGAGAAAGGAGACTGGCGAATCGTGTTCCTAGGCGGTGGCACTGAACTTCACGACAGGACGAAGCTGTGGCGTTGCAGGAAGTTTGGAGTCACAAGCTATACTGCAAGTGGGAGTCATCCTAGTTCACAAGTGACTCACTGCTTCCAGTAAACGATTATATATTGTTCCGCAAGTGGAACAAAGCTATTAAGCATCGAATAATCTTTCCCCATCCCACTGTAATAGCGCTGACTATTGCCGAAGGGAAGAGTTAGGAAAATGCGACGGATGTATGTGATTTGTATTATCAGTTCAAACCGTAGATCACGAGGACGAACGTGCGAGTTGTTGAGGTCCCCATTGTGCGGCCATCGCAGAAAAAAAAAGACGGAGTCTGAACTGCTTTTTCTGAATATTGATTATCAATGTGCACTTTTTAACCTGCCTTTAAAAAAAAGTACGCGATAAAAAAGCAGGTGTGCTCTCGAGACTGCTCACGCGGCATAGCCAAGCTTAGAAGGGCACATTAATTTTCATAGCTGTCGTTAGCATTACGTTTTATTATGCTGAATTCATATGGCGTGTTTATACTAACTGTAAGCAATAAAAGGAAAGAAAATAACACTTCGCTGTTATTGTACATCACTGGGGTGTTTATGTTTAGAGCGCCAGAGTGGAAACCTAGTTTACAATGCAGGACACGTGTGATTATCACAGGATTTTATTCTTTTAAATCAAGGGACACTGCAGGATTACTTGAATCACTGGGAAATGTATCTATACAGAGAGTGATCTATAACAAATAAAAATTTGACTGGCTTTTCAAGCCGGCTACTTGAAATATTTTATGTGGACAGTATTTATGGGATACAGCTGATAATTTCAAAGTGTAAATTGTTATAAAAATTCATTTCCCCATTTTAATGTTTGTTAAAATAAAATGTTACTTGCCGTGAACAAAGCTTCTCCTCTTCAATGGCGCATTTTTGTAATAAAATGTGCGCAGATGTCTTTGACTGAAGAGTGGCATGGGTGTGCGGTGCGTTGTACTCTTGCGGCAGGAAGGTCTACCTTTGTGTGAAGATTAGAAATTTGTGTGGATTATTTCTCAGGTACTCCAGTTTCCTCACTCAAAATGCACATTCTTTCATTCCTTTCTATAGAGCCTAATGCTCTTTAAGAGACATGCTTCCTCTTTATGTTCATAGCAGATACCTGATATCTGTGAAAAGTCATTGATGTTTATCCTGAATGGCAAGAACCAATGACAAGATATAAATAACATCAGATGTAATAACAGTGAGCTAGAAGGCAAGGTGACTATTTGAGAGTGTGAAAAGGAATCAAGATTAAGTCAACACTGCCTGAAGTCATCAGAACGTTTCCTCATCTGCAGGAAAACGTGTTTATTGCCAGAGGAAACATGCTATAGGCTCAAATGAAGTCCCGATTCATTAGCTGAGTTGATCCCACGCACAGTGTTCTGGAACCAAATGTGAGACCAGAAAGTTACAGCAAAAATGAGTTTTATTGAAGCTGGGGGGTGAACCCCCACAGGGCAGAAAGCAACGGTACAGGAACCACAATCCAAAACCAGAATCCCAGGGACGTAATCCAAACTTTATACAGGGCAGCAAACACGGAACTCAGAGTTGGGCCAAACAGGTTCGGTACACGGGCACAGAAGTATCAAAGAAAAAGCCAAAATCAGAATCGGGGACGTTCCAGTCAGAAGTATTACACTATGAATTGTTATGGCCCCAATTTGTTATTACATTACAACACAGCAACAGCAACAGCAAGGGATGACAGAAACTGTTTTAAAAACTTGAACACATTTAATCAACAGACAAAGACAATAACAACTAACTAACAACTAATGACCAAGATTGATAAATAAGAAAAAACAGAAATAATTACAGTCCCTTTTTGGTGGGGTGGCTTGGTGATGTCCTGGATGAAGAAAATGCTCAAACACAGGCAAAGAAATCCACAAAAGAAACGTCACAGGTCTTGAACAGAATGGCAGGTCTGGTCATCTTCTTGCAATTTCTCCTACTACTTTACTGTCTCAATTCTTTTCCTTATATACTCTTTTGCAGACCCCACCCACATTTAGACCTTTTTTTTTTTACTTTTCTGAGACTTGCCCCAGACATGTCCAGGACATGTCTAAACATGACTCCAGTCTGAGCTTAACAAAAAAAAGGTAAATACTGCCATCTAGTGGCCTATATTCACATTACAGAATACAATGCATCAACGATCACAGCACAGGGAAAACGTTCTGACAAGAGCTGTGAGTGAAATGACTGCTTAAATACACGTAGGGGAAGTCACATGCTATGAAAGTGAACAGGTGAGCTGGGTCAGACTAATTTATAAAGGAATGAACAAGAGGAAGTTCCAAAACACATAAAAATGACGAATGCCAAAACGCGGACAGGGATCACAAAGACAACCTATAGGCAAACACACGGCTCCGGTTGGGGAGTTCTAACGTGCACAGATAAGGAGGCAGAACAGAATTTAACAAGCACAGAGGTTCTACTGAAACTGCAGCAAAGTAGATTAGGTAAAACCAAAGGGGTGGAGACTAGAATAGAGCGAATGCTGAGAGCTTGTTAGTCAATTAGTGAGTGCAGCTGTACAATCCCTAGTGCTTGTTAGTACTATAAACAGTGTTAGTTTGGGTTAGTATCTTTAACTAAAATAAACTGTTAGTCTGGGTAGTAATTGAAGCACTGATTAGTAAAACCCCACAAGTCAAGTCAAGTGTGACTTATGGGGTTTTAGTAATAGGTGCTTCAATTATAGAAAAGCGAGGTGAAGGAAGTAAACGAGATTAGAAGGAATGATTTAAATCCCAGAAACCATGAAATCACCCGAAAGTGTGGCATGCAATACTGGGGCAGTGAGCGATCACATGACATAAGACCAGACAGGGGGAGACAAAGTGCAATGCATGGTAAGAAACAAAACATGGACTGGAATATAACTGCAAGGTGGAATATGTCAAACAGAGACAAGGCAAAAACAAAACAAGGCACGCATACAGAATTGATAATCAGAGCATAGTCAAACAAATAAGAATCATAATTAACGTGGCAAATAAGGCAGAATCATATCCAAAACATGGTCAGGCAGATCAGGATCATAACACACACACTTGCCCTGGAACTGAGCTCCCAATTTTTGTCAAGAATCCTCCCTTGGCACTTTGTTACATTTCAAACCTTGGCTCTTATTATAAATCTGTTTGCCTTCTGGACAGTCATTCAAGACACATTAGATGAATGGAACAAATCAGATCTGCTTATATGATTAATATTGGCATGATTTTTGCAAAAATATGAATCAAACACCGAAAGTGGTGATAGGATGAGAAAAATTACTATTTTCTTTGATTAAACGAGGGCAAAAGCAGTCAATTTGCTAAATCATTCTTTGCCCATTAAAAATCCTGCTGTCATTGGCGTATTATTTTTTTCCTTGGCAAGAACAAATCCAAACAGGACAATTCCAGCGAACAGGATCTGCATGTGCCGTGCATGTTGCTGTGGCGACAGAGGCGAGAAAAGCCAGCTCTCCAAAGCTGCAATACGACTCGTCTCCTTTAAATATTGCGTGTATACAGACAGACGAGAGGACACTCAGGACGGGCAGACAGATGGCCTGGATGCTTGAGAGAATCTGACTTCCGTGGGAGGAGGGAGGGGGAGGATCTATTTTGATTTGGACTATTCTTAGTCACTTTTCCTTTCAGTGAAAACAAAGAATGATAAACGCCAGAGGAGAAGGGGGTCTCAAAAATCAGGCTTAAATATCCCCCCATCATGTCGGCAGATGCACAGCCATGACAAGCCATTCCAAAATGTGTTCCTTTGTGACATCATATGGGGATATGACTACCCAGAGGCAAATACTGATCAAGTTCAGCCAACCAGTTCATTTGTTCCCTCCTCTTTCCGGGCAATCGCTCCGCCTTGTGATGTCACAATGGACAGATTCTGAAATGGGTTTTAATGGTTACTTGGTGACATAATAGGGGGCCTTTAATAACTGCTGGGTTCTCCCCATTACAATGCGTAAAACACTAGAAATTTGGATGGGATATTTCACATTCAGTTTGGATCTTTCCCCAGCCCAGCACATCTGATCTAAAATGGCCTCTCATGCCTGAGTACATAAAAGGGGCTTAAACTTTTTTTCAGTGTTTATTGTAGATAACATGCTACTCCGTTTGCTGGGAAAATGCCATCTTATCTACTTGGCGTACAAAGGCCATCTTGATTACAGCAGTGATTACTCTATCTGCTGCATTATCCTTATTTTGCAAGAGCAATGTGCCAAAATAAGCCCAAAACCTTTGACTCAGAAAAATATGCCAAGCCTTTGAGAGTTCAGAATGCTCTACACAGCTCTTTACAGGCCCAGAACGGAATTTGTTTACTGCATCCGTAGTTTTCCTTGCATTTGCTCGTCTGAAGGTGATACATGACCGTTCTTCTCACAGTAAACTTTTAATGTGTTATTTTAATTGAAAGAACCAAATTATGTCATAATGAGTGAATAATGACAAAAAACAGCATCACCACAGAACTTGAAGCTGCAGGAGCAGCTGGAATAGCCCTGTTGCCCTTGATGATGGAAACAGATAATGTCATTGTAAGGGATGTGATGACACAAGGCGGCACTACTATAACAGTATGTGCTGAGGCTATACGCTTTTGATTTGTGATAGTGTGGATAAGGCCCCAACATCGTAGTTTTAATTCAGATAGAAGACTACCCCACCCCCCATTTACCCAGAAGAAGCACATGATGGTCTCATTCGTGGTGATCAGGTCTGAACATGGCTACATTTCCACCTGGAATTACTATAACAGAGCTGAATCATACTTACAAAAACATTATTTTTAGATTTTACCAGAGACTTGTCCGACCAGCAAATAATATATTGAATGGAACACAGTGAGCCGAGTTTAATTGAGGGTAATAACCGCCACGCATTTCTGAGCCTCAGTAATGCATGACTTAATGCAAAATACAATGGAGAAAGTGCAGCCAAATTATCACCTTCGTCGTATATTATCCTCCTTAGCAACATGCCAAACCGAACAGAGTAAACTGAAAGCCCAAGCAGCGGTCTGGCAACCCGTTTTAAGTTTAGCACTAATTGATTCTGCCCTCTAGTGGCTCTTTAATGCTGTTGCACAGGAACAAATAAACCACGTGTCACGAAGACAGGAGCACAGAGGGGCGACCTAAGAACAGAAATCATGCCCGAGTTCAGCTAGTGAAAAATACAACCCAGTGGTTTGTGTCAACTTCATGACTCTGCAAATCAGCTAGATGTTGTTGCTAGGAAGTGGAATTTGTTGATTAGACTAGCAGTGTTAATGACTGAAGGAAATAACACAAAAGCACTTCTACTTTCTCATCTCGGCACGTAAAACCTGTTTACAGGAGGAGTCTGAGTGGTGTTTGCATCCCTCGTTTTCTCATTGGCTCGGAGTGTGTGCGTGTGAGAGAGAGAGTGTGAGTGAGAGAGAGAGACTGCACTAGGTGGTGAATGTCTGGGATGTCAGTATGTCTCTTAATTCGCCAGACCAGTTCCATCGACTGAATATCAGTTGTGACACTTTTCAGCACAGAGAAAGACTCATTTAGGACACCCGCTTTTCTACCAATCAGAACACAGTGAGGAATGGTGCACCTTGCCATCAAAAGGAGTCCAGTTGATCAGACATCTCCCAGCCAAATCAGAATCAAACAACAAGGCTAAGATAAAAAAAATAATAAAAAATCCAAATTATTCGCACCAAAGCTTTCGCAGTCACAAGTGAATGCATTTCTGAAGCCAGATGCCCTCAAAGAAAGTCATGCAAATTCATTTATGATGAGCTACAGCATTCAAGAGCGATAACATTCAAATGGCAGAAACCAGATTATCATGTCTTTAATTTCTCAGAAAAACCCAAGAGGATGTATGAAATAGTAGAGTGACAGGTGATATATAGTGTGATGTAACGCTCAGGAACCAGTCGCGAGAACTAAGCAATGCAGTAGATGGGATTTTATAAAGCGAGGGGGTAAATCCCCGCAGGGCAGAAGGCAACAGTACAAAGTCCACAATCCAAAAAAAAAATAAAAATCACAATCCAGTAGGGCAGAATCCGAGTCCTAAATCAGGGCAGCAATCACAGTACTCGCAGTCAGGCAGAAAAGGGCTTCAATAAACAGATGCAGACTGAATTCCAAAACAGAGCCAGGAATTGAAAATCACGGACGGTCCAGTCAAAAAAGAAATCACAAAGAATACGAGGCGAAACTACGCATGGCAAAGGCAAACCAAGAGAAACGTTCTGACAAGAAACTGTTGTGAGAATACTGCTAAAATACACACACGGGAAGTCACATGCTATACAGGAATCAGGTGTAAAGAGTCAGACTAATTACAAAGGACCAAACACGAGGAAGAACCTAATCACATGAAATAGGCAAAAGCCAAAACGCGGACAGGGATCATGAGACAGCCTATTGACAAAACATACAGCTACGGTAAGGGATTTCTCACGTGCTCAGATAATGAGAGGAAGAACAGAGTTGAGCAGGTGTGGAGGATCCGCTGAAACGCAGCAAAGAAGATTAAGTGAAGGCAAGAGGTGGAGAATAGAACAGGGCGAGTGCGGAGAGCTTGTTAATCAATTAGTAAAGTGCAGCTATACGATCCCTAGTGCTCGTTAATAAGTAAGTATTATATACAATGTTAGTCTAGTTAGTAACTTTAACAAAAACAACAAACTGTAAGGGGAAGGAAGCAAACAAGATAGAAGGAATGGTTGGAAACCCAGAAACCATGAAATCACCTAAACATGTGACACGCAGTACCAGGGGAACGAGCTGTAGCTCAACACAAGACCAGACAGGGAAGACAAAGTGCAATGCAGGGCAAGAGCAAAAACATGGACCGGAAAGATAACAGAAATGTGGATACTGGCAGAAATACAAAACATGGTAAGAACAAAAACATGGCATAGAACTCGACTAAGACAAAACATGAGCAGAACATGACAGAATCATAACATATAGACATGTTAGCCCAAGATAGCAAGGGGATGCTCCATAAGATGTTAACACATAAAACATTGTTCAAAACTGAATTAGCGCAGACAAAATGGGCTGATTTCTTCGACGGCCCTCAGAACTCAAGTAAATGCGAGTACCTGGCGGACAAAGGCTCACTTCTGCAGCAGCGGATGATCTTCTCGTCTTGGCTGACCTCAGGCAGTATGTTGCCCCCATTTTGGAGCTGGGTTTTGCCCAAGATTTTTTTCCTACTAGGTATTTTTTCCTAGCATCTGTCATCATTGGCTTGCTCACTGGGGTTTCAGGCCATGTTTTTTATAAAGCACATTTTGACAATCTCAGTTGAGAAAAGCACTCAAGGAATAAAATCAAATTGATTGATGATGGCAGTGATGGACAGACAGTTGTCGCAGTCAGTGAAGATCTTCAGTTCGATATTGAAACGCCGTTTGCCTGTAATATGACTAAGGAACAGAACTCATGCGTGGATCTGGAGTAATATATCTACTGCCCTGTAGACACAGGTAAATCTCTCTATCCATTCATCCATTATCTCAGGGGCTGTCCTGGGGCTCCCCTGTCTGTGATGTTTTTTGTTCCAACCACAGTTGCAATCACCAGATTTTAAGAAACTGTCAGTTTGTCTTAAGCAGGTGTATTTACTGCATGTTTATCGCAAGTATTTATCCTCCTTTTCCCAGAATGATCTAATAAAAACCTGTTTTAGGAGATCATTCTCATGTTCCTGGCTTTGCGTGTGTATACGTCAGTCAGCATCAGGATATTTGCTCAGAGAAAGGAAAATACCTCGTGTAACCGTCACATCACTTTAGGCCACCAGCCAACTTTACCTCAAGTGCAAACAATGGGTTGTATCTGCTCTTTCATAGCCTTTTACAAGCACATATTTATTCCCACACATACCTCTCATGAATACACACACACGCACATGCACACTCCTGCAGGTAAACACACGTGCTCACAGCAGGAGGACTTAAATAAAATGTTAATTGCTCAGGTGAATGAGACATTACTGTGCAGAAATTCCCGGCGCAGGCTCAAATGGAGATCAACTTCTTCAAGTTCCTCACCAATGAAAAAGTATCACTGTCAAGAACATAAAATCGCTGACATATTACTGGAAGTAGGGATCGCAGATGAGGATGATGCTTGCGTGGTGTGTTTGTGTGCGTGCCCTAATACTCATTAGTATAAGCACATATGTTGTTTTTTTTTGTGATCAAGTTTTTTTAGAATTATATCTCCCATTCCCCCATAACATATACGCCATCTGTAATCCTATATGCAGAGCCAAATAACTCACATACATATACAATTATAAATCTCATTGTTACAGGCATATTCGTATAATTCAAAACCTACACTGTTATCTTACCCCTCCCCTTGCTAGCTTCGGAGGACTTGTACCTAAACGAAAGAAAACAAATATACAAAACACACACATACTAAGTACTTAGGCTACTACAATAACTACAAATATGCTCTTTTTGAATAAAGGTAATGAAACATAAACATTTAGTAACTGACAGGGCGAGGAGAGAAAAAAAAAATGATTCAAATAACATAAAGAAATGGAAGCCACGAACGAAAAACCTTTCTGTTAGGCATGCCTTCGCACCATACATACATGTAATGAATGCAACCTAAGTGGGCATAGAACAATAACCAAATTCTTTCATTAGCATCTCCTTCGTTAGAAGTCTGAGGCAGAATCTTTCCAACCACAGTCTAAATGAGACTCATTTAAATATTTCTCACATTTTTCTTTCCTGCTGCCACATAAGAAATCACAGCACGAAATTAAGATTTTTTTCCTTTTTATAGAGGGTCTTTATGCTGCGTTTACACCAAACGCGAAACGAATTATTCGCTCTGCCTTTAATGGCTAATGAGAGAAGCCAAGTGCAACGGCCAAGGAGAGAACGAGCAGTGCAGAAACAATACAAAAACAGAGAATCACACAGACCACCAGAAAATACTTCCCAAGGACGTAATAATAGCCTGAAAAAACTGAAGCAATGTGAGAGAGAAAAAGTAGAAAAGAGAAAATTCCTAAAGAGGAAGGAACTCCAAAAATAACTGGAAGATATAAAGTCACACAAATCCTGACTAAAGATATCTTCGGCTATAGTGCTTAGCTACAAACAAACACTCTAGCAAATGAGGCTTGGCAGACTTCTGGCTTTTATAGAGTCCGGGGAAGTGCTGTCCCAGTTTAATCAGCCAGCTGGTCAAAGAATCCGATTGAAAAAAAAATTCAATCTCGTCCCAGGACGAGAGCACTAAAGAAAAGTCCAAAACACACGCATACCTCACAAACCATGAGACTGCCAGATTAAATTCAAAGTCAATGCAAAGACGTACATTTTCTTGCGTGTATTTGAGTCTTTGTATTGACTTTGCATATAATCTGGCCGCGCAAATGATTTATATCGCGTTAGGTGGAAACGCAGCTTTACGCTACATTTCCTGGGGCTCACCCTTACAATGACTGGGATAGTCTGCAATATAATTAAACCCCCCACCAAAAAAAAAACCATATGGAATTATTAGCCCATCTGCTCGGTGATTTCAGATATTTTCAGAAATGTGAGGGTAGTCCCACCCTTTGCCCTCCTGTAGTAGGAACTGTCTCCAATAGCAACAGGGTGAGCCACAATTTCCTCATTTCTGATCTCAGTCTCACTGACCCCCAGCAGCACCAATCACGTCATTCCGCTCCAGATCATGTCGCTTTTCAGAACGGTGCATTTAAAAAGGACTTTTTGGTTTTTTGGCAGAGGTTTCAACTTTTCTCTGAAACGCTCAGGCTCTCTTCTGCTTTGATGGGAATCAAGTTCCCTTTCCCTTTAAGGGCAGGAGGAGAACTAGGCCTTATCTGTGGTTGCCAGATTTGAATATACAAGGTGCCCCCAGGCAGCTTGAGTAGCCAGTTCACTGGCATTCCTACTTCACTTGTGCAACACCTGCAAGGATGTCACAACTGTAAGAAAAAAAAGGAAGGTAAATCCCAGTCTTCGTATGAAAAATGGTGTTTATTTCCAGCAAACGGCAGTGAACAGAAATACAGGTAACGTACTCTGGGTTCAGTGGCGTCAAAGTGAACCCCGAGCCTCCCCAATGCACATTTTTTATACATGAAAAAAAAACTTTTGAAGTTGGTCAGACATGCTGATTGTATTGATTACTAAAGCAATGCTGATCACGGTCTCTTTCGGTGAAACTGGTTAAACAATGCTGATCACGTTCACTTTCGGTAAAACTGGTCTTCAATTGGTACATTTCTGGCCGCCAGACTCTACAATGCTGATCATTCTTTTTGGTTGAAACAGTTCTTCAATAGCTCACTCCCGCCCGCTAGACTATAACTGATGGCTACGCCATGTAGGTGTGACAAGTCGTTGTCAGAAATTACCAAGTGTATTGTACTTGTGATAAGTGGATCCTGACCATTTGGCCAACGGGTGTGACTGATACACAGTGTTTGCGATTTGAGTAGATTAGAACAGGAATGAGAATCTTCCACAACCAAGCACGGGAAGTGCAGTCCCTGAGACTCAAATATCTTCCCACATCCAAAAAAGTATTAGGCTGTAATACCATACAAGTATCCTCACAGTGATCTTCAGGAAATAACAATCCAATCATATAAAGAGAGGTACAGGCCAACGTAAAGCATGCTGGCCTGAGGAATGCCTTTTTTTACCCACATGGGTATCAGCATGTTAAGAGACATTTCCTCTTGCTTTAAATATATGAAATTGAAAACAAAAACGTCTCCATTTAAAAAGCAGAGAAAAAATTATGAATTTTATATAATGAAATGTAAAAACTAAAAACATACATTAGTCTATATAAGCCCTCCTTCAAAAAGAGACATACCTGACTGGCTCTTATTGTGAGCATTGTCCAGTCCTCCAAGCTTAGACCAACTCTACTCCTCCGCTGATAAGCACCGGTTAAGATTGTGCAGTGTGTGTGTTTGTGAGTGTGTACGTGTGTGTGTGTGTGTTTGAGTGTGGACCTATGCTTGTACTACCCTACATGTGAGAGCCAAAAGAAAGTTTTTTGGGTCCTCACTTTTGGGGGTTTTTTTTGGGGGGAGTAATGGTTGATTCTGAGCCAAGGATTGGGTTGGGTTTAGAAATACTATTGGGGTTATGATTAGTACTCTGTCCAGTATTAAGGTTAGATACTAAAATTTGGCTCTGGTTTAAGGTTACCTGTTAAACTGAGGATAAAACAAATGGTGTCCAGCAGCTGAGCTCAAGGCCCAGTCTTGCTCAAAATTAAATCAGGTGATCTTGGGGTCATTGACTGTCACCCTACAAAATTTGTTTGAGATTGGTTCAGTGGATTCTGTGTAAAATTGCCAACAGACGAACAAACAAACAGGCAAATTTCTGTCATTTCATCTGTCCCATAGTCTAATAATAATCCATGGGTTGGTTCAGTGGATTCTGTGTAAAATTGCCAACAGACGAACAAACAAACAGACAAATTTCTGTCATTTCATCTGTCCCATAGTCTAATAATAATCCATGGGTTGGTTCAGTGGATTCTGTGTAAAATTGCCAACAGACGAACAAACAAACAGACAAATTTCTGTCATTTCATCTGTCCCATAGTCTAATAATAATCCATGGGGGCGCAACACATGTCTTGGCAACCAGTCTTGTCCACTCTCCAAGATAAACTCACAACTGCATGAAAACAATATCCCTTCTCATCCTCCCCGAGGGACTGGGACAAGGTAATTATGGTCTCTTTCGGGGATTTATAGGTTGTGTTTAAGATTTGGTTTAAGGTCAAGGTTAGCATTAGGGAAAGGGGATAAGATTTGGGTTTGACTTCAGTGCTTGGAGGTAGGGAATTAGTAACTTAGTGCTAAAATACTTTTTTGGCCCTCAAAAGTATGGTGTGTGCGATGGGCAGTGCACTGGTCCATAATGACATATCCAGGTGTAAAATTCTGTGGAGATTAGGAATCTTCCTGAGTAAGAAGGAACCAGACCGTGCTGGAGTTTTGAACTTTCATAATTACACACTTCAATACACTAAGGTCTGGAAATATTCAGACCGTTACCTTCTTTTAAAAAGCATCTATTCCCCTGTGGTTCACTTTGTAAGGAGTTTCCTCAGACTAAGGGATTTACACTCATACCCCTTGGTTCTTTTGACTGAACTTTAATGGGGCGTGATGGCCTGTTACTGTACACTCTAAGAACTGTAAGTGTAAAAATAAATATGACAATTCTAATGTGGTCATGCACACTGATGAACGATAACTGTCTGACAATGGTAATGATATCCGTGGAGATGTCAACTGCCAGGGTCCCTGTTGCCGCAATGGTAGAATGGGCTTCTGCATCCTCTTGAGTTAGAGTAATTTTCTCAAACATTGTACTTATATTAATCTTGAAATCCATCATTCTTGGTGTTGGATGAAACTGTAAATGACCCCACTGACTGCGTAAAAATAGGAAGAGAGTGAACTCTAATAACCTTTCACAACAGCACTGTAATGGGAAGGTAACTGTCACGTAGAGATGGGACCCCCAAATGCACTACAAGCTCCGATGAAAACTTTACCTGCACACACAAACGCACTTCGAGCACACAGACACACACGCATGATGAGTGCACGTTAACCAAACCCTTTGCATGGGGCAAAATATTGATTTAATTCAATGCAGAGCAACAGCGCCACCTATTGGTGAATCTAATTCCATTTCACCAGGATTGAATCTTGCAAAGTTTGACTGGACAAATTCACCTACTTAACCTTACAGAATGTTGCAGTTAAAATGAATGGAACTTCCCAGTAAATGTGTCATTTTAATTCAGCTTATTTGTGTATTTTCAATTATTCATGTTTTCATGTGTGTGAGAAAGAGTTTGTTCCAGACAGGCAACAAATTAAAGGCAAAAACCTGAATGAATGTGTGGACAAATATAAAAAATGCAAATGCTTCTGTTCATTTTCCTGGCTTGATTTGGGTCCCTTAAAGGCAGAAGGGTTGCAGCAAGTCTTGGTCTGAGTATGGACGGGTTTGGAGTCTAACTCCGTATTCGCAGATTTAAGTGCATAGAGTTAGTCTGGAAGCTCCTTCTGCTTACGAAACAATAAATTGAAGAGCCTTGTGCAAACAGCACTTCAGTCACATTTTCACAGCTTGTGAGGTAAGGATGGAAAAACATCTTTGGTAGCCACCAAAGTCCACTGCCTCGGTTCTCTGAAAAAGTTCATTTTGTGACTCAAGTACTTTTAGCTTCAATTTGTCTGAAAGTAGTCTGTGCCCTTTCTTCGTCACGAATGCATGTGTTGTGTGAAATTTCATTCACTGTTATTTTATGTCAATGCCTGGTGACTGTCTGAGTGCTAACAGTACAGACGCACTGGCTCTGTGCCCTGTGCAGTAAGGTTCTCACTGCCAGAAGTTTAAACGCTAAATTTGAATTTAATGAATTGTCAGGGCCACTGACAGGGCCTTTAGTGAGTGCAGTTCCTCTGTCCAGCCATTCAAGAGCCCAAGGGTCATGTTTTTTTCCATTCTTTCTTCTAGAAGTTGGTCCTTGCATGTTGTTTTGATGACATGACACAGGTCAAGGTCAACAGTCATGTCCAACAGTTTCCTGTCCTTTGTCCACTGCTGAACAGTGTCATCAGCTGTGGAAAGAGCGATGAAACGCCCTCCAGCCATCAGTTCAAATCCATCTGTGAGGGAAGTTGAATCGCTGTTCAGTACTGGAGTAGCCAGGGCAGAAATTAGTTTAATTTTTGGTCAGCTTGGTGACAAAAAGTGGCACGGGGCACTGGAGTTATTGCCTTGGGTAGAACTTATTGGTGATACAGAGGAAGGAGCTGGGCTGGTAACCTTTAAGGATGGTGGGACTTGGTTGGGATTGGGGATTTTAACAACTCTGGCCGTTCATCAGACAGATAGGATTGTTTTCTCTGACAAACTTGAGTCCAATGTTTCCAGGAGTCAGGCCTTTGCATTAAGTTCTAGGTGCTGGACAATTTCCGCAGTTTAATTCATAAATTCCTTTAGCCTGCCTGTTGGTGGGTCTGGGGAATCTGCTTATACATTTAGGTTAATATCATCTAACAATAAAGTAATCTCTGCCCGTGTGTATATGTGTGCCTTCCACATGTCTCCAGAGCCATTCATCCAATCTACTTCACTCTTGGTGGGTGTATTCCTGAGGATCTAATGATCTGTAGAGTCCAGTCTAAAGTTGTTCGGCCGAGTGGTTCTCAAAAAATCTCAAGTAAGCGGAAAGAAGCGATGCCCAACACCAAGCAATCCGCCCGTTTTGAATAGGCACTGCGCTACAGCCCATAACATTGATTATAGCCTATTGCAGCAAGCCCAGAATTTGCACAAGTAGCTACCATGAACAAAGCCTCATATTCGAATCACAAGGCTGATGATAATAGTGCGTGTGATGATTTACTTCTGTGAGACATGCTACATGGGAAAGCGTGTCAGGTTTCTACTCATTGCCAGAGAAATTCCTGGGCGTCCTCAATGCTGAAATGTTCACTCTGTATCTGTCAACTGAAATGAAACAATGTGAAAAAAGGAGAGTTCCAACAAATGTAAACAAGAGTCATCAGAAGATGACATATCCCCCCAGCCTCCACAATCTAATCTCAGAAATCCCAAAATATCAATCAATATGATTAATACGCACAGCAAGCGTTGTAAAAAAATACTGAACAGTTTTAGAGTTCTGTCCCAGATATGAAATGTCCAAAGACGGACGGAAGGACTGACAGACGGATGGACAGATGACCGCATTGACGATTATTATTACGATTATCTGCTTTCACTTATCTGGGACTGGGTTGCATGGGTAGCAGACTAACTATACTACTAAATATATCGGGTCTCTTTGTTATTGCGCATTAACATGCTCTCTTTAAAAGAAATTTTGTAATAAAGATTGTATTTTGGTATTTTCTGTTATTTTTCTCCATTTGGGGAAGTTAAGAGTTCCCCTTACTTAATAACACAGCCTAAATAAAGGGGTGGTGACGTCAGGGTGCCCTTCACCAAGAGGGACCGCTACATCTGGCGTAGTCGGCAGTATGGATTTATTCATATTTATACTACCCCAATTCCAAAATAGTTGGGACAAAGTGTAAATTGTGGATAAAATCAAAACGCAAAGACTTTCAAATCACACCAGCCAGTATTGAATTCAAAATAGAATAGCGATAACACAGCAAATGTTGAAAATGAGAAATTTTACAATTAATCCACAAAATGAGCTCATTTCAAATTTGATGGTCGCTACAGGTCTCAAAAAAGTAGGAACAGGAGCCTGTTTACCATGGTGTAGAATCCTCTCTTTTTTTAACACGGTGGAGGCGTCTGGGCATTGAGGAGACAAGTTTCTTGAATTTAGCCATTGTAATTTGATCCCACTCATGTTTAAAACAGGCTTCCAGCTGCTGGAGAGTTTTGGGCATTCTTTGACGGGCTTTTCGTTTAATTATGCGCCAAATGTTCTCAATTGGTGAAAGATCAGGACTGCAGGCAGGCCAGGCCAGGACACGGACTCCTCTACTACGAAGCCATGCTGTTGCTATAGTGACAGTATGTGGTTTTGCATTGTGCTGCTGAAATACACAAGGCCTTCCCTGAAATAGATGTCGTCTGGAGGGGAGCATATGTTGCTCTAAAACCTTTATATACCTTTCAGCATTCATGGTGCTTTTTAAAACATGCAAGTGTCCCACACCATATGCACGAATGCATCCCCATACCATCAGGGATGCTGGCTTTTGAACTGAACGCTGATAACAGGAGGGGTGGTCTTTCTCCTCTTTAGTGCGGAGGACAAGACGCCCATGATTTCTAACATGAATGTCAAATTTGGACTTGTCTGACCACAGGACACTTTTCCACTTTGCTGCAGTCCATTTTAAATGAGCCTTGGCCCACAGAACATGGTGGCGCTTCTGGATCATGCTCAACAATGGCTTCTTTTTTGCAATATATAGTTTTAGGTGGCATCTGTGAATGGCATGGCGGACTGTGTTTATGGACAGTGGTTTCTTGAAGTATTCCTGGGCCCATTTAATAATGACAATGACAGAATCATGCCGGTGAGTGATGCAGTGGCGTCTGAGGGCCCAAAGATCACAGGCATCCAGGAAAGGTCTTCGGCCTTGTCTCTTGCGCACAGAGATTTTTCCAGTTTCTCTGAATCTTTACATAATGTTATGCTCTGTCGATGATGAGACTTTCTGCAATTTGACGATGAGGTACATTGTTTTAAAGTATTCCACATTTTTTTACACGAGCCTTCACAGGTTGGAGACCCTCTGGTCATCTTTACTTCTGAGAGACTCAGCCTCTCTAAGACATCCTTTTTATAACCAATTATGTTACACATCTGATGCCAGTTAACGTAATTACTAGCTAAATGTTCTTTCAGCTGATTCTTTTATATATTAATAGCTTTTTCAGCCCTTTTTTGTCTGTGTCCCAATGTTTTTAAACATTCCTTGTGTAGGCTATGTTGAGTAAGGTGTGGTGGTCCTGGAACAGGGTATTTCAGAGAGAACAATACTGGTCATAAAAGATCCTGAGATTTGGCCCTTCAAGGTCACAAGGCAGTAACTTCAGGTATACTGGGGATGAATATACTTGCAGAGGGTTATCAGATCCTATTTGAGAAACATGGTCCCTGGATCTTTCGCTTCCCCTCCGGTGCAGTCGGCGGCCCCAGCTCCCCTGCATGCCCTATGTTGCTGTGCAAAGATTAACACAGTCTTTAATGCCTCAAAGCCCATCAGAATTAAAGTTTATGGGAAGGCTCCAGTTTGTCTTGTGGCTGGTACCCTTACCATGGCCCCAGTGACCTGTCCTCATCTTGATTCTGTGAAATTTTTGTTGGAACCTTTGACCTTCAAAGATGAACAATTACCAGAAGATGTGTTGGTGTCCCCGACACCGGTGTCTGCAAGAGCCTCTTATGCCCAATTTCCACTATGTGGTACCGGCTCTACTCTACTCCACGCCTTTTTTGCTTTTCAATTAGGAAGTCGTACCTGGTGCCACCTTTTCTGGTACCTGCTTTCCTTTCCTGGGGTTCCATAAAAAGTCAACCGGGTGCTAGGAGGTACTAAAATATGATGTGACAATGCTGCAGCCCACTGATTTGTCAATAAGAATCGTCACTGTGTCATTGCCTTCTTGCGTCACCTTTGAGCAACCAGCGTTTTATCTTTGTCTGAGCTCTGACGTAGGATTTCTCAAACTCCTTGGTATTTTTCAGCAGTAGGGCAGCTGCCAGAACTGAAAATTCGAAGGCAAAGTAATTTTTTTTGGCTAGCGAGAGCAGCATTTCAGAACTCTTCAGTGAATGTAGGTAATTTCAATGACAAGTACATACACCTGTTTCTGCAGCACGGTCACCGCAACTTGCTGTGAAAAATAGACAGCTGTCTACTATGTATTTTCTCACATGCACGCCACTTACTTGTCATAAAAATTACCTCCATCCACTGGGGAGTTCTGAAATGCCACTTTTGCCGGAAAAAATTACCGTCGCTGAATGCCAGTGTACAGACCTAATCATAATCAAATTATTTCGGATGACATCGCGGCAGTATCGTGCTGCATCACTATGACGACCAGCTACACTAAGGCAATACTATCCCCTAATGGAAAACAGCTCCCCCAAGAAAAGAACTCCGTACCAAGAGGGATAGAGTAGAATAGAGAAGAGCTGGCACAGTGGAGTGGAAATGAGGTAATGTATGTTCCTTTTGTTAATGTTAGTACTGTGGATGAGTGGCTTCCCCCTCGCTGTGATCACTCATGAAAAATATGATCACTCATGAAATTCCTCTGCTGGATGACGTCCTGGTGCCCTGACCTTATTAGTGAATTCCCCCCTCCCAGTATGAAATGGTGAAGGCGCATATTCAACAGCTTCTTGATAGTGAGGTAATTAAAGAAAGCAGTAGCTCATACTCGTCTCCCATTGTTTTAGTCACCGAGAAAGATGGTAGTCTTAGGCTTTGTGTTAATTATCAGCAGCTGAATTCTAAAACCCATTGCGATGCATATCCCCTACCTAGAATAAAGGAATCTTAAGAAGCGCTGTCTGGGGCAAAATTGTTTTCCACACTGGACCTTGCACGTGGGTATAATCGGGTGTGTATGGCAGAGAGAGACAAATTTAAGACCACCCTCTGTACTCCATTTGGCTCTTTTGAATTAAACTGTATGCCCTTTAGCCTTTGTAATGCACCGGTTACATTTCAGCACCTGATGGAGTGCATTGGCGACTGTCCTTATCAGTCTAAACAATACCTTGAGTGATTGGGAGAAGTCTTTACCAGATTGCAGAAGCAGGGGTTAAAGGTCAAGTTGTCAAAATGTACGTGTTTTCAACACCAAGTGAGTAACCTTAGTCATGTGGTGTCTGGAGAGGGGGGTCAACAGTCCCCGCTAAAATTGAAGTGGTCAAGGAATGGAAACATCCCTGCCATTTGGCTGAAATGCAATCTTTTCTTGGCTTTGCAAGCTACTAAAGATAGTTTGTAAGGGGCTTCTCTAAGCTGGTAGCCCCCTTGCATTATCGTGCAGGGAAGCTTAGTGGATCCCGATGGAAGGGAAAGACTCCCAGGTAACATAGCCTAAAAAAGGGGAATAGTCAGCGTGCCCTGTAGCCAGCCAGCCAGCGCCCCACACACCCGCGCCCCACACACCCTCGCCCCACACACGAGAAACAGGCAATGCAGTAGAACTTGCTTTATTAATTAAGGGGAAGCACCCCCGCTGGGCAGAAGGCAAAAGTGCAAAGTCCACACTTCAAAAATCAAATTCCAGTTGGGCAAAAATAGGATCAAAAACCAGGGCAGCAATCACAGTAATCGTAGTCGGACAAAAATGGGTCTGGTTCACAGGAATAGATATCAGAGAAGCAAAGCCAGAATCCAATGGGCGTAATCCGAATCGTAACCAGGGCAGCAAACAATAGATCCTGTGGTCGGGCAGAAAAAGGTCAAAACACACAGATGCAACAATAATGCAAAATCACAAATGCAAAAATCGAAAAGTCGGGCAGTCCAGTCAGAAAGATAAACACTGAGTATTCAAAGCGAAAAGAAACGTGACACAAGAAGACTAGGAAAACGATCTGACAGAGACTGGCTGTGAGACGACACCTAATATACACTTCTGGGGAGATCACATGGTGAGGGACACAGGTGCAAACAGTCAGACTGATTACAAAGGAGCTGCACATGAGGGAGAACCTGATCACATGGAGTTTGGCAGAAGCCAAAACGTGGACAGGGATCACGGGACAAACCTATATAAAGATAAACAGCTCCAGTTACAGAGTTTCTAACGCGCATAGATAATGAGAAACAGGACAGCGCGATCAGATGTGAGCTTTCACAGAAAATGCAGCAAAGGTAATCAGGGAGAGCAAAGAGGCGGAGACTAGAACAGGGCGAGTGCTGAGAGCTTGTTAATCAATTATTAAGTGCAACTATACAAATTCTTGGTGCTCGTTAGTAAGTTAGTATTACATACAAGGTTAGTTGTTGTTAATAATCTCATGAGAAAATAATAAACTGTTAGTATTGTTAGTCGATAGAAAAGAAGATTGAAGCCAGCAAACAAGATCGGAAGGAAGATTGAAAACCAGAATCCAATAAATCACCCGAAGAGTGAAACACAAGACTGGGGCTGAGTGCAATGACAAGACATGAGACCAGACGGGGGAGACAAAGTGCAAAGCAAAATGGAAAACATGAACCGGAATGTGATTATGGCTAAATGCAAAACATGGAAAAGTAATCTAAGACAAAACATGACAAATCAAAGTAACCAATTCAAAATACATAATACAAAGAATAGTCAGGCATGGCAAATAGTCAAAAAACACAAAAGGCAGTCAGAATAAACAGGGCATGAACATGGTTAAGGCAGAATCACAACACACACAGACAGACAGACAGTGCTAAACTGTATACCCATACCGCCTCGTCGGGCGTGGGTAATAATCCATGGACAGATTGCATCTTAATCCATTGATGCGGGAAGTAAATAGATCTATTCCGGAAAAAAAGTTTTTTCACTATACGAAAAAGACAGGCTTTCGGACAAGAATCCACAATTCAATAACATTGATTGAAATGTACTTAACGTTGGTATAACTCATTTCATTTTCCATCTTCCCTTCACAAGGATAACTGGCCACAGCTGATAATGTTGATCATGTTTTCTGAATTCACGTATCGTTAATTTAAATGACTGACAGTGAAAACGTCAAAACCAGCCATTTCTTTAAAGAAATGTTTTCTCCTCCTCCTCCTCAGTTCACTAGTCGCCACTGTGTCAAGATTGATTTGTCTATAGTCCTGAAGTGCAAAATAAGCACTTTTTTTGCACGGTTCTTATATTTCTGACCGCATTGGCACCACAGTATTGTCACTTTGAAATCAAATTATTACCCTTCGGAGAATTGGAAATCTATGAAAGTGAGAAAACATTTAAAACAATTTTGAAAACAAAACAACAGCCTAGAAAGTTGGGTCATCGTCCAAACGAAATTGGCAAAATGTTGATGAGGTGGAGGCAAATGAAGTAACTTTATTCAACAGATTTAAATGTAGCCTTTCTAATAAAATAAAGCCATCATTTGGGAGGATATTGCAAAGATTACCACAAAATTACCACAGAAAGGGATAAGTAACGTGATGGTCAAGAGACAGCGAGAAAGCCCGATCGCTGGCATTTCATCTGAGACAGTGGGTGCCCATTTCGGCTATAGGCTACCTCTTTACCTCGGTGATAAAGTCCATTCAATAAGGCTTACGGGGAAGCCAGTAGAATTGCGGAGTGCATTATAGATACAGTCGGCAACAACGGGAACGCCTACAAACGTCATATACGGTTAGAGTCGGTGGGGGGAAACAAACACAATTTATTTGTTTTTTTCTTCTTTTTCCTTTTCGCGGTTCTGCAAGTATAGTAGCCTGTTTTAATTTGCTGAAATGTGTATATAGGCTATTTCTGTTGCAAGATTTTATTTCTTCATATCTTTGTTAATGTAATTATTATTAGTGGAATAATGTCTATAACTGTAGTTCATTTTAGGTGAATGTATTTCGTCATTAAATTTTCTTGAATCACCATTTTCATTCACGAACAGAATCAATGGTCATGATTAAATACGATAATAATAAAAAAGCACGCCCACAGAAAAAAAAAAAAATATTGTTTGCGATGACTCCTGACTGCAGGTCTGAAGACGTACTTGTGGTTTTTGGAAACACTCCCAAAACGCAAAATGAGAGGACTTCAGCCATCATCAAAGCCTTTGAGATGCTTTTGGGAAACGAGGCCCAGCAGCAATTCTGTTATTTGCTCTACAAAAGATCTTCTTTACTAACAAGATAAAGCAAAAGAGCTTTCCTGGTCGGAGAATAAACGACCTCTAGTGGCGGCAAAAACATTTAAGAGCACAGGCAGCTGCAATGAGTTCATGTCAATGGTTGACTGAGGAGACGAGAGCAGAATATCCTTCTCCCGCTGTATACGGCACTCAATTGATACTATTTTTAGTAAGAAATTATGTTTATGCCACACTTGAAGTGACTGTGATTAACTTTTCTTTAAAATAAATAACCTTTACTGAGGCCTCCGCATGTTTTCCATCTGCCAACCGGTAGACAACCACAATTACTCTCTTCCCGTCCAAAGTGAGCCATCTTGATTGTGCTTGCTAGCTCAAGGAGAAATGGAGGACACTATAAACAAAAAATAAAACAAGTGTTTACTAATTTAACAGTTCTGTGTTTGTGATTAGATTTTGTTTGCAGAATGGTTCATGTTCCTTTCTGAGTCCCGATAACCAATTCACAAAGTCGGGCCCACTTCCGGTGCAAGGTGACTCGGTGAAAACAAAACCCATGTGGCCCGTGAAACCGAACTGAAAGTGGTGTGAACGAAGTAATAATCCATCAAAAAACATGCCCAAGTCGTGTGTAGCGTTTGGTTGTTCGAATCACAACAAGAAACAGGGAGAGAAAATTTCATTTCATGTATTTCCAAAGGAAAGTAAGCGGCGTGAAGCATGGATACAAACTGTTAAAAGACAGAACCCTGATGCCTAACTTTCTAGCCAAATCTACTGCTTTTGGGGCGTTTAATTCTGAAAAAAAAATAAAACGCCCCAAAAGCGGTAGAGTTGGCATGTATGCGGCAGCAAGTGGGAGCCGTCAGCTCATGCCGTGCTGTGTGGGAAGCATTTTATCAGAGGCGAAATAGTAAATAGCTAAACATTTCGTTAGCTGGGAATGAACTGGGAATTACTTTTGCCATTTGCTCTCATGCTTTTTAAGGCCCGTATTCAGAAACGACACTCACCCTCCACTCCCCATATAGGGAGTACAATTGAAATGTAACTGGAGCGTGAGAAAGCGATCGACCTACCACTAACCGAGAGAGCGGTCCCACTCCTCGCCAGTTGCTATTCACAAACGCCACTCGAGCATAACTGACAGTAGTGGGCACTGGAAACCACAGGCGGTGCGTCGGCTGCTGCAAAGGGAGGCTCAATCCTCACCCTTCAGTGCTGAATGACCTTGACCTGTCACAGTTTACTTTTATTGGTTAGAAAGTTTCTCAGACTAATTGGTAAAATGACAAGTTTATTTTTGATAGCAATGTGTGACAACGCTTCACTAAATTGAGGCGTTTCATTCGCACATAAATGACGATGTAAAATATCAGCATGTCTTCATAAATTCTGTGGTCGAGTGGCTCGCGAAAGGCGCAGACAACCCGCGAGGTTCACTAAGCAGCAAGCCGTGAAACGTGCCAAACATTTCCTTCTACATTTAGCATTTAAGAATGTAGAAAAGAATGGATTTTCATGAGTTACAGCTACATGAGCCACGCAGACCAATCCACACGCGCCCCATGAGCCAGCTGAGTGCAGAATTATTTAACCCATGAGTAAAGAAACAAGCCAGAAATCCGATTGCGTGATAGTTGACAGATATACGTCATTAATGAAAACTGGCCATACCAGATAATGTTGAGAGTTTTCAGAGTTTCAATGGTAATTTAAATGAATTGGAAACAGGGCAATAATTATCAGTGCTCATTCTAACTTATCAAGTAGAACTGGCGAGACGTGATAATCCTTAGGATTTTTGGATTTCAAGTAAATAAAATTTTATTGAATGACTGAAAACAGGTCATGTCCAATCATTATTTTTAAGGGACGGTTTTGAGCTTCCCCTATTGCCAGTTCACCAGTAGCCACTGGTGGTTACATAAATGCTAACCTCGAGTTCATCACTGTGCACTTCGTAAACACTGAAACCGGGTGGTCAATCAAGTTACTGGCATCGTTATCATCATTATTGTTAAAATTTGCGTAGTTAAAATTTGCGTAGCTGCAATTGCGTCGAACACGTGGCTGTAAAGGATCCAGAGTTTCCAAAGTTTGTTTTCTCCTGAAAGCCGTGACAACGAAATACTGGCGCAAGTTAGTGCAGCTCAAGAGAGGTGTTCCCTGGCTGGCCTGCCTGCAGTCCAGACCCGTCTCCCATCAAAAATGTGTGGCGCATTAAGAAGCACAAAATAAGACAACAGAGACCCTGGACTTTTGAACAACTGAAGTCTTACATCAAGCAAGTATGGGAAAGAATTCTTCCTACAAAACTTTTACAATCAGTGTCCTCAGTTCCCAAAACCTTCTTGAGTGTTGTTGAGAGGAAAGGTGATGTAACACAGTGGTAAACATGCCCCTGTCCCAGCTTTTTTAGAGCTTGTTGCAGGCATCAAATTCAAAATGAGTGAATATTTCCAAAAATAAATAAATAAAGTTTATCAATATGAAAATTAAGTATCTCGTCTTTGTACTGTGCTCAACTGAGTATAGGTCGAAAAGATTTGCAAATAATTGTATTCTGCTTTTATACATGTTTTACATAACTTCCCAACTTCATTGGAATTGCAGTTTGTCGCTACATCTCTTTGAAACAGAGGTCTTATTGATTTATTATTTCCAAAATTACCAGAAAGAGAAATTTTGCTTGTTGGAGTGCATGTTGGAGGTAACAAGGGCAATTGCAGAACATTTTTAGTCTTGGCTGAAATCGAAACAGCATACAGACACCAGAAGGAATAGCACCAATAACTTTTGCATAATCTCCAGCTGTTACAGGAAATCTGCCTTCTAACTTAATGTTGATTGCTTGGTCTGTGACGTAACTAGGTCAACCAGAAAATGAACTACAGAAACAAGTTGAAAGGGGGCATCGCCGCCTATTGCAATGGAGACAAAAGTCCTGTCCGATCAAAATACCGCTTCCCCAGTTGCGCTGGTGAACTGGGGCAAAGACAATGGTCCAAATATATGGCCTAATTGAGCTACTATCGCAGCTCGACTTAAAGGGGACCTAACATGCTGATCCTTCTTTTACTACATTTTAGTAATGTTATAATGTTGGTTGTCCACGCTCAACCTCTGAAAAGTATCTGAACATAAGATACAGGGATTTTGCCGTAGTCCAAGAATGTTATTTTGTGAGCGTGATTTCGTCTCTGAACAGCTCCTCCCGAGATCTTCACAAGATTTGGGTAAAACCTGACGTCAGGTTGTGCCGTCCAATTAGTGCAGACCTACCCAGAGCCAACCAGTGCGCTGGACCCGCCCACACCGGAAACTATTCTAGTAGGCACTAACAACGGCAGATCATACTATGCCTTAGTAGCGTCTACACTTTCAGAAATGCAAAAGAAGAACTGCAGATCATTTGGTGCAATGTTGTCAGTATCTCTCCCAAAGCTACCTGTCCGTTTACTTTTGGACACAAAAAAACAAATATCCCTCTTCCTTAAGACGATGCTCCCAGAAATCAATGGGTGGCTTTTTTTGTTTGCGAGCAGCAAACAGCCACGGCCAAAGGGAACATTAGCTGTTTGTGCTCAGTATTTCACCAAAGACGATTTGGCAATAAAGGATAATTTGACACAGGATAAGCATTTCAGCTGCTTATCAAACCTGAAGCAGTTGCATCAAGCGCTTGGAGCCACAAGCTGTAAGTAACCATATAACAGCAAATAATGTACAAACCCAAAACCAGTGAAGTTGGCACGTCATGTAAATCGTAGATAAAAACAGAGTACAATGATTTGCAAATCCTTTTCAACTTATATTCAGTTGAATACACTGCAAAGACAAGATGTTTAATGTTCAAACTGAGAAACTTTTTTTTTTTTTGCAAATAATGATTAACTAAGAATTTAAAGGCAGCAACACATTGCAAAAAAGTTGGCACAGGGGCCTTTTTACCACTGTGTTACATCGCCTTTCCTATTAAAGACACTCAGTTAACGTTTGGGAACTGAGGAGACCAATTTTTGAAGCTTTTCAGGTGGAACTCTTTCCCTTTCTTGCTTGATGTTCAGCTTAAATTGTTCAACAGTCCGGGGTCTCCGTTATTGTATTTTTCGCTTCATAATGCGCCACACATTTTTAATGGGAGACAGGTCTGGACTACAGGCAGGCCAGTCTAGTACCCGCACTCTTTTACTATGGAGCCATGCTGTTGTTACACGTGCAGAATGTGGCTTGGCATTGTCTTGCTGAAATAAGCAGGGGCGTCCATGAAAAAGACGTTGCTTGGATGGCAACATATGTTGCTCCAAAACCTGTATGTACCTTTCAGCATTAATGGTGCCTTCACATATGTGTAAGTTGCCCATGCCTTGGGCACTAATACACCCCCATACCATCACAGATGCTGGCTTTCGAACTTTGCGCCTGTAAGAGTCCGGATGGTTCTTTTCCTCTTTGATCCGGAGGACATGACGTCCACAGCTTCCAAAAACAATTTGAAATGTGGACTCGTCAGACCACAGAACACTTTTCCACTTTGCATCAGTCCATCTTAGATGAGCTTGGGCCCAGCGAAGCCGGCGGCGTTTCTGGGTGCTGTTGATACACGGCTTTCGCTTTGCATTGTAGAGTTTTAACTTGCACTTGCAGATGTAGCGACGAACTGTAGTTACTGACAGTGGTTTTCTGAAGTGTTCCTGAGCCCATGTGGTGATGTCCTTTACACACTGATGTCGGTTTTTGATGCAGTACCGCCTGAGGGATCGAAGGTCACGGGCATTCAATGTTGGTTTTCGGCCTTGTCGCTTACGTGCAGTGATTTCTCCAGATTCTCTGAACCTTTTGACGATATTACGGACTGTAGATGATGAAATCCCTGAATTTCTAGCAATAGCTTGTTGAGAAATGTTGTTTTTAAACTGTTCGACAATCAGCTCACGCATTTGTTCACTAAGTGGTGACCCTCGCCCTATCCTTGTTTGTCAATGACTGAGCATTTCAGGGAAGCTACTTTTATACCCAATCATGGAACCCACCTGTTCCCAATTAGCCCGTTCACATGTGGGTTGTTTCAAATAAGTGTTTGATGAGCATTCCTCAACTCTCTCATTCTTTTTTGCCACTTGTGCCAGCTTTTTTGAAACATGTTGCAGGCATCAAATTCCAAATGAGCTAATATTTGCAAAAAATTACAAAGTTCACCTGTTCGAACATTAAGTAACTTGTCTTTGCAGTGTATTCAATTGAATATAGGTTGTAAAGGATTTGCAAATCATTGTATTCTGTTTTTATTTACGATTTACACAACGTGCCAACTTCACTGGTTTTGGGTTTTGTAAGTGAAACTGACGTGTTACGGGGCTAGTAGGACTGCTAATGATAGTTAGCACTAACAACTGGCCTCAAATGCAGGGTTTGTAAAATATCTGAAGATAAAGCCTGTATCTGTCGCGACTGCCTGTGACTCACAGACTCAGAAACTGTTAGTTGCTTTTACTAGATGAGCCAACCTGACGTGATAGCCAGTTGATTGCGGCTGTAGCACAGCAGCTAGCATAGCCAAGTTACTGTTGCTAATGTTTGTGTACTAATTATGCAAGAGTGATATCAGGGGAAATTGGGGCCATAATAAATTGTGGGCTCGTCCGAGATAGACCACTGTGTGAGTCATTTATTGAAAATCTAAAATTTCATTTTGTGAAATTGTTTTTTTTTAATTTTTCTAGAAATATATTGACAGATCAACAGCAATGGATGATATCTTGGCATCACCAACCGTAGAGGTTTTGAAGTCTTTGAAAAAGACAGAACTGCTTGAAATATGCATACAGTTAGAGCTGACAGATGTAAAACCAGCGAAAAGCAAGACAGGCTAAAGAGATCGTTGAATATTACATTGATGAAAATGTGTTTGCACTATGAGATCTGGGACAGTTTCCAGTGGAAAATCCAAATGTAGAAATGGAACTTAAATTAAAAATGCTAAAGATTAAAATAGAGGAAAAAGAAAAACAACGAGAATTTGAGAGGGCAGAAAAAGAGAAAGAAAGGCAGTTTGAGTTAGAAAAATTAGCAAGAGAGAGAGAGAAAGAGGAAAGAGCAGAAAGAGAGAGACAGAGACAGAGAGATTTCGATTTACAGAAGTGAGACAGAGAAGAAAAGCTCCAAATGGAGCTACTAAAAATCTAAATGGAAGCTGAAAACAAATTTCATGCTAGCCAGGAGGTAAAGCTGATGCCTCAATTCTCGGAGAAGGAGGTTGATGAGTATTTCCAGTGCATTGAGAAGTTAGCTAAGACTTGTCAGTGGCCAAAGGAACACTGGCCCCTCATATTGCAAACTGTCCTAAAAGGTAAAGCTCAACAAGCCTATTCAACTTGGTCTGCAGATGATTCCTCTGATTATGAAGTTGTCAAAAAGGTTATTTTGACAGCTTATGAGTTGGTTCCAGAGGCTTACCGACAGAAATTCAGAGGTCTGAAGAAATCTGACAATCAGACTTATGTGGAATTTGCTAACAAGAAGAAGGTTTGCTTTGAGTGCTGGTGCACGTCTATGGAGGTCAAGGATGATTTCAACTCACTAAAAGAGATGGTGTTAGTTGAAGAATTCAAGAACTGTGATAAGGATGATATTAAGACCTACCTTAATGAGAAGCAAGCAATGAAATTGTTATCAGCTGCTAAATTTGCAGACGAATATGTTCTCACACACAGGCCTGCCGACAGGGGGAGGACAAACGGGTATCTTGTCCCGGGGCCAGGGAGTAGGGGGGCCCAGAACTGGGCCGGCATGAAATTACGGAATAATTATTCTATTTTATTTCAAAATATCCCTATTTGTGGAAGAAATGTATAATATTTGCATTAAAGAAATTATTTCTAATCATTTTTACCTTTATTGTCCTTGAAATAGGGATCAAGAACCCCCCTGCCACTCCCAACACAAAAATGGTTTGGCCTGTGATCAAAAATGGGACGTCATTTGATTTGCGCTTCAGTCTGCCAACGTGTCAGTGTAAATCAGGGGCACAAAAAAGAAAAGACCATGTTTCAGTTTCACCATGTTCAGTTGGGGGTTGGGATGGAGTTGAGGGTCTGAGTTCCATGTTTGTTTGTTGATGTTTGTACATTTATTATGTAAAAAATGATAAATAAAGTTTTATAATAAATAAATAAATAAAATGTTGATGTTAACCATGTTTGTGAATGCCTTTCATTTACAGGAGTTTGGGGCGAGTAGATTCGGGCGGACGGGGGGCCATTCAGAGTATTTTGTCCCGGGCCCGGCCAAGGCTGTCAGCGGCCCTGCTCACTCATAAGTCCAAATTTCAGTCCAGCAGTAACAATAGATGGTCCAAATTTCAGAAAAAGGTTAAGGTGATATCCAAGATTCCTCACCCAAAGACAAAGACAAATCTGGTGATGGTGCTCAGAAATCCAGTCACAGGTCTGATGAAAGTGTGAAAGCTGACAGTGACAAAAGTGGTCTAGTTTGCAATTATTGCAAGAAATCTGGTCATGTTACAACCAACTGTTGGTTCCTTATAGCTAAGAAAGAAAAAGAAAAGGATACCAAACCAAATGCCTTTGTCAAAACAAGGTTAGAAACCCCTGTAGTAGATGACCGATCTGCTAAATTGCCTGCTCCTTGTGAGGCTAAGAAGCCTGATACTGCTGACTTTGTGAGGGAGGAATTTCTTCCATTTGTGTCAGAGGGATTTGTGGCTCTGAATGAGCATTCTCCTCCTGTCCCCATATATATCCTAAGGGATACCGGAGCTTCTCAGTCACTTCTGTCAAACGTTAAAGTCAAAGTGTTTTTATTAGTCTCCCTTGGGAGAAATTTTTCTTGAGCAGAGAGGTCTGCTGCACAGACAACACATCCAGCTCATTTAAAAAAATCCATCCAAAACAATTACATTAAAAAAAAAAAATAATAATAATACACAATCAACAAAATCAGATAAAAAAGTGCATACCAGCATCTCAGTGCAACTTCAGCATCAAATGACCTTAGACTTTTTCTGTCCAGCAATGCACAAACGTTTCAGCCTACTGACTTCCTTCAGCGTGTTGCACAGCAAGGCCGGAGGCGTTCTTTTGTGAACGTGAGCAGAGTTTGACCCTTGAACCACTAACTCACGGAACTCGTAGCAGGCTCCAGCTTGTAAACGCAACTCATCCAGTTTGTTTTTAAGTGAGCGGGGGTTGCAGAGCAGCATGGGCGGCAGCGGTAGCTTGGTGGCTGCCCGGATGCGTTGCCTCACGCTGCCTATCTTCCCACGCTTCCTGAGTCTCCTGTCCTGGCGCCGGTCTGGTCGGTATTGTCGTACCAACTCCCTCGGCATCTCGTCCAGCATGCCTGGCAGTGGTAGAGCTCCATAGTCTTGTAGGCCCAGCAGTTCAGTCCGGCTATACACTAGCCCCCCCAAGGTAGTTTCTCCATCAACAAAGCAGTGGGTTATCTGGCTAGATAGCACTAGCCACGCTAGTGTTAACAGCGCCTTACTCCTGTTCAGCCTCCATACGCAGTCAAAAACACTCGCTGAACTCACTTGATATATTGCACGCTTAGTGCCCCGTTGACAAGCAGTAACCAAGACAGAAAACACGAGCATTAACATCCTCCATACAGAACAAACATTTTGCAGCAGGAACCCTCCTCCGTGTCGCCAGCAGAGCAGCACCATGTTGTTAATGGACTCATTGGAGTTACGGGATGAGACCTCCTCTGGGGATTTCATACTTGTGCAGGTATTGAAGGGAGGGCTGTATCTGTACCCTTGCGCACTGTATTCTTGAAGTCAGATTTAGTTACAGGACAGGTAAAGGTGGGACTTATGTCAAGTCTACCTATCAAGGGTGTTTCTCTGTTGCTAGGCAATGACCTAGCTGGAGGCAATATAGTTTCCCCAGTTCATCTTACTTCACAGCTGAGCACTGAAGATGGCGATGAAGACCCATCTCTTTATCCTTCCTGTGCAGTGACCGGTGCTATGGCTAAGAAGGCTCAAGAAGAAGATGATGTGGTGCCGTCCAGCACATTGTATAGTCATGACTCAGGTGGTTCGCCTCATGACTCTGTTCAGCCTACTATGGTTTCTCCATTTGAAGACATATCAGACACGTTTATCTGTTCAGCCAGCCAGATGGGTGTGGTGATTTTGATGTGTCTGGAGACTTGTCTCTGTCCAGAAAGCGGTTGATTCAGGAGCAAGCCAATGATCCTGAAATTTCTGTACTAAAGAAGAGAGCCCTTCCTGATGAAGAAAATAGTTCCAGTTGGGTATTATCTCAAGGATGGAGTGTTGATGCGGAAGTGGCTCCCTCCTGATATCCCTGCCAATGCAGATTGGGGGTGGTCAAGCAAATTGTTGTTCCGAAGGTCTACAAGAATGAGATCTTAACAATGGCTCATAGTTTACCTTTAGGAGGTCATCTTGGTGTTATCAAGACTGTTGACAAGTTCATGAAACACTTTTTCTGGCCTGGACTTTGGAAAGATGTTTCCAACTTTTGCAAAACCTGTCACACTTGTCAGGTAGTTGGAAAACACCAGTTTGACTCATCCGTAGCTCCATTGCAGCCTATCCCAGCATTTGGGGAGCCCTTCTCCAAGGTCATCATTGATTGTGTTAGTCCATTACCTAAGACTAGATCTGGAAATCAGTACTTGTTGACAATCATGTGTGCATCTACCAGATTTTCTGAAGCCATACCTCTACGCAACATCAAGGCAACTGGAAACTCAAAGGCTTTGATGAAGTTTTTCACATAGTTTGGCCTTCCCAGGGAAATTCAGTCAGACTAAGGTAGCAATTTCACTTCAGGATTGTATCAGCAGGTTGTCTATGAACTAGGTGATAAGCAGATTTTCTCCAGTGCCTACCATCCAGAGAGTCAGGATGCCCTAGAGCGGTTTCATTCCACTCTCAAGACAATGATGAGGACTTATTGTTATGGCCATAAGGAAGACTGGGATGAAGGCATTCATTTGCTGTTGTTTGCAGCTAGAGAAGCAGTGCAGGAGTCTACTGGATTTGAGCTAGTGTTTGGCCATGAAGTGAGAAGACCTTTGCTATTGTTGAGTGAACAATGGCAAGAGAAAGAACCGCATATCAGTCCGTTAGACTATGTTAGCAAGTTCAAGGAAAGACCGTGTGCAGCTTGTGACCTAGCCAAAGAGAACGTGAAATCAAGTCATGGAAAAATGAAAACTTGGTTTGATCATAAGGCTAGAAGCCGTGAGTTTAAACCAGGAGACAAGGTCCTTGTGTTGTTTCCCTTGCAGTCCAATCCATTGCAGGCTAGATTTCATGGTCCTTATGAAATTCTAACAAAACTCAATGATCTCAATTACATTGTGAAGACTCCAGATAGGAGAAAGCCAAAACAGTTATGTCACATTAACATGCTGAAGCCTTATCATGATAGGAATGCTAGGGTTGCAGCTGTCACTTCAGATCCTCCTATGGCCGAGACTTGTGAAGATGAGGGGGAGTTTCAAGATGATGAACCTAGAATTAAAGCTGAAGTTCTTTCATGTAAATTGTCAAATTCTGAAGTGTTGCAGAATCTTGATGTAAAACTCCAGTACTTAGAACCCTCACAGAAAGATCAGTTTGAGAGGTTGATCAAGAAATATCAAATCTATTTCCTGATGTTCCAAAGAGAGTTTCTATTGCCTCTCATGATGTAGATATTGGTGATGGCAAACCAATAAAACAGCATCCACACCGGATGAATCCTGAAAAGAGAAAGATAGCTGAGAAAGAGGTTGAGTACATGTTAGAACATGACATTATCAGGCCCTCCAACTCAGATTGGAGTTCACCCTGTGTGCTAGTTCCAAAACCTGATGGAAGTACTAGATTCTGTACAGATTATCGCAAAGTCAATGCTGTCACTAGAACTGATGTGTCTCCAATACCTAGGATTGATGATTGTATCGATAGTTTAGGGTAAGCAAAGTTTCTGACTAAGATTGATTTATTGAAGAGTTATAAGTGTGTGCCTTTAACTGAGAGGGCCAAGAGCGTCTCTGCTTTTGCCACACCATCTGGGTTGTACCAGTATGAAGTCCTACCCTTTGGCATGAAAAATGCCCCAGCCACGTTTCAAAGGATGATACAGTCTACAATCGCCGAATTACCACACACGGATGCATACATCAACGACCTGATCACATGGATTGACTCCTGGGAAGAACATCTGAAAGATGTAGAGACGTTGTTCCTGCTCTTGACCCAGGCTAACCTGACTGTTAACCTGAACAAGAGTGACTTTGGTTGTGCTACTGTCACGTATCTTGGCTACATCATAGGCCAGGGTAAGGTGGCTCCCATAAATGCTAAAGTCCAAGCCATCATGGACTCTTCAGTTCCTGACAACAAAAAAGCTTTGCGCCGCTTCCTTGGAATGATTGGGTACTACTGCAAGTTCTGCAAGAATTTTGCTGAGATTGCTCTCAGTCTCACCAACCAACTGAAGAAAGGCATACAGTTCACTTGGGATGAAGCATGCCAAAGAGCCTTCGATCGCCGGAAGTCTCTGCTGTGTCACTTCTCCATGCTCAAATCTTCTGACTTCAACAAACCGTTCTCCATCGCGGTTGATGCTAGCGACCAAGCTTGTGGATCTGTGCTCCTACAGAGAGTTGACTCTGATGACATTGAGCATCCTGTAGCATACTTCTCCAGGAAGTTCAATCGCCACCAAAAGAACTATTCCACAATTCAGAGGGAGCGGTTGGCTCTGGTTCTATCCTTACAACACTTTGAGGTTGATGTTTGTACAGGGCAAAAGCCAATGATTGTATATACTGGCCATAATCCATTAATGTTTTTGAGTAAGATGAAAAACAAGAATCAGAGATTGTTGAATTGGAGTTTGATTTTACAGGAGTTTGACTTGGAAATTCAGCATGTAAAGGGTACTGACAATGTAATTGCTGATTGCTTATCCCGTGTTTGAGTATGTGTATATATCACGTGTTTATTAGCATATCGTATTATATGTATATATACAAGTGTCTACTTTATCATTTTTGTATTGAAAAGAAAAATTTTGCCTTTATGAGTCAAAATTTTTCCCTTTTGGAATGGAGGTGTAATGTCAAAAAAAAAAAAACCACCAGATGGCAGTATTGATATTTTTTTGTTAAGCCCAGTCTGGAGCTAGGTTTTGGGCATGTCCTGGGCATGCCTCAGAGGGGAAAGTCCCAGAGAATTGAAAAAAGTCTGGAAGGTGGGAGGGGGCTGGAAAAGAGTATATAAGGAGAAAAATTGAGAGACTAAAGTAGTAGGAGAAATTGCAAGGAGAAATTGTGGAAGGATACATTTGACCAGACCTGTCACTCTTTTCAAGACCTGTGAAGCTTGTTTTGTGGATTTTTGCCTGTGTTGTAGTATTTTCCTGTTCCAGGACATCGCAACAAAGCAACCCCATCTCAATTTCCAAGGGACAGTAACTATCTCTTTTTTTTATTATTTCAATCTTGGTCAGTTTTTCTTTGTTTTAATAAATTTGTTAAAGTTTAACAATTTTGTCTGTCATCCCTTGCTGTTCGATATGTCATAACAAATTGGGGCCATAACGCGCTGTACTCACCAACTGTTGCCGTAACAAACTGTGGCCGATAGCAAATTCATGCTTGAGCTGCCAGACTTTCGCACTGCGTCCTCCACTTAAGCCAGTGCGTTTATTAGGACAAGTTAATTTCATTAGATTTATACACATGTACTAAGTTTTATTGAAGAATTTCCCCGCTGAGTTCTTAGCTCAGATGGCAGACGTGTCCCACGTTTCATTGTCACACTGCATTGTCCCACCTAGATCTGTTCCCCACAGAGTTGGCCAGTCAGAAGAAAGTGGGCACATGAGGAGTAAGGTCAAATACAGGAGAGCCACCCAAGTGAGGCGTTTCAGGCAGAGACTACTATGGCCTACAACTGGGGTTTTTTGAGGATGGCAGTATGAGCTAGAAGTACCCTTCTTTTACTTTGCGCGATCAGGAGTACACTAGGGGAGTCAAAGACCGAAATATAAACTTGGAAAAATAGCATATTAGGTCCCCTTTAACTGTGAATGAAAACGTACCGACTGATTTCTCCTGTCACGACGGTATTGACGCTGTGAGAATGTTTTCCCCTTTAAGCTGCTTTGTCTAATTTGGGCATTTCCGCCTTGAGAGTTGCTGTCTGATTCTCGGACGCGCATCGGAAAGAACGCTGTAACAAACAGTTGACATTCAATAGTTGGAACCGATGACATTCTGACATAATAAGCGTTCAAATACTAAGAAGAAAGGGAAAGTCCAGTGTTCAATTTAGACAGAAGACAAAGATTGAAGACTACAGCTGAATCGAAAGTAAAATAAAAATGGAAGGTAAGTTTTTTTTTTACCATATCACTATCAACTTTTTACACACGGGGAAGCCCTGATGATAGTAGCTAGTATTGTTAAGCCGGCAGTGAAGCCTGTGTTTCTTATATTTTTAATTATATTTATGCTACAATACAGTTGTATGGTTGTAGGTCCTCTACTTTTCTCATTTACTGTCCATTTACATTTAACGTCAGATAGAGGTGTTGGCCTGAATTTATCCTTCGAGCAGTGAGGTTAGTTGAAGCTGCACTCGGACATTGTGACGGCCAAACAGGTTATGCATAGGCCACATAAATTCGGTGCATTTGGTACCGTTTGCACTATTTGTTTTCAATTTGTATTTGCACTTTGCATTATGTCAATGTCATTCACTTTGGGTCGTTCAGTATTGACACGAAATACATTTTTTTGGGGGGGGTTGGCCATGACTGTCAAGATGCTGAGGCAAAATTGGACAGCACTGTCAGAAGAATCGCGGAATGAAAACCGATAGAATTTATTTATTCTATATATTCAACAAGATGTGTAGCTGTCAGACTCTATTGTAGTCTGGTGTGATTCATTTGGCGCTCCGAAAGTCGCATTAAAAACCCACCACAACTCCCATGAATGAATGTCTGAATATTCATCTCTCAGTATTGTAATCATTCCGACCAAATTAATGCGATGCAATTTTTCCAAACGATGTTAGCTTTTGAACTGATGCAAGAAATAAGCCATGGTCATAACTGCTTGAAAAACACGCACGCTTACGAAATGAAATGAAATAAACATCAGAGCTATGCTTGAAAATCGAAACACCACGCAAAGCGATCTGGTCATGGTCAAAAGTTACTGCTGTTGAGGGCAGTTTTGCTTTTCAATTAAGGAAATAAGTCAGACTCAGGATAATGCGCATTTGAATGGCACACGCTCAGTGGTTGGCAACAAAAACCGGAAAACTGGATGGTCCTCGGTGAATATATGTTTCTGAATTTTTCGTAGTATGATAGTTAAGGTGACGACCGTGAAAATTACGTTATTAATAGTCCTTTGCTTTGAAACTGCTGGCTCTGCCACCGACCGTTTGTATTAGAGCTAGGCAAGCGGCATTTCCATTTACTTGCGTAAGCGGGGCATTCCCCACTTGACAGTTTCGACCGAATTCCCAGACAGGCGTCGAAAAACAATAATGGTAGCAATTTGTTGTATATGTTAGTTGAGATTACTGGTGGTGGTAGTGTCATTAGACAGGAGTTTGGAGTAGTCAGAGGCCGTTGTTTGTGTTGAAATAAAATCGAAAGCATGACAAAAACCAATGGCAAATCACGGAAGCTTTTTCTGGGAAATCCCGAGGGTTGTCATCGTGTGAGGTTTATCTGGTAACGTTAATGGATCGCCCGTAGTTTCATGAAAATTTGCCCATAGCCCAGTTTAGAAAACATAAACAGTTGTCTTCTTGACTTGAGTCATGAGCCTACGACTTATCAGCCATTGACTATGTCTTCTTTCGCGGTTTTGGGGCGTTATTTGAGCCACGGGTTTATTGTGCATGCGCATTTGGCAGGCTGCTCTTATCGGAATACTTTCTGTGAACTACGTTGAAGGTTTGCCTTAATCCGAATCTAGTTGCATATTGATAGACTACTGAATACACCTCTGCTCTTAGTTATGTAATCAGAGCTGGATTACTGTTCTGTGAATAGATGAAATTTAATACAGGAACGAGGCACCTGATTTCGATGAACCAATCGGGACGCGTGTGAAAAAAAGGCACAGCTCCGAGAAAAGTTGGAACGGATCTTGTGAATGCGGGTCTTCCACATGCCGATATGAAAACATTGTTTTAATTTACTTTCCCCGTAACAAAATAGAAGAAACTCTAGAATCTGTAGTTTCCTCCAAAACGCGTGGGACGTAGAGGACGATCTCAAGGATGATTTTTGGCGGTCCATGCATGTACCATTCATCCTCCGAGATTTAATTCTGTTAATCATCATTTTATAAAGATTTTATAAAGGCCCCCCCCCCCCCCCCAACCCCCCCCCGCCCGCCCACCTCAAACAGAATGGCAATTTTTTTTCCAGATCAAGTTAAGGAAAAGAAATTATGGAATTACTTTGTAATTAAATGCCAGCACAAATTTGAATATGCATAGTAGTCTGCAGTAAAAAGAGTGCATGAGACCTTAACAAGATGTCTGACTTCGGTAATTTAGAGGAAACATGGCACTAACAAGAGAGCTGGCAATTGAAACAGAGGGAAGGATTATAAAACTGACCCAAGAAGGAAAATGATCATGGAAAGCTCTGAGTCAGCTGAGTCTAAAATTTGGAGCAAGTATAAGCAAAGTGGGAAGGTTATTAACGGAAAACACAGGGGTAGACTACAGTAGACGTCGAAGTGTCATGTCAGAAAACTCCAAGCTATATGCCTTGAAAATAGAAAATGCACAGATAAACAAATGAGCAGAAAGAGTCAATTGAGAGTCAATGTTTGCGACAGAACCGCAAGAAATCAGCTGAATGAAATAGAATTTACATACTGAAGACCAGCACTCATACCTTAATGGAAGAAAACACGGTTACAGTGGGCTTTAGAGAAGAAATCATGGAGTGTGCACAATTATGTGAAAGCGATATTCAGTGATGAATCACAAATCTGCACTGGCCAAAGCGACGATGCTGGAACTTTTGACAAATGTCACCCTAATGAGACCTATATAGATGACTGGCTGAAAAAAACAAGCAAGTTAATTCATTTACGATATGGGGTTGTGTTTCAGGTAAAGGCCCATGGGATATGGAAATCATTTCCTCAGCAGTGAATGTGCTGGTAAACGTTGATATTCTGGACCATTTTCTCTTTCCATCTGTACAGAATAGGTTTGGTGATTATAAAGTTATTTTTAAGGATGAGAATGCATCTTGCCACAATGCAGAGTGTTCAAACTTTTCTTCTGGAAAAGCATATCAACTCAATGATATGGCTGGCAAACAGTCCTGATCTCAGTCCAGTGGAGAATTTTTTGTGGAAATTTTAGAAAATGTTCCATGACAAAGCTGATCTGTTAGCTGCAATTTGATGAAGTTGGGACCAGCTTGTTGGAGCATATTGTTTTTCATGATTGAAGTTTAGGCGTCAGAATTCAGGCCATCATAAAAGCCTTTGGAGTAGCAAGAAATTACCTGCTCTAATTTTTTGTTGGTGATTCCTTAATTATTTCCTCAACATTGAAAAATTCCATTTTTTTTCCTGTACTTGATCTGGAAAACCAATACCATTAATTAAGATAAATTAATCTAATTTGTTTGAGGTGTGTGTCATGAAGCCAGACTGTTAAGCTAATGAACAAAAATAGTTTTTTTATCGCATCTGCGATTTGTTTATTAGTTATGAAATAAAAAAGCTGGATGAGCATTTTCTAGTATTTGCGATTCCATAATTTTTGCCAGGGGTCATATGAAGCTAGGTATCCGTGTACATTTGTGTGTGTCCATCACATCTCAAGAGCAGTTCATCCAATCGACTTCTGCCTTGGTTGGTACACTACCTGACAAAAGTATTAGGACAATCCTCATTCTCACTCAACCTTTGATGTACATGCTATATTACACATGTGAGCGTTGTAGGAATTTAATGGTGTCCTAAAATGTACATGTAAACATCACAGAACATTATTTGAACATTTGGGGATGCTACAGATATACAAATTGGCATATTTTTTCTCTGCATAAAAAACTCTCACTTTGGGTCTGTAATAAATAAGAGATATTATAATAAATAGTGCTTGCAAGATGGTAATCTTCAAATTAACAAGTTTGGAATTGTGTCTTTGTTATAATGGAAGACCACGGCTACTATTAGTTCAATCAATATGATCAGGTGTGGCACATGGGGTGATTTTGATTCTCTATAAAAGGAGGGTCAAGACTTAGAATAATTCAGTTTGGTGTATCCAAAATGGGGTCTGTATTTTTATTTGAATAAACAACTATTTCCAAATATGATACATTCACTATTTTCAACTGCACTGTAAGAAAATCACACACATAAATAGTGACGTCCTAATACTTTTGTCAGGAAGTGTATATTACTAAGGGCCCATGGAACTGCACTGTCAAGTTTTAAGTTTTTTGGCTTACAGGTACTCGAGAAAGTTCAACCTGGCTATGCGCAGCAACACCGGGCAGGCATCTGTAACGGACGCCTATAACCGCCCGTTCCGAACTGGTGCGTTTGGCACGGACACTACACTAATGGGCCCTGCTCTTGTTCAGTTAATTCCGCAAGGGCTACTGGGTGGCCATTATAATTGTCAGTCATGTGTTCTGCAGGGGCATAAATTAGTATTTCAATCGTTCCTCTTTCAGGGGCGCATTCCGGCACCTAGCTGGCACTGGCAGGAGTTTCCCAATACAACCCCAATTCAAAAATGTGATGGTGTTCTTGTTTTCAACATAGTAGCGGATGAATTTTCAGATCAGTCCTATTTGATTTAGGGGCCAATCACACGGAACGTGCTTTATCGCCATTTTTGCTCATATTTTCAATGATTAGACCCCTTCTGGACGCTGCTTTTTGGCACCAGGCGCTACGCGTTTAAGCGCCCCAGGCGCCTGGGTGTTTTTTTGATGCGCTTGGTATCAAACACAGTCCTATTTTGAGGCGCCTTGATTAAAAGGCGCTTCACGTCATCGTCAGTCTTTTCCCTGCTGTCCAATCATGTGAAAAAACCTGGTATCTGTTCGCCTTTGACTAGTTCTTTGAAACAGTTAATTTCAGAATGTTCACATAGATGAATGACAGGAGCGTTACTTAGCAACACAGGAAAGACGCGTCCAGCACCTTTTTACAACGTTGGCTTCAAAAATCAGGTCAGAGGCGACTCGCATTTCCTCACGGATAAAGCGCATTTGGTGTGATTGGCCCCTAATTTAGCAACACAGAAAAGACGCGTCCAGCGCCTTTTTACAACGATGGCTTCAAAAAAAATAAATAAATAAACAATAGGTCTGAGGGCCCGGAGTTTCCATGCCGAAAAAGCGTGTTCGGTGTTATCGGCTCTTAAATGTGAATGTTCCATTATGTGCTGACTGCTTTGCAATTGGGCAATGGGACTGACAGGCTAATGGTGATTTATTTATTTTTTTAATGAACTAGTTGACCCTGTAGAAAGAGGGCAGAAAGGGCAGAAGTTGACGAGTTCATTTGGCCAAATCCTCATACAGCGAAAAGTGTGACTCAGTGTGCCGGCACGTACTTAGTATGTTGCGTCAGCAAAATAGAGTGCAAAGATGGAAGAAACCAAATACAAACTAGCGGTCTAGTCTGTTATTTAGATCAGACGTGTATGTAAACTGTCTGTAAGTGACCGTAAAAATAACTTTTATTAATGGTTTCCCACAGGATCATCCGGGCCAAGACCAGGCAATACTGCCCAACTCTTGTTGGTGTAGAAATTAAGCATGATAAAAACAAGACTGACTGGTGGGCTTAGTTATGAGAATATTTTTCAGAATTTGATTGGAGAGCCATTACAGGGCTCTGCTAATTTCTCTGGAGTCAAATGAAGTTTTAATTCAAAAGGTGTCTTTTCTGCCTTCAAAAGCACAGTTTGGCAGGCATTTTAAGGGCTCTTTCACACTAGGCACAATTGTTCTGTACCGCGCCCCAGTACGTTTGTCCCCCCCTCCCCTCGGCCCCCGCTGGTCAGCTTTCGCACTAGTAATATCGTACCGTACCCGAGTACACTTCCATATGTCAAAATTCCAATACAGCGCGTTGCAGTAGGCCTATGCACCTAGGTTATTTTAAATGGGAAACGATTTTAAAAGGAGGCACCAATACGTATCTGGGTGTTTTATTAGTGAGAAAGGGGTTTAGAAATTATATTAATATTGTGAATGCGTATGCTGCGCGTGCCCTGACAACACAGTGTGTCATCAGCAACATGGATTACTGCGCATAGCAGCATGAGAAATTAAACTTGGGAGGAAGCTTGATGTTTTTACCCACCCAAATCTTTCTTTGGTTACCCCAGCATCAAGGTAAGCCGAAAAATAAAAGTACTGATTACATTGGATGTTGGTGGAGGCTGAATACAGAATTCTTTCTCCCTGGCTTTTTTGGCCAACTATGTTCTCCACTGCCTCATACCACGAAAATTGATCTATTTCATAACTTTGGGCTGCCAGACTTTCGCACCGCGTCCCGCACTTTGAAATATCGCCGCCGCATTTTCTTTAGTTTGTCACAGCACTGATCTATTGTTCTGTGATAACCACGCGAATGTAACTACTCACAAATTATTCCATAAATCTCAGAGTTTTTACGTGTAGTATCCAGTTGTGATTGTTTGTATTCATCTGCCTACATTTCGAGCAGGCATTGAATATCTTCGTTTTAATTTGAGAGATCCTTTCGCCTCTGCGTTTATTAGAACAAGAGAGCTGTAACACATAACAGTAATCCTCCGTGCTCAAGTAAGGTTGCTTTCACATTTGGTAACAGTACGGATGAACCGTGCCCGAGTCCACCTCTTCCAACTGTACTCACGTACCGTACCTAAGCATGGTACACTTGTGTTCACGCTTACCAAATGAACTGGACTTTGGGATCAAGTTTACTTGGATCTGTGCCCGAGTCCCTTGTGTGAAAGCACCCTAAGACTTTTACTGATCTTCCAAAAATTGTTGGCTGATGGAAAAGGACTTATCACTGTTGATTAAATCCAGATTACATCCTGGACCTACTGTAGTATGCTTTTTAAGAAATCTTTGCGTTGAGGTTGCATGAAGTTCTCGTGGTTTCCAGGCCTCTGCCAAATGGAGTCTCTTATTAATTAACCCACTATCATACTTGTCATTTTGATGGAATTCAAGTGCACATCGCAATGTAACGAGGGGTGGCCTATAGCACAGAGCAGGGGGTCTGAGCCTTATTAAAGTAAGGCTGATCTCAGCAAGGGCTCTCATTCCAGCTGTGATATTGCAAATCAGATTTTGATCATCAAAACCTTGATTCTCTGCTAAAGACCTTGATTTGTAGACTAAGGTGTGTATCTGCTCGGTCACAATGAAAACCTGCACCCAAACCTTCCCTTTTTGGATTAGGTTGAGAGACACTGGCATCGAGGTTTACATGTTTGGCTGAGACTCAGGTGTTTGCTGGTTGCACCTGCAATGCACCTGCTGGTAAATCCACACCATCAATACAGTGGTTTATCACTCCAGTGGAAGATTCTAGTGCTCGACTCAAACTTAGAGAGTTTGTGGTGCAAACCTCAGTGTTGCCTCAAATAAGATCAGTGCAGCTGTTTGGCCCATGAGACAAGGTCCTTAACCCTATAATAATCAGGGTGGAACTGGCCCCTGGTTCATCAGATCACCTGTAAAAATTGGATGAAGGCATGAGCTGAAAGCTGAAAAGTAATCGTAAAATTAGAAACGATTCATACCCGTTCGATGGAGGTTTTTACATATGGTCTCTGTCTGTCAGATTGTTAACTGGGAGACCCGTTTACTGACAGTCTGCACGCCCAAACCTCTCTTGAAGTGCCTCTTGTCCTGCATGATTTGTATCTCTCCCTGCTTCAGCGCAGGTGATTCAACTAATCCACTCATTTTCAAGCAGCCTAATGAATTGATAATGACGTGATCATTTGAATGACCTGTGCAGGCGCAGGGAGAGATCTAAAACACGCAGGACATGTGGTACTCTGGGAGGGGTGTGGGAGACAGTGTACGGGAATGAAAGGAGATATATTAGTGCTTCAATAGCGTAGTGCAGGGCTATTCAACATTATCCTGTAAGGGCTGGTGTGGGTGCAGGGTTTAATTCCAACTGAGCAGTTACACACCTGATATTACTAAGAAACCCCAAGAGTCTGCTTGATTAGTAGTATCAGGTGTGTAACTGCTTGGTTGGAATGAAAACCAGCGCCCACACCAGCCCTTTCAAAATAATGTTGAATACCTCTGGCTTAGTGAATGAAGGATGGAGTTAGGTGGGGGGTGGGGGGTGAGGTTTGTGTTGGGCAAAGTGTTCCCCAACCCTCTCCTGGAGCCCCACCTGTCCTGCATGCTTTAGATCTCTCCCTGCTTCAGCACAGGTGATTCAAATGATCAGCTCATTAATCACCCCCTAAAGCTGATTGATGACAGCCTGATCATGTGAATCAGCTGTGCTGGAGCAGGGAGAGATCTAACACATGCAGGACAGGTGGGCCTTCAGGAGAGGGTCGGGGAACACTGCTTTAGAGGGCGTGTGGGAGATTAGAAGCTGATAACAGGGATAGCGTCTCCAGCCTCTGTGAATCCATGACAAGCTAGAGACTGTGTTGCCAAGCAGACTGTTATTGTGTTGTCAAGTAAACCATGATGATGAATATACAGATGGGGGGGGGTCTTGTGTGTGTGTGTGTGTGTGTGTTATACTTTTGGTCCAAGGTTCTGCAACCCCAAATCTTTTCAATATGTTATGCACCATAGAGGATGAAACAATGGCAATGTTGAATGATTTTCTGACAAATTTCTTGGCAAATTGGCAATCCTTGGACCATCTTTGCTCCTAAAGGGCTAGGCCTTTCCTGGATGGTGCTTTAGTAACAAATCGGGATTATTATCACCTGATGATGTTAGCTGTTCCAATTCACAAGATTATTCAAATTTTTTGCCTCATTGCTAGTCCTAAATTACCCCATCCAAACTTTTTTGGAATGCGTTTCTGGCCTTAATGTCACCAATGGATGTATATTTACAAATAAAATGACGTTGACCTGACATAACATTAAATGCCTTGTCTTTTTACCGTCTGCAATGAAATGCAACTGGAAGTAAATTTAAAAAAAATCACAGTTTTCTTTTTTTATGTGCATTTCCCATAATGTCTCAACTTTCTGCAAGTTGGGCGTATTGTGCACCCACAATTTTCAACCAGTCAGAGATTGACGCAACAAATGCAAGCACATTTTCGTTGGCCAAAAAACTACCTCGGATTCCTCACAGTAATGTGGTCGCCTCCCGCCATTATGACTGCGGAGCAGATTTATGGCATTTTTTTTGTCTTTAAGGACCGTTGCATTTGTATTGTTCTAAAGGTTCATGCCGAGCACGACTGTATAAGCGCAGATGTACCGCTGCTCACTGCAATTCTGCTGGACACTTTACGTGATGACCGGGTGTTAGCTGACTGTTAATAGGACGCTGGATTGACGCAAAAGCTGCTACGTTTCCTTTATGGAGAAGCCTGAGAACAGTTCCCTCCCACAGTCCAGGCATGCATGTCAGGCTAGTTTGGGACATGGATACGCGTAGATAAGTAGCCCATCGATATGAGTGCGTAAGCGAACGGTGCCTGATCCCTGTGATGGATTTGTGATCTGCACTGGACGTGTTCCTGCTTCTCGTCTGCTGCATGCTGGGATAGACAGCAGCCTCCATGTCACCCTGATGAGAAATAAGCGCGTTAGATGATTGATAGATAAGTGACTGTATCCGCTAATTACATTGTGTACAGGAAATAATGTATTAGTGGAGACAGAGGAAATAAATTTTCAACAAGCCCCTTGCAGCCTGACAGCATTTGACCCTGTTTAAGTTCAACAGTGTTTTTCCTGATCGTTGCTTCTGTTAGCAGCACACAAAGTGACATAAGAACAGGCCAAACCCCCTTGCAGCAATAAGGGCCCTTACTCAAGGGCCCAACAGCTGTAATGATCTTACTATGGCTACAGTAAGCGTCGGACGGGCACGAGTATCCCACTCTGTGGTGCAAAAGCGCTGCGTTGCTGGTGTGGAATTACCTGCAGGTGCATTACGGCTGCTTTGCTTCATGCAGGGCGCATTTTTAACCTTTTAAGCCCTAACTTCTCATCTACGTTTTCCCTTAAGTATGTTCAAATTCAGAAAAAAGCAATTTCTCAGAATTTTTGGACAATTTTGCGCACATATTCTGTATCAGCAGGTTGCAGCGCTTCACTGAGGCTACATCTCACTTAAATTAATAGCGATGTTTTAAACCCAGGACACATCATTACTTCAAAAAGGAAAATATCTAGATCATCTACATCATTCACACATCTCCCTGTAGTCCAGCGGGATATATTTGGGATCACTGGAAACATTAGGATATCCACTAGAACTTAAAATGGGCCTGAAGTCCTACAGGTTTGAATACAGCAACTGCATTTGACTGAGCCATATATAGGTTTTATAACGTTAATTTGGGCAACATTTTGAAAGCCCAGAATTCTCTTCATTCTGAGCAGAACTCCATGTGCTGCTGAGAGAAGTTTCAGAAACGCAGGCTGCACAACTGACACAAATTTCTTTCTCTTGTGTTTCCACACAACGTGACTCATTTTCAAAAATGCGGAACAACAGTTGATACCCTATTCATGCCTCGCTGGGCTGCAGTGATGCATGCTGTGAATATACTCTGGTCTGGGGAGTGGCTCATAGCGGTAGCGTTCACGTGAACAAAATTTGTTAAAATTACGAAGAATGCTTTGCTTAATTAGTTTTTTTTTTTTCTTTAATATTTTAAGTTGATTCTGTACTATAATCCCTGACCTTTTGTAAATAAATGTCTTTCTTTATGCAGGGCTATTCAGCTGGGCCCCAGCACCGGTTGCAGGTAAGATTTCTGCTCGCCAGTTTTTAGCTGCTTTAATTTGAAGTGACTAATAGCTGATTAGGATATTAGGGGTAGGAATTAATCCCTCCTTTGAGCAATGTGGTGTGAAGGGCCTTGCTCAAGGGCCCAATGGCTGCACTGTATTTCTCGGGACTCGAGTTGCCAGCTGCCAACTCAGTGGCGCACTTTAAGCTGCTGCACTGCCCCATGCTTAGGATTAGCAGCTCAATTTCATTTTATTAGATTCCAAGTGGTGATCTATGTAACTACTATTGTAGAGCCCTTTTGACTCACTTGGAATTTAAATATCAGATCCTAAATGCCCGTGAAATGATTTCGGGCTACAAAATGTGGCATGCCGGTTTAAGACATAGCAGCTGGTTTTGATTTGTTACAATTGTGTATTTAACTTTCAGTGATGATGGGAAACTATCATTCATTAACTTTTAAGATAATGTGGAATCGGCTTAATCATTAACGAACCGAGAATCATTAATCATTATTTCCTTGTTCAGCAGCCAGTGCAGAAAAAGAATCCGGTGGGGTCTGCGGGTCTAGTTAAGGTTAGAGTGGTGCTTGGATAATAGAGTGGAGCCTGGGTGAAAGGGAGGAGCTTGGATATTAGGGTGGAGCTTAGATGATAGGCCGGGGCTTGGATATTAGGGTGGAGCTTGGTTGATAGGGCGGAGCTTGGATATTAGGTTGGAGGTTTTATGATAGGGCGCAGCTTGGATATTAGAGTGGAGCTTGGATGATAGGGCGGACCTTGGATATTAGGGTGAAGCTTAGATGATAGGGCGAGGCTTGGATATTAGGATGGAGCTTAAATGATGGGGAGGAGCTTGGATATTGGGGTGGAGCTTAGATGATAGGGAGGAGCTTGGATATTAGAGTGGAGCTTAGATGATAGGATGGAGCTTGGATATTAGGGTGGAGGTTTGATGATGGGGCGTAGCTGGTATATTAGGGTGGAGCTTGGATGATGGGGCAGAGCTTGGATATTAGGGTGGAGCTTGGATGATGGGGCAGAGCTTGGATATTAGGGTGGAGCTTGGATGATGGGGTGTAGCTTGGATATTAGAGTGGAGCTTGGATGATAGGGAGGAGTTTGGATATTAGGGTGGGGTGGGCCTTACCTGTGTGAAGATGCTTCCCGCTGGTTGTGCTTGGATGACACTCTGCATGTGTTTATCCTCAGAGGCCCCTTACATCGAAATTATCGAGCAGCCCAAACAGCGAGGGATGCGTTTCCGCTACATCATCGAGGGGCGCTCTGCCGGCAGTATCCTGGGAGAGCGGAGCAGTGAAAACGCAAAGACATACCCGTCCATCAAGGTGAGCCCCCGCCCCCTCCCTGAGCTGCCCAATCCACAGGCACTGAGGGCGGGGTTTCAAATGGCATAGTTCCTTATCGTGCTGACACTGCTGCGTTTGAAACTCAGATGAAGTTGCTCACTTGTGGGCCCCAAAAAAAAAAAAAACATTTTAAAAACATTGAAAAGACATCTCTAAAACATTTGACTGCCTGCTGCCTTGGGTAATTGTTAAATCAACAGATGAAATGCTGCATCTTAAAACTGGTTACACCAGCTGCATAGCTGGAATATGAGTCAGCCACATTATTCTGTGTTTGTGGTAAGTGCTGTAGATTACGCTAAGTTACATGAGCAGGTCAGTGCAGTGTGTCAGAATATTTAACCCTGCAGAGAACAGCAAATTGGAAGACTTGTAACTACCTTTTTGATTGGACCAGCACAGTCTTGCGGTTCATGTGTGAGTGAGTTGGTGAGTGAGTGAGTGAGTGAGTAGATGAGGGAGTGAGTGGTTGAATGAGGGAGTGAGTGAGCTAGTGGGTGAGTGAGTGGTTGAATGAGTTGAGTGAGGGGGTGGGTGAAAGAGTGAGTGTAGTGAGTGGGTAAGTGATTGAGTGAGTGAAGGAGCAACTGATTGAGTGAGTGAGTGAGTGAGTGAGTGAGTGAGTGAGTGAGTGAGTGAGTGAGTGAGATCAGAGTGAAGACCTGAACACGTGAGATTCAGTCCTATGCTAGGAATTAGTCAGATGTAAAGATAAACCGAGTTAAGTAAATAGGGGGGAGTTTATTTGGACCAGTAGCTCCCAAGATGCTGGCATTTGGTGTCTAACCTCCTGGAGCCTCTAGTCTCGTTATCTTCACTCTGTAAAACGCCAGAAAATGAGTATTAGGGCGATTAGGTCCCTATTCTTAAGGGTGATGCTATGCTGTGCAGACAGTGAGATCAGCCATTTTCAGGTGGGTATTTTCGAAAGTTACTGAAGGGGGTTCCCAAATTTTTTACCACTGGTTTCATTGATGCTTTGGATCTAAACAGATCCTCACTTCCTCAAAGGAAATGGGCCCTGTCAATCTTGGGTGAATCATTCATTTCAACTGGTTTGCTCTTGGTGTTGCTGAAATGCTTGTATTTTCAGGGAAGTGCAGAAAAATAGGAGAAAATATTCTCATTTTCTCTGGCTGTAGAAAAAGCTATTTTATTACATTTTATATACTATCATGTATGTCATAATTGGCAGTAGAGAAGAATCACCAGTTTCAGATAATCAATGAGGGATCGTGTGCTGGAAGATCTTCTACAATTGAAGCACCTATTACTAAAACCCCATAAGTCACACTTGACTTGACTTGTGGGGTTTTAGTAATCAGTGCTTCAATTACACCTGCTTAGGAAATGTCCTTGGGCCTGAACAAAACTGTGTCAACAATAACCCATCTTAGCTGGTTTATGTTCACCTCTTACGCCCCTGGAAATTCTCTAGAATTAGCGGAAAACCGATCCAACTATGATCTTGTTTACCAACTACATGCTTTAAACATGATTAGATTGTAAGGAGTAGCTGACTGCATGGTTCATATCTGCCGGGACTTATGAAAAATGATTCTCAGTTGAAGACTCAAGTACTAAAATTACTGGAGTCACATAATGTTCATTTTGAGAAGACCGAGAAAACAATTTAAAATGAGAAGTAAGTACTTTAAACACCAGGCTCTTCAATTTCATTCCCTCACATTTGCTCCTGTTGTTTGCAGTTGCGGGGTACCACTGAAAGGCAAACACAAACACCCAGTCGGTATCTTTGAATGAGATCGGAGAGATAACCAAGTTTGAGCTCGGCTGCGAGTGCTCTCCGGGGTTAACTAGGAAGTGATGTAACAGGAAACCACCCCGCGGATTTGCCACTCTCTGCGTCATCCCACAATCTCTGTTTGGATGGGTAGAGGGTGGAGCTTCTGAAACTGTGGGGGGAGGGGGCTGTGTTCCAAACCTGCGGCTGAAATTCATGAGGGTAACCTCGGCAGGTTAGAACCAGTGTTCTAAAACACACACACACACACACACACACACACACACACACACAAACCATACTATCTTCGCCTCTGTAGGCAGGCTGCTAACATCAGTGGGACATGGCCTTGTTACCCTTAAAGGGATATTTCACTCTAAATATCACTGTTATCAGAAAGCGTTTATCTTTGCTCTCTCCTTGAGAAACTTTGGATCGCTAGCCTTATGAATGTTTCAGGGTAAGAGGGTGGTTAATATTAGTTGCGAAACGGTGGCACAGTGGGTAGCACTGCTGCCTCGCAATGAGGAGGTTCTAGGTTTGAGTCCCGGCTGGCCAGGCCTCTGTGCGAGTTTGCATATTCTGTCTGTGTTTGCGCGGGTTTCTTCCCATACTCCGGTTTCCCAAACCCAGAAAAACATGCGTTATAGGAACCTGCGCCCCTGATCAAAGAACTGGCTTTAGAACTGGAGTTGGTCCCCTGGGTGCTGCTCTGTAGCAATAGGATGGGTGAAATGCGGAGGACAAATTACCTTATGGGATTCAATAAAGTATATCTGAAATCTGAAATATCAATCTTGTGTCATTGCTTGACGTCCTCAAGTTGGATCGACCGAGGGTGAAAAGACTCGCGCCCAATTTAAATCCAGCCACTGGGAATGGAAAATCTTCAGATTTGAAAATATATTTAGGAAAGTGTAATCTCTTGCTTTGTATACATGTAGTGCAGGCCCCCCAAGGTTCAAAAAGGTGGATAAAAGAGAATTGATTATTTAAATTCCCTGGGACTTTAAGAATAGATCTGCAGTTTTGTTGGTGCATCGCACTTTGGACTGTAGGTGAAGCTCTTGGTTCCTGGTCCTCAAATCAAGGTGCTCGAGGTTGGAGAATTTCTGGGTTTATATCCTCGCTTTACGAGGGAGTAAAAACCAGTCTGGTCAATCGGCATTGCGAGTCATTAAGTTAACTACCTGGGAGGATCGAAAACCAGGGCTGGATTTGGATTTGAGGTACAGATTTGAGGATTCTTGCTGTGGATGGTTCTATTGCCCATATTGCTATGATATGCTATGTTGTGCTGTTTTTGTGTTTTGCTGTATTGAGAGATGCTATTTTATGCCATGCTTTGTTGTGTTGCATTATGCACATTTTATATTGTATCGTGTTATGCTGTGTATTCTTGTTTTGTGTCGTTCTGCGCTATACTATGTTAACATTATGCTGGCGCACATGCGCAAAATTTTTATAAACTCCTGTATTATTTCCGCAGGTCCATAACTACAGCGGTCCCATTCGCATGCGTATCTCCCTGGTAACCAAGAACATGCCCTTCAAGCCCCACCCACACGAGCTGGTGGGGAAGGGCTGTGATAAGGGCTACTTCCAGGCCGACCTGCCGGAGAGACGCATTCACAGGTACGCCATGCGTTTCTGAGCGTGGAGCGCTTCGTGATGTGGACATGTTAGCTGGGGTTCTCACTCTTATCCACAATGAATTGATTTGGGTGCATTCCAACCATGCAGTCACACACTTGATAATACTTATCAACTCCTGGAGTATTTTCTAGCAGAATCTCGTGTGTAATAGGGGGGGGGCCTTAAATTGCTGTTCCCTGCCTTCGGTTCCATACCGGACGGGGTGGGACCTTTCTGAACAGAGCCATGTCGCCAAACCTAATATATGCTTGTATGTTTGTATGCATTCAATTAATGTTCTTTCTAACAAAGTAGTCTATCAGAAAATCAGTGTTTATGCGCATTTTTTCAGTCTCTCATTAATGTGTCATATGTGTTAATATTGCAATACTTTTCCAAGGATTTCTGAAATTAAGTTCTGACACGGACATTTCAGTCATCCTCAGTGAATGAAAATGAAAAATGGTGTCATCTAGGGGCTGTTTGTCACGCTACGGGGCTTCCTGTTGACTGTGACGTCCGTCTCCTTTCTTGCAGCTTCCAGAACCTGGGTGTGCAGTGCGTGAAGAAGAAGGAGGTGGCCAAGGCCATTTCACACAGGCTGGAGACGCACAACAATCCTTTCAACAGTGAGTGACCAAACATGACCGTACACACTGTTACACGGCTAACCCTGCATACGCATACACATAATCACCCTCACATTTATCTATGTACATTCACACAGTGACATACGTGCAAACTTATACATGCGCATAAATGCACACACTTACATTGATACACATAGGCACGTACGCCCTTGCACGCATGCACAAGCGCACACACGTACACTGTACATACCCACACATACACTGACGCGTTTGCTGTTAAGTGGGCTGCTTTCACCTCCTTGACTGGTGTGTGTGCATGTGTGTGTGTTTTTCTCAGTTCCGGAGGCCGACGTGTGGGCGGAGGAATACGACCTGAACGCCGTGCGGCTTTGTTTCCAAGCCTCCTTTACGCTGCCCAACGGCGAGCTTTACGCCCTCCCTCCTGTGGTATCCCAGCCCATCTACGACAACCGTGAGTGTGTGTGTGTGTGTGTCTGTGTGCGTGCGTGTGTGTGTGTGTGTGTGTGTGTGTTCGCGTGTCTGTGTGTCCACCCCTGCCCTCCTGCCCCACTGTGGAAACTATTACCTTCCGTGCCCTCAGTGCATCACCAATGATGCTGCTGTTTCTGAGAGGCCCGTGTTTACATTGGTCCTGTTGCAGGCATCCAACCTTGTGCCTTTGCTCACTGTGAGAAAAGGGACATGATAAAATGTTTAAAAAAAAAAATTGTTTTAGATGTTGAGGAACCTCAGTTGCGTTTGTACGTGCGTGTGCATGCGTGTGTGTGCGTGTGTTGGAGGAGGTAGCGGGTGTTCCCCTGATGAGTCAATATAAACGGTTTCATGGAAATTGCAGTGGGTGATGGCGCATCATAATCATCATCTTTCTCTCTCTCTCTCTCTTTCTCTCCCCCTTTCTCTCACCCCTAGGAGCAGCCAGCACGTCGGAACTGAAGATCTGCCGCGTAAACAGAAACTCTGGGAGCTGCCGAGGAGAAGACGAGATCTTTCTCCTCTGTGACAAAGTGCAGAAGGGTGAGAGAAGGGCGGTCATCTTGCTGTTGGTTGTGTTTTCTTACTGGCTGTCTTGTGTTTGGGGTGCTCAGGGGCGCATTCCGTTAAGGCACAGATGGGCTGAACAGTGCTAACAGGCACATACTAACAAAGATTTCAACATTGTCCAATTTGAGTTTAATTGAGGGGGTGGATACGTTGGTTAGTTTTCACTTTTTGTTAACATTATAAGAGAGGGCATTATAGCATACAATACCAGTCAAAAGTTTGGACAGGCTTTGCTAATGTCACATCGCTCGGTTTTTAGAGAAATTTAAAAGGCTTGACTTCTCTGTATAATCTCAAATGGAGTCTTGTAAAAAGTGAACAGTCAGAAGTGAAAAGAGAATAATTTACTTGTTAGAATAGTGTCCAAAATAGTGTCCATCTGCAAATTCATTACATTCATACGCCTTTGTTTAAAAAAAAATGTGGAAAAGCACTGCAAATATGACAATAAATTGTGATTTATTTGATGGATATAAGAAGTAGATCTTTTATTTGCAAAATAAGGCTGCTTATTTCTTTATTTAATATATATTGTAAGAAAAATGTGTTTGTGTACAAACTTTTGACTGGTGTTGTAAATATTTAAGTCCAGTAGATGGTTGGAAAGTTCATTAGTTTCAAAACGGCCAATTTAGTAAGGTGGGCAGTGCTCTCTAGTTTGTTTCTGCACTCTAACACTTATAGATACCATCCCAGGCGGCTGGACTTACGATTTTTTTTTTCAATTTCTACAACTGATTAGCACCCACCCCCTCCCTCCAATCAGGAATCACCCAAACCATGCCCCCACCACTTAGTTTGTGCGCGTGCTTCATTCCACCACAAACAGCTGACCGGTGCAGCCGGTGTTCTGACAATTTGTGCTGCCTTGTCAAAAAGTGCTACCGTAATGCAAAGCGATCGTAAAGTCTTTTTTCTAGCTGTAATATTGCAATATGAATCAGTGTACAAGAGTAGTGTTGTCATTTGTTATCTTATTATAACATAAGCAGATGTTATAATGAGTTGGACGAGTTTGTTTGAAGATATATGCCCATATATGTCATTATCATCCAATTTCTGCGTTTTCAAGAAAACCCAGCGTGTACATGCAATTATAAATAAGCTAAAAAGGTCGAAAGGTGCAGCAAAAAAGACGTATATTTATGATTTTTGAAGATACTTGAGTTGTGAACGAAGAAATAGAGCCCAAGATTTTAGGTTTGCGCAAGCACAGAACCGCCAGGTAGCATATTTTAATAGGTCGCAAAAATTGACGGAACACCGGAGGCAACATTACAACACAGACAGCATTAGCAGTGGTGGATATCGATGGCGGTTGCACAGGATTTACAGCATAGCCAGGGAATAATAGCCAACACACAAGTAGGCCACTGGCAGTGAGACCTAACGTTGCATCACACAAAGCCACCAACAACAACTCCTTTCTTTCAAAACTGGATTCACAGCATAACGAGGGCATTATAGCCTACACACAAGTTTCCTAGGCTAGTGCCAGTCTCTAGGCATACAACAACAAGCAAACATTAGCTACCCATTACTAGGCTGTAGCTAATGTTATTTGGCTAACACCAAAAGTACCTTAGTGTGCAGACTACACTTTCTGTCTATGTACAGCATTCACACAGAAAGAAAGACAAGAAGCTAGCTTACCAGTTTAAGAGAAACTCTGCTACGAATGCGTCGGTTTTAAAACCTTCAGTTCTCTCCAGCGGTCGAATGTTTCACTGTCACGGGATACTCAAGTTGCATTTGCAATTTTTACATATTCTTGTCTCTCCTGCATACTTTCAATGAAGGTTTTTGTCTTTTTAGCTGGTGGTTGACCGCAGGGTGCAGTTGGAGGTTGGAAAACTGGCTGCTCCTTCGGCTGCGCCATGACTCCGTCCGAATGCCTAGCTTGCTAGCTATTGCTGGCGATGTAGCTACAGCCAAAGTGCGTGCACATTGGAATGCATACGCAGATCAGCGTGCATGTTGATTTGGCAGTTTGACTGACAGACGGGCCATCCAATTAAAGTTGTCTGAGACCAATTTGATTGGTAGCCTAATTTTGGCCCCTGCTCCTTACACAGATGACCAAATTTCATCATTGATATGTCAAATCACTTATGTTATTGATTACTGTCTAATACTTGCCAGATATACTCAGCTTTATATAATTTTGCCAAAAATGAGCCGTCTGGGATGGTACCTTGACAATGGCAATAACAACAAAGTGCAGACTGTTAGCTTTCATTTGAGGGTACTTTCATACATATTGGATGAACCATTTAGAAATGTCAGCACTGTTCGTCGATGTCCACCCCCACCCCAAATCTTAGGGCACATTTATAAATATTGGACATTTTATTGATACTGTATGAGAATAAAGTGAATATTTTTCAACACTTGGTCACATATCCTTTGCTTGGAACAACTGCTTTATGTCGGTGATGATTGTACATCACTAGATGCTGGATATCTTCCATGGTGATGCTCTGCCCAGCCTGTACTTCAGCCTTCTTAAGTTCCTGTGTCTTCCAGGGACTTCTAGCTTTTAAATTTCAGTATGAAATTTGATAATTATAACAGTGTACACCTATAAGCAATGTACAAGTCTCTGTGCCTGGGTCAAATAGTTGCACAACTACCCCTCACAAGGAATCCATCCATCTTCTATACCCGCTTATTCCTCACTAGGGTCACGGGTGCTGGAGCCTATCCCAGCTGACTACGGGCAAAGGCAGGGACCCACCCTGAACAGCTTGCCAATCCATCGCAGGGCGCACACACCATTCACACAAGGAATCTGTGTACCAAATTTTCTGCTGTTGTGGTCAGTACTTTTGGAAGTATAACAGTTAGCCCAGACAAAATTTTTCAAGTTCAAGGTCACTGTGCCATGGTTAAAGGTCAAATCCACTATGACCCTTCCCTTGCACACTTAGCCCTCACAAGGAACCTTCATATCAAATCTGAAGCTCCATTGGCCAACACTTTGGAAGGTATGGCCTGGAAAAATTATGGAGCTGCTGCCCGCCCAGACGCCACAGGGTATAACAATACCCCATCAGCCCATAGAGGGCCGTGGGGTAAAAACATGGCACTGTCCTATGAATTATGGTGCTCACTGGACTGTATAATGAAAGTGGATGTCACAGAAGGAAGGGTGTGGCTGAACAGCAGCAAGGATGATGATGTCGTTAAAAGGAGCGGCTTGGCTAAAGATTAGCAGGCAGGATGATGTCACAACACAGCTGAGTGTGGCTAATTCTGTGTATGTGTCTAGAGGACATCGAGGTGCGCTTCTTCCTGGACGACTGGGAGGCGAAGGGCTCGTTCTCTCAGGCCGACGTGCATCGGCAGGTGGCCATCGTCTTCCGCACACCTCCATTCAGGGACACCAACCTCTCCCGGCCGGTCCAGGTGTACATGCAGCTTCGCCGGCCGTCCGACGGAGAGGTCAGCAAGCCTCTGGAGTTCCAGTACCTGTGCGCCCCACAAGGTACCCCTGTGCCTCTCTCTCTCACTCTAAAGACTGTACTGTGCTTGTAAGACGTGTGTCTATTGACCAACATGATGTCAGAGAGACAGAAAACAGTGTTGTTTAACGGAGTCTTCTACCTTTTTATTGTCGTCCCTTCGGCGGGCAGGCGTCTGGGCGCCTGGCCGGGCGGGCGGCTGCCAATTGTCCGGGCTATTTTTCTGTAACCACTTGGGTTAGGAAGTTCATATTGCATATGTGGACTCCCCATGGGGGGTAGGTGTACCTCTTTTGAGGTTTCGTCCCAGTTTGACCTTTGACCTTGCAGCAGTGACCCTCGGGGCTGAGGGGTATTGCCCGCTTCAGCAAAGCCCATTTTTAATATTTGTAACATCGTGGACACTGCTCCTGTGATCTGGAAAATCCTAGTGAATTTATCAGTGGCAAGTATTCTTGCAACTGAACAAAAACCTTTCAATTCTGGACTTTTCCCGACCGAAAAAAATATTAAAAACTTGACAGTTCAAATAACTCTCATAGCTAGTGTTTTAAGATTCTCAATGAGGATCAAACTCAGCTTTTCCCAAAGTGACATACATAATAGGTTTTTCCACATCACAGGAGACTGTCATTGGTCGTCTTCGAATTTCACTGGCTGGATGGTCTGTGAGGTTGGTGGTTGGCGTGGGTTTAGAAAGTTGAAACGGTAGCAGTCAGAAAAAGCTTGATAAACGTCGGTTATTCACAGAAATCTGTCGGTTATAATTGTAAGGAAATGGCTATAGTTACCTAGGATATGACCGTTTGCACTGTGGACGTTGATCGACTCGTCGTTTATGCATAAAACTATCTATTCTTCCAACACTTTTCGTAAGACGTCTGCAGACGTACGTCTCACAAGTATAAAATGGTCTTAATGAATTCCAGTAGAAGGTCGTCAGTCTGTAACACTCATTGTAGGTTTTGTGGAGGACGGTGCTGCCTCCATGATAATATGAACCAAGCCAGTCAATAAATCCCACATCTGCTCCTACAGTAGGGTCTGCAGACCTGCTCCTGATGAAGCACTCCTTTTGGAATTATGTATTATCTTTTTTTCATGCCAATTAGTTCTATCATCTGAGCTAGCATGAAAGCCTGCAGGAACAGGATGGATGTTAAATCTTGTCCCTCGTAAATGTTAACATCCCTTCATATGACCTCACTGTAAAGCAGAGATCATCAAATCATGTTCCTCAAGGTCCAAGAACTGCTGGTTTTTCACTCTTTCTTCTCCTGACGAGAAGTTCTAATTGTTCGGGAATTTCGTGAGTTACCTGGGAGAAGGGAAAACCAGGCCTGCAGTTGGATTCAAGGTTCACGTTTGTTGATCCACATTGTGAAGGAATGCTTAAGTCACATGTTCTTCTATTCTCGATCCTGCCGCTGCTCAGATGAGTATGGGTTGATAAAGAAGAGGAAGCAGACAGAGGGAATGTTCCAGAACCTGAAGCTGGGCTCTGCCCCCTCTGGTGAGTGTCCACACTGCCCCACTTGGATTTGTAGGAGAGTGGTTGTACTTTTTCTCAGTAAAAAAAAAAGTGCCATTTAACACGGTCCTCCCTGAAATCGAGCCTTCAAATTTCAGTTTTTCTTGCTCTGTTTATCTTATAAGAGAATAAAAAAGTAAAAATTCAAACTGGGTCATTTTGACCCAATCTGATCTCAAGGATTTATCTGGACGCTCGTGCCAGCAGAATTCATTCATTGTTTGATGTGTACAATTGACCTATGGCTAAGCCCCACCCTCAAATGTGATTTGCCAATCACAATGTGTATTCTCTCCCCATATACTCAGACATTCTGAGCGTGAACTTCCATTGAAAAGCTTTAAAGCAACTCCGTATCATTCGCTTTTATGGGGTTTTAAAATGTTTCTGTGTTTTAAAAAATGGTCAAATGTTGTGCCCGAGGTAAATACAGTATAACTCCAATACGAGGTATCCTGAGAGGCTGGGCGATGGGGTGTATTTATACCCTTCCCAGAGCCACATCATAACCGAGAGAAGTGTCTCCTCTGGATCAAGCTTTATGGAAGACCCCACTATCAGCTTAATGTAACAAAGATTACTTAAATTCAGTAGTATTAATACGTAAAATAAATTTCTTACCCTGCAGTGCACGAACAATGCTGTTCCTTGCTATCTTGTTGTGTGAGAGGGTGACGGAAACGAGATGAGGTTGATCGCATTTGCACTGAGACCTGAAAATTTTAGCTTATAATTTAAACTTTTCGTTGACCTTCTCCACCCTAAATTCATTAATGTATCCCTCCAATGCATAGTGTAACCCTTTTTGCTGACTTCTTGATGATATTTGAGCCCTCTGTCGCCAAAAATCATCAATAGCATCCTGAAAAATATTTCCGACTGTGATACCGGCCATTAGCGCCTCTTCAAAAATGTTGATTGTTTGTCCGAGTCAGTGGTAGGGCTGGACGATATATCGATATTATATCGATATCGTGATGCAAAGTAAAATATCGTCACGGATTTTGACTATTGTAATATCGTGATATGAAATAAGTGTTGGCTTTTCTGGTTTTAAAAGCTGAATTACAGTAATGGGTTGCATTTTTCTGCACTTGCAAGACTGTTGAAGCTGTTGCCTGCACCTGTTTCACCGTTATGTCAACATTACTAATAAATGGTTATAAAAAATATTTATGTGTAAATATTTTGCAAAAGCACCAACATTTGTCCCGATAATATCGGCAAAATATCAATATCGAGGTATTCGGACACAGATATCGGGATATTAGATTTTGTCCATATCGCCCAGCCCTAGTCAGTGGAGGGGGCGGGGCTTAGCCATAGGTCAATTGGAGTGATATCCCTCATTAAATACTCCTTATGAAGTTGCAAGATAACAAGACTTGGTTAAAGGTTGTGTGGTTCATGCATATTCCACACAGTACTTAGGATCCTATGTTGTAAGTTGTTAATATTTGTGGTTGGGTTGTTGTGAGGAAAAGCTCTATTGTATTGTATGAATCCAGTGTCTAAAGCAGTGTTTTGTACATTTCAGGTTCCATCGCTGTGAATAGGCGCCCTATTGCCACGCCGCAACGCACTGTTACTGCCATAAAGCCTCCTGTCCACAGCGTTCAGCCAGGTGATTCCTCCTCCCCCAACTACACCTTATCCCGTAATGCTTCACAAACCAGGTCTGTGCCAGCGAAGCCAGATTAAGCCTGTGAGCTAATTGCACCGCATGGCTCTGGAAATCACTTATGACTGCCTCAACATGATCGCTTCTGGATTCCAATATTTCATCACCTAAAGGTGGCATATAATCGCATTAGCCATGTCTTTTAGTGGTTTTTATATCAGTTTCTTGTCATTGATTGTTACTTTGACCCAGCCATTTCATTTTGAATACATTTTTTGATGTGTGCATGTTTAAAGTATGGAGTTGGCATGAAATACTCTTTATAAAGTCATGAGAGTTGGTTAAATGTTGATAGTATATGCTCATTGGAATATATTCCATACAGTTCTAACTTATTTCTTGCTCTACTGAATTCTTGTTATTACATCCTCTGACTGTTAGGCTATATTTACTTAAGTACGCGAATGATATAAAGTGATCATTTTTACATCCCTGCATGAAACTTAACTTTACTGTGTACGCAATGGCCTGCCCTTGCATAAAAGATTTGGTTGCATTTGAGACCTGTACGAGAATGTAATGCGCAACATATGCAGTCATGGTGATTGTGGCTTTGCAGCCGATATATCCTGTTCATTGTACCTGTTTAACTGTGGAATCACCACTGTAGTGGACAGTGTTATTGCAACAAGTAATCAGCCATAGAATTACCACTATGTTTCCTCATCTGTTGCAGTGGTGAAGCCTCCTGTTCCCATGGTGCCTGTGAAATCCGAACCAAACTTCAACCTGCAGTCAGGTCACATGTTCCAGCCCCAGCCCAAACCAGAGGTGGTAGCACCAACCACCAGCTCGTGGTTTTTCCAGCCGGTGCAGCAGCAGCTTAAACCCACCATTGCCACCAGCTTCCAGACTCCAATCCCTCCCGCTGTCCAGCCAAATGTGCTGCCTACCTTCCTGCCCCAGTGTCAGACTCAGGAGTACCACACGGTCAACCTCTCGGACCTCTACGATTTTCCATTCACGGGCCTCCCTGGTGCCCAACAGCCTGGAGGCAGTGTGAATAATGGTGGCAGACCTGGGGGCGGGGCAGTGGGTAGGGCCATGGTGACTAATCCTCCCGTATCATCCTCTGGGGCAAACCAGTTTGGGGCAGCGCCTGCAGGCTCCTGCAACGAGGACCTGCTGCCCGAGTTTCCCAGCTTCTCCGAGGTCCCCTCGCTGGACAACTTCAGTGCCGATGAGGATTTACAGGCTCTGCTGGGGCAGGGCGGTATTCCTGGGGATGGGGCGGCGCAAGGGAATGGCACGCCACACCCTCCCACTTCAAACCGCGTCCACTTACCAAACCAAGGTTCTACCTTGATGAGCTACCCCAATAGCATTCTGAGCCTGCTGAAGACGGATGCGGGGTCAGTTACCGGCCCTGCCCCAAACCCCACTCCGAACCTCGCCCCACTATCCATGCTGGACGATCTGCCGGAGCTCAGCTCCCTCGATGAAGACCGCCTCATGTCCATCCTGGGTGATGATCGGCAGGTTGGCTTCACGTCTGGACAGCCCACATAAAACTAACAAACTGCATCCCCTCCACACAGACTGCTGACTGTTTCTCTCCAACAGACATTACTGCTTTCTCATTCCTAATGTGAGAAAATGGTTCGTTGTGGTCTCTCCTAGTGATTTTGTTACGGTCAGGACCAAACTGGACTGGAGGTCCAAATTGTAAGGATCAGGCTTTCGTTACGGGGAAAGTTACAGAGGAGTGAAGGTCTGGACAAGGCAAAACTCTCCTCTGTACATAAGGATAAAAACTCACGGTTGTGACTTCGTTGAGAGAACCTTGTTACAGCGAACTCCTGTCAACTTCATGCTCTACAATTCCTCTGATTGTATTAAGTATACAAGCACACAAATCCTACTGGCCTGGGAAGAAGAATGCGTTTGGAATGCAGAATGGTGGTGGTACTGAAGAACTGCAGCTATTTTCATGGCCGTACATTTCTTTGAAGGGATCCACAATGTAGCTGCTTTTTTAATTGGTGCTGTAGGTGCCTTGACCATAACGATTGGCCGCAGACATTGTGTGTGTGGAGTAATGCGCAACACCTACACTACACCGGCCTGTCATCCTGGAGAACTCACACGTTGAATCCTGGTCACCTGCACTGACAAAATTAATCTGTGGCCTTGTTTTTTCAGAATCACTCCACCTGGGTACAACAGTGAACCTCGAGATGCCCTCCAACTGGGTACAACTGTAAACATCCAGAAGCATCAGGTGAAAAGGACAGATTCAGTTACTCTGGATTTGAACTTGGATCTCAGAAGAAAAGGGTTTTTGTTCTTCTAAGTCCTCACTTTCAGTAGAGTCAGTAAATACTATAAATAAGTAATAATAAGTAAATAAATTCTTGTCTTATTGCTTTTGCCCTTGGTGCAGCTTCAGAAATACCAAGCAGGCAGGGCTTGAATGTATTGGAACTGCATTGATTGATTGATATGCTTTATTGAACCCCATGGGTTCAGGTGTCGTCTGCATTTGACCCATCCTAGTTACTTAGGAGCAGTGGGCCGCTACAGTGCAGTGCCCTGGGACCAAATCCAGGTCTAAAGCTAGAGCCTTGGTCAGGGACACTGGTAGGAGTGTTCCTATAGAGCATGTCTTTCTGAAGCCAGAGCCTTGGTCAGGGACACTGGTGGGTGTGTTCCTATAGAGCATGTCTTTCTGAAGCCAGAGCCTTGGTCAGGGACACTGGTAGGAGTGTTCCTATAGAGCATGTCTTTCTGAAGCGAGAGCCTTAGTCAGGGACACTAGTAGGAGTTTTCCCATAGAGCATGTCTTTCTGTAGCCAGAGCCGTGGTCAGGGGCACTGGTTGGAGTGTTCCTATATCTCTATAAAAAAAAATAGAGATATGCATGGTATTTAGCCCATATAATAGACCTACTGTCAATGAAAAAAAAAAAAAAAACTGAAGTGCAAAGTGCACAATTCCAGTTTCCTATATTGTGCCCTCCTCTCTTTTTTGTTATACCTCTCCCAGGACGCGAAATGCTTTTCCTGGCGTCCGTGTTTGTTTGACAGTTAATGGGATATCTCAAAAAGATCAGGATGGATGTGATTGAAATTAGGTGTGTTGATACATACTGTGCTTAGGAGGAAGTGATTACATTTTGGTGAAGATCAGACTCATATTCTTGATCCAGGATCCGTGAGAATTTTTTGAGCGCGAAAAGACAGCATTATCAACCATCGGTTCGTCACGTGACACTATCACCCACATCAGCCGTCACTTTGCATCTTTTTGCAAATTCGTAACTCAGTGTCTAGAGACACGGCAGTATTTATTAGTACGGCAGTCGATTTCAAGGGATTAGGATAAGGATTCGGGATTATGGTTAGTGGAAGGGTTAGGGTTAGGGCAGGGCTTGAAATGGGGACTGCCGTACCCCTCCACATTGAAATGCATTGAAAAACTGTCGTACCAGTTGCAACTGCCAATACTTAATGCCAGGATACATCCGAATTCAACTTCATCCGCCAAAGAATTTCGCAACGGAAGAGGTCATGCGCTCTCCCTGAGTGCCTTAAATACATTTTAGATAAAATTGATAGCCTGCTTCATAACTGCCGGTGTTCTGACATGCAAAGTGATCGTAAAGTCTTTGTTTTTGCCGTAATATTGCAATATGAATCAGTTTACAGTAGTAACTTTATTCGTTAGCTTATTAGAACATAAGCAGATGTTCTAACGAGTTGGATAAGTTTGTTTGAAGATATATGCTCATATATGCCATTATTTAATTTCTGTATATTCAGGAAAACCCAGCGTGTAGGCCTACATGCAAATATACTTACGCTTACAGGTTGAAAGACGCACTGAAAAAAAAATTTGTTTTTATTATTTTTGAAGATACTTAATGCCCCCATCACACATTCGAGGTGCATTCTGGCCCATTCGAGGCGTATTCAGGACATTCTGGCAGGATTTGACGTGGCTTGTTGTTTCGATTCACCCTCGAATGCAATCAGAATGTTTTGAATGCTGTTGGAATGCCGTAAGAATATTTATAATGCAGTCAAAGCGCAGTTAGAATACACTTCGAATGCTGTTCGATATTTCTCCGCTTCGAATGCACCTGGAAAGTTTTGAGCGTAAGCAAAACATTCGGGCCGGCCACAAGAAAGGGCCCGAATATTTGGAATGCACTCAGAATGCAGTCAGAATTTTTAGAACACACTTCGAATATCCAGGAATATACAAAGAATTTTCATTCTGACGGCATTCCGGCTCATTCCGCCTCCAGTGTGACAAGGGTTTAAGACATGAGCGACCAAACAGCCCAAGATTTTTCGTTTTGCATGCACAGAACCGTGAGGTAGCATATTTTGATAGGTAGCAAAATTTGACAGAACACCGGCCATCAGTTGGTCAGCAGGGGAAGCTCTTGCACTCATGACCATATGAAATCTGTTTTCAGTGGCTGGGCGCAGTGGTTTTTACGATGGCTTATTCTAGGATGCTTGGTGGCATTGGGGAGTGTAGAAGGGCCTTAATCTTGCTAGCACTCAAAAACGTCTCAGTTGAGCAATATCAGGTTTATATTAAACAATCATGATGTCTGTCAGGGATACTTGAAATTGTTCGCAGAGGGGAAAGTGAAAAGGGAAGTGTGAATTCTGAAATATGGGGCCCGCTACTAATCTTTTTTTTTTTTTTTTTTTTTTTTTCAAGGGCATTGTACTTATTTTGCTATTTGAAATATATACTGAATGAGCATGTACAAACATTTTTAGTACTGTATCACCAAAGTTGGTTTAAACGTGGCTGGCTGTCGTGACACGACTGATTACACTGAGTATCTATGTTCTGTTAATAATGATCGTTTTTGTAAGCATTACTTTTGCTGTTTTTCCAGGCTTATCAAATGGTAATCCATCTGGTTAATTAACAGATGGGCAAATCTCTTTGAAGATGGATCATGAGCTATTTATCCTACTTCATTTTTTTACACCATTCAATTACAAGAATGAGTGGAACAGTTGATGAGAACCATCAGCATAACATTGCTGTAAAGTTGGTGCCAACATCTAACACTTCTCTCTGCAATAATTGTCATGTACCTGTCAGGCTTAATATCACAAATGCATGTTCGTATTCATACATGTATGATTTAGTATGGTCTATGTTCATTGGAACTGAATAGATTGTAATGTTGTATTGTATATTTTAAATTCTGAGACCTTTCCAGTTTCCAGTCATGCTTGCAGTATCTACATCAGGCCATATATGCACTTAAAAAATATTTACTTGTAGTTCATTATTCTGAAATTTTGATAATTGCCTCATAGTAATTCTTACCAAAATCTTTATATGCAAATTAAAATTCCTGTGGACATTGTACTCATAGTGTTGTTAGTATATCATATAAAATGCATGCATGTACGTGTAAAACTTCATTATAGCAGTGTATCTTGTTGCAAATATGGTTCTCATTGTATTTTCTGTTTACATTCGATGGGGTTTGTATTTTTTCACATCCAGAAATCATATGAGATTAAACTCCTGCTTTTATAACTGATTGACTAATGAGGTTTTGCCGGGCTGGGAGATGATTATTCTTGTGTTTCTGGGAATGAAGTGTATTCTGAACAATGGGTTTACATCATTCGTTATTCCCATAAAGAAAAAGCAAATAATCCACATCATGTACTAGTTACTCGTAATGAGTACTGGCTTTTGGGTTAATCTAGGACGCAGTGTTATGTAGTTTGTAATTCTTGGGTTCACTTTCTTGAATAAGTTTGCATGTAAACACAGTCTTTTCAGATATTAGAGATGTACAAATTCCAGTCATCTCATTTTAAGCTTCCATTTACATGTACAGCACTGAATAAATTCAGTATCAATATCTTTCTGCAATACATTCATATCCTCACTCCAATATGTACTAGAAAATTGCAGTAAATCCATGTAAGGGCTCCATTTCATCTCACTGAAAGCAAAACATGATGACACCATTAAAAAAAAAGGTAAAATCATGTTTTCGTTACTTGGCTTATGTTTCGAATTGAGGAATATATATATATATATATATATATATATATATATATATATATATATATATATACTCAGCAACAAAAGTTTCTGTGACACCATTTATGTGTATGTTATAAATGACACGCAAAGATCTCAATGCAATCAATATGTTTATTTAACAGGAGAAACACTGACTTTTCAGTGCCAACGTCACTCAAAACGAAAAATGTCATTTTCATGCGTCATGAAGCACTTGTCTGACGTCTAACCAATTGTGACCTTCACACTTCAATACCGGGTGTGACTTCCTCGTGCCATGATGCAAGCAACGCATCTCCGGCGCATGGACCGAATCAGATGTGCCAGAAATTGCTGTGGGATGTCATTCCAAATCTGACGTAGACGTTGTCGCAATTCCTGGAGTGTAGCTGGCGGGTTATCCAACCGCCGCAGACGTCGTTCCATCTCGTCCCAAAGATGCTCGATTGGGGACATGTCTGGGGATCTGGCTGGCCATGGCAGGACATTGACATGTTGTTGCATCAGATACTGCTGTACAATCCTTGCAACGTGTGGTCTGGCGTTATCATGTTGCAGCGTTATTCCGGGACCATGTTGTATCAAAAACGGTACCACCAATGGCCGTAGCACTTCATCGCGATATCTTTGACCTGTCAGATTTCCATCAATAACAAGCAAATCTGTTCTGTTTCTAGCCGTGATCCCTCCCCAAATCATGACACTACCACCTCCAAAACGATCAAATTCCTGAACACAGTTGTTGGCATAACGTTCTCCACGTCGACGGTATACACGTAAACGACCATCACATCGGTTTAGCATGAATCTTGATTCATCAGTGAAGAGTACAAGATCCCACTGACGTTGGATCCACCGTCGATGTTGTTGTGCCCACTGTAGTCGTTGGTGTTGTACTGTGAGTATTGGACGTCTTGCTGGCCGACGTGGGACAATGCCAAAATGACGGAGACGGCGACGGATTGTCTGTGCAGACAGTCGCCTCAAACCAGGTATCGTTCTTGCAGTTATGGTTGCAGGTTGGAATCGATTTCGGAGATGGGTTGTTCGAATCCAGTTGTCCTGTCTGGGAGTGGTTACTAGTGGACGGCTGCTGCGAGGACGGTCTCTGACATGTCTGGTCTGCTGATGACGCTGCCATAAGTTCCAAATGGTGTTTCGGTGGACATTCAGGCGATGAGCAACTTCCCTCTGCGAGGTTCCGGATTCAATCATCCCAATGGCCCTCCACCGATCATTTTAAGACAGTCTTGGCATTTAGAGGGTAGAGTTCCTGATCCGAAATGGCTGTGTTTTCGATAAGTGATGCTTCCGTCGTTCATCAGGCACAATGTGAACATTCCAAAAATTCTCCTCTTTTATTGCCATCCACAAGCATGATTTACGCACATTTTCACGTGCAAAGTCATTTTCTCGCATTTTCATGATTTCCATTTCAATGTTGTGTTTACGTGTACTGTTTCAGTCTGATATCACCATGTATGACAATTTCATAATTGCGTTATGAAAAATAATTAACAATATTGGTGTCACAGAAACTTTTGTTGCTGAGTATATATATATATATCTACATACCTGCCTCTGAATGTATGAATGTATCGAAATGATCTGTTGATGGGGGTCGACTGTACAGCTAATTTCCAGATTTCTGTTACTCGTGGTCTCCTGTTAGTCAGTAGCCTAATGAGGCATTTATTGAGATGAAGGACTCTCCAGCCAATTACTGACTTAAAAACTTAACCTGAAAATACAGCTGACACCGTGGCCCTCTAGGGATGGAATTTGACGGTCCGACATTAGAGCCAAATAATTTATTATGTGACCTGGGAAGATTTGCCAAAAGTTGTATTTTTGTCTTTGTGATATATTTGCTTTTATTATTTACCTGTGGCAGTCCTCATTTGTAACTGTCCTGTAATCAGACCAATTAAATGTGGGTCATAGGTTCTTGTGCAGTGGGGTGGAGAAGTTAACTGAAGGCTAAGATGGGAAATGTCAGTTGTTTTGTATCTTTTACATGCTTTGTTCTATTTCAGCGTTACTTTGTTAACTTTCATTTTCAACCAAATTTATGTATTTTTATAATTAATTGTTTTTAATGCCACTGGTTGAAGATGACTGGTCTCAGTCCTCAATGAAGAGTCAATGAACTGTAAATAAAAAAACTTTCACTTTTTACAAATTTTAAAATGCTGGAGTTGTGCATTCTTCTTCTGGGATTTTAACTGAGGGACTGCTTCTGGCACTTGACATAATGCTTTCATCTCATTTTTAATTCAGTGTCTGAATGCCTGTGAATGATGGGATTTCCTTGGAATATCCACCTTATTCCCATGTCCCATGATCCCTTGTGCGAATATTGGGCATAACTTCCACTGCATCCTGTCACTGAGCTGTTTACTATGGTGGCGGATCACGCGAATCCTCTTTTTTTAAGCGATTGGAAAATAATATATGAGGGAACATCACCTTTTAGCCCTCAGACAGGATAAAGTTACAGTACTGCTGCCTTCTACTATCAAAGAATAGGAGAACGACCTGAAGCATTGGCCACATTATCGCATTTGGCTATATTAGCGACTTCGTTGCCACAGACTGCGAAGCTATGAACAATCTACAAAGCTCTGAAGCATATGCAGTACTTCCACAGCAACAAGGTCAGTCGTGTTTTGTTAAAGGTTCCCTGACATTAAATAGGCCGAAATTGACATTTTAGGACTTCCCATTGTATTATTTCGCGATGAAAACAAAGATGCAAACGCTTTTCCGTGAAAATTTGTTGTTTTTAAACTATTTCGGATTAATTAAACTGATCGGGAACGCCTCCTTCGAAATGTCCGGAACTGTCCTTATATGGCAACTGATGTCATGCAAGGCAGAGAGCTGGTCAGATCTCCAATCTCTGGATGAACATAAAAGATGAGTATGCAGAAAAGCACCTCATGCCCACTGTGAAGTATAAGGGAGGATCAGTGATGCTGTGGGCCTGTTTCTCTTCCAGAGGCCCTGGGAACCTTGTTAGGGTGCGTTGCATCATGAACGCTTTGAAATACCAGGACATTTTAAATCAAAATCTGGTGGCCTCTGCCCAAAAGCTGAAGATGGGTCGTCACTGGGTCTTTCTGCAAGATAATGACCCTAAACATGTGGCCAAATCTATACAGAAATGGTTCACCAGACACAGAATCAAGCTCCTCCCATGGCCATCTCAGTCCCCAAACCTCAACCCCATTGAAAACCTGTGGAGTGAGCTAAAGAGGAGAGTGCAGAGGAGAGGACGCAGGTTGCTGGATGATTTAGAGAGATTGTGCTGAGAGGAATGGTCGAAGATCCTTCTTTCTGTATTCTCCCATCTTGTGAAACATTTAGGTGCTGTTTTGTTGGCAAAAGGGGGTTGTACAAAGTATTAACATCAGGGGTGCTAATATTTAAAGAATAAATTAAAAGAATTATTTCTTAATGTGGGATTTTTTCCCTCTGAATAAATGCACTTGGATTAAAGATTGGATTTTCCTTTTTTTTTCATTGTGGTCCTATATTATTGAGAAAAAAAACTGAATTTCTTAGAAGCTAAAGAACACATCTTAACCAGGGGAGCCAATAATTATGGAGGGCACTATATTTTTATTAATTGGTTAAGTATGTTGTGCTATCATAATATGACTACAACTTCTAGGTACGCAACTTCAAGACTCATTAAAGAGCTAAATGCCAGGTCCGCGACTGTCGTTTGCTTCTTTGAAGACAGCGAATTCCACAGTTGCCAATGGTTACTTGTGCACGTGCTGAACTCCGCCAATACAGCTTAAGGTTGGCCAATACAGGATACATTGGCAGGCCGTTTTTACTGTATGCGAACATTAATATATTTAACCAATTAATAATGATTACTACGAATGCAGTTCTCCGTATCAGCAATGGTACATGAATTGTGCAGGAAAGTAGTGTTTTTTTTGTGCTCCAATGAAAAAAATGCGTCACCTAATCCACAGTTTTCACCCTCTGCTTGAGGACTTTGGCAGAAATTAATGGATAGCTTTTATTATTAATACATTGATTGATTGTATGGGGGGCAGAGAAGCTACCAAGTGGTATTTTTGCTTTCAATATTATTTCATCATTTTTTTATTCACCTGTTCAGGGTTTGACTATCTTAAGGTGCTATTGACTGAGATCAGAACTGATGACTCCAGAATGGGTCTTTCAGTCACTGCAGAAGCTACATTAGCCATGAACATAACATGCAAACTAGAAAGTGTTTTTACTTGTAAAAACGGATGTCTCCCTCCAGCCCCCTTCCCTGCCTAACCCACTGGATGGACGGACAGACAGGCACGTACCAAAAGGCACCACTGAAGAACCTGAGTAGTAAGTATGCAAAGTTTCGTTAAGATTATGCAAACAGTTTTGGAGTCATGCTCCGGACTAAAATGGATTACATCCGGACAGACAGACAGGCACATACTGAAAGGCACCACTTCAGGATCTGAGTAGTAAGTGTGCAAACTTTAGTTTAGATCATGCAAACGGTGTTGGAGTTACACTTCGGAAAGAGTGGGAACGCTGATGCAAACGTGAACGAGAACCTAGCCTAAAACATTTATGTCTCCCCGCTCCCTTTGGGAGTGACATATAAAATAAATAAAAAAATGTTCTAATCAAATATAGCAGAGTATGATGCGAGATCAGGAAGACACAAAATGCGAGGTGGAAGGGAAAAGGGAATTTATTGAAATTAAACAAAACCGGCACGAGGGCCAACGAAAATCTTGGCCCAAAGGGTTGCAAAATACAAACTAAGGTGAGCTTCACAGAGCTAAGAACTAAGGATCAGAAAAACGACAAAAAACAAAAGGCACTGGAAACTCCAGGCAGGATAACCATAAACAGAAAAGAACAATGATTCCAGAAATGCAGAAGGCTATGTACAAAATGACTATGACCATGAAAAACAGACTAGAACAAGACTTGCGAACATGAGCTTGGAACGAGACTTGCGAACATGAGCTTGAGATACTGTCTGCCAGCCGACTTCCACCGCACCCAGATAAAGGGGAAGAAATTATAACATGAGGGGCAACACCTGGAGAAGGAGAACAAGAGGCATGGCAAGATCATTGGACATGGACTAAGATTGGATGACAAGAGAATTGGAGAATGAGCGTGCTCAGCTTAAGTACCAATTAAGTATGCAGTTTGAAAGCAGCATGAATGTTTAGAACAGAAAAGCACAGCAAGACTTGAAATAGCAAAGCAGGAATCATGACAATAAACTCCCTGTCTAAATTAGTAATATTAGTAATGTGCCTATCTAAGAATTACACCACCCAGTGAATGTTAGTAAATGTTAGTAACTTAAAAACAGTCAATTGTCAATTAAGCTTAGACAGCCCTGAATCCAGCACAGCACAGAAGGAAGGGGGAAATACCAAAGCCAACCAGAGCTCTGAAATGTGCAACAACGAAGGCACGGGGCGGAACACAGACAAGCGGTGGAGTGGCTTGGCAGACCTGGCAAAAACAAAAACACGGAAAAGTAAAAACATGAACAATAAACATGAATGAAATACTTGATCCTGATATAAGAAACTGTTAAAACTGTGATATGAAATATGAACTATGGAATCCTGGTACATGAAACTGTTAAAACCATGAACAATACTGTCCTGGCCAACGGCCCAGGACCCCGGAACACAACAGAGTAGGTAAGCAAACAGACTCTATGCTCAGCTAAGAAAGGGAGCATCTGTTGTGGCCTGGCATGAGGAGAGTCTTATCCATAATATGAACAATTTCCTTTTTTTTGCCCACTTTGGTCGAGGAGTATTATGTTTTCAGTTTAAAAAAAATGTCCTGCGAGCCTGAATTCAGTTCTGTGAGCAAAGCCCAAATTTGAAGTTCTCATGAGAACACAGGGTCTCGGGAGGCTAACCCAGAGGAAGTGAAATGGGGCATCAGTGTGACACTGCTTTTTGTACGCACTGTGTGAAAGGGTACACTAGCACTGACGGCTTTGAATTTATCGAAGTTCGAAAATGGGCAATGCTTGGTGTAGCCGGCAAAGTCTTGTGCAAATTAATTGGATAAAGGTATTTGTTAATTGAATGAACGGAATGGAGCGCAAATAGCCGTGCCAGGTGATAGACCGTTTACATAACCACCTCAACGATCACTGCAGGGTCATTCCATGTCAAATGTCTGAATGGCTCCCACTTGACCATCTCAGATTTGACTGAAAAAAATCCAGCAAGTGCATTCACCTCCTAATAGGATAAATCCAAAATTTTAGCTCTCAACCCCTAACATACTCTTCCAAAAAAGAAACTATACATTGTTTTTAGCATCAATTTATTATACATGAAATGTTTTGACAAATGTGGAAAACATATTGAAAAAAAGTGTAATCAATAATTCAATATTTGTATAGTTTCTTTTTTGGAAGAGTATATTTCAATATGTTTTTGACATTTGTGTATTAACATAATAACATAACTTATGTTAAAAAGAGTTTTTGACAGTCCTGCAGAATTGGAAATAATGAAATATTTTAAAGGACCGAATGATAGCAGTTGGCACAGTTAACTCACAAATTATTTGAACTCTCTTATTCAGTTTTCAGCTACTTTGGTGTCCTGCTCCTTGATTGCATATCTACGTCCAGTTGTAGTGCTTGGGACTTCAATCTTGGTAATGATATGTTGCACAGGTACCCAGCATAGGTCTTCCCTCCTGGGCCAGTAAAAACTTTTTGCTGTGCCATGCGGATGCATGAACTGTTCAGACCTGTTATAGCTTCTGCATGACCAAACGTTTCTAAACTTACAGCTAAAGAAATGTTATAAGTATTTTTTTCAATTTTATAGGTTGATTTATTAATACATAAATTGATACAAAATGTAAGTATATGATAAATTATTTAATCTGTGATCAAATAAAATGATATTCTTAACAGATCCTCTGTAAGATAGCTATATTGTATTAGATAATTACTTATTGTAACACTTCTGAACTCAAAACAAACTTGAATTTTTTTGCGGCTAAGGTTGTAATATTTCAGTATTTAAACACTGCTTATGGGTTATTCTTCCATAAGTGTAAGCAAGCATTTATGAAATAAAGCATTTTGTTGAGTTTGATTTTTCTATTATTAACTATGTAAGATAATGTTTGAGTATGTAGTCGACGTCATTAAATGCCACGGGTCCACAAAAATACCACATCTTCAAAAATTTATTGTGAGAAAGTAAAGCAGAACACCATCACAGATTATGGATATGTTAATAAAAGGCATCCAATCTTTTGATAACAGTCAATTTTCTGTTGGTGGATGGTGTCATTTCATAAGAGAGGGGCAGAATTAGCATACAAAATACAAACATATATGGGACGCTGTATGTGCAAATCCCAAATCCCTGTCTTTGAAATTAGACTTTTTACAGTCTTTCAAATATGCTAACACAGAGCACAAAGTATAATTTCCGAGCAACTTTAAGCAACCAGAAATATATGATAAAACAAAGGGACACCATTATAAGTCCATATTCCTCAACTTATAGTAGCAGATTTTCATCCCTGAAAATTTGAAGGACTGAGCTGAAATACTTTTCTTGATATAGCCATGTAAAAGTGGCTCCTTGGAAATCACTGTTCAAAAAGGGTCGGAACTTAGTTGCAAAAATATTTTTTAAGACATAACTACACTCTTCCAGAAAAGAAACTATACATTGTTTTTAGCATCAATGTATTATACATGAAATGTTTTGACAGACTATTAGGAGAGTTAAAATTATGGATTTATCCAATTCGGAAGTGTATATATCCACGTGGGAAATTTCTCTGAAATTCGGACATTTGACATGGAATGACCCTGCAAAGTACCTTTTAACCACGTTAAATTATTTCCTTGACTTGTATGGTGCAACTAATTTGATTGCATCGCCAACACAGTACTGTACCTGCGTTGGACTAGCATGGTAAATCACCTGACCTCAATCCCATTGATAATCTCTGGTCCGTTATCAAGTCAAGGCCGCAGTTTAGTGCGATGGAAATAACTCCATTCAGTGATGGAAACCGACCAATTATAATTTCAGTTCCAGGGTTAAAATCACAAATAACTGGAAAAAATGTCAAATACGTGGCCTGCTTCATTCGGCACGCCCTAATTAATGCAACATTGCCGGCAGATTTTTATTGGAAAACAAAGAAGTTTGACTTATTTTGGCAGCTGCTGGGGGGCATTATGATAATGCTGCAACTGTAAAATGCTACAGTAATGCTAAACAGCTAAAATGAGAGCTTTAGCAAAACCGTCAAATGAAGACACTGAGGGAGACAGGAAAGATGGACGGGTTTCAACATGAAGACCACAATGGAAAAATGATCAGTCACATTTTCATGTTGTGGAGAAATGATTAAATAAACATTCAAAACGATCTTAAAAACAAAGTACTGAAAAAATATGCAAAAAATATAAAATATAAAACATATTATAATAATATACACAACAGGCCAGTAGTTTGGAAGCAAGGCCAACACAGGTCAAAAATTTGGAAGGAACTTCAAGTTCCTATTCACAATTCCTTTCTCAAAAACCAGTATGAAATCTTTAGATTTTGGGATGTATTTACAGCATGATAAGACTTTTCTTTCATTGATATGCATAATTTTCCTTTAGGTACTGTATAGATTGATCTTACCAGTCCATTGCTGAATAAATGATCGCAAAAGAAAGGAGCGGCTTGGTTTTTGGCTTGAGGAGATTTAAGAGTCAGAACTTCAGTGAAAAAGTAAAAAACAAATCACAGTTTGCATTATTCATCTCATGTCATGGTTTTCAGCCCACCGCATGCCAACGGCAATCTGGCGGGCACAAGGACCATGGGCCTCATAATATGGGGCTGATAATTTGAGTAAAAATGTATTCTTATAAGTGACTTTTCATGTAGTAACCATATTTATTTTGTTGCAAAGTATGCCAATGAAACTGATCTTTTTTGTTCAAATTTGATCTTGCTTCCAAATTTTTGGCCTGTAGGGTATAATATATAAAATACACAAAAATGCAAAATTTGATCATTTTTCCTTTGCGTTCTTCACATATCTTCCCAGGTCACAACTCAATGGCTTAATTATGTTTGGCCTGCGGGCCGATCTGCATTTGTAATTGGTTGGGGGGGGTGGAGAGAATGAAAGGGAAAGGAAAAGAGAGGGGGAGGGAGAGAGGGGCAGAGAAAAAGAGAGAAACAGGAAACAAGAGAGGGATGAGAGGATGGTGAAGGAGAGACTGAATTCTCGGGCTGCGATGGGGAGCACAGGAGGATCACCGCGCTGGAGCATCTACATGGTGACGTCCCTCCTCCTGCGCGGTGAGTCCGAACCCCGGCTGCAAGAACACAGTCAGGCTGACAGACAGAACAGAATCAAGTAAGACTGAATTTAATCAGAAGCCCTGCTGCCAGAGGGGATACTGTATGAGTCAGAGATGCATGCATTTCATGGGAAATGTCTTCTCAGAAAGAATCCCCTTTTGTGTGATTGCTTTGCAAACTTATTATGCTAATTGACCTGTCTGGTTGAAAAGGCAGCGGCTACATGGTAAGCAATTGCAGTGAATTCTATATCAGGCTTTTGTTTAAATTTCAGTATTTCCAGCTCAGAACAATAACTGGTCAGTGATAATGAGAGCTGGCTTCTTGACCCCCTGAGAGTTATATGGGGGTGTAAGAAATGGGAGACCATTTTTAAAAAAAGATGGTTTCAAAGGGAGCGATGCGTTTCCTAAATGTATTGTAGAACTTGAGGTATCCTCAAGATACAGTATATCTGCAAAACCAAGTATCCAAGGAAGTGCTGAAAAGTGAAAATGCTGGTTTCGCAAGAGCAGCGTGGATAAAACGTGCATTTTCACTCCAGAAATGAGGGCAGTTGCTCAAATTTCGAAGGATTTTAAACAATAATGTTTCTGCTCGTTAGAAAATGCGATAAAACTACGTAATAAACATGTTGTTTGTTTGTGCTAAGCGCTGACCTGAGGTTGGAGGGGAAATATTCATTCTCTCACTTATTGCTTGGATTAGTGGGTGGTTCAGTGTGAGATGGATAATGAGGCATTGAGGTCATTTGCCACACTCTCTCTCTCTCTCTCTCTCTCTCACACACACACACACATACACAGATGGAGGGAATGTGAAAGGGGGTGCTCATTATTACAGTAATGAGAGGCAAAGGGGCAGCTCTGGGGGCTGGGGATGAATTTGGCAGGCACTGTGCATTATTTCAAACAGAGTGGCAGGCAGCGGCCTGGAAACATACAGTCGACTGTAATTTTGGAGATTGGGGCATTTTCTTTTATGAAGCAGAGCACAGCTTCGTGGTTGGCCTTACCGGAGCCCATATTCAGGGTAGGTTGCACAGGTTATTTAGCCGCCACATTTACCCAAAGCGGCTAACAGTTGATTCGAATAAGCTGTGGCTAATCCCCGCTGGGGTGGTTCAGGGATAAGGGTCCTGGCCGAGGGCCAAACTGCTGCAGTAATCAACTGCACAGACACCAGCCAAGAATCCTACCTTCCAGGCTACAAGCGGCTCTTGTGTTATCTCTACAGCCTGATAAGAGGCTTCCACAGTTCTGCTTTACCTGGGAATCAATCCTGAAGTCTCATGGTCAAAGTCCAACTACCCAATCTGCTGTGCTGCTCTCATGTTGTACAAATGCTATTGGCTCTGTAACAGGGTAACATGACTGCACATGAATAGTGATATATGTGAAATATGAGGCCAATATTAAGGGTCCATGCGCAGTCTGTGTTATAGGCTATATGTTTGTCTGAGTGTTTCAGTTTTATAAGTAATGGTGTTGCTGTACTGTCTGCGTCTCTGCTGAGGTCATTGCTCTGCTGAGGTAAAGGTAACAGTTTAGCAGTACTGATCATTGGCAGTGATTTGTGGTTCTACAGTTGAGTTAGAAAGCAGTGCATCAAAAAAAGTGAATGAAGCGCAAATATTTTTTAATCGCCTTCAGTTCCATATTTCAAATGTAGTGGAAACATTATACATTCAATTCCAAATCATAGCATTAACAAATTTGATCAAGTCTGGGTTATTCCTTTACAGGAAGCAGAAAAAAAGAATATTAATCTGTTCAAAAAATGGCGGTGTCAACAATTTCCTCTTAAACTCAACTACTAAATTTAACTCAAGATTTAACTTCACTTCAAAATACTGAACTACTATTCAGTTGCATGACCATTGTTTTTGAAAACTGCTGCGCATCTGCGTTACATCGAGTCAACCAACTTCTGGCACCTAGAAACAGATAGTTCAGCCCAGGATGAACAAACAAACTACATTCCACAGTCCCTGTGAATTTTTGGGTTTTGCTTGAGAAACTGCATTTTTAATGTCACCCCACAAGATTTCAATGGGGTTGAGGTCAGGGGATTGAGCTGGCCACTCCATTACCTCAATCCTGTGTGATCCTCAGGATGTTGCTCGTTTGCTCGTGTGTTTGAGGTCATTGTCTTTGTTCAAATACCCATTTCAGGGGCATTTCCTCTTCAGCATATGGCAACGTAATCTCTTCAAGTATTTTGATGTATTCACACTGATCCATAACCCCTGGTATACGATAACTAGGCCCAACACCATAGTATAAAATACATCCCCATACCATTACTTTTGCACCGCCGTGCTTCACTGTCTTCAAAGTGTGCTTTGGCTCGATTTCAGCACCTGGGGGTCGTCTGACATACTGTCAACGACCACTAGACCCGAAAAGAACAATTTTACTCTCATCAGTCTGCTGAATGTTACGCCATTTCTCTTGGGGCCAATCGATTTGTTTTGATCGATTCTGCACATGCTGTTTTTAAACAACGGTGCTTTACGGGGGCTTTTTGATGATAGCTTAGGTTCGATCAAATGTCTTTTGACTGTATAACAGCACTTACAGGTAATTTCATATCATCTTCAATTTTTCTGGAGGTGATGACTGGCTGAATTTTTGCCATTCTGTCAGTTCTTTGATCCATTTTAACAGTAGTTGCTCATTTCCCTTCCGCATGTTTTAGGTTTTTGTTGCCATTTAAAAGCATTTGAGATCACTTTAGCTGAATATCCTATAATTTGCTGCATTTCTTCATTCATTTTCCCTCCATCAAGTTTTTAATCATATTACGCTGTTCCTCTGAATGTTTGCAACGACCCATTTTACTTTGCAATTCAGAAGGAAAAATATAACAGTGTGAGAAACATTTAATAAATTATAAAGGACATGTAATAAAGGACAATTAATGACAACTGTCTCTTCAAGGCAGTGGTTCTCAAACTCGGTCCTGGCGCCCCACTGTGTATGCTGGCTTTTGTTCCGACCACAGTTAGGACGTAAACAAGCTGTTGATTTGCTTTAATTGGGTGCATTCCATGTTTAGAGCAGTTATTTGTCCTCTTAAGCCACATTTATCAAATCTGCACATGCCATGAAGAATTAAAATTTCATATGCACAATGAGATATGTTAGAAACCAGTATGAATAACTGCAGACGGAAACGATTTAACCGAACCCTTAATCAACATGAACAATCAATAGGTTCCTCACAGGTGAAACTGTCAACACATGGTTGTGAAAACCGACAATTTATTTGGCAAACAGTAACGTCACACCAGTTTTATTTCATGTTCATTTTATTACGTTCAGTAAAATTATTTTGAAAGAATTCGAAACACCTGTGTTCAGCAACCCAATTTGGAGCTTACTGATTTTCTCAAGTCTAATTTGATCAGTTTAGAATTTTTTTTTACCTACAAATCCTCACAATATGGAAAAATAAGCATGAGGTTTTTATTCCTCATGGCACAGTGGATATGTCCATAAAAATGCAGCTAAAGGTGGTAAATAACTGTGCTAAACATGGAATGCCGCTAATTAAGACAAATTGACACCTTGTTAAAATTCTAAGATTGCAGTTGTGGTTGTAACAAAAACCAGCTAAGACAGTGGGGTGCCAGGAACGAGTTTGAGAACCACTGCTTCAAGGAATGAATTGTTTCTCTAATTAAACTCCAGATTGCTATTGTTTTGAACACACCCCTTCCAAGTTCCCCTATTATGCCACAGGTAATTAGCCATTATGAGCCAGTTAAAAGTCGCCCCTACCTGACATCACAAGGGGGAGTGACCACCCAGAATAATGAAATCTGATTGACTGCTTGGCTAAAGGTGATTAGTTCTTCTTGCCTCTGGTCGGTTACTTCCCCATGTGATGTCAAGAACAAAAGGATTTTGAAATGGCTTGTAATAACTAATTAGCTGTGCACCTGGTGACATAATAGGGGACCTTTAATTGAATGACTCAATTTCTCAGAACAAGCAGCATGCATGTCAATACAGTTGGGTCTGTTGTTTTTTTTTTTTTTTTCTATTATGCTACTACGTCTACAAGTAAATTATTTGCCATGCAGAAATATCACAACTGTGAGTAACAGTGGTTCATCAGGTTTTTGATGCTGCACTGCTATTTTTTTTTTTAACACAACTGTATGTGGTGAACGCTACAGTGTCAGACTACTGACCACCAATGCGGTCTCTGGATCTAAGCAGTAACCATTTTGGGGTTCGTGATTCCAATTAATTAGTTTTACTGTGGCAGTACACACATTCTCTAGTCTGTAGCTTTTAGCAGCATAAGTTATATTTTAGCTGTGCTCACAGTCTCTTATGTGTAGTTTTTTAGCAGTAAAGGTTATGTTGTAGCTGTGCTTGAAGTCTGGTCTGTGTTTTTAATCAGTAAAGGTTATATCGTAGCTGTGCCGTCTCTGGTCTGAAGTTTTGTTTTTTTTAGCAATAAGGTTACATTGCAGCTGTGCTCACTGTGTCTGTAATTTTAAGCACAAAAGGTTATTTTGTAGCTGTGCTCAGTCAGTAGGTTTTAGTGGTAATGCTTATCTTTCAGGTGTGCTTAGTCTCAGATCAGTATTTTTTAGCATAAAGGTTATATTATAGATATGTTCAGTCTTTGGTCTGTAGTTTTTTGAGGTAGAGATTATATTGTAACTGTGCTCACAGTCTCTGGTCTGTAGGTTTTAGTGGTAAAAGTTATATTGCATCAGTTCTCACAGTCTCTGATCAGAAGGTTTGCACAGTAAAGATTTTATTGTAGCTGCGCTCACAGTCTCAGGTCAGTAATAATTAGTGGTTAAGGTTATATTATAGCTGTGTTCTGGGTCTCTGGTCTGTAATTTTTAGCAGGAAAAGTTATATTGTAGCTGTGCTCAGTCTCTGGTTGGAAGTTTGTATCATTAATGGTCATATTGTAGCTGTGCTCAGTCTCGGGTACATAGTTAATTGTGGTAAAGCTTATATTTTAACTGAGCTCACAGTCTCTGGTCTGTGATCCCCAGCGAGTGCGGTGAAGGTGTCTGTGAGGGACGAGACTGTGGAGGTTCTGCGAGGACATTCAGTGACTCTGCCCTGCTCCTTCTACACCATGGGATCCATGACTCGAGTCAACATCATCTGGACCTTTGTGCCTCTGTCTGACCCCGAGTCTCCCATGCAGGTACAGACCCACAACTGTAACCCGCTTTTATGGCAGAGCATCCCCAAACGGTCCACCATGGTGTGTGAAATATTTTTGTTTCTATAAATATTTCCCGGAGGATCAAAAAGCCTGGCAGCCTCCAAGCTTTCAGTTAGCTTCATCACCATGCAGGAACCATAGAGATTGACTGACCGCATCAGTTGATGCACATAGCTTATTCGTCAGCTAGAGAAATATTCCAATGCAAGGTAGATATCTGGGTGCCAGTTTACAGCCGATTCACACACTGTGGAAAGCAGTTTGCTGTGAACATTTAAGCTTTCCCATGTACCATAGATACCAGCCCACCATGCAGGCTGATCTGAAACAAAAACATTTAGAAACTAGAATGTGTCTTTTCGCGTAAAAACAGACGTATCCTCCCCCCCAGCCCCCTTCCCTGCCTAACCCAACGGATGGACGAACAGACAGACAGGCGCAGACCAAAAGACACCACTGCAGGACCTGAATAGGAAGTATGCAAAGTTTCGTTTAGATAATGCAAAGTGTTTGAGTTATGCTCCGGACAAAAATTGATGACATTCAGATGGACAGACAGACAGGCACATACCAAAAGGCATTACCGCAGGACCTGAATAGGAAGTATGCAAAGTTTCGTTTCGATCACGCAAACGGTGTTTGAGTTATGCTTCGGAAAAATAATCGCTCTGCTATAAAGGTGTTCCCCTGCACCACCGACATAAGCTCAGTGTATCGGCCGATACACAGCAAATGCACAAACCAAATGCGTTATGCAACAATTTCTCATATGCATGCCCTCTTTCTCCCAGGTGATTGTATATGACCACAGACAGGTGATTGAGAACCCCGCTCTGGCTGGACGTGTCGCTTTTGTGGGCGCCCCCTGGAGTGCTGACATCATCCTTAACGAAACGCGCGTGTCCGATGCTGGAACGTACCGCTGCGTGGTCAACAATCCACCCGAGCCCGGGGACCCGGGGATTGGCGAATTGCAGCTCCATGTTCTGGGTACGGACAGGAGTCCCCAGACCTCACCGCATGACACGACCCAGTCTGATCACACAAACTAACCTCTGAGAGAGGTCAAGAAGGCTGAGATCTGAACCATAATAACGTAACATAAAATAATACACCTCCGCCAAGGCTGCACAATCCAAATCTTCATGAGTGGGAGCAAAGTTGAATTATTGCATGTCAGACGATTTCAAGACGGCTGTCGTGGCGGCCATATTATTTGACTGACCACAGTGAAAATCAATAGGGTCCTTCCTTGATGTAATGGCAATGCACCCAGAAAATTTCAGACAAATCCGTGTGTTACTTTTTGAGTTATGCTGTTCACAAACAGACAGACAGACAGACAAACAAACAGGGGCGAAAACATAACCTCCGCCCCAAGTTTGTTGGTGCCTCCACCATGAACATGTTAATGAACATCTCAAAGTCCAAGCCACTCAGCCCAATCGTGTTCAGTATTTCTCACCAAAGTACACCAAGCACTTAGGATACTTCACATATATATAGTATCCAGCACTGTCAAGTCTGGTTTCCAAAACCCACAGCGCTTTTGCCTCTGCTCCACAAACCCAGCAAGTAAATAAACACTGCGCCAACTCACTGTGTGTGAATTAATACTGCCCAATGTCTGTGCCCCGGTTTGTATCTTTGTCAAACAGCACAGGATTGTTTGAGACCAAGTTTTTTACCTTACTCTGCTAACCACCATAAGGCACGCACAGGACACAATTTGCATTCCTGCAAGAGCTGATTTCTCCAGTTTAGAAAGCTCTTTTCTGATCAATCTTTACAGATCTTGCCAACAAAAGATGGTGCTCGCAGTACTCTAAAAATAACGTTTGTATCATTGTCCGCTCCCATCAAGGACAGAGATGTTTCTGTTGATTCTAGTAGTTACTCTACAGTCAAAATCCTGTCTATGGGGTCACTTCTGACATGAAGAGTGGAAAGATTGCCCAGGGTGTTCAGTGTTTTTGTACCTTTCACTCTGAATAACAATCTATAAAATGCCTTGGTTAGCTGGGTCAAGGACGGGGAAACACAAACATCCACAGGTGCAGTAGCCCTGGTGTACTGGAGCTTTACCTCCCCGTTCCATTACATCTCCATGCTTCTCTCAGTGCCCCCCTCCCAGCCGGAGTGCCAGTGGGAGGGGTACATGGATGTGGGGGGCAGTGTCACCATGACCTGCTCAGTGGACGAAGGAGTGCCAATTCCCAACATGCACTGGGAGAAAGTGGAGCCAGATACAATCTCCCTGCCCCTCAGCATGGAAGGTAAGCTCAGATTTCTAAAACAGTAAAATGGACAAGATTGTGTAAAACTTCATTTGTTGCTCGTTACTGTTGGCCCACCAGTGTAACTATATGGAGGCTAAGAGACAGCGACTGTTTCCGTGAACTCATCCCAATATCAGTCGGGACTGCATAGCTGACCACAGGAATTTAAATAGCCAAGGCAGATGATAAGCCGCCTTCTGGTTTTCTGGGCAATCACAGTGCCCCTGCCAAATTCAAGTCATTTATTAGCAAAGAAATCCATACTTTATTCTCAACAACTACCTACTTGGAATTTACGTAAAAAGAATGTGCTACTATGCTAAAAAAAATGTCCCATTTAAGAGTGCTAGTCTAGATCTGTGGTATTCTTTGTATGTGCCCATTCATACTGAATGGGACCCCGATGATTTTGGTGATAGGCTTGTATCAATCTCCTTTGTCCCAGCAGGTGATGGTAAAAGCTTACTGCACATCACTAACATATCAGCACAGGACTCTGGGCTCTACCATTGCACTGTCACCAATCCCTTGGGCTCCAAGAACTGCTACATCGAACTGTCTCTCTACAGTTGTGAGCACCTCCCTCTCTTACTTCAACATCAACCAGTCTCCGTGGAGTCAGTCACTCGTGAAATTGACCAGTCAATGAATCACTGTGATCAGCATCAACTGTGAATTCTGAAAGTGGAAAAAAGATACCAACCATCCAGTCTGACATTGATCACGACGACAAATATAATTAATTTGAACATAGCTCAAAGTAGTAGATGATTTCAACCATCCAAACAAAAATCACAGTGATAAATATCACCAATTAATTCTAACATAGATTAAATTGACAAATATCAACCATTTACTTACTCTGACATAAACCAGAGATTGATAGATAACCTTTCATTGAACCCATCCATAGGAGTAGTGTCAGTAAAGGCAACTAAGGTCATGCCGTATGTATTCAGGCTAGCATGAAATTTGTGTCATTTGGCAGAATGAGGCCATATTGATACCCTCATGCAAGAAGGGCATAAGTGACATTTTACAAATTTTACAGGAGAGGCAATAAAACTGCTCCAGGTAAATCTCTACCATATGGCTTAAAATTTCCATGGTGAATGAGTGGGTCATGAGATGATACTGAAGCCTGAGAAAGATTGATTCCCAATCATTAGCCAATGAAGAGAAGATGCAGATTATGTCACTTACACCCTTTCAGCATGAGCTGGGATGAAGAGCTCAATATATGAGACACATTTTAAAAGGACGTATCTGCAACACTCCACTAACAGAAATGAAGATGACCGTGTGAGAGTTTGTTCAGTGTTCATAATTCCTCATTTCTAAATATACTTAGTAGTTTCCTGTTTTCCTAGTGAAACTTTAAAATCTTAGAAACATTTTCATTCATAGACATGATATGGCAGGATATACATTTTGGTTCCCATTTCCAAAATTCAGAGGAATTTGTATAACAGCTGATCTATCCATACTGCATGAAATTGCTGTCAAACTGCACAGAACTTGCATGTAAAAGTGAATCATCACATCTAAAGATACATTATACACCCCAGTGGCTAAAAACAATGCAGTTACTTCTGAATTAAGGTCACTATGTCACCTCTGTGCTCACACTGATACCTGAAGGCATATACAACAGATAGTACATCAAAGGATAATACAGTGTGCACTGACTGTGAGCATATGTACAGTTTATGATGGTACCAACTAGGAATAGCAATATGCATGTAAGGTGCACAAGGCAGATATGCCAGGAATGAATATGCAAATTGTTTGTAAAAAAGCCGTTAACTACCACTTACGTCCATTGAGCATGGGAATGGTTACGTACGCCCTTCTAGCAAATAAACATTGGTGGGAAAATTTTACTGGCAGATAAAACCCTTTTTTAAAAAAAAAAGGGTTTTGACCCCTTAAGGACAAAAATTCAGACCTAAAATTTAGCCAGAAGATGGGTCAAACACGGATGTACCGAAAAAGTAAAAAACAAATCACCATTTTTGCCCAAAATGTCACTCATGCCCTTTTTGCAGCAGGGCATCAATATCGTAGTTCCAATGGGGCAGCTGGTGTCAGAGTTGGACGCAAATACTTTCAAGAATTGGATGCAAGTATTTTTTTTAAATGCCAAAGTGCTTGCACTTGTACTGGAATACTCCCCATTAATGCCTACAGAACTTGTACTTTTATTCAAGTACTTTTCAAAGTTCTTGAGCAATCTGTCTCCTAAGTGCTGACAGATTGTTCAAGTACTTGAAAAGTACTTAGATACAAGTACACGTACTTATTAGGTATCAGGCCTAATACCTAATATTAGGCATTATTAGGTAGTACTCAGGCACCAGCTACTTTTCCAATGAACATAACTGTGAAGTTTACATCAGATGATGTAATTTAACTAATAGACAAAAACAAGACGTGCTAACCTTGAATTAAATATTTGGTTGAAAAACAGCCACCCAAAGGAAAGATAATGCATTGCAAACCTGCTAAGGAAAAGATCAGTATGCTTGGCTCACAGAAAGACATCAGAAAGACACCACGTAAATGCCACCACATAAAAGTTTGGTTATAGAAGCTCTTATTTATCCACAGCTCTGCGCCATTCCTCTGGGATCCTGCAGGGGGTGCTGTTGACTCTGTCGATGGCTCTGCTGCTGCTGGCGCTCCTGGTCCTTGTCCTCTGGATCCACCGTTCCGGACACAACAGGAAGTGGCAGGACGACGATGAGCAAGAGGAGCACTGTGACAGAATCAGACAGGAGCCCAACTTCCTACGGCGATCTTTTGTTTGAAGGCACGCTTCACAGGACAACGCACTCGCAGCAGGGCCGGACCCAAACCATAAGATCCCCGCCAATCAGTGGACCTCTGCCCTTCCCCAGAACACCACCTACATGGCAGACCCCACCCCTGACCACATGACCCCTGTGCTCTCGAAGTCAGAGTCTGCTGGAGCACCACTCATCTTCAGGTCCTTGTGAAGCACCTTCAAGGGTGGATAATGACCTGGGGCCTTATTTATAAAAATTTGCATGGATTTCATACCTAAATGATACGTATGCACAAAAAAATTAAAATGAAATTTTATGGAAAATAACCTAATTTATAAACCTATGGGTAAAATTAACTGCACGAAATTTTCATTTATTTAATCAAGATGGACTTGGGATTGATGTTATTCATAATCTTAATAATTTCACTTGTTTAATGTCGTTTGCTTCTCTAAGTCAGAAATCTGCCAAGAAAGTGACGTACGTATCTTTTTTGTGCCTACGCACCCTTTATAAATGAGGCCCCTAATTATTTGCACCACTTGCGCTGGAGCGGACAGGTCTAAAACATGCAGGATGAGGGGTACTTCAGGAGTGGTTTGAGAGACATTGCTCAAACCAGGGTTTAGTAACAATAGAAACATTATTCCTGTATTCTCTTGCACCAAGCAATACACATCCAATGTGAAACACTGTATCAAATCATTTCAGTGACGTACAGACTTATCTAAACTGGTTGATGAGTTAGTCTGTGCTGCATTTCCATCGGGTATGAGGTTATTTTACAACGGGGCTGCCCAACATTGATTATGAAAACGCTGTAAGACAGGGATCCCCAAATCTGGCCCTCAAATCCAGTTCCAGCTCTGCTTCTCTCTTGTTGGCAATTTTTTTTAAACTGATAAGCCACCAAGACTGCCATCACACCCGCCTCCCAGGTAAAGGGAGAGTGGAAAATCAGCAGTTCTCCGCCCCGGAGGACCACAATTTGGAAAGCCCTGTCGAAGGCCCGCAGCCTGACCATTACGAAGCAAAAGATACACCGGAGGGCAGATCTCCAGGAACAGTGTGGGGTAGCAGCTTACTGTGCCGTCCGATTCCTGGCAAGATATTCCAGTCAGACTTTCTCCAGATAGCTTAAAGTGCAAAGTCATCTTATTTTCTTGAAACAAAACTAGTCTGGTACACGTTTGGCCGAACAGTTCATGAACAGTATCCTGCTAATTAAATGCCCCAAATTTGCCACTTTTTCTTGAATATGAGCCTTTTATTGAAGTCTGAGCAAAGAAAACAAAATGATTGACCTAAATTTACCAATTAGCGGATGTGACGTAATGGGAGGAGTTCCACACGCAGACGTCAAGCTAAAACAACAGGAAAACGAAAGCACTGAAGGAGCTGATGCCTCGGTGCTTACAGCAGTGACAAGTATGTCCGAAATCAGGCACGCTAATGCGGTTCAAACCATCAGCGAATCTAATAAACCAATATAAACTTTGTACTCAAACGAACACCAATAACTGCAATTAATTTAAGGTAGCTAAATGAACGAAAAATGACATCTGGTTATGCAAGATCATTAAGAGCTGCTCATGTCATCTACTTAAAATCCTGTTAAATTCGTATTGAATTTAATCTGACCATCAACATAAACTAAAGCAGGATACAGAAAATGACGCTAACAACAAAATTCATTAGGGGTCAGCTAATGCGACAAATTTCCCAAAAATGCAGTCATTTGATAAACTTCCCTGCAAGCGTGTTCCAATGAAAATGAATGGAAGTCAGTGCTGGAACTATACATTGTTTGGAACAATTACTTTCCCCATGACACGCATTACTTCCGCATTCCTTGATTCCTATTGGAGTCTATGGAAGTGTCAAATAGAGCTTTGTTTTTCGACTTGTAGCACTATCTCAAAAATCAGAAAAATTTAAATCCAAGATATCATGGCATTTAACCCATACAGCCTTATTCTAGGACTTGATTTTGACCGGCGTAGCGGCTATCCTGGGAACAGACAGACGCACACAAAAAGAGCTACCGTATGCCCCGCTCGCGCATGCGCACCGAGGCATAACCAGATGCTGTTGAAGAATATTATTTCCAGATATTGATGAAAACAAATATTTTCACATCAGAAGGGAAAAAACATTCAGTGTGACATTCAGTCATGGTGCACCTAAACTACTTCTTGAAAGTTTTAATGGGGCATGAGGAGGAGAAGCGTCTAAAAGTAGGTAGCCTACGTGCATGATGACAACACGAGACCTTCAGTCTAATAACTTTGATTCCACAGTGTATTCACGACAAACAACATGGCCCATGTAGGTCAAATGAGGCAGTTTGCGCAGTTTTGTTTCTCGAAATCACAGATGCTGACCAACATAGTTCAAACCACTGACTAAGAATGGACGAACTATGCAAGTTACTTAATTAGCAACCTAAGTTAGCATGCTAGCTAGCGAATTATTCATCCCATTGACTTGAACAGACTAAATGCCATTTTCATTCTCCTAGCCTCATTCTGGCTTCGTCATCATGGCGGAAGTTTCGATTTTACTCAAGGTCCAAAGATGGAGGACGGATAGTGTTTTATTTTTTGCATAAAATAGGATCTACACTCATTTTAGGATGGGTGAATTAGGCAGCACCCTGAGTTAATGTACCTGCTTTTCTGAGCACAGAATAAATGGGGAAGATTCGGGAGCGGAGCATTTTGGCCTCGGCTTATTGACCGACTGTTCATTAAGAGGCAATTTCAGGAATTTCTATCCCACAGTAATATCCAGACTTCTCCTGGGACTAGGGATCTGGTTGATTAAAGCCATCATCAGAGAAGTGTTCAGAGCAGATCACTGGTCCTGATCCCATTGAGTTCTCCTGTCAGATCATGTTTCCACAAACAACGCAATGCAATGACAATCCCCAAATAGTGTTGGGAGCGAAAGTACATCTAACTTTGAATCTGACTGCAGAACAGATTGTTAAAGCAGAGAGCAATTGTATGATCACTGCTGAGCAGAAGAGCTCAATATTACAAAAGGACAAATCATAGGACATGGCAGTTTCAAAATTCATCGCTTTATGAGGCGTCATCTGTGGTAACTTTCATAATAGCGAGCTGATTCATCAATTCCTGTTATGTCATTTCTTTCATGATTTTCTTAAAGCAGCAACATATAACCTTCTCAAGGAAGGAATGCTATTTGGGGGGAGAGCAGAATCAGACACAACATCGAGCTCAGCGAAATCTGCTTATTTCCTCTTCACAAAATCTACCCTTGCCTTTCAAACTGAGGTTTTTTTTTATTTATGGACCATGCTGCCTCTGCTTGCATCAGCTTTATTGTTGCAGCCATAAAAAAGGAAGATATTTGGCATTTTCCAAAGGGAATAATCCACAATTAGGAATCACAGAGTCCAATGCCATTGCCGCTAGCTAGGTTTCTCCTGTAATGTCATCGCCAAAGATGACTATTTCTAACTGATGATTAGAATTTAAAATGACTAAGGCACAAAGGATGTAAGTATACTGAAGATTCCAGGGTCAGAATCTTTTTTTTTGGATGATCAAGCACTTTCAGGATGACTACGCCGATTTTATAGCTACAACTGTAATCTAGCTACACAAGCCCTTCTGACTGGCGATAATTTGCAACAAATTTGCAAACCCTAAGACGGAAAAGGAAGGTCCCGCCTTGACCATGGCCTGACTGAATATCATTGGATGTCCAAACACCTGACCCTAACCAGCCCCCAAAGAAGCAGCACAAGATGTAGGTGTTCGGACAACCAATGAAATTCGTTCAGAGAATGGTCAAGGCAGGACCTTCCATTGCGGTCTTATGGTTCGCAAATCAGCTAACGGGCATGCATGAATCGGTGTCTCCTGATGTGGATGGCAGATTTCTTAAGTGAAATGCAGATCTACTAGCAGCCATAGCTAGGCCCACACACACACACACACCATACGCAGACCCCACAGTAATGTTCTATACACCAAATAGCACCACTAACACAAAATATGACACAAAAGATTCTTTAATTTAAATAGGGGACAAAAAAAAAGAAATCACATAAAAAACTGTACAGAACTTTGAATATTGAATTACAAGATTTAAATAAAACAAAACACCCCCCCAAAAATAACAAATAATAAAACAAAAAAAGTAGGTATGGTGTTCTAATTTACAAAGTCTGTGCAAAAGCAGTGTCAATCATCTAATCCTGGAAAGTGATCCAGAACATTCCCAACGAATGGTGAATCTTCGCAAAAAAAAAAAAAAAAAACAGAATGAAACTCACCAAGGGGAGAGAGAGGGGGGGGTTCCCTTCGCATCGAAGGTAGTGTCTCAAAAAAATAAGCATCAAATCAAATGATCATAATAATAAAATATATTTATATGTATTTATATACACGACATGCTGTACATAAATGGCAGAGATGGGCCTCATCTCTAAGCTGGACACCAGATCCATCAGTAACTTGTGCTTACTTTCAGCAAGAAAATGACCTCTCTCATGCACGGGAAGAAAATAAAAACCCTTTAAACAAACCTTCCTCAGTCACATAACGGTGGTCATTTGTTGGTCCAAATGTCCACATAAACTATCCAAATAACCTCGGAGGGGCACAGCAAAACTGGTGATTTAATCTGGGGGACTAAATTTACACCAATACTGATAAAGGGAACTCCTCCACATCTCTGGATAGATGAGCGGGAGATTTGATCTTGACTGAAAGCAGCAGAATGAATCGGTCAGTCAAAACAGCTTATCTTGAATGATGGCACCCACTGCGGCCACATGTGTAAAGACACAGCAACAGGCGGACATTAATATAAAGCCACCCTGTGGCTATCACAATTACAAGGACCAATCCTCCAAGTCAGATCTGTTCCTTTTCTAAAAACAACCCCGTGTGTATTCTCATTACTCCAGGAGAAACCCATCAAAGAACAAGGACCAGGAAAAATGGAAAAAAACAAACCCGGGGACACGACTGGTTACTCCATGACCAGTGAGAACTCTGCCTACCCAAAACCCACTTCAAAACACCAAACTTGTTTCAAAAGCAAAAAACTGTGACAAAATAAGCCTGAACTGTCAGTTAAAAGCCACCAGTGGCCAGCAGGCAAAGCCAATCACTGAAGAAACACACACGCAATCCACTTATTTAACCCGCTGACACCTTTAAAGCATAAAATCACAGAAAAGTGATCGGTTTGATCTTAGCTGTACACCCTTTGTCCTGACAGAGTTGAACAATACCGAAAATCAAATGCAAGTAGACTTGGAATTTTTGAATCCTTACTTATGAAAAGAACTAAAGCTGTAACAACATACTTCCTTCAGCATCAAAACCAATCACATCTATCCATTCATCCACTTATACCTGGTCCAGGTCAAATGGGGGGGCTGGAGTATATTCCAGTATGCAATGGGCCGGTGAGGCACTCCAGACTGTTAAAGCCAATCACATCAGGCTCAAATTTCTGCCGTGGCAACAAAGCTCCTAAGCATTTTGCAGTCATCCTTAAGACTGTCCCCCCCAGGCACAACGTTACAGCAAACTACAAAACAGCACTGCCGTTCCACTGTCTGTCAAACATGGTCACAGAACAAGTGACATTTGAACATAAAAACAAAATGATCACTTTAAAGGGTCTCCCACTAAAGACTTCACCCATAAGGCCACCAATCAAAACTTCTTATTCTTTGATATGTGATTTAATACGTGCGTGCGTGTGTGTGTGTGTGTGTGTGTGTGTGTGTGTGTGTGGGGATGGGGGGAATTCAGTGAAATTGGCAATACATCCGTGCCAACTGCGCCATACGTTGAGACGCACAGACCAAAAACACGCAACACATTTCAAATGGCGCGAGTGTCTTCATTTCGGCTGCTATCCAGTTGCAGGAACTTGGGGAGGAAACGCGAACAGTTTCTTTCCCCATATTAAACACTTGTGGTATATATATAAAAAAAAAAGCGAAAACCCTTAGTTATACATTGCCCAAAATTACGTCTCCCCGACACCGTCGAATCCTAGACATGGAGCAAACGCATCCGCTTATAGCGTCATGATTCCATTAATATTAATACACAGCCCAGACCTCTGCATTCTCCCAACACGTCAGCAACCAAATAAATATGTTAGATTTTCCTCTCAGTCTTTGTTACAACAGGCTTCCAACTAAAACGCTGGAGGTGGGCCCAGTAAGAGACAGTAGTTGTAGTAATATTAGTAGTTGCAGAGGAAGTTGTCGCAGTAGTAGCCACACACTGTTGGCATTTTAGCCCCAGAGCCGCCATGCCGAGGATCTTGTGGATCTATTGCACTCTCTGTCTGGCGAAGGGGTGGAGCCTAGCAATCACGGCCCCACTCACTATAAATACGAGTCCAGAGCCCTTTGGCTGATATTAAGTCTTAGGGGCGGGGCAGGCTGAACAGTACAGACGTGACTCTGCCTCTTTTTGTCTATATTCCCAAAAAAAAAAACCCCATTTCCCTCATATTATAAAATAATAATAATAAAAAAAAAAAGTCAAAACCAAAACGAAACAAAGGGGTAAAGACTTTACAGAAACACCTGACGGTCATTTTAGGGTAGTGCACTTCCCCACTGTGCCGAACGTTTTTACGTCCCTTCCGGATTCTTCCTGTGCCAACAAGCCAGACGCAGCCCCTTATCCACCTCACCCTGACCCTGCGGGCGCTCCACTTGCCGCTCCTTCCCTCTCCCTCCCTCGTTCCTCCTTTCCGTCTCTCCCTCCATTTTATTTCCCCTACACACTTCTGCTGCTCCCATCCCTGTGTTGTGTTTTTGAAATGTGGCACTGGGCTGTAGCACCAGGAGAATCATTAGCTTTGTTAGATTTTAGCGATCTGACGTATTCACTGCGCCACTATTTGCCGAGTAAGCACCCTCAGGGTGGGATGGGGGCTCGATTTTAATGCTAGGCCCCTCTTAATGCCAGAAATTCAGCTCCAGTGAGGTACATGAGAGCACTGGAAGCCCTTTGAGGCCTGGATTGCTCGGGACGGCCCGCGGGTGGTGAGAGGACAGACCGCAGGGAGAGAAACAGTCCTGCTCGGCCTTAATGCAGCTCCATTACGCTTCATTACGCATATCGAGTCCTGAGAGATGGATCGGCGTCAAAAACCCTCAACCGAGGCATCTGAATACTGGGGGGGCGTCCTTTATCTGCGAGAGTTTGGCTTTTATTTATGAGCGCAGATGTGGATGGGAGTGAGATAAAGGGAGAGGGAGGGAGAGATGGACCGACAGAGGAAATCACGCCATCACGCAGGTACACCCAGCTCTGCAGGACACACAGAGACCGGAGTGTGGATGTGCGGATGGAGTCGGTTGGCGATCCCGTTCGATATCACAGCACCACGCACTCTGTTCCTGCAGAGGGACTCTCAGCAGGGTGGAAATCCCACCCGGGCCGACCCAGTCCGGTTCATTCTGGTTGGCTCCCGGCGCCAGCTCAGCACAGCCGTTCCAGCAACGGCAGCTCTGCGTTCTCCTCCCGGGAAGGGGGCGTGGTCTCACTGTGTGGGGCGGTCCCCATCGGCTCAGCTGCTGGGGAGACGACTTCAGGGGGCGGGACTGGGGCCTGAGGCTGAAATAAACACTTTGAATTACTTCTTATTCTGTCATACTTTTTCAAAAGCTTGCAGAATTTTTGCTTCTTCATTTCACTAGGGGGTGTCCAATAATGTCTAAAGACCTACATCATCATTTCCAGAGAGATCCAGGAAATGCAACCAAAAATAACTGACAGGAGGAATAGCCCGCCGACGGAAACTCTCCCTCGGTGATGCCATGGCCCATTTCACAGCAAACACACAGACCCCTGACACAGCACACACACCCTCAAGAGCGGACCGCAAACTGGTCACCGGTGATCACCTTCAGAGCAACCACACCATCCAATCAGAGCTGGTGAAGAATATTATCACACCGTTTCGACGGCTGATTATGAGCCACATAGAATCACAAATTTAAGCAGAGTGCACAGTGATAACAGTCTTCAATTAACAATTGAATAACTTTGAGAGGCCAAAATATTTTTTAAAAACAGAAGGAAGACAAGAAGTGACCCCAGCTGTATAACTCCAGCTTATGACTGTGGGGAAAAGGGAGGATACAAGAATCTCCTCTTTGTGATGTGACAAACTCCTCAAGTTAGGTCGCAAGCTTTTTGTCCCCGGATTTTTCGTCCCCTACTGATAATGAGATGTTCCACCATTACTGACAGATGTATGGACAGATCACCGTGATATAAGGCTTATGGTTAGGGTTAGGGATAGTGTCATAATGCAGAGAGAGGGCAGAACATTATTGGGGATGAACCATCCAAGTATGAAGAGTCAGCAGGGATGAAAAATTTGGGGCCAGAGAGTCCAGGATGAAGAGCCCTAGAGCGCTGAGGTTGTGACATCATAAAGGGCTAATGTTGTGACATCAGAGACACCTGGTGCTGCAACACCAGACCTTGCAAAAAGGCTGGATAAAGACACCTCCCTCTCCTGTGGTTGCCACGGTGCAGATTTCCGGGTACTGTAGTCACAGCACAAACCCTGGGTGTCGCTCCCTCTCACCTGTGTCCGTACTGTCGGCTGCCCGGCGGAGTCGCTGTCCGCCGACGCCGCACTGAATCCCTTCCTTCCCGAGAGGCTCCATTTCCCGTAAACGCCCTCATACAGGGGTGCCCCGGCGCATCCAAGGCCGGGCCTCTGGGGTCCTCGCTGAGGAGGGGGCAGTCCAGAGCCGTCCTGAGCACTGCCCGAGCAGAAGCGGTCGGCAGGCGGGAGGGTGACGGACCCGCTGAAGGACAGCTGAGAGCCCGACAGGTGCTGACCCAGCAGCCCCTGGATGGAGGAGGAGCGCCGCAGCGAACTCGCAAGCCCAGCCTCCCGCCTGCTCTCCGATTGGCTAAGCAGGGCCAGGGGAAGGGGCTGCGCATGTAGGGGCCAAGCCAGCCCCAGAGGGTTGTCAGTGCCTGGGTCAGCAAAACAAACAGACAAAATCGTTAACACACCAACACTAAATACAAGGTTTGTGCACCTCAAGTCAAATTACATTTAAGACTTCAAGACTTCAATTCCACTAAATAAAATTTATGACAAAAAGACAAAATTTATGAAAATTAAAATAGAGAAACCTATGCCTCAGGGACACTGCCTTGAACCATATTTAGTCCTGTTGCGAAATCTGTGTTATAGAGAGACTTTTCATGAAATCCGCACTTCCTTACGCTCTCAAGAATCTCTGGTTAAAACCAGTGATTCCCGATGTCAATCCCGGGGCCCAAATGCGTATGTTGGTTTTTGTTCCCACCACAAATACAGGAGTTCAGTGAGCTGTAAATTTGTCTTAATTGGGTGCAGCTCATGTTTAGAGCAGTTTTTTTGTCCTCTTTAACCACAATGTGACATATTCTGCACCTGCCATGATGAATAAAAATTCCACAGCCACAGTGTGACATATCAGAAACAACAACATAATAAAAAGGGAAAAAAATCAAATCAAAGTAAACGATCAATAGCTTCCTAGGTTCCAGGCATTTTACCGGGCAGTCAATGGCAGAGTGCCTAAACCACTCAACCAGCGGGGTGTACTGCGAAACAAGTTCAACATTAACCAGACTTTCTTTGCGTGAGCTGGCAGGACAAACCCTGAACTCAAGTGCAAATACATTGTTACCATGGCAGGTTAGAAGCGCATCACACTCGTAATATTGAGCACGCTGGCTTTAGGCACAACATACATTACCAGTCAAAAGTTTTTGCGCACCCTAAGATCTTGTAAAGTCTTTATCTTACATGCATGTTTATGTATGTTTACAAAGAAAATCACTGGAACCCAATACTTGTTTATTACGAATAATAACTTTACAAGAGAAATCCACAAGGAATCCAGCTCAGGTGATTGAAATGATCAGCTCGATATCAACCCCCTGAAGCTGCTTAATAATTAGTAGATCATGTGAATCACCTGTGCTGGAGCAGGGAGATCTAACACCTGCAGGACAGGTGGTTCTCCAGGAGAGGATTGGGAAGCGCTTGATTAGACCATCATTACTGATCAGCTTACATATTGACAAAATGACTGATCCTGGTTTTTCGTAATTTGTTTTGTTATATAAACGGTTTATACATTGGGCTTCAGTTTTCCTACCCGTATGTTATACAACCAACATGAGACTATTACACAAGAACAAAATATACAAAAATGTCAAAATTGCAGAAAATAGTAGGGTGCGCAAAAACTTTTGACTGGTAGTGTACATCACTAAAGTACTAATCTCACTTCATAGTACACCCCTCTAGTGTGGAATTGATTGATGGTTCAAGGATCCCCACCCCTATAAGGCTCTCGGAGAGGGGATATTGGCCCCAGCTTGCTCTAATACACAGCAAGAACCTTTAGATGCCAGTAAATGACTGAGTAGTGATGACAGACATGCCCTCGGTGTTAGAGAGGAGCAGGGCTCACCCATTGGGGGCTGTATGGTGGGGAGGAGGGACTGGGGTACAGTGGGTGGGGCACTGCTGAGAGACGCTGGGGGCTGGAGGGGGTGTGGTGCTGGGTTATTGGCGATGGATGACGAGCCCCCGCCGCAGTCGGAGTCCTCGATATTCCCACCACTGTTGCATCCTGCACCACAGCCCTTCTGGAGCCTGGGGACAAGGCACAGCCAATCAGAGCTTCAGTTAACAAGTCCATGTCAATCAGGAACTCAAACAATCAAGCAAACACTCAATCAGGCCTTCAGCGAATAAATCAATACTACAGCAAACCAATCAAACAATCAGCCATTCAGACTTCAGTAAACAAATCCACACCAAATACAGCCAGTCAGGTTACCAAACAAACAAACAGCCAATCAAGCCCTCAGTCAACAATTCCACACTATATACATCCAATCAGGCACCCAAACAAACAAACAAACAAACATGCAGCCAATCACATCTCCGTTAACATTCCACACCATAACCGGCCAATCAAATAAACAGACAATTTACAACTCAGGTATTCAGGCCTTCAATTAACAATCCACACTGTAAAGCCTCAGTTAAAGGGGAACCCAGGCCAAATCAATTTGACAAAAAAGAGCACAGTTTGACTGTAAATTAGATACATCATTCATCTATGAAGCCCTCCCCGATTTGCCAAAAACTGTTGTGGAAGTAGAACCCATACAGCGCAAGCAGAGGCATCGTTTGTTCCGTATGGGAGCGGAAGCGTTTCCCCATCGAACGCCAGCTCTAGCGTAGTTGTGCCGTTTCCGCGGACAACTTGTCCCATATGCTGTGAGACCCGCACGCTATCCCCGACATAAAGCGTGCAGGAAAATGGCGTTTTGCCTGCCTTACGGCTGATTGAACCGGGATGGAAAGTGCCCTGAGGCTCTAAGAAGACATTTCATACTCTACGGCACCCGGATAAAGATGGAGTGCCTTCAGAAATGTATAAAGCCCAGAAAGTGCAATGATATTAAAATATATATATTTTTTGGCCACAAGACATAACTTGTAGCGATCTCGTAGCGCATACCCAGGTGGAAAAATTCCCACCAAAAAAACTACACAGATCAACCAACCAATGAAAAGGCAGTCCACAAAAAATGTCACCATACCCTGGCAACCGTGACTGGATGTCGGCAAGCAGTTCCACAAAGAATGGTCTGGTGGTTGAGGTTTTTTTTTTTTTTTTTTTGCAGTTTTTTCCTCTAACGGAGATATCACTGAGGAAATTTGTGTGGCAGGTAGAAGGTCAAAGTGCGCTCTTTTTGATTTAATAAATCTCCTTGAGGTTAGAGCTGGGTTCCCCTTTACCCAATTGGCTTGGTGTGGCATGAATTGTTAATCAGACAATCATAAGCACAGCCAATCCACACCTTCAGCTGACAATCCACAGTCAGACAATCAAATAATCAACAGTCTAAAAGACCAGAAATCAATCAGTTTAACAAACAGGTAATCAGTTAGCCATGGCCCTAGATTGCCAGAGCAGCTACTGACAGGTAAACCGAGAGAGAGAGACAGGGCCACAGACACACAGACACAGACAGACCTGTCCCAGCTGCGGATGAACCATGTGTAGATGTTGTGGGGGCTGACGGGGCCGCCCCAGACGGAGCGCAGCTGGGCGTGGGCGCCAGCGTAGGAGGTGGTGAGGGGCGAGACGTAGATGGGGTAGCCGATAGGCTGGTCGCAGGAGGAGTTGATCATGTTGCGCAGTGCCTGCTTAGCGTTCTGGATGCTTCCGCGCTCAGGGTTCCGGTTCCGCAGGAAGACCAGCTCCTGCTGCTGCCCTGCCCACAGCCCGCGCACACACTCTCTGTTCACCTGCAGGGGGCGCAAGACCAGAGAGCCATACGGGGAGGTCAGCGAGTCCCCAAAATAGCGAGTCCCCTTTACTCGGGAGATGGGAGCGAATCAGTCTAGCCAATCAGACGCCCTAATTGTTTAGATAATTCACACCTTACCTGTGAGAAAAGAAAATCAGGGCTGGATTTGCATTCAAGGGCCAGATATGATTACTATTCAAGTTAAATTGACTACAACTTCAATGGGTAATGTTTCAAGCCCCAGTGCAGACACAATATTATCAGTGCAGCTGTTGGGCCCTTGATTTAAGCCCTAAACCCCACAATGCTTTAGGCAGGCAGGCAGGACTGGCCCCTGCTTAGTCTCATCAACTGTGGGTCACTCTAAAAAGTGTCAATTGAGTCACAGAGGCGCTAAGCTAAGGCCTGTTTCACAAAGCAGGATTACTGATTTAACTGTGCAAGTGTTCTGATCGAGTCACAGAGGCGCTAAGCTAAGGCCTGTTTCACAAAGCAGGATTACTGATTTAACTGTGCAAGTGTTCTGATCGAGTCACAGAGGCGCTAAGCTAAGGCCTGTTTCACAAAGCAGGATTACGGATTTAACTGTGCAAGTGTTCTGATCGAGTCACAGAGGCGCTAAGCTAAGGCCTGTTTCACAAAGCAGGATTACGGATTTAACTGTGCAAGTGTTCTGATCGAGTCACAGAGGCGCTAAGCTAAGGCCTGTTTCACAAAGCAGGATTACGGATTTAACTGTGCAAGTGTTCTCGGGGGAAAAAGACGGAAAAGCTCATTCAACTTCAGTGCAGGTTTTGGGAAGTTCCATGTTTTAGTTACTGTACTCATTCAGCCAACTCACTAATCCTTTATCAAGCTCAACTCAATAATGCTGCCCATTACTTAGCTTCCCAGACTTTTATATTACTAACAAGAAAGCCGTTGCTGTGGCGAACCCCCCGTCGCATCTTTCTGAACTTTAAAGTCACATGCACCTGCATACTCCACTGATTCAGTAGAATTACAATTTAATACTTCATGCATGCCCCCTATCAGCCAGTTTGACAAATATGCGAAAAGGCAGTAAAAGTGGCAACCTTATATTTGAAGAATCTTCAAGTTCAAAATCATCTGGTATCTAGAGGATGTTCAAGGAGGAGGAGTAGCTGCTGTAAAATTTTCAGCCACCTCACTTCATTACTTAGCTGTAATAACAATGTACAAATTAGGTCAAAGTCATTATGGTCACCCTTCGCGCACCCTAGTGTATTATGGTACCAAGTTTGGTTGGAATCAGCCCAGAAGTTATGGAGATATAGTGCAAAATGTTTGGACAGACGTATGTCTCCACTAGACCCCCTTTCAGCGCCTATCGGCTGGCGATTGGCGATTGGGGATTGGGGTAAAGGTCATCTTCAAGATCTTTTGGGAACCAGATGATGTCCAAGGAGAAGGACTAGCTGCTTTTAAGATTTCAGCCACCTAACTTCATCACTCAGCTAACAATGGCCATAAATGTGATTTTTGTACTTATTAACCCCATGACCTAATTATTATGCAAATTAGGTCAAGGTCACCATGGTCACCCTTCCCCCACCCCAAAGTATTATGGTACCAAGTTTGGTTGGATTCGGCCCAGGAGCTTCCGAGATATAGTGCAAAATGTTTGGACGGACGGACGTACATGCGTAGTACATACGTACGCAGATCTCCACTAAACCCCCCTTTCGGGGCCTGTCGGCCCACGACGGGGGGTAAAAACTAATAAAAGCATGAATAAAAACACTTGCAGACATTTGGCAGTGTCGGTTCGGTCCAGCATCAAAGCTGAATGAGACATTTAGATGAATGCGGGGGGGGATCTTGAGTCTAGACCAGGGATCCTCAAATCTGGACCTTAAATCGAAATCCAGCCCTGGTTTTCCTTCCTTCTAGATAATTAACTAAACAATAAGCACCGCAGTTTGGCCACCCTGGCTTCACACCTGACTGGGAGGGTGGAAAAAAAAAAAAAAAAAACAGGGTATTCTTAGCCCTTGAGGACTGTAATTTGTAAAACAGCGGTCTATCCTACACACATCAGTCTTTTTACCACGGCTTCAAATGCAGCGGTTTAAATGAGGAGCGCAGATGAGCCAGCTCAGATGTACTAGAAGATTCTGCGGGAGGCACCTTGATGACCCTGAAGCTGAGGAACCTCTTGTTGAGCATGATGATCTTGTACTCGTCGCTGCCGTCGTCCATGACGTGGCGCAGTGCCAGCAGGGAGGGCATGTTGGCCAGGATGGCACTCCGCCAGACCGGGTCTCCCTCGTGTGAGATCAGCATCTTCTCCTCGTTGGCCGTGATGGCGTCATACAGCACCACCGGATCCTCGTACTCGTCCGGCGACGTGAAGTGATCCTGAATGAAGAGGGAGTGAGGTGCATCGTGGGTAAGTGTGACCCTACACACAAAGGCGGTGTGAATTAAGTACTTCCTTCAGTAGTGACAGGTCGGAACTGTTCATCGTGGATGTCGCAATGCTAGGTATGGAGGAGAGACTGACAGGAAGTCTCTCATCTAACTACAAACCACAGATGGCTCAGTTTACTTTCAGGCACCCGGAACAAGATCTGGAATCTCATGACTTCTGCCAAAACTTTGATACAAATAACTAATGCTGTTTGAGCGTTTTGATTGGCATCTGGTGTAGTTTGATGATTTTGGGGTGCACCTGGTGTGCGCAGTTTCAAAATTTTGGGGAATACCAGGTGTAGTTAGATGTAAATGGTGTAGTTTGAGGGTTTAATAATAATTATAATTATTAGAATAATACATTTTGATAGGCACCTTTCAAAGCACTCAAGGTCACCTTAAGTCTGGGTTAAAACAGCAATAAAAAGCAATAAAACAAAATAAAGACAATGTAAAATAAATCAGTAAATTTTGGCCAGAAAAATTATAAAATATCGTCGACAGGGGATTAATGTGATAACTGATGCATGAAACAACAACTAAACAGAATATGCCAGTTGAAAAAGATGAGTTTTCAGACGTGATTTGAGCGTATCAAGAGAATCAATGTTACGGATGTTCGGGTGTTCCAAAACCAGAGGGCAGAGCGGCTGAAGGCTCCAAACCTCATGGCGGTCAAGCGGGTGGGTGGCACAGTGAGGTGAATGGAAGACGACCCCAAGAGTGTGGGTGGGTGTGTTGATGTGAAGGAGTTCAGAGGTACAGAGGAGCCAGATTATGGTTAGCCTTAAAGTAAGGAGCAGAATCTTAAAATCAGTGAGATATTTGACCAGGAGCCATTGAAGCTGCTGAAGAGCGCGAGTGATGTGGTTAATGGAGGGGGTTCTGGTAATAATGCGGGCGGCAGAGTTTTGAACCAGTTGACGTTTATGGATGGACTTGAGAGGGAGATCGAAGAGGAGAGAGATGCACTATTCAACGAGGGATGTAACCTTAGTTTGATCTAGAATGGCGGTGCTGTTGAGTGTGAGGAACGAGATGGAGGCAGTTGATGTCAGGTAGATGGTAATTATAGACCAAGTGACGTTACGGATGTGAGATTGGAATGATGGTGTGCCATCGAGAATGACACCCAGATTCATCACCTGAGGGGACGAAGAAACTGTGGAGTTATAATTTCTCATGGAGACACTGTCGGGTTTGGTGCCACTGAGGAGAACCTTAGTTTCATCATGGTTTAGTTTGAGAAAGTTGGAAGAGAACCAAGATTTGATTTACTGTAGGCAATTCGAGACAGAGGTGGGTGGGAGGGTGGAGGTAGTTTTGGTGGACAAATAAAGCTGGGTTTCATCCATGTAGGAGCGAAATTAGATGTTGAATTTTTGGAAGATATAGCCAAAAACAGCTACCAGATGGCTCACTCGGTTAAGGCACTGCGTTGCAGTGTAGAAGTGTCTATCATGTCGCGGGTTCGAGCCCCGGTCGTACCAACCGGCAGTGGTTGGCAGCTTTTTCAGAGTATCGCACAATTGACTATAGCGCTACAGGGTTTCAATTTGGGAAGGGACTGTCGAAAATGGGAAATAAATAGCTTTGTTCATTGCTCAAGCGCCTCCTCTTGGCCAGATGGAAACTCGTCAGGAAGACACTAAGCCTAGTCATGTCCGGGTATCCTCCTCCCTCGTTCTGAACTTGTGAAGATTCAACCAATGAGTGTATAAGAAGCAGTGGCTGACGGGCACGTGCTTCGGAGGAGAGCCGTGAACTGTCTTCACTCTCTACTGAATTGGGAACAAGGGGTTGCAAACGAGCAAGTCTTGTACATAGTCCACCAATTGGGCATCCCAGATCCAGGTGGAAGTAGACAGATGATAAACAGCAGGGACCCAAGGACAGAACCCTGGGAAACACCGGTAGCAACTGTAGATGACTGGGAGCTGAAAATTTTCAACTGGATGAACTGAAGGTGGATGGCGATATATGATTTGAACCAATTCAAGGCTGTGTCTGTGATACCAATGACGGCAAGCCTGCAAAAGAGGATGTTATGAGAGATGGTGCTAAATGCCGCACTCAAATCATAGAGGATGAGAATAGTTCATGATTTGGAGTTAGCTCCCATGAGGAGGTAATAGGTGATTTTTACCAGGGCTGTTTCTGTGGTATGGAGGGGGTGGAAGCCAGACTGGAATTGATCATACAATTTATTGTCAGAAAAGTGAGCATGAACCTGAAAAGCAACAGTTTTCACAAGGATTTTTGACAGAAAATGCAGGACAAAAATAGAAAGAAGGTCATTGAAATTGTTGGGTCTTACCCAGGTGTTTTGAGTAGAGGAGTTATTGAGGGGAGATTGTGAGATGAGGGAGGAATGGATGATGGCAGTTATTAAGGGTGACAGAGAGGGTAGGCAGGCTTTTATCAAAGAAGTAGGAAGAGGTCTAACTGACAGGTAGATGATTTTAATTTTCGGATGAGATCGACAGCAGATGAAAGTTTGAAACTCGGGAGTGAACGAGACCGAGGGACAAAGAGAACCAGGAGACAAGCTGCAGGAGGGGTCAGGCGAGAGTTGCTGGTGAATCTTTTCCACTTTGGCAATAAAAAAGGACATTGAACTGTTACAATATGCAGCTGAGCACAAATGGAAAGCAAGAGAGGCTGATGATTGGAGAATTTTGTTCACAATAGAGAACAGGGCCCTTGCATCTCTGTCACTTGAGGTAATTAAGACCAGCATAGTAAGTGGATTTAGTCACAGAGAATGAATCTAAATAATGAAGAATATGACTACTGTACATTTGGGGCACATCAGGTGTAGTTTGAAGGTTCTGGGGAATATCTGGAGTAGTTTCAAAATTTTGAAGAGTACCTGGAGTAGTTTGAGGGTTATGGGCCATGCCTTGTGTAGTATGAGGCCTTTGGGGAGTACCTGCTGTAGTTTGAGGGGTTTTGGGTGTGTATGGAGCAGTTTGAGGATTTGGAGAGTACCTGGAGCAGTTTGAAGGTTTTGGGGTATAATTGGTGTAGTTTGAGGGTTTTGAGATGTACCTGGTGCAGCGTGAGGGGTTTGGGGGGTACCTGGTGTATTTTGAGGGTTTGGGGTGTACCTGCTATATTTTGAGGGTTTCGGGGTGGATCTGGTGTATTTTGAGGGTTTCGGGGTGTATCTGGTGTATTTTGATGGTTTCGGGGTGTATCTGGTGTATTTTGATGGTTTCGGGGTGTATCTGGTGTATTTGGTGTATTTTGACAGTTTTGAGGTGTAATTGGTGTATTTTGAGGGTTTGGGGGTGTAACTAGTGTATTTTGAGGGTTTGGGGGTGTATCTGGTGTATTTTGAGGGTTTGGGGGTGTATCTGGGGTATTTTGAGGTTTTGGGGGTGTATCTGGCGTATTTTGAGGGTTTGGGGGTGTAACTGGTGTATTTTGAGGGTTTGGGGGTGTAACTGGTGTATTTTGAGGGTTTGGTGGTGTATCTGGTGTATTTTGAGGGGTTTGGGGGTGTATCTGGGGTATTTTGAGGTTTTGGGGGTGTATCTGGTGTATTTTGAGGGTTTGGGGGAGTAACTGGTGTATTTTGAGGGGTTTGGGGGTGTAACTGGTGTATTTTGAGGGGTTTGGGGGTGTAACTGGTGTATTTTGAGGGGTTTGGGGGTGTAACTGGTGTATTTTGAGGGGTTTGGGGTGTAACTGGTGTATTTTGAGGGGTTTGGGGGTGTAACTGGTGTATTTTGAGGGGTTTGGGGTGTAACTGGTATATTTTGAGGGGTTTGGTGGTGTAACTGGTGTATTTTGAGGGGTTGAGGGTGTAACTGGTATATTTTGAGGGGTTTGGGGTGTAACTGGTGTATTTTGAGGGTTTGGTGGTGTAACTGGTGTATTTTCAGGGTGTAACTGGTGTATTTTGAGGGTTTGGGGGTGTAAGTGGTGTATGTTGACGGTTTTGGGGTGTAACTGGTGTATTTTGAGGGTTTGGTGGTGTATCTGGTGTATTTTGAGGGGTTGAGGGTGTAACTGGTGTATTTTTAGGGGTTTAGGGTGTATCTGGTATATTTGGTGTATTTTGACAGTTTTGAGGTGTAACTAGTGTATTTTGAGGGTTTGGGGAGGGGTTGAGGGTGTAACTGGTGTATTTTGAGGGGTTTGGGGGTGCATCTAGGGTATTTTGAGGTTTTGGGGGTGTGTCTGGTGTATTTTGAGGGTTTGGGGGTGTATCTGGGGTATTTTGAGGTTTTGGGGGTGTATCTGGTGTATTTTGAGGGTTTGGGGGTGTATCTGGTGTATTTTGAGGGTTAGGGGGTGTAACTGGTGTATTTTGAGGGTTTGGTGGTGTATCTGGTGTATTTTGAGGGTTTGGTGGTGTATCTGGGGTATTTCGAGGTTTTGGGGGTGTATCTGGGGTATTTTGAGGTTTTGGGGGTGTATCTGGGGTATTTTGAGGTTTTGGGGGTGTATCTGGTGTATTTTGAGGGTTTGGGGGTGTAACTGGTGTATTTTGAGGGGTTTGGGGTGTAACTGGTGTATTTTGAGGGGATTGGGGTGTAACTGGTGTATTTTGAGGGGTTTGGGGTGTAACTGGTGTATTTTGAGGGTTTGGTGGTGTATCTGGTGTATTTTGAGGGGTTTGGGGTGTAACTGGTATATTTTGAGGGGTTTGGTGGTGTAACTGGTGTATTTTGAGGGGTTTGGGGTGTAACTGGTGTATTTTGAGGGGTTTGGGGGTGTAACTGGTGTATTTTGAGGGGTTTGGGGGTGTAACTGGTGTATTTTGAGGGGTTTGGGGTGTAACTGGTGTATTTTGAGGGGTTTGGGGTGTAACTGGTGTATTGTGAGGGGTTTGGGGGTGTAACTGGTGTATTTTGAGGGGTTTGGGGTGTAACTGGTATATTTTGAGGGGTCTGGTGGTGTAACTGGTGTATTTTGAGGGGTTGAGGGTGTAACTGGTATATTTTGAGGGGTTTGGGGTGTAACTGGTGTATTTTGAGGGTTTGGTGGTGTAACTGGTGTATTTTCAGGGTGTAACTGGTGTATTTTGAGGGTTTGGGGGTGTAACTGGTGTATTTTGAGGGTTTGGTGGTGTATCTGGTGTATTTTGAGGGGTTGAGGGTGTAACTGGTGTATTTTTAGGGGTTTAGGGTGTATCTGGTGTATTTGGTGTATTTTGACAGTTTTGAGGTGTAACTAGTGTATTTTGAGGGTTTGGGGAGGGGTTGAGGGTGTAACTGGTGTATTTTGAAGGGTTTGGGGGTGCATCTGGGGTATTTTGAGGTTTTGGGGGTGTATCTGGTGTATTTTGAGGGTTTGGGGGTGTAACTGGTGTATTTTGAGGGTTTGGGGGTGTATCTGGTGTATTTTGAGGGTTTGGTGGTGTATCTGGTGTATTTTGAGGGTTTGGTGGTGTATCTGGGGTATTTTGAGGTTTTGGGGGTGTATCTGGTGTATTTTGAGGGTTTGGGGGTATAACTGGTGTATTTTGAGGGGTTTGGGGTGTAACTGGTATATTTTGAGGGGTTTGGTGGTGTAACTGGTGTATTTTGAGGGGTTTAGGGTGTATCTGGTGTATTTGGTGTATTTTGACAGTTTTGAGGTGTAACTAGTGTATTTTGAGGGTTTGGGGAGGGGTTGAGGGTGTAACTGGTGTATTTTGAAGGGTTTGGGGGTGCATCTGGGGTATTTTGAGGTTTTGGGGGTGTATCTGGTGTATTTTGAGGGTTTGGGGGTGTAACTGGTGTATTTTGAGGGTTTGGGGGTGTAACTGGTGTATTTTGAGGGTTTGGTGGTGTATCTGGTGTATTTTGAGGGTTTGGTGGTGTATCTGGGGTATTTTGAGGTTTTGGGGGTGTATCTGGTGTATTTTGAGGGTTTGGGGGTATAACTGGTGTATTTTGAGGGGTTTGGGGTGTAACTGGTGTATTTTGAGGGGTTTGGGGGTGTATCTGGTGTATTTTGAGGGGTTTGGGGTGTAACTGGTATATTTTGAGGGGTTTGGTGGTGTAACTGGTGTATTTTGAGGGGTTGAGGGTGTAACTGGTATATTTTGAGGGGTTTGGGGTGTAACTGGTGTATTTTGAGGGTGTAACTGGTGTATTTTGAGGGTTTTGGGGTGTAACTGGTGTATTTTGAGGGGTTGAGGGTGTAACTGGTGTATTTTTAGGGGTTTGGGGTGTAACTGGTGTATTTTGAGGGTTTGATGGTGTAACTGGTGTATTTTGAGGGGTTGAGGGTGTAACTGGTGTATTTCTAGGGGTTTAGGGTGTAACTGGTGTATTTTGAGGGGTTTGGGGTGTAACTGGTATATTTTGAGGGGTTTGGTGGTGTAACTGGTGTATTTTGAGGGGTTGAGGGTGTAACTGGTGTATTTTGAGGGGTTTGGTGGTGTATCTGGTGTATTTTGAGGGGTTGAGGGTGTAACTGGTGTATTTTTAGGGGTTTGGGGTGTAACTGGTGTATTTTGAGGGTTTGGTGGTGTAACTGGTGTATTTTGAGGGTTTTGAGGTGCAACTGTTGTATTTTGAGTACCTGGTGTAGTTTGAGAGACATTCGCACTCCTGGCGCCACCACTCTGTTCAGCAGGTCCATATCTGCAAACACCCACTCGTCCCGCGGGGAGGTGATGCGGAAGTCGCCCTTAAACAGAGCGTGCAGCCCATACAGGAAGGGCTCCAGGCTGCAGAAACACAGGAAAAATTCAACTAGTTCGAATACCAGTGACAAAAAAACTACAAATGCAGAAATTTCGCAGCCTGCAAGGAATGCAGAGGATGATGGGAAATATAGTCACCTGGCAGACATGCTGTGGGAGGCAGTCCCCAATGCTCTGCGGCCCAGGATGCACAGCCCAAAACACAGTGTGACCAGCGGAGACTCTCTCTCACCCTCCACGGGCTAGAACACACACACACACACACACACACACAAACGCACACAGAGCAAGGACATTAAATGTGCATCGTCTTAAATAATAAATCAAATAAATGACACAGACCTGAAAACTTTCGAAAGTCTTGCAATCTGATGATTTGAGCAGGTAGCAAACGTGTAATGGGGCTGAAGGCAGAGGGGCAAGACTTCCTGTCTGACCAAACGCTGTAAGGAGTCAGTGACAAATGGCAGAGGGCGGGACTTCCTATCTGACTGAAGGCAATGCGCTGGAAAAGTGGTGACATAATTTTAAGGTCAACTTGCCGTAACCATGGCAACTGGTTCACGCCGAATGAACCAAAGCATAAGCAATGAACTAGAACAGCGTTTATCGCCATGGTCCTCGTGTCTATGTAAGAGCTTTATTTTCAAAATATGCTCATTAAAAAAAAAGAACAGGAAGCATTTCTCACAATATTTTTGATCTTCATATATTGAGGTATTTTGTGCCGTGTGTTAAGCGTATGAGTGAATGTATTGCTATGCTGTGAGAGCGAACCATTGTCAAGGAAGTGAGTGTTGACCGCAGCGAAAGTGACATTGCACTTTTTCAGCGCATAAGGAGCTACTAACAAATGGCAGAGGGTTGGACTTCCTGTCAGACTGAATGCTGTAAGGACCCAATCATAAATGGGAGAGCCATTTCAGCTGCGAGGACTGACCGTTTGGCGTCGGCTGTTACAGTACTGAATCCAGTCCAGGTAGATGGTGCAAAAGGCACCGGGTGTGATGCCGGCCGCGCGGTGATCATAGTCTTCGTCGATGTTCAGGTTGAAGGTGGGGTCACTGTCCACGTAGGTGGGGCTCTGGCAGGGGCGGAGCGCCTCCTGGATTGTCTCATTGGCCAGCCACTCCTCCAGCTTCGGCGATCGAGTCACGTAATAGATGATGCTCTGTGGGGGAAGGGCAGCAGAGCTCAACATTCCCCCCGGTGGTTACCAGAGGTATTACAACTTACGCCTCTGGTGCCAAAAAAGGAATTTTCCAAATGGACTTTGGTGTGGTAATTCAATTTTTACCATTAATGTACACTTCTCTCCAAAGACAAAACCCCATGCGCATGCTTTACTACCAAAAGGAAGGCTTTTACGTGAGCACTTATTCCAACTTTGGGGGGGGATACAGCCATAACCTTTGTCCAACAACTCAAACATTTCAAAACTCAATCCCTGATACAGCCATTTAAAGGCAACCATTACTCCACCATCTTCCCGTAGATATTACGTTCAACTGAAAAAATTACCCAAAACCCCCTGTTATGGCCCCAATTTGTTATTAGATTTACAACGCAACAGCAACAGCAACAGATGACAGATACAGTTTTAAAACTCAAACACATTTAATTAAACACAACAACTAACTAAACTGACCAAGATTGAATAGCCAACAAAAAACAGAAATAATTACAGTCCCGTTTTGTTGGGATGCTTGGTGATGTCCTGGGTGAGAAAAATCCACAAAAGAAACTTAACAGGTCTTGAACAGAAATGACAGGTCTGGTCACACGTATCCTTCTTCTTGCAATTTCTCCTACTACTTTACTGTCTCAATTCTTTTCCTTATATACTCTTTTGCAGACCCCACCCACATTTAGACCTCTTTTTTTTAATTTTCGGGGACTTGCCCCAGACATGTCTGAAACATGTCCAAACATAACCCCAGTCGGAGCTTAACAAAAAAAAAAGGTAAATACTGCCATCTAGTGGCCTCTATTCACATTACACCCCTATGAGCATGACTAACTCTCCTCCATCTGGATCCCCCTGCGGATCGTACCTTGACGTAGTAGGTGATGAGGATCTTGCGGAGGTCGAACACCTGCAGCATGGAGGCGGCGTTGTTGTCGCTGATGCTGTAGCCCTCCAGGACGTACTTGGTGGCAGCCACCTCCCAGGCGAGCCAGCGCTGGCCAAAGGCGGCATTAAAGGATAGGACGTGCGGGAGGTGTCCCGGCTCGCAGCAGCAACACCCTTCATCCTCCTCCACCCCCTCGGTGATGGCCTCCACCTCCCTCTGCTGACAGTACGTCCCTGAGGGGGGAGAGAGGGGGACATTACGGGTTTTAAGGCAATCGTGCCATCTGTTTAATGTGCATCCTGGCTGCGCAGCGTTACAACCGGTCCGCTTCGATTGTAGCCGCCGCATAAGGCCTGTTTTGCTGATGACTGCAGGTTGTTTAAATTTATAATTGAGCTGGATGTACAATTAGCTTCCTTGCTTGAATCGTAATGTCTGTGCAAAATTTGAGGTATTTTTATGTAAATGTATGTGCATGTAAATGTAGTGATCTAGTAAAAAAAAATTCCACGGTAAGACATCCATTTTTTGTGTTCAGATCATAGATCAAAGATTTCTGAACACACAGAGATTGTCTGTGTTAATTCTTTTTCAATGTTGTTTTTATTTCATGTAAGGAAATTCCCAAAAATAGCTTAAATAAGTTATTTCGGGTTGACCAAAAAACATACTGCGAGGGCTATTTATCCTACATTGCTGCTTATTAAACTAAATTTTTATAAATTTAAGTTTGTTACATTACTTTGGTGTCTGTAAATGGTTCCCCATGGTGAATAAATCCAAAATAAGACAAACTCTGTGGCTTATTTATTATATGCCAATTTCAGGACGGCCACAAGATGACAGCACTGTTACTCCCTGGTTTCCGCGGTAACCATATATTTCGACTCTTAACTTCTAAATCGTGCCTCAGATTTGGACCAGCTTTGGCAGCGTTACTGATTAAGGAACAAAGAATCCAAAACAACAAAGGCACACCCCAATGTAGGTCTCTGAACCTCACAGTTTGAATAGTTAAAGGAGACCTCACCTCGGCAAAGCATATTTCAGCAGAAAGTAGAATTCTTAAAACACATTTTAATTTGATACTGATCCAGTGTGACATTTTAAAACCGTTTTAAACAGTTTTAAAATTTTAATGTGATCTTCGGAAACTTTTACATTTAAATGCTTAATAATCTTAACCTCCAGCAGTTCACTTCTCCCGATTAGCCACAGGTGCTCAGACTAACTGGTAAAACCAACGACAGTCCAATTTATTTTCAATGGCATTGTTGTGTGTTGCACCCCAAATTATGAGGTGTTTTCTTCTGCGCATAAATGACAAAGTAAAATATCAATGTCTTTATAATTTCTGCGCTCGTGCAGCTCATGAAGCAGCAGAGATTTGCGTAAATTCGTTTGCGAGGCTCATTAAGCAATAAGCCACGTGAATCCGTCCTATACTGTGAATGTAGTCACCAATAAAGGGTGTTATTAGGCATTTTGCACAGCTGAGTGACAATTGCAAGGATGGCAAAAATAAAATAATTTTATTTAACCTTGATTTAATGAAAGAGGCCCCTTTGAGATAGAAATCTCTTTTTCAAGGGAGCCCTGGGGGTTGAGGTGGGGAGGGAGAGGACAGGTTGAACAGCCAATTAGATCAGGGGATGATTAGGTGGCAGGTTGAAAGAGCCAGGTTGGGAGTTTAGCCATGACACCGGGGAACCCCCTACTCTTATCGATGAGTGTCATAGGATCTTTAATGACCACAGAGAGTCAGGACCAAGGCTTACCGTCTCATACAGAAGAGGAAAAGTAGAAAATAGTAAGCAGTAAATGCTGCAACGTAAGTATTTCTATTGCCATCTGTACTATGCCTTAACAATCATATAAATGTAGTCAATAGGCATTCACTTTTTCATTATCATTTCCTATTATAGGTCATGTATTGGTCTTGGTCACTCAGTCGATAAATTGTTTGACTGTTAATGAGGCGAGCTTAATCGAGAACAGCTAGCGGGAAATCAAGCCATAAAGGATGAGCTAACTGAAGGCCCTCTGAGCAACTACATGGAGATGATGAAAGGAGTGTGTTTAACTGATGTCACAAGCAGCGCGACACACTCTAGTTAACTGCCCTTTGAGTGAATAAAATTGGATTCCCCAAGTAAAAATATCTGCCCCGTGTGATATTAAATATTGATATTAATTAAAATGTATAAAATTACTTCAAGAATTCAACTTTCTGCTGAAATATACTTTGGGGAAGTGAGGTCACCTCCTTTAATTGGACTGTATACAACTGCACTAATGCCCCTTTTCCACCAGAAAGAACCCGCTGCTAGTGGTCAACTATGGGTTCAACTTCAACTTCAACTATGCTTGCCTAACATTAAATTAAAAAGCAGCTAAAAGAGACTAATAACGCCCATGTTTATCTTTATTGATGGTCTTACAGCTGATTCCGAGGTGGAGGTCGCATGTTGTCAGTGCACATCCACAGTCACGCTACTGGTGGAACACAATTGTTCCGGATTTTGGCACGCAACAGTTTGTGCAAACTGCATTGCGGTCACAATAACTCTGCCCCCAGCCCCTGACGTAATCGGTGCTCCGCTCTAAACCAGCAATGAGTTGGTGCTGCTTTGGCACCAGTAAACCACTAAACTTCTCCCAAGAAAGTTAACGGGTGGCTCATCGATGACCGCGTGCATATTTTTTCCACAGAGTAAGGCAAACCTGGGCGTTTTAAAGCGCTCTCATCTGCGGGGTGCCTGTGAAATTCCCCGTTCAAAAACCACAAAACCCTCACAGGGAACTGCAACCCAGAACTGAAAGTGTAGCAGCACGTGTAGAACTTTCACCCACCCACCTTACTGTAAAACTGGCATCTAATTTAAAGCAGCAATGCAATTCAACTGGAGTTTCCTTTACTCTTAAAAGGTGCAACATCACAAATACGCTTTCAGAATGTTCTTAACTGAATGTTCTAATGCTGATGCCACGATCAGTGCTGGTAATATGAAATACAGACAGCATCCTGGGAAAAGAACCCTGCGCATGTTCCACTGAGCGCAGAATGTCAGCGCAGCGCAGTTGATGGAAAGACCATAGCAACGTGATGACATCATAGAGGGGCATGTGATGACATCATAAAAGCGAAGTTACATAATACAATAAAATTTAAACTTGGGCTGAAAATTGGGCCCCATGTGGGTTGAATCTAGAAGCCGTGGATCTCGAGCAAAGTGCTAGTTTACTTTATAACTAAGGAGAAGAGACAGCTGGGGCTGGATTTTGATTCCAGGTTCAGGTTTGCGGATTCCTGCTATCAAGGGTATATAACATAGGAATAATACAGGCAACCTCCTCACTGTTTTAATGTTCGTCAGTGGAGAGAATCTTTGAGCCAATCCTGCAGTGAGGGGGTGTGGCCATCACAGGCAGTACAGAGATCAAATGAACAGTGAATCACGTGAAAACATCTACACTCCCTCAGGACAACAGTTAACTTGGTGCTGCCCCCTAATGGCAGCAGCTGGTCTTGCGGCCTGGGCGACTCACCCCTGAACTCCAGGCCGCGCAGCTGAAAGGTCACCAGGCCGTTGCCGATCTCGATGATGTGCACCAGCGCATTGAGGTAGTCGGAGGCGAGAATGAAGCAGTCGCCGGTGGTGTAGTTCCCCCAGCGGCCCAGCAGCAGATCCCCGCACAGGCTGTGCTGGAGAGAGCGCGTCAGGTGCTCGTAAAAGATGGAGTTCAGGTTGTTATCGTCTGCACCTGCGGGAATGAGGGGGAAGGAGGGATAAACGCACAGGGAAGCAGACACTTGATTGCATGGCTATTGACAGTGAACAGTAAAAAGCCGTAAAGTTTGTGAAAATTGTTGATATAGTAATGATTAATTCTGACTAAAGAGGACAAGCACCTCTTTTCGTGAACAACGGTGTAAGCGAATGATATTCTCCATTAGGTTCAACTCACAAGGCAGCTGGTCTGAACACAGGACGCTTCCACACTCCATATTGCGCCCCAGTACGATTGACCCCACTCCCCTCTCCCAATGCTGGTCAGCTTTCGTATTAATAATATCGTAACGTACCCGAGTACAATTGCATACAAGTCGAAATTCTGATGCAGTGCGTTGCACTATGCACCTAGGTGGGGAATGACTTTAGAAGGAGGCGGCAACATATTTCGGGGGGTTTTATTATCGAGAAGGGGGCTTAGAATATTAATATTGAATATTAATAATGCGAATGCATATGCTGCGCGTGCCCTAGCAACCTGGTGTGTCATCTGTAACATGGATTATCATGTCTATAGCAGCAAGGGAAATAAAACTCGAATTTTCAAATTTTCTTGACTGAATGGTTGATGCTTTTACACATCTGAATCTTTCTCTGGGTACCTCAACATCAGGGTAAGCCAAATAAGAGAAGTAATGACTACATTGGACATTGGTGGATGTTGAATACGGAATTCTTTCGCCCTTGTGTTCTTGGCCGATTATGCTGTCCACTGCCTCATATCACAAATATTTATCTTTCTCGTTGCTTGAGCTGCCCTACTTTTGCACCGCGTCCCACACATTGAAATATCGCAGCCGCTTTTTCTTCAGTTTGTCACGGCACTGATCTACTGTTCTGTGATAACCACACAAATGTAACTACTCACAAACTAATCAAAAAATCTCTGAGTTTATGTGCGTGTCGTATCCACTTGTGATTGTATGTTTTTGTCTGCCTACATTTTGAGCAGGCATTGAATTTCTTCATTTGAATGGAGACATCATCTCACCACTGCGTTTTTTTTTTTAGAACAAGACAGCCGTAACACATAACAGTAATCTTCCGCGCTCAAGTACGGTTGCTGTCACATCTGGTGCGAGTACGGATGAACCGTGCCCCGAGGCCACCTCTTCCAACCGCACTTGCATACCGTGCCCGAGCATGGGACGCTTCTGTTCACACTTACCAAATGAACTGGAGTTTAGGGTAAAGTGTACTAGGATCCGTGCCCGAGTCCCCAGTGTGAAAGCACAGACAGTGTACGCTTCAAACAGATAGTGACCCGAGGAGCCAAGATTTGAGCATAAAGGTCTGTGTGGGGAGGCGGGGGCTTACCTGGGTTACGGTCCAGCTGAGTGGCCAGTCGTGTGTTGGAGTGATCCACCCGCTTAGTGCTGCACAGAAAACACAAACAAAAACACACAGAAGATTTCAGCTCTCACATACAGCAACAGGAAAAATCCAGTAAACACAAAACGGAGCACATCAAAGTTGTAAATCTCGCACTACATCAAACAAATGAAACACAGAACATGTTGCAAAGCATGAACGGTTATAAAAGTTACAGAAAATTACATGCATTATCACCAATGCTGTGCTTTAACTTTTTTTTTTGCATTTTACTGCTTTGCCTACAGTTTTCTCCCAAGATACAAAAATTGGCTATTTTACTAATCGCAGACAAAAGAGCAGAGTTAAATTAATAATAGCGTAACCCGTCTGTAACCAAAAAAAAAGGTCCGGTAGATAAAAAAAGTGATTTTTTTTTTTACCCACTGAGGTGGATTTCCGGAGGAACATTTGTCGAGCATCATTAAACCCCACAAATTTAATTTGATCTGCAGAATCTTAAGAAAAGAGGTCTACAGAAGGCAATTTCAAAGCAAAGAGAAAGTATCAGCAGTAAGTCTCAGCACAGGCTGAACCGCAGCCGCACTTGCTGCACACTCACTTGTAGTCACGCTCCCAGAACTTGACGGGTCGGGTGTAGGAGGTGACGAAGACGGCACTGCCCAGGACGGGGTTGAGGGGAGTGGAGAAGAGGGCGGAGAATACGGCTTGGATAAACAGCATGGCCGAGTCTGTGGGGGTCAGGGGTCAAGGAATGTCTAAAGGGAGGAGCTATCACTATGTCCCTTTCACCACTTACCAACACATTGCCAACAGACACATGTACCCAGCACTTCACTGATTACAGACTAAGCTCTGCTTTCTGACTGACTCAAGGACACTCTGAAGAGGACTTAACCCCTAATGCCGCTTTCACAGCGGACGCGAAACAAATTTTTTGCACAACAGATTACATTCAAAGTCAATGCGAAACGCGTGTATTCGCGTCTTTGCATTGACTTTGAATGTAATCGGTCAGGCGAAAAAACAGTTTCACGTCCGGTGTGAAAACAGCCTTAGGGTGCAAGTATGTGATGACATATGTATTCGTGAAATGTTTGGACATACCCACATTCTTCAAACAAGCAGAGATCAGAAAAAGTAATTGGGCCTTTGATTTTACCAAATAAAAGCAACAAAAATCTTCAATTTATCAAAATAGCCACCATTTGCAATCACTGTAACAGTGTTGCGCAGCCCTGCTCCAACTGCTGAAAGGGGTGAACTTTGCTAGGGTTGGAGTGAAAATCTATATGACAATAGATCTAGAAGAACAAGGATTAGAGAAAAACTGTCCAAAGGTCTCACACGCTCCCAAACAAGCTGTGCCATGATTATTGCGCACGCTCGCAACTTTCAGTAAATCAGTTCAACTGGAGTCAAAATCTTGGAGGCATTTATCTTCTATGATTCCTGGTGATGGTAAATCAGCTTAAATTCTTTGTACACCTTGGCCAAAACTTAATGTTTTGACTCCTCAAATTTTCATAGAAAGCTCCTTAATATAAAAAGCATAATGCCTGAGTAAATAAAATGTATAAATACAATGCAAAACGAAGATGAATTGGCGAGGACGGAATCAGATCATGACTTGCAGTCAAGCACTTTCTTGGGATGAGCGTTCTGAGCATGTGCAGGAATCGTGACGCAGCTCCTTTGAGTTCTAAGTAAATCAGGCCGAGAGCATCCCGCGCTACAGGCATTGGTGGACATGGAGCAAGGCTGCGGAACCACTGCGCCGGACTCTAATCATTGCCACGGCGTCAAGGATGGGGAGGATACGAGGCACGGCGAAGGGCTGGGCGAAGGCGTGGAAGGCGGAGCCCCAGGTGATCTGCCAGGGCGCGATGTAGGTGAGTACAAAGCGCAGCTTATACAGGAGGTCCCACAGCTGAAAGACACAGAGCGTAAACCAGCTCTTAGCAATGGCCACAAACAGCCCAAATGGCCAATAAACAGTCAGTGCTGTAACATGGCAGCCCAAATGGTGTATAAAGTCACTGCTGAAACATGGCAGCCCAAATGGTGTATAAAGTCACTGCTGTAACACGGCAGCCCAAATAACAGTCAGTTCCGTCACATAGCTGCCTCGGTAGTGTGTAAATGGCCATTGCTGCAACATGACTACCCTGGTAGTATATAAATGGTCATTGCTGAAACATGGCTGTCCTGGTTTTAAAATGGCAGTGTGGTACAATGACTTTCCTGGTAGGGTATAAATGTTCAGTGTGGTATCATGGTTTTCCTGGTAGGTCATGAATGGTCAGTACTCGTAATGTGGTTGCACTAGTAGCATATAAATGATCAGTAGCACAAAAATGGCTACCCTAGTCGTAAATAAATGGTCATTGCTGTTGCATGGCTGATCCGTAATTTCTGTTATTACAGCTGCTTTAACAGAGCTGGTGTATATATGGACAGTGTTGCTGAATGAATACAGTGCTAATGTGTCTCATGGCTGACGGAGGCCAGCTGAATGCAGGAGGGGCTGACCTTGCTGAAGAGGATGGACATGAAGTAGTAGTCGAGCAGAAAGGTCTCGGAGAAACGCGGGTAGTCGAATCTAAAGAAGAGCGCAGTGAAGCACAGCGTGACATACTGCTGAGACGGAGTGCAGAAGGACGACCGCAGCAACTTCAACCCCGCCAGAGAGATGAAGAGAGAGCGACTGCTGAAAGAGGACAGAGAGGGGGAGCGAGAGGGAGAAAGACAGGAAAGAGGGGGAGACACATTCCTGAGGTTAAACACCAAGATATTCAAAGATGACCAACTACAGGACCAGTAACTAAGTCTGAAACACTGACAAGACAAGTTGCTTACGAGTGTCTCAGTTTCTGACGCTAAATATGGAGACAAAAAGTTTACTCAAGGACCTAATTCTGAGATTTAACCCCAAGACAAGGCACTTCCCAGAGGCTCAGTTCCTGAGGCTAAACACTATGAGGCCCTTGCCAGAGGCCCAGTTTCTCAGGAAACAAGTAGATTAGAGGGATCTAATAGCTGCGACCTCACCTAGCATCCGTCACGTGGCCTAGTGTCCATGACTGGTGGTTTCTTGTACAAGTGTGATCTTGAAATTGGCAAATGACCTTGAAAATCAATAGCAGACCCTTCCTCTGTAACAAGAAGCTTGTTCTAAGATGTAATAGCCATCCATCAAGTTTAAGTGGAGTTACAGTGCGAAAACTGTGAAATCGGGGCAAAATCGACACTTTTTTGACCGGTGTGACCTTGGGATTTGACAGATGACCTTTAAAATCAATAGGGAACACCTCCTCTATGCCTAGAAGCTATTTCCAAAATTTCATAGCGATCCATGAATTCTAACTGGAGTTACAGCGCGAAAACCCGCAAACAAGGTTGTGACCTCTGTGAACTTGACCTTTGACCTCGACCTTGTGCACGGACATCACTTTGGTGAAGGTCAATAACTCCTGAAGTTTTCATGATGATACGACGACAGGAACATGGTCAAAAAGGTGTCTCAGACGGACAGACAGACAGACAGACAGACAGAAGTGTTCATAGAGCTGCTTGGTCGCAGCTAAAAATGGCGAGGCGAGGCACTTACTAGAGGCCCATTTTCTCAGGGATAAACTGAGAGATGAGGCAAACATTAGAGGCTCAGTTTCTCAAGGTTAAGCACTAACATGAGGCACTTGCCAGAGACCCAGTTTCTGGTGTTAAACACAAAGAGGAGGCAGTTACTTGTCCTTTCTAAAAAAATCTCCCGTCCACGGTTCTGTCCCGGACGCTAGGAGTGCTAGACGGAAAATTTCTGCCGTCTCCAAAACTGACAATCTGCCTTCCACAAGTTATGAAGCATAATACACGTTATTCATGAATTATCTTGTCAGAGAGGGGCATAGGTTTAATCTGAGAGTTGGTGGTGATATGTAATGTGATTGCACTGTGTGCGCGAGCTGGAAAAATTTTTGCGACAATTTGAATGCAAATATTGCCGCTCCGTCACCAGAGACTGAGAGGCAATGGAGGTCTTTGATGTTCTCCATGGTGCAAATGTGAGATGTGAAATGTAAGAAAAAAGCCACTAGATGGCAGTATTGACTTTTTTTTGTAAGCCAGTCTATAGCTAGGTTTTGGGCATGTCCTGGGCATGTCTGAGAGGGGAAGTCCAAGAGAACTGAACAAGAGTTGTCAGAAAGACAACAAAGCTCGCCGGGGGGCAAGGTTAAAGTTTTTCTGCACGCGGACGGACGCGGACGCAGACTCGGACGCCGGGGGTACGACAATAGCTCTCCCCGAACATTCGTCCCGGCGAGCTAAAAAAAAGTCTAAAAGGTGGGAGGGTGCTGCAAAAGAGTATATAAGGAGAAAAATTGAGAGAGTAAAGTAGTAGGAGAAATTGCAAGGAAAAATTGTGGGAGGATACATTTGACCAGACCTGTCACTCTTTTCAAGACCTGTGAAGCTTTTTGTGGATTTTTGCCAGTGTTGGAGCATTTTCCTCACCCAGATCTTCGCAGAGCAACCTCAAAGGGACTGTAAATATCTCATTTTTGTTTATATCAATCTTGGTCAGTTTTTGTTTGTTTAATTAAATCTGTTAAAGTTTGTTAAAATTTTGTCTGTCATCCCTTGCTGTCTGATAGGTCATAACTAATTGGGGCCAAAACAGATGCTTCAAATTTTCATAGATAGAAAAACAAAGTTCATGAAAATGGCATTTATTTTGCATCCAAAAACTTTTGATTAAATTTCTGAATATGACTTAAATGTAGTCTATGTTACAAACATTTTTAATGAAGCTTAACAAATCTGAACAATTCATAACACTTTTGACAATTCAAAAGTAAGTTGATCACATGATATGTTGTATCATGAACAACTATTACAATCATTATTTGGCAGTGGCAGAGCCAGAAATGAGCATTGGGGGGAACAGAACATAAACACCGAGATGAGGCACTTACTAGTGTGAGAGATGAGGGACATTCCTGATGAAACCTGTTTTTCTGCACCAGGAAGTACTCGTGGTGCAGAGAAACAGGTTTCCTCAGGAATGTCACCTGCGATCTTTTGTTATTCATGGGACGTAATACACTCGAAAAGCGTGTATTCGCGTCTTTGCATTGACTTTGACTGTAACCTGTCACGACCAGTGTGAAAGCGGCTTTAGCTGGCAACCTTTCAATTCGGCGCATTTTAATGCCAGCTAGAGTTAAATGCTCGCAGTCCAACTCCAGCTGGACTACTTTGCATAATAACGGCTATTCGCATTTTAAATTGACTAAATTCAAATGCATGAAATATAATGTTAACTACCTAGCAAGAGAGCCTTTATGCCAACTTAGCAAGCTACATTTAATGTATGTAGATGCGAGCTAGGTGCCTAAATGGCAAAGTTATGAGTATTCACTATTATCCATTGATTTCTATGAGCAAATCCAAAAATAATACCACTGCACGTGTACCGGAGGGCACGGCGAAATAGCCGTTGAAATGTAAAAACGGTTCACGGAAAAATATACACTTCATAAACTATAAACGTGATGTGCACAGATCTCCCCATCGCGTGCGGCATAGTTCACTGCTTGCATGTAAACACAAGCTTGAAGCTAGGCCCTCTTCTTCTAGTTTAATGACAGGTGTTTATAAGTCCTCCTCTTCTTCTTCTTCGTACAACCCCAATTCTGAAATAGTTGGGACGAAGTGTAGTGAAATAGTGAATGAAATCAAAATGCAATGACTTTCAAATCACACCAGCCAGTATTTTATTCACAATGGAACTGATATAACATACAGATGTTGAAACTGAGAAATTTCAAAATTTTTACTACAAAATGAGCTCATTTCAAATTTGATGGCTGCTACAGGTCTCAAAAAAGTTGGGACAGTGGTCGGTTTACCATGGTATAGCATCCCCTCTTCTTTTTAACACAGGTTGGAGGTGTCTGGGCATTGAGGAGACAAGTTTCTTCAGTTTAGCCATTGGAATTTGATCCAAGTCTTGTTAAATACAGGCTTCCAGCTGCTGGACAGTTTTGGGTCTCCTTTCACCGACTTTTTGTTTAATTATGCGCCAATTGTTCTCAATCAATGAAAGATCAGGACTGCAGGCAGGCCAGTTCAGCACATGGACTCTTCTACTACGAAGCCATGCTGTAGTAATAGCTGCAGTATGTGGTTTAGCATTTTCCTGCTGAAGTAAACAAGACCTTCCTTGGAATAGATGTCGTCTGGAGGGGATCATATGTTGCTCTAAAACCTTCATATACCTTTCAGCATTCATGGTGCTTTCTAAAACATGCAAATGTCCCACATCATATGCACCAATGCATCCCCATACCATCAAAGATACTGGATTTTGAACTGAACGCTGATAACAGGAGGGGCGGCCATTCTCCTTGAGCCCGGAAGACACGACGTCTATGATTTCCAACAAGAATGCCAAATTTGGACTCGTCTGACCACAGGATACTTTGCCACTTTGATAAAGTACATTTTAAATGAGCCTTGGCCCACAGAACACGGCGGTGCTTCGGGATCATGCCCAACAATTACTTCCTTATTGCATGACAGATCTTAAGGTGGCATCTGTGGATGGCACTGTGGACTGTGTTTACAGACAGTGGTTTCTTGAAGTATTCCTGGGCCCATTTAGTAATGCCAATGACAATCATGCCGGTGAGTGATGCAGGGGCGTCTGAGGGCCTGAAGATCGCAGGCATCCAGTAAAGGTCTTCGGTCTCGTCCCTTACACACAGAGATTTTTCCAGTTTCTCTGAACGCTTTGTTGATTTATGCACTGTCAATGATGAGACCTTCAATGCCTTTGCAATCTGATGTTGAGGATCATTGTTCTTAAAGTATTCGACAATTTTTTATATGCAAGCCTTCACAGGTTGGAGAGCGTCTGGCCATCATGACTTCTGAGAGACTCAGCCTCTCTTAGACATCCGTTTTATAGCAAATCATGTTACACACCTGATGCCAGTTAACTTAATTGCTTGCCAAATGTTCTTCCAGCTGATTTTTTTACATATGAATAGCTTTTTCAGCCCTTTTTTGCCTGTGTCCCAACTTTTTTGAGACCTGTTGCAGCCAGAATACTTAAAATAAGCTCATTTTGTGGATAAAAATGTAAAATGTCTCGGATAACATTTCAAATGTAGTAATTATGTTCTATTGTAAAAAACATATTGGCTCATATGATCGGAAAGTCATAGCATTATGATTTTATTCACAATTTACACTTCGTCCCAACTATTTCGGAATTGGGGTTGTATTTTGAGTCCCCCAAGTAGCAGAACTTCACTCTTCCCGAGGGGAAAAAAAAAAAAAACATGGCTCCTGGCTAAGTGGCTACATTGGACATTTAGGCGAAAAACAAAGTGAAAATGACGTCTTTTCGAGTCTAATCATCATGCCGGGGCTTGCAGACACTTTGAAAATGTCACACGAGCAGTATGGAGTCATTTTATGTTTTTTATGTTACTTTTTTAAGCATGAAAAAGTGGCCACCACAGGATTCCATTCATTTGGATTTCTCTTCAATGATGTTTTTCCTTAAAACTCCAAAACTAAAGAAATTAACTGACCCTTGAATTAGCCTTGGGGTGAGTATATGATGAGTGATTTTTCATTTCTGGCTGAACTTTCCCTTTAAACACCAAGATGAGGCACTTACTAGAGTCCCAGTTTCTCAGGGTTGATGCTGGCTGCTTGGGCCTCGGTAGTGAGGGAATTGAGGATGACGGCAGGATAGATGAAGTATTTTTCCACACACTGCAGCCAAGCATAGAGCTTCTCAAACCACATCAGCTGGGCTGCATCTGAAACAAGATACTGAGCATGCTCAGTACACAAAGCGTCCATCGTCTCCTCTGCTATAATTATCGTCATCAGTTTAGGTGTGTACATCCTTTATAAACAGAGTTCCATTTATAGCATTTCATTAGCTGAGGAACAGCCACAGTTTAAGCACAGTCTACGACTAGATGTGATTTTGAGCAATGATTCTCCAAATGAAGCTCATTTTAGTCCAGGAATAATTTTAATCTGCCTCTGTGTAACCCATGCTAAACTCAGTCACGCTACAGAGAGCACCTAAATCCGAATCCTAATCTTAACCAATCCAGAACCATCGTCATAACTGAGGGGCGTGTTCGTGGCAGATGTGGGTCGGCAAAAGTAATGTAGCGTATAACCCAACCTTAACTTTCCCTGACTGAACAGCACCCCCTGCTGGCAGCCTCAGACACTCACCCCGGACCTCGAACTGGCAGTACTCTCGGGAGCGCAGCACGGGGTGGGCCAAACAGAACCAGGGCAGCTGCTTACGGAGCTGGGGCAGCAGGTAGTGTGTCAGAAAGCCCACCACCCCGGCCAGCACGTACAGGACCAGGCTGAGGGCAGGCTGGGGAGAGAGGAGAGGGTTTAACACGGACACAGCGCTCCAGACAAGCCAGATATACAGTACAGTACACACACCAGATGTACTGTATACTGCACACTCCAAATATGCAGCGCACCAAACACACCAGATAAACAGTCCACTACACACACCAGATGCACAGTACCCTACACACACTAGATGGGCAGTACACCACACAGTCCAGATATACTGTCCAATACTCACTACAGAGTACACTGCACAGAAGAGCTACACAGTACACTACACAGTCAGACACACTGTACACAACACACACCAGGTATGCACAGCACACCCCATACACCACTAATTCATACAGTACACAACATGCATATCCTAAGGAGGTGCTTTTTTTTTAACCAAAATGCCATTTTTAAAATGCATTTAAAGCAAAAGAGATCACTCTGGAATAGAGTGATTAAAATCATCTTCAAGGGATAATTCATTTAGCTGATCATTAAGCACAGTGCATCTATGTAAAACAGTCCGATTGAGTGGTAGACAAATGGCCTGAAGCTATCAAATCAGTTCTGTAACAGACAGTGGTGAAGCTTTGAGATGAACATCAAGGCATAACAATCGAGTCACCACATTAGGTCCAAGCAACACCCTCAAGCCATGATTGGACGTAGTAGTGTCCTTTAAAAGGAGCAGTTTACTTATTTCAGCAAAACAGAGCATTGTTACTTGCCATTTGTGGTCATTCTTGTGACTTTAAACACAAAAATTGATGAAAGCCCGTAAAATCCAGTCACTCAATCTGTACAGAGGTGCGTTCGGAGCTCACCTGAAGGGCGATGAACACAGTGCTGGCGCTGATGGCGAATGTGATGACCGCCATCAGGGGGCACATCACCAGGTCAGAGTGCAGGATCTCTCTCTGCAGGGCGAGAAGAGGACCGCAAGGCTACTGTAAACTGCTTACTGTAAACGGACCGCTAAACACTGATGAGATGTATTCAATGAAGAATAGTTTATTTACAAGAATAGTGGTAATTTTGTGGTCAATACATGTCTTCTTCAGAAGGAATTTAAACCAGCTAGGCAATTTGTGGTTAGGGAGATTAGCCCGATGGAACAAATTTGCATCTCCATTAGCCCGAAAGCCCTCCACTCGAGAAATGGAGACGCAAAACAAATAGCGGGCTAAATTCCGTTATAGATCAAGATTTATCTGAAAAATTTCCTGATCAAATTAGCAGGCTATTTGAGTCTTCACTAAAATATAGCCAGCTAATTTGACATCGGGCCAATTTCAAAACCACAAAATAGCTAGGGATTTTGAAACTTCGTTCTAATGAAGACACACCTAGTGTTCTCGATCTCTATTGTCTGCATTCTGGAATTCCATTGTCAGCACTTAAGAGCTCCATTGTCTGCATTATAGAATTACACTGCCTTCATTCAACCTCCATCATCTGCAGTTAACCAGGACTGTTCGTTACATTTGCAGACCCTTTTTGACCTCACACATTAACTGCCAAAACACCCCATAAAAAACAGTGGGCACATAAACCCTGAGCACAAAAAACTCCACAACCCAACGACTCCATATCCTTTGCACACTTATTCGCACATGGATAAATACACTGCTATTTATCTGGTGCTTTTATCCAAAGCGACAAACAGTTGATTAGATTCAGCAAGGGGCCAAACCGCCCAAAAGCAATTTGGGGTCAAGAGTCTTGCACAAGGGCCCAACAGCTGCACTGAGATGGTGATGCTGTACTGGAACTTGAGCTTCTATGTCCTGGTCAAATAACAGCACCACTAGGAGACCAGCCGGCCCAATCAGGTCATGCCAGTCTGAAACAGGGCTGAGGGAGGATGGCCCTGAGGGAATGGGCGTGGAGCGAACAAAGACATACCACTGAGTCGCGCAGCTTGTCTGGTAAGGGGTCCTTAATCTCCAGGGGCGGCTCCTCCGGGCTCCTGCTTTCCAGCTCAGGAAAGAAGCGCGAGCGAATCAGAGACCTGCAGGGGAGGAGCCAGTAGTCATGACAACGTACCATTAATCTGACAAGCATCAGTTTCTTTTGTTTTCTTCTTTTAAAATTCAGATAACATTCTACTCAGTGGCTCAAAAACTGGTGAAACTGTGTTTAACTCCACTTCTGAGGATCTACAATTCAGTGATTTTTTTCCCTCCTCATTCACACCCCAATTACCTCCGCCAAAGAGGTTATATTTTTTGCTTCGGTTGTATATTTATTTGTTTGTCTGTCTGTTAGCAGGATATCTCAAAAACAGCTGCATAAACTTTTACCAAACTTTGCAGGATGTTTGAGTAGCACAAGAGGAACAAGTGATTACATTTAGGCATATCTAGGCCAAAGTACAGCTGACATATAGGCCAAAGTTCAAATCCAGCTATGTTAGCAGTGGTATGGGCTCTCGCAAGTCCAGCTCTAGTTTAGCCAAGGTAAGCAGTAATTAACAGCACAACAAAGTTTTCTCGGGGTTGGGCAGCCCTGCACTAGCTGATGAATGACGTGCGCTTTATTAGGGCCTCAGTGAAAATATACAGGACATAAGACCTGCAGGATTAGGGTTGGTAATGTTACGCTGCAGGAGCAGGATTTGGCCAGCTGAGGCAGTAGAGAGCTGCACTCACCAGAGGACCGTGGGGTCGCTGCTCTGCCGGCTCAGGTGGTAGGACAGAGCCAGTAGGAGCCCACAGAACGCTGAGAACAGCACAGGAACGTGGAGCTCCTCCCACGGGGCCTACACACACACAAACACAGTCCACAGGTCAACATAATGGCAGCGAAGTAATGGGCAAGAAAGAAAAAAGAGAGAGAGAAAAATATCCAATTATATCAGCAAGTAACACAGAACCTACAAATTAGGAGGGGAAAACTCAATTTCCCAGAGTGCCCCTCTGAGCCCTCCACCCACGGTCACTCACATTGATGGCTCCGAAGCAGAAACCATATAGCAGGGCAGCCACCAACACACTGCGCAGCAGGCTGTATAAGGATGACAAGGGGCTGGTTGTGGCTGCAAAACACACACACGCGCACACACACACACACACACACACACACACACACACACACACGCGCACACACACACACACACACAGGTCAGCCGAGTCCTGAATAGACACACATAATTACCTTCCTTTGGTTGGGTCTCACCTGTTCCTCCGAAGATGTGCATATCCACCTGCTCCAGTAGACACATGACAAAAGTGTTGACCTGAGGTAGGAGTCCAAAGAGAAAAACAACTGGAAAACATAGGGTGAACACTGGAACCGAGAGAAAGAGAGGGGGAGAGAGGGGGAGAGAGAGAAGACTGGGAATTAATCTTTTATTTGTGAGGTTTTAGCCATTTTGGGCATTAGGTATATGCTTCCAGGCGCACAGATATTAAAAATTGGGAGGGGCTAAGGTACTGACCAATGAGCACATCCCGGGTGCAGAGCAGGAAGTGAGCAGAGAAGAAGGTGACCCCGTACAGGCGAAAGGGCTGCAGGCTGATTGAGTTTCCCGCCAAATCAGAGAGCCAGATCAGCCCGCAACACAGGCAGAAGTACACCGGCCGACTGTACACAATGATCCAGTTATGTCCCTATGGAGAGGGAACACACATGCACAGACACACAGACAGAGGCCCATTCACACAGTCAAAATATCAGGTCAATCAAAGGAACACAGGTTTATGTACAAGTATTCAATGTGTATAGCACAGCCAGGTCATCATTTGCAATGCAGTTTAAGGCAATACACGGTACGGTATGAGATAATCTTGGCCTTAATGCCTTAATGCAGTGTGTGGATCCAAGCGCCACTGTAGGAGATCAGTGCAGTGTGTGGATCCAAGCGCCACTGTAGGAGATCAGTGCAGTGTGTGGATCTAAGTGTTACTTCAGGAGATCAGTGCAGTATGTGCATCTAAGTGTTACTTTAGGTGATCACTGCGGTGTGTGGATCTAAGTGGTACTGAAGGAAATCACTGTGGTGTGTGGATCTAATTATTACTTTCAGAGATCACTAATGTGGGGATCTAAGGGGTACTGTATGAGATCACTGCAGTGTGTGGATCTAAGGGTTACTGTATGAGATCACTGCAGTGTGTGGATCTAAGGGTTACTGTATGAGATCACTGCAGTGTGTAGATCTAAGGGTTACTGTATGAGATCACTGCAGTGAGTGGATCTAAGGGTTACTGTATGAGATCACTGCAGTGTGTGGATCTAAGGGTTACTGTATGAGATCACTGCAGTGTGTGGATCTAAGGGTTACTGCATGAGATCACTGCAGTATGTGGATCTAAGGGTTACTGCATGAGATCACTGCAGTGCGTGGATCTAAGGGTTACTGTATGAGATCAGTGCAGTATGTGGATCTAAGGGTTACTGTATGAGATCACTGCAGTGTGTGGATCTAAGGGTTACTGTATGAGATCACTGCAGTGTGTGGATCTAAGGGTTACTGTATGAGATCACTGCAGTGTGTGGATCTAAGGGTTACTGTATGAGATCACTGCAGTGTGTGGATCTAAGGGTTACTGTATGAGATCACTGCAGTGTGTGGATCTAAGGATTACTGTATGAGATCACTGCAGTGTGTGGATCTAAGGATTACTGTATGAGATCACTGCAGTGTGTGGATCTAAGGGTTACTGTATGAGATCACTGCAGTGTGTGGATCTAAGGGTTACTGCATGAGATCACTGCAGTGTGTGGATCTAAGGGTTACTGCATGAGATCACTGCAGTGCGTGGATCTAAGGGTTACTGTATGAGATCACTGCAGTGCGTGGATCTAAGGGTTACTGTGTGAGATCACTGCAGTGTGTGGATCTAAGGGTTACTGTATGAGATCACTGCAGTGTGTGGATCTAAGGGTTACTGTATGAGATCACTGCAGTGTGTGGATCTAAGGGTTACTGTATGAGATCACTGCAGTGCGTGGATCTAAGGGTTACTGTATGAGATCACTGCAGTGTGTGGATCTAAGGGTTACTGTATGAGATCACTGCAGTGTGTGGATCTAAGGGTTACTGTATGAGATCACTGCAGTGCGTGGATCTAAGGGTTACTGTATGAGATCACTGCAGTGTGTGGATCTAAGGGTTACTGTATGAGATCACTGCAGTGTGTGGATCTAAGGGTTACTGTATGAGATCACTGCAGTGTGTGGATCTAAGGGTTACTGTATGAGATCACTGCAGTGTGTGGATCTAAGGATTACTGTATGAGATCACTGCAGTGTGTGGATCTAAGGATTACTGTATGAGATCACTGCAGTGTGTGGATCTAAGGATTACTGTATGAGATCACTGCAGTGTGTGGATCTAAGGATTACTGTATGCGATCACTGCAGTGTGTGGATCTAAGGATTACTGTATGAGATCACTGCAGTGTGTGGATCTCATTGTTACTTTAGGAGATCACAGCAGAATACCGACAGAAACGATGACTTCACTCACATGCATAGGGGAGGCTGCGTCAGGTTGGACACTCTGTAGGAGAGACAGACAAACATTAGGAGCGACAGTGAGGAATCTGAGAGGTGTCAACAAACAAGAGTCAGGCCTGAACAAGGATGGTCAGGAAATGCAAATATCGCTAACATCAGCAGCAATGCTCAGATGGTGGCAAGCAGCAGCTGGCAAATGTTTCACTCATTGTCAATGGCCACGCTGTGTATTATGGGTAATAATGTTGCAAAGGAGTGCTCAGCCTCTTACTGGCCACGAAAGAATGTAAACGGAAGTCACCCAGGAGTTTCACTAAGGGTACGACAAATCCTGACAGCCGCAATTTTAAAACTTCTATTCCATTTTCTTCTTGATTCCTAAAAAACGTGTGGCCTAATGTAAGGAGAGAGGAGAATCCACGCACAGTGCACCATGAAGCGAGACGAGAATTAGGAACTGAGATTAAACAAATGAAAGCCATTTTGACACAATCCACATTCGCCGGTAAAACACTAAACACCACAATGTCTTCCTAGCATTTCGGCAATGCCTAGCGCTACGAAAAGCCATAACTCAGTCACCCATTGTACCAGCTCCTGCTGACACGTCTATCTGTAGAATCTCTGACCTCATAATAAGAAGCGCCATAATCTGAAGATAACCAGTTCGTATTACAGCCACCTCTATCAGTCAGCTAGACTCCAGTTCTCCTTCCTTCCTGTTGCATCAATGTGATTCCCCCACAAACACAAAATGAAGTGAGAACTGGTTACTGTGACGTTCTACAGCAGCCATCAGACACAGAAACCAGGAGAATGCCAGTGGTATGAAATCTATTCATATGGCAAACAGCCAACTGCAGGAAATGAGAGGCAAATGGCCATTTTTACTTCAGCATCAAGTCATTTAGATTCGGTCTACCCCAGTGATAATGGCTTCCTCGATTAATTTCTCCCCAGTAGAAGTGTGCATACAAGGACCTCAGATACAAACTCTGAATTTATATCTCAGCAAACTCTAGGCCAAGTACACACTTAAAAAATGGCTGTTCATGATTGTGAGAAGGTTCTTAATTGCCCATGATCTCGTGTACAACAGATCCCATCAAGCTCCAGTGAAGCGCTCAGACACGACAGTAGCTGGTTATAAAGTCAGTGGGGAAGGATTCTAGCAGGCTAATATCAGGGTAAACCAAAGATGAATATCGCGTACTGTCTCTATTCCACGGCAGATTGCAAATCCAGCAAAATGAACTATTGCTTCTCTGCCGACTGCGCTATCAATTTGTACTTAACCGATACAATGAGCCTGAAGGGGAAGTAAAACAAATTAAAAAAAAAAAAAAAAAAAACCCTGGTGAGATCAGTATTACCCAGTTCTCATGCCCAAGTCCTACTTCTTGATATCTCCAGTTTCTCTAGTGTGGGCGTGGGAGTAAGGGCAGGAATGCAATAGGTCAAAAGGACTAAACTATCCCGAGTACAGGCACCTCCAACCATCTCCTCACAAAACTCACAACATATTTGCAAGAATGGTGGAACAAATCCTGGCAATGCGAGTCCAGTCTAAGATCTGCATAGAGGCCACATTTGTCTCTGTTCTCCAACACACTGAATTTAAAAGCACAAAATGGCAGCTTTAGCTGGTTTTTACATCCATACGCCATTAGACGAGTAGGAATTACAACCCTTTACATACATGGTCACCGCTCATGACGCTAAAGACTGTGCTTTAAATATGCAATTAACACAGTTAAACTGTATAGGGGCATTAATCCTTTAGCCTTGTTAACAGACTGTGTGGCATCTCTATATGACAGCGCAAAAGTATTCACCATCCCAGGCCTCACGGGAGATAGGCCTCACCTTGAGCAGGGAGTACTGGCAGCTTGCGATGACCAGGCAGAACTGGAAGACCCAGATGTCCCTGAAGAAGCCCTGTAGCAGCAGGAGGAAGCCCAGGAAAGCCACCATACTGGCCAGCAGCACCGCCAACACGCTCTCCCCGACGCGCCGATTCCTGGAGGATGAGTGCACCACTGTTAGCCTTCACGCTGTGGTTAGCATTAAGCCACCAAAAGCCGTCAGGGAGGTATAATAGGTGTGCGGTAACCTCACCTGTAAACACTTCATTACTCTCAACCGATTCCCACTAACGTTCACTTGATGAGCGATCAAATGCACGTGACATGACTGCCACCTGGTGGTTGCCAGGATATAACACTACTGTGTTTTGGGTCGGAGTATGACCCCATAACAAGGGACAGGCCCTGTCTAAGTATTTACTCCACAATGGGCCAAAAGTAGATTGGAAACTTTACATGCCAATACCACTGGGGTAAATTTTATATTTTTGCATAGTTATGGAAACTGCACGAATCCCATCAGAAAAAAATATGAATGGTTCATTTTTCTTACCACATGATATACCTTGCTGTCAGGTGAGGACAGAAATACACTCAAAGGTAAAAGTTAGTGTGAGTTTTGTCAGCAAAAATCTAAAACTACATTTTTTTAAATATTTAATGATATAAAATATTTATGAAAGGAGTCACACGAATGCAGTAAAACAGCTGCTAATGGATTTGAATGCTTTTAACGCGAATATCCACATTTTCGTGCGAAAAAGGCTTTAACGTTTGCAATAAGAAGGTTGGACACTCAATCTCAAATCTTTGTCACTATGAGCAACGTTGAGAGGTGCAGGGTCAAGGAAAACAACAAATTTGGCCAAACTGCCAAGAATTTGACATGCCAAGACTGAGCCAAAATGTTCACTGGAGACCCATTGGAAAGCCTTGAACAAGGACTCAATGTGATATTGTACGTCAGTTTAACATGCATACAAACACCACATGGAATTTATGGTGACTATATCAACAAACTGCTCATGTCAGATATCATCCCAGAACTGGCCGCCCATCTCTAACCCCCCCTCGTTCTGATGGTAGGACTTGTGTTTACCAACGAAGAGGTGAATGTCATGTAAGACCATAATATTCTTGAGGGAGATCGTTCTGGCGGTGATGGAGTCATGATTTGCGGTGGGATAACACAGAGGATGGTCATTGATGGAAATTTGGTATTAGATGCAGGGGTGAAATTTTCAACCGTATTGTTTAACCGATCTTACAGCAGAATGGTCCGAAACTGACACTGCAACATGATAATCAGACCTCATGCGGCAAGAGTTGTCCAGCAGTTTCTTGTTGAGAGCAGTGTTAATGTGTGGTCTTGGCCCGCAAGATCTCCAGATCTGTTGCACAGCGAGCATGCCTGGGATGAAGGGGAACGACGTGAGCAACATTTGCTGAATCCTCCAACAACATTAGCAGAATTCCGCCAGATCCTATCACAGATATGGAACAGCATTCCATAATCATTTTTTCAATATTTGGTGGCGTTAATGAGGGGACATCAAGCTTGCATTAATGCTATGGGTGGGCATACTACTAACTGACTTAGTCAAATTCACCCATGACAATGGCCCGCTCCCTCCACTGACTTGGACGAATAATCAAAATTTTTGAACAGGCGCTAATGGCGGATATCACAGTCAGAGATATTTTTCAGGATGCTATCGATGATTTTTGGTGACAGAAGGCTCAAATATCATCAAGATATCATCAGCAAAAAGGGTTACACTATGCATTGGAGGGATACATTAATGAATTTAGAGTGGAGCAAGTCAACGAAAAGTTTAAACTAGAAACTAAAATTTTCAGGTCTCAGTGCAAACACGATCAACTGCATCTCGTTTCCGTCGCCGTCTTACACAAGATAGAGGATCAGCATTGTTCGTGCCATTATTATAGCCAAGTTAAAAGTCAGTCTGTTTGGTGCCAACTTACTTATCAATCAGCATAAAATTTGCAAACCTTTGACATCTCTGATTACAGGCAAGTTGATGAAGGCAAGATTCAGAAATGAAGTTTTTAACTAGAGCCCTTTGAACAACAGCTAATGCTAGGTTACGATAACCAAAGTACAAAAACTATACAGAAATTCTGAACTCCTAAGTAAACAAGGTGACATGGTGAACAACGCAGCGAGGAGCTAACGTTAAGTCAATGTCCGTCAGCAGTGAAGTTAGCCATAGAGATTACCAACTTTAGCCAACGCTAGCTAATTAGCGATGTAAAAGACAACTTTACATTAATTTCCAGTGACGTGACAGGATATCGCCTTAAATACGATGTTGACTTACCTTAGGACAAATGTAGACATTCTAGTCGATCTTTGTTACATTAAGCTGATAGTGGGGTCTTCCACAAAGATTTATCCAGAGGAGACACTTCTCTCGGTTATGACATGGCTTTGGGAAGGGTAAAAAATACATCCCATCGCCCAGTCTCTCGGGATACCTCATATAGGAGTTATATTTACCCCGAGCACAGCGTTTGGCCATTTTTTTAAACTTATAAACATTTTAAAATCCCAAAAAAGCGAATGATACGGAGTTTCCTTAATGCATTTCAATGGAAGTTCAGGCTCAGAATGCCCTAGTATATGGGGAGAGAATACGCACTGTGATTGGCTCATCGCATTTGAGGGTGGGGCTTAGCCATAGGTCAATTGCTTAACCACCCCCTCATTTAAGAGACCTCATTTGCATATCAGTGACTCAAAAAATTGTGAATTTGTTTTCGGCACCATATTGTCAGATGTTTCATTGATTTTACCATCAAAATCACTGTATTGCAATGCAAAATCTCTGTTACATAATTCTGTTTGATTAGCATCACAATAACATTTGCCTTTGAGTATATCTTACAAACCAGTACATTTATGACTGCACTTGTGCATTTGTCCTTTGTTTGCACAAGTTCAATACACCCGAAAGGAAAATTTTGAAAAGCTATTTTGTTGGAACAAAATACCAATCCCCACATTCAGCAGCGTTCCATCCAAACTCACTTATTCCCATTAAGGGTTACTAGGGGTTAGAGCAAATACTAGCATAAAATGAGTTGCCTTCAGGAACGCATTGCACACCAATACCTTGAGGGCAATTGGGACTACACATAGCTTGGTGCAAGTCCATTACCTTGCAACATAACTCCCCGGGTATATACCAATCCGCCCCATCAAGCCACCACTAAGTACATGCCTATTGTGCCCCTGTAGTGGTTAGTATTGGTATGTCCCCAAACATGCACACCCCATTACTGGAATTGGTACATCCCCCTGCTGGGGTTGGTATTAGCAAGTGTCCCCTGCTGGAGAAGATATTAGTACGCCCCCCCTGCTGTCGATAGTATTAGCATGTCACCTCCTGCTGTATTGATATCGGTATACAGTGAAAGTAAAAAGTATTTGATCCCTTGCTGATTTTGTTGGTTTGCCCACTAATAAAGACATGATCATTCTATAGTTTTAATGGTAGATGTATTCTAACATGGAGGAACAGAATATCAAAACGAAAATCCAGAAAATAACTTTAAAGAATTTATTTTAATTCATTTGTATTTCATTGAGGGAAATAAGTATTGGATCCCCTAGTATGCATTAGGAGTTCTGGCTTTCACAGACCAGTTAGACACTCCCAATCTACTTGTTACCTGAATTGAAGACACCTGTTCTAACTAACCACCTGTATGAAAGACACCTTTTCACAGAATCAGACAATCAGACAGATTCCAAACTCTCCAATATGGGTAAGACCAAAGAACTCTCTCAGGACCTCAGAGACAGGATTGTTGACCTTCACAAATCTGGAATGGGCTACAAAAACATTAGCAAGATTCTGGGTATTAAAGTAACAACCATTGGTGCAATTGTGCGAAAATTTAAGAAGTATAACATGACCATCAATAGACCTCGGTCTGGTGCTCCACAGAAGATTTCACCTCGTGGGGTGGCAATGATCATGAGGACAGTGAGAAATCGGCCTGCAACCACACAGCGGGAGTTAGTGAATGACCTCAAGGCAGCTGGGACCACTGTCACCAGGAAAACAATTGGCAACACGTTGGGCAGCAATGGATTAAAATCCTGCAGTGCCCGAAAGGTACCACTGCTTAAGAAGCCACATGTGGAGGCTCGCCTAAAGTATGCCAATGATCACCTCAAAGATGCACAGAGTGATTGGGAGAAGGTTCTGGGGTCAGACGAGACCAAAGTTGAACTATTTGGCCTAAACTCTACTCGTCATGTGTGGAGGAAGAAAAATGCTGCCTATGATCCCAGGAACACTGTGCCCACCGTCAAGCATGGAGGTGGAAACATTGTTTTGGGGGTGTTTCTCTGCCAAGGGCACAGGGCTACTTCACCGCATCAGTGGAAAGATGGATGGAGCCATGTACCGTGCAGTCCTGAGGGACAACCTCCTCCCCTCTGCTAGGAAGCTGAAAATGGGCCGTGGCTGGGTCTTCCAACATGACAACGACCCGAAGCATACAGCAAAGGCAACAAAGGAGTGGCTCAAGAAGAACCGCATTAAGGTCATGGAGTGGCCCAGCCAGTCTCCGGACCTCAATCCAATCAAAAATCTATTGGGAGAGCTGAAGGTCCGAGTTGCCAAACGACAGCCCACCAACCTTAATGATCTAGAGAGGATCTGCAAAGAAGAGTGGGCCAAAATTCCCCCCTATATGTGTGCTAACCTTGTGGTTAACTACAACAAATGTTTGACCGCTGTGGTTGCAAACAAAAGGCTTTGCCACCAAGTATTAAGTGCTTTTGGATAGAGGGATCAAATACTTATTTCCCTCAATGAAAAACAAATGAATTAAAATAAATTCTTTAAAGTTATTTTCTGGATTTTCGTTTTGATATTCTGTCTCTCCATGTCAGAATACATTCACCATTAAAAGTATAGAATGATCATGTCTTTATTAGTGGGCAAACCAACAAAATCAGCAAGGGATCAAATACTTTTTACTCTCACTGTACGTTCTTCTCCACCTGCAGTTGGCATTGGTACGACCCCACACCTGCTGTGGTTGGTATCACTATATTTCCCCCTGCTGTGATTGGTCTTCGTATGTCCCCGACTCTAGAGGTTTCCAGTGGTTGGAATCAGAGCATCCCCCTCACCATGGCTGGTATTGGTATGTCCCACACTCCAGTGACTGAGATCAGTACATCCCCCCCTCCCCCCGCTGTGGCTGATATAGGTATGTCCCATACTCCAGTGGTTGGAATCAGTAAACCCCCCCCTGCTGTGGCTGGTATTGGCATGCAGCGGCACTCACCTGTCCAGTAGGGCGAGCAGGGCGAGGCGGTCGTAGCGAACCCGCAGCCACTTCCCCGGCAGCACCCAGAAGCGGTAGTACTGTTTAGGCTTGGCCTTCTCTTCGATCATCAGCGTGTTCTCCTGTGACTCGTGCACAGACTCGTGGTCTAGGTCAAACTATGGTTGAAGGGAAAACACACACACACACACAGACAGACAGACACAGACACATCAGAAGAGGAGTGGAAACTTCAAACCATCCAAATCACAAAGTTGGCAACTATGAAGACTCACACACTCAAAATACAGCAAATCTGAGTAACACTAGCAATGTGCCGGTAGCAGTGCCTGCAAATCTTAATCAGATAAGCACAGTGCCAGGCTATGTGGGTGTCTGTAAACCTGAATAGATGAGCGAAATGCTGGCTATGTAGACAAGCCTGAAAGCCCAGCACTTGGTTGACCTGAATCAGGTTAAGTGTCAGTGCCCGTAAACTTCAATCAGATTAGCAATGCAGGGTTCCCGCTGTCGTAATTTGTCATTGACAAATAAAATACATCAGTGACGAGAATAAAATTACAAGCAGTGGTGACATTGGCGAATGAAATTGCTTCATGACGAATAAAAAAGTGGCGTCGTCTACCCCAAGCATTGGAGACTGTAGCCCCAAATATTTTTTTCCTCTGCCCCGAATAAATCTTCACGTAGGGGTCTATTCTCCCATTTAGGTGCAAGTCCTTTTTTACGCAATTCGAGTTAAGCGCTTTTGAGTTACGCATATTCTCCCCTACGCACTTCGATCACGCCCACACCGCTTAACTTCAGAATGTAGGCAGCCTTATGAAAGAGGTGTGACTGATCAAAAAGAGAGGCAGACTCTGTATAAAGCTCATTGATTATGGCCATCAGGAAAACATGGAACAAGGATTTTCTGATTAACCATGAAAATGCAGTTGTGGTCCATGGAAAACGCAAACCAGACTTTAAATTTGAATGTCATTGGCCGGTTGATAAAACCTTGCATCTCCAAACTGATAAGAAACAAAAACTTGTATATCCACTATTCTTGCATGTAAAATTAAACATTTCTTTTTTATTTCAAACTATATTTTTCAATTTATTTTATATTATTATTTTTTAATTTAATATTTATTTTTTATTTTCCTGTGAAGAGCATCATTTTGAAGATACATGGTTTTATCAGCAGGCCGACGATATGCCGCTGTAATAGTAGGCCTATGTATGTCTGTGCCAAATACAAGTAGCCACCATGCCACTCTAGCCACCATGGCATTAAAGCTATGCAAACAAACAAATTGCCATGTATATGATCTCATTGAGAAATTGCGCACTTGAAATCTCAAACTACTCCGATGTCAGGTTTGCAACTAAAGGACATGGAAATGCTTTAACAAGGATTCTTACCCCGCACGTGTTCATCTCCCTGCCCCGAAACCGCCTCAGCAATCGCACAATTCCATATCCGTAGCCTATTATGTCCCATTTGATTTGAGCAACACATTCACTTGAGCTTGTGCCTAATACTTTATTATAATCAATTATCCCATTTACTGATAATGATTCTTCCCATGTCGGCTATTCTTTATTGGCTAAAAATGACTAACAAATGGGTAGTGCTTTGGTATTGGCCAGGGTAGGGCTCACTCTAGAGTAGCCTATTTAATATCATCTTTATTCACACATTAAAATACACAGTATTTTCAATGGAGGAAAAAAAAAAAAAAAACACAAAGACAGGAGTAAGTTACAGATACAGATATCCTCAATTAGAAAATCAATCTCCTCCCTCGTGAGAATATCACAACTTTAGATTATCACGAACATATAGGGCAGTCACATTTGTTAATAGAACATGAAGACAATGATGGCGACGTCGAGCCAAAGCCGAAAACCAAATTTCACAGATGTTGGTGTTGTATGGCAAGAGGGCACTGAAGGCTGATCCGAGGAAGAAAGCTGCAAATCGTTCTGGATGTGGCTTCGGTGGGGAGATGTAAGCGCAGTATCCCCGATTTAAAGCAAAAATGGAGAGATCTGCGGGGCGCTGTAAAAGCCAGGCTCTCTGCACACCAGAGAAGTGTACACGCAATAGGTATTGGGCAACCATAATCCCCTGTGCATTTAACTGCACTGGAGGAGGAGATGGCATCCACTCTTTCTGCAGTGGAAGTGCATGGAGAACAGCTTGGAGCGTCAACGAACTGTGTCAGACACCTTAACACAGACGCATGTGATACGTGCATGACATTACAAGCCACTCTCTGGAACGACCCAGATGCCAGGACCGACAGTGCAGTTGTGACCTTGATGACCACCGGTAAGTTTTGTGGATGATTGCTATGGCAAGTTAGCTGTTCATCCAGAAGTCAGCAAAGTCATATATGATTGCCTCACGGTTCAGACGAAAGCGCTGGATGCACTCGGTGTTTGTTAGTCCCAGGATGTACAAACGAGGCCAGTACATGCGTGGTCGTCTTCAAGCTAGGCGCACTCCTCTTACTCTTTCCCCCTCACACTAGAGTGCAAGCAAATGCAGGACTGGCATTTTGGTTTTAGGTTTTGAGGGCGTGGTAGAATGATGGCGAATAGGCAATCGCGTAATATCATGTGATGATTTTGTTTGATAATTTATTCTGTTTATGAGGAACGTAGTTAATAAGGATGAACAATCGAATATTGAATGTCTCAACCTTTACCATGTTAAATAAATGCTAAAATTCGGCCTACTGAATTTACTGCACTCCGTTTACTGCACTGGTAGTTTATTAAAAAAATACTATTTATGCAAACAGTACCTCGATGTGCTTTCCCGTCGCCTCCATCTGGAAAGTCACGATAAGTCGATTGACGAGCACGAACGAATAGGAAGGATAGGGAAACAGATTGCAATCTATTCGTTCGTGCTCTTCAATGGATTTATTGTGACTTTCAAGATGGAGGCGACTAAAAACTACCACAAGGAACTGTTTGCATAAATAGTCTTTTTTAATAAACTACCTGTGCATTTTCAAAGTTCTCAGTGCCTCGTTTTAAATGTCAGGGCCCTTGGAATTCTACTTATTATTTCACAAGTAATTCTACAATACAAAAACAATGTTTAATCATTTCACATGCCATTTTATAAATATATAAATGCAGTTATAAACATGCACCATTAAAAAGATATCTCAACAAAGAAACCTTACTCTAACCACTCGTAATCATGATTATAATCCAGATTGTAATCGTAACTGTAATCATAAATTCTAAACCCATGTAATCGTAATCATAAATTTTTGGAGGACTGTAACTGTAATCATCGTCTTTAAAAAAAAAAAAAGTCTCGTAATCGCACTGATTATGCGTAATCCACCCCAGGTCTGCTTAGTACACTTTCAAGATTTTTTTTTTTTTTTGAAGTTCCGTAAAGTCCATGAGTGACTGAGAAAAAATAAAGACTAAGCTAAAGTAAAGAATATTTTTTTGACTATCTTTCTCAGAAGAAAGTGAAAAATATTTCTCAAAACCCAGGGGGAACCCAGGCAATGCACTGAGATGTGTGGCAATGCCTATTAACCTGAATCAGATCAGTAAAGCCCGGGACTATGCAGCAGTACCTGTAATACTAAATAAGGCCAGCAATGCCCTCTGCTGTGTATATACTATTGCCTCAAGACACTGGTTAGCACAGTCATACCCTACTTAGCAGTGCTAATAAACCTGATTCAGGTTAGCACAGTGATACCCTATGTAGCAGTGCTAATAAACCTGAATCAGGTTAGCACAGTGATACCCTATCTAGCAGTGCTAATAAACCTGATTCAGGTTAGCACAGTGATACCCTATGTAGCAGTGCTAATAAACCTGATTCAGGTTAGCACAGTGATACCCTATGTAGCAGTGCTAATAAACCTGACTCAGGTGAGCACAGTGATACCCTATGTAGCAGTGCTAATAAACCTGATTCAGGTTAGCACAGTGATACCCTATGTAGCAGTGCTAATAAACCAGGTTAGCCGCGTGCTAAGGCCTCACTCACCTCAGGGATTTCCAGCGGGACCCTCCGCACCTGCATCCCGTGCAGGACAACGGGCCGCGGCTGCAGGATGGACAGCACCGGCGCGCCCTCCTGGACGTCGGCGGACGTGAAGCTCGAGGACTGGGACTGTCGCTCCCGCTCCCTGAGGGAGGAGGAGAGGAGGAACAGGGGGGTCAGGGAGGAGCACAGAGGGGAGGTCTGAGGGGGAGGTGAGCGCTGAGGTAGTCGTCGCCCCAATTACTTATTCCTCACTACCATTCTGCAGTCTCCTGCTCTGAGCGCCACCCATTACAGAGACAAGAGGGAAATGAAACATCACTGAACTGTAACCAACCAAATGTTACATTTGCGCTCTTTCCAACTTCATTTCCAAATGCCATTAGTAATGGACAGACACAGGTGTGATAAATGACAGGCAGATGAGGAGATGGATCCCGTGGGCAAGCGTATATCCTTCAGGTGTTCCAAAGGGGGGGGAAAAAAAAAAAGTTCCACACCACACAGGATGGTCTTAATGCTCCTTCAGTTAAGTTACCCAGGGGTTATCTCTGTTCACTTATTACTGTAACACATTTCTAAAACTTAAAATTTACTGAAAGACCAAGGGAAGTTAAATCATAAGTTCTCAATATATCTTTTTTGGACCTTGGGTGTTTGCAGTCTACAGGCACAAAATGAACAAGGCAAACTCAGATTTATGTGATGCGTAAAGTCTGTCCCTGCCAAACATGGTGGGTGACCTTTGACCCCCCCACCTGTTGAGGGCGCACGTGACTCAACCCAAGGATCATTTCAGCCAAGTTTAATGAAAATCCACTTAAGTATGTGTATACAGTGACCAATGATGTATATTTTGAATTAATGACCCCAAATTACTCCTACATGACATCTGACCCCACAACTGTTGAGGTCACATGTGATTTGACTCAACAATTATTGTGTCCAGGTACGCTGAATATCCACTGAAGGATGTGGATACAGTGCTTTCTGACCATTTTGAATCAATGACCTCAAATGACCCCTAAATGACCTTTGACCCCGCCACCTGTAGGCAGAATGTGTGTGACTTGATCCAAGGATGGTTGCATCCAATTCTCATGAAACTGCAGTGAAGTATGTGGATAGAGTGATCAATTATGTACGAAGTTAACATTTTTGGTGGACGGACGGACAAACACGCTGCTCATTTCATAGTCCTCTTCGGAAATTCTTTTGGTGGGGACAAAAAGATGAACATTTCCCAACATAGAGATACAAATCTAAAGATTTTTCCTTCTCAATGACTGGATTTAAATTGGTTGAGACCCTTTTCATCCCAAGCTAATGTAACATGATACTCGAGTGATCCGCCTAACTTAGTCTGTTAGAAGCTCAACAAATCAGTTATAAATTGCCATAATAAACATTTTTCATTATGGCCACACCAATCCAGACTTTGAGAAAGCTCTGAGTCAGTTCAGTTATATTTGTTTCGCATTTTATCATTTGTACATTCACTCTTACCTCACGGACCGATAGGCCATGTGCTATTGTTGTTAGGTAGTGTCCTGTGTTGTAGACATGATTGTGATCGTGATTATCAGCCGTAAGCAAAATCTTTAAAAATCATCTTCTCTGAACTGCTGGCCCGATTTACTTCCAATTTGGTATGGACCTTCCTAGGGACAATGTCTACCGAGATTGTTCATGGTTCATTTTTTTTAATGAATTTTCTTGTTTTTTTTTTTCCCCTCCCAATCTTGAAACTTTAAAAATCTTCTCCAGAACTACTGGCTGGATTTACTCCAAAGTTTTTATGGCGTTTCCTTGGGAAGCTTCTCTCAAAAATGCTGAGTATTGGGCTCAATTATTGGGCCACTGAGCTACAGGGCCATTGGTCCCAATTTATTTTAAATTCAAACTTTAGTGAATGCTTCAGAACAAGGTAGATTTTGAAATACGACATCAATTTCAAAGATTGATTCAGTGGTCCCGGGAACTTCAACGATAGATGGCCCATGATTGATTTGTCGGTCAGAAGAAAGGAAGGAAAGACAGGAGTGAAAACTGAGCGATAAGAAAGAGTCCAGAGTCCGCCGGAGGTGCAGGTGGGGGGAAAAAATGTACTTACTGAACTGGGTCCTCGTACCCCCCTCCTGCAGGGCCGAATGTGTACGACCTCTTCACTCCTGCGGAATCACACAATGTTACCGACAGGATCACGCGCACATGCACGCAACAATCACAGTGTAACCTGCATAATCATCCACAACAGTGGTCCCTACAATTGATCTGTTCCTTTTCAGGTACAACTCTACTCCAGATTAATTAACATTGTGGAAACAGATTCTATTGACATTACCAGCTTAAGCCACATAAATGATGATTACACTAGTTATTCGACCAAACTTTTTAGCTACAGACAGAAACTGAAATGGCCAAATTCTGCATGCCCTAACATTACTGCAAACTTTCAACTGATCCTGGGATAGTTTTTCCATACCACAAGTCACAATGTCCCACAGACTCATTCCTGCAGACCAGTTATATTCTGCTCCCACAGTTACAGCAGATATTTTAGTTCTGCTTTAAAATCCCAGCGCTCTGGACTGATGCTGCCAAATTCTGCATCTTGAGAGCTACTTGATACTTGAGAGCTCTGACTGGCCCAGTACAGTAGTCAGATTCTGAACCCCATAAAACTGGACTGAACCTGAAAATGACTTGGGTAAAGGTGCCAGTTCTGCACCAAAAATCACTATGCATCACAAACTGACCCTGGAGCTGCAGGAGCTTGGGTAGGTATTTTGGGATAACTTTTAAATTTTGCTACTCATCTCCGCTCATTAGCTACACTTAACACCAAAGTGGCTCACAGTTAATTAGAGCTAGCAGGGGCCAATCCCACCCAGGGGTGCATTTCCCAAAGGTGTTGTTGCTAACTAAGTCAGCACAAACATAGTTCGTCCATTCACAGTCAATGAGTCCAACTATGCGAGTTCGCATCTGTGATTTCAGGAAATGCACCCCTGGAATAGTGTAGGGTTAAGAGCCGCACTCAAGGACACAAGGACTCAAGATCATCGCTGATCTTACTGTAGTTACACAGGGATTTGAGCCGATGGCGTCCTGGGGCCGCAGTCAAACACCACAGCCACCAGGCTTACACTCACCGCTCTCGTCGTAGAAGTAGTGCACGGCCCCCTCGGACGTGTCATCGAAGGTGGAGGCCTCGTGCACACCGCCGCGGGGTAGGAGCAGGGAGGAGGCGAACTGCAGGGCGGAGGGCAGGGTGAGCGTGCGTGAGTGAGAGGAGGCGCGGCCCCGCTGCAGGTCCTGCAAACTGAGAGGGACACAACCGCAACACAACCGTCAACATTACATCAGGAGCCTGCCAACTCTCGCCGTCACTGGAGGTAACTGGAGGCAGCTTAACTCACCTTAATAGGGCCGTAAAAACACTTCAACATGGCAAAATGAGTCCATTACTTTTTGGACCACACTTTGAAATTTTTATATTTCTTTGGACTGAACAAATCACCCTCCATAAACAATTTTTTTTCCTGTGAGATGCACAGTAGACTTTGATACAACATTTCTTCTAGTTCATCTCTGTCAAATAGGTACTAAATCACATTTGTGCCAAAAAAACCCATATCAGTACTCTCAGGTGTGAAAAAGCCTACAGACAAACATGGCTGCCTCCAAGGTGAACAACTTGTGCCATAAAGCAGTTCCCATTGGACACAATGGACACAGTCAGCAGAACCAGTCACAAACTCTTCAAACATCTTCATGCCAGAGGGGAAATAATGACTCTACCCACAATGCACTGGGCACTGTACACCAAGGAACACAAGTGAAAAATTGTCACGTTTATTTTCAATAGAAAATATTAAAGGAGGGTTTATACTTTTTTGAAACAAAGTTCCTTGATAGTTAAACTTGAGACCTGTTCCAAGTCACAGTGGTTTTCTTGGACTGCATTCACATTTTGTCATACTGTAGCTCAGGACAACCTGGTTTACTTGGACTGAATTTTTAGTCATTCTGTACTGCAGGTCCACCTAGTTTAGTAGGACTGCATTACCATTGAATTACATGGTGGAGGTACAACTCACCCTGGTTCACAAGCACAGAATGTAGTTACACTGTGATTCAGGTCCTCCTGGTTTACTGGGACCACATTAACATTTAGTAAGAATGGATCAACTCATCCTGGTTTACTGGGACCACATTAACATTCAATAAGCGAGTTCGATATTAGCCACGGAGGCATCCATTGATTGTATCACGTGACAGGTCACTGGGTCAAAGTGACCAAAAACTGTCGCAATCCCTGTGCGGTGGTTTTGTGTGCATTACATATTGAGTTCTATGCTGTTCTGGGCTCGATCTGTCACGCGCAACACTGCAAGTACTTTGTCAATCGATAATTATACTTTTTTTTTTCTTTTGTTTATCGAGTTTCATAATAGCTGAAGAAGAGTTGTCGATCGATGATATTAGGTTGCGGAGTGTAAGTCTGTTGAAAGACTTTCTCCGTAAAAGGCAGTGGCGGTGCGTCGCAGAAACCAGCAATAACCTCACCTTTTACTGCTTGATTACCAACATCTCTCGCAGTTTACCTCTCCTGATTAGCAACAATTGCTCAGACTGATTGGTAGAACCGACAAGTCTTATTTATTTTTGAAAGCCTTGATGTACATTGCACTACGAAATTATACAGTTTTCTTCCGCACATAAATGACTATCAAAAATATAATAGGTCTTCATAATTTCTGCGCTCCTGTAGCATGTGAAACAGCACAGATTTGCGTAAATTAGTTTGCGAGGCTCGTTGAGCAATTAGCCATGAGAATCCGTTCTATAGTCTGAATGTAGTGACAGCTAAAGTGCATTGTTAGTACGATGCATAGCTGAGTGATGGCGAAAATAATTGTTACAAAGTCCGCGAATGTCTCTGATTTTTTTGCAGATTGTCATCCTTGTGGAGTCACATCAATTATATCAACATAGCCAATTGGCAATCACTTTGTCATTAGTATTTCTTTATAATTACGTGTCGTGCATTGGTGGTCGTTGTCCAGTTAATAAATTGATTGTCTGATAATCAGGCAAACTTGATCGCAAACAGTTTAAGAGCAATTATGTGGGGAAGGGTGAGGTTATTGAAGGCCTTCCTGACATCTGACGCCACGCTACTGGTAAAAGGAATCTGAAAATGAGTGGACAAAAGGATGAGGTCGTCGCTCTCGTCTTCGCTGCAAAGAATTGAATATTTGAAGAGAGGCCACCGATCAGATAATGAAACCTACGAACTGCATCACCTGATTATGAATCGCTCTGCATATAACGCCGTGTGTTGGTGCCAGGTAAGTGCTTGTTTCCATATCACAGGGCTATTCAGTATTATCCTGAAAGAGCCGGTGTGGATGCAGGCTTTCATCACAACCAAGCACTTACACACCTGATACTACAAATCAAACTCTTTAAGTAAGGACTCTTGGGGTTGGTAAATAGTATCAGGTGTGTAAGTGCTGGGTTGGAATGAAAGCCAGCACCCACACCGGCTCTTCCTGGACACGGTTGAATAGCCCTGCCATATTACAAAAGGCACTGACCAAATTTGTTTACTGACGTCTGATCACATTAGGAGTGTTTTTTGATCCAAGACCACATGGGGAAATGGGTGGGGGGAATGGCCATCTGTTATAATCAATTAATCTCCCATATCTTTAGTGACACAATAATTAATAATTCACAAGCACCCTTTGAGATATGGAAACAAGCACTTACCGTAAGGCGGAGCCTTGACCCTGCCCCAAAAGTGCTCCGACAGAAATCACGCATGCGTAAATCGCAATATCGAACTCACTTATTACACTGTGCAATAGGAAACCCTGGTTTACTGGACCTGAATGTGCAGTTAGACTGTGATAAACGTTACCCTGTTATATTGGGATGGGACACACAGTTACTGGGGCACAGATTGAGCTGGGTTTCGGGGTACCTGGGTGGGGACCCCATGGCGGAGGGAGGGGGGGTGGGGTTACTCCCCGCGTTGTGTCGCCTACGGATGGCCTGAGTCCTCTTTACACTGCTGACCGAGTCCCTCTTACCGACCTCCTCTGGAGCCAGGGCTGGGAGAGAGAAAGAGAGAGAGGGGGAGGGAGAGAGAGGGGGAGAGAGAGAGAGAAGAACATTATCAAAGTGATCCAATCAAACTTCAGAGCAGCTCTGTGTTGCACCATCCAAGATCCATCACTCATTCACACCAATAGTACTGAAGCAGAACATGCTGACAAAGCAAGCCGGCCTGGATTTGTGACCCCCCCCCCTTCAAGAAAAGAAAAAAACAACAACAAAACAATCTCGGCTATCTAATGGCGCCTTTCCACTTCATGGCACCGACTCGACTCAGCACCGGGTACGTTTTTGGGGTTGCTTTTCCATTAGAGAAAAGTACCGCCTCCGAGGTACCCGCTTGTCATTGCGACGCAGCATGTTATTCCCACGATAGCATCCTCAGTTATACAAGTTTACTTTAATTCCATCGATTTTGTTAAATATTTGTGTGTTTGAATCAGGGCATGCGCACTACCGTTACCACGTTATGGCACTAAAGTCTGCGAGTTTTTAATTGTAATTTCTGTTAGACATTCTCCTGATACATGGGATAACAGCTGGTGTTGTGTCCGAGTACCACCCAAAAACGCAAAGCAATGATATCCATAAAAGGCAAAGAGTATTGATAGAAAAAAGGCAATATGTTCTCAAGGCATGTGTGTACCATCAGTATTCCATCATGTAACTACAACCCCTGGCAATAATTATGAAATCACCGCACACCAAGGGTGTTAATGTATCGTTTTTCCTTCAGAACAAAGAAGCAAATAACACTTATGACAAAACAATTATTGTTCATTATCTTGACATTCAGGCTTCATGAAACATTTCACTTTGAAATTGAAGGCAGAACATGTAGCAAATGCGCAAATCGCAGGAGATGGCAGAGTATTTGAATTTATCGCTTTACGTTGCGTCATCTCATCTGATATAACTTTCAGACAAAAATGACTCGTCAAGTTATTTTTCAGCTCAATTTTCTTTAAACGGGGGTAGGATCACATAATTTTCTCAAAGGGAATTATTTAGGGGAACATAACTAGACACAATACCATAACTTAATTTTTCCACAAACGGGGTCACAGGCAAAGAGGAAGGCATTTCATGAATGTAGCAACTTTGGTGAACAAGCAAAACCTTGTTTGAAAGGTTAGGCAACGCACAGTATATCGAACATGTAACCTAAAACAATTTAAGTCAAATATCATAACTCCGCTTATCTCGAGACTTGTCAATCTAACTTGAATGAGATGTCCCGAGGTTGATTACGGAGTCGTCTTTCACAGTGACGGGCAACAATGTTGCATGTCACATTTTGGTACCTACGAATACCTTGTCGGCCGTTTAATGGAACTCCAGGAGAGCAGGAACCAGAAAAAGTAGCTACTAGTACCTGGTAACAGGTAGTTTTTCCTAATGGAAAAGCAAAAAAAGGCGAGTAGAGTACAGCTGGTACCGTGTAGTGGAAAAGCGCCATAAGCTTTGAATAACAGGTCAACCTCAGATCCCATGGCCCAAATATTTGTTTAAAATGCACGCATAGCCAGATTCATGAATGAATGAGAGTCTCTCTAAATGAGATATAGTGCTGACACTGGCGAGAAAAGCAGATCTTCAACAATTTAGGGCCTGAGTGCACAGGAAGCTTTTTTTTGCGCTGGAAGCGTCTATTTTCTACAGAAATTCTCTGAAGTTCAGCGTTGCAGCGCTCAGCATCCTCGATGTGAAAACGCCCCGAACTATCAGCTTTTTTGTCCGCTCCGCTCATGGTGCTTTTTGGAACAGCGCGGGACTCGTCAATGTCACTTCTCTCTCACCGACCAAAGTCAAGAAGAGGGAGGGACTTACAATATCAACAGCAATGTCGGAGGAGAAACTGAGCCAGCTGCGACAGTCATGCTTCAAATAAATTAGCTACAGTTTAGGTCTGCTTACTGGTTTCTGTTTAACAACTCTCAGTTTGCTGACAAGTTGGTTAGTTTGTATTCATGTTTACAACAACTGTCGAGGTCAACAGCTGTCGCTAGGTACTTTGTTATCGCCAAGGGGGTAGGAATACACCCGGAAGTTGACGGTCAATTGAAAACTCTGGAAGACAGCAGATGATCACCTAGCGGTAGCTTTTCCATTCAGCCCCATTCATTTTGTCTAACATTTGACATCAAATAACTTTATACTAAAAACATTATTAGCTTTCATGTCAGTGGCAATATTTTCTTCAAAGAAACTACATTTTGTAGCAGACTTCTTTACTTCGTATGTAGCGTTATGGTCTAATAATAAGCATTTTTAGCCGATGGCACCAAGCTAGGCTAAAAATGACGTGAAATGCCTGCAACTTTGTTGCACAGGAGGTAAATAACCATACTGTTTAGACCACAGGCCCATAGACGAATCCTAGACAGTAGACAACTGAGCCACATCGCTAACAAAGTGAAGTATCTATGAAGCAATGAAGTAATATAACGGTGTCAGATTTTATTTACAGACGCAATCGCTTGCTCGCTGGGAATTATGTGAAGGGTACATCTACCTGACGAGTTACCTCTTCTCAGGACATTGGTTTACGTCACAAAATGTCAGTGAGCTTACTTTGAGCCTGAGCAGTAGGCGTGGTGCTCAACTGAAAATTCCTTCAATTGAGCTTCATCGCTCGCCCGTTGAGAACAGCGCCATCCCACTGTCCACATCTTTTACTGTCTATATCGCTAAGTTTCCCATTTACATTAACCAGGGTCCCTAGCTATGTTTCTTGAAGCATAATTATAAGCGACTTTAGCAGCTTTGTTACATTGCTCAAACCACTTACTGTATATGGTTCCAGTGGTGCTTTTTGGGAAAAGACCATTCTGTAGCTCAGTAACCGAGACTATTCACGATTTATTCTCATCGTATTAGCAAACCTTTATAAGGTAATACGGTAGCATAACGTTAAATCTATGGAGGAGACTTGATATTCGCAACGATGGATTGCAGAAGTGCTAAAAAAACGGTTTTTCTAAATTAGCGACAGTAAGCACTGGAGAGAAGAGCACTGAGAACCAGGTACTGGGCGCTTCCAGTGCAAGAACACTTCCTGTGTGTGGACACAGACCCTAATCATTCCAACACCGACAGACCAGCATAGACTGAGTGCATTTGCATAGTTTACAGGGACAGGCTAGCGGAGCAGGACAGATACCATCATAGCTTAACACATCATTTGCCGCTTGCTAGCAGGTGCACATGTTAGCTGTAGCACTGGATAGCAGAGCAGGCTAGCTGTGGAGGTGGACAGCGTGGATAAGTTGTATAGGTTAGCAGTTCAGCAGTAGTACAGGTATAGACTCATGCAAGTTGTAAAGACCAGCACTACCCCTAGTTAATGACACAATTTAGATGTGTAGGTTTGTGGAGCAGGTTAGCACTGAAGGTCAGAGGTGCAGCCAAGTTGGGAGCTGGCCCTGCACCCAACTTGTACAGCCTAATCCTGCAGCAAGTTTGTATAGGCTAGCCATGCAGCTCAGTAGCAAAAGCTAGCCACGCAACCAAGTTGAACAGGCTAGCACTGCAGCTAAGCTGTACAGGCAAGCCCTGCACCCAACTTGTACAGCCGATCCCTGAAGCTAATGTGCGCTGGCTAGCCCTGCAGCTAAGTAGTACAAGCTAGCTACGCATCCAAGATGAACAGGCTAGCTCTGCAGTTGAGACACACAGGTTAGCTGAATAGATTGGCAGCAGTTAGCGCTCACCATCACCTCCACCCACGGCTCCCTCCTCCAGCAGCTCCCCCGCCCTCCAGCCCGTGTGGTTCCCCGCCCAGGAGCCAGCCTGAGAGTCCAGCCTGTGTCGGGCACTCGGGAATCCCTCCAGCTGCGTAGTGCGAGCCTCCAGGTCCGATTTGGAGATTGTGAGGGGGCGCGGTGCCGGGGCGGCCGAGGGCACTAGGGGGAGGGGGGCAGACGCTATTGTCCCCGAGCCATTATGCCCTCCCCCTGCCCCATCCATGCTCAGCACACGGGCGTGAGTCTTGGCGCTGGCCGTGCTTGCAGAACGCTGGGCCGCCCGAGAGTGCAAATGGGCCGGGCCGACTCGGTCCGACTCCTCCCTTTCCCTGGGATTGGGCAGTGGCGTTCCTGAGGGGGGCGGAGCCTGGGCAGAATCGGGGGAGTAGCATGAAGTGGATGAGCTGGAGTCGTCGTCATCATCAGAGCTGTAGCGTCGCTGCGAGCCCAAGCTGGACGCCGCGCTCATGTCGCTGCCCTCGCTGCCATCGTCCTCGTCGCTCGAGTCCTCGAACAGACTTTCGCTGAAGGCTTTGGCGGCCAGCCGGCTGCGCACAGGGATGTAGTCTCTGTGCTGGCCGTGCGGCCGCCGGTACGACCCACAGTCAAAGCTGCTGCTGCCCGCTCCCCCTCTCTTGCGCGGCGCTTTCCGCCGGCCCGGCCGGTGTCCAGTCGAGCGCAGCAGCTTCAGGTCTTTGGGCCGTACCACCTGCTGCTGACCGGGGGGGTCCGACCGCAGAAAGAGCGGCGGGGTGATGGGCAGAGAGGGGTCCGAGCAGCCCAAACCCGCCGGCACCGAGCTCGCCTGCCTGGGGGGCGGTAGTGGGGGCAGGGGGGCGGCAACCCGCACCGGATCGCAGGACTCCGATTGGCCACTGCTGGATGGGGAGGACTCCCGCAGGGACGGGGCCGGGGGGAGCTCGGTGGGAATAGCGGAAACTGAAACGCTCTCCCCTTCCACCAGAGTGCGGTCGAGCTCCAGGTCCAGTTCAGCTGTCACGGAGAGGTCTTTGGACGGCGAGCGCAGGAGTTCGCTGTCCGACAGGTCGTCCGTGTCGCTCCCGGCCACCGGCAGAGGAGTTCCAGAGCCCAGGGGGAGGACGCCGGAGCTCTCCCCGGCCGGGGCGGGGCGCGGCAGGCTGAGCGACGGGCTCTCCAGCTGAGTGGAGTCTGTCTTCTCGCTGCGGTAGCTGCTGACAGTGCTGAGGGTCTCCCGGTCCGTGTTGGCCCCGCCAGCACCGCTGAAGCAGCTGTCGGTGGACCCAGCGGCAGCCGTGGCGCGATGCTGGGCGGGCCCGGTGGCGAAGGCTCCAGGATCGAGGCCCAGCCCCAGCAGATTCTCGCTCAATTCCTCGCTCAGGCTGCTCTTGATCAGCGGGCTCAATGGCGCGTCGCCCAGGCTCTCCGACTCCCCCGAGGGCGCCAGGGGCGTATACCCACCGGCCCCTCTGGCCCGATCCGGGCTCCGATCCAAGCCCGCCGCAACGCCATGCACTCCCTCCTCCCCATCCACCTGACTGCAAGGCGAGGGAGGGGCTGACGGGCACTCCCCGGGCACGCTTTCCGCAAAAACGCCAGGCATCACCCCGCCCGCACCCATCAGCCCAGGGAAGTCATTAGCCAGTGCGGCAGCCAGGCACGACTGGACCACGCTGCTGCCCCCTGCAGGTGATGCAAAGAAAAATGCACAAACCCCACAGAGGCACATGAGTGCATTTACATGTTCGCAAGCCTCAACTCAGCTTGACATTTCAGCCGAAAACACAAACTGCACATACGAGGCCCCTGTAAAGGGCAGTCATTTTCACATGGTTCAGTGCATATGGATGCAACTAATCTAAAAGTAAGCCTTAAAAAAGGCCTAAGCTGTCACCCTTGACAACAAAAGAATATACCCAAAATGCCCCAATGCCCTATCCCCGGGAGGCAAATTGTGTAATCAGAAATTCACCAAAATATAATTAGCTTTCCTGTCTAGAATATCATATCACCTGGCAAGAATGGATAACCAACTTTAAAAACTGTTGCAGTTATTAGTCAAAAGCCTAAGCTCTGCGGAGATGGATTTGGCAAAAACACAATATGCCGAAAATCTGAGATATAATAAAACTTCAGAGCGTGCGTATGAAAACCTCCCTGCAGGAATTAGGGCTTTTGAAGACTGTGTCCCAATCCAAGCGCTACTAGACCTCACAGTGGCAGCAGCCGTCAGGTAGAGCTGGGTTCATATTATAATGCTTGATTAAAGGGCTAGCTCAGCGTGGGCGGAGCCTGCAGCCGTCACTCACTGATGGTATCCTGGGAACTGTGTCGAAGGATCTCGCGGTGGGCAGAGGTTACAATCACATTGTTGCTGCCCTGCTCCCTCATCAGGTCCTTGATGTCTGAAAAGAGAGATGCAAGTGTCACAGTTGTCATTTACATCCAAATACCAGCAGCCCCACCCAACGCATTTTACACAAGTAACCAGGGCAGTCATGCCATACTGTGGACAACCACTGACTGGACTGAAAGGTGTTCATTCCACTTCCTTAGTCACCTGGTGACCATGCCGTTGGCGCGTCGGAAACGATTGTGCATGAGACCTTTAGCTCGAGTGGGAGCAACCAAAAAAATCTGCAAACAAAATGGTGGTACCTAAGCGAATGAAACACATTAACTCTTTCAATCTCTTCAACTCCGCGATCCTCTATGTTGGTCTGTCAAATGCATCCGCTTTATTCAAACCTGTGGACTTCAGGCCAATTTTAAATTGTAATCCAGACCCAAAGATCTAAAATATGTCCAGCTGAATTACAGGAAATTATGTATAAACTGATGCACTCAAACTAGATACTTTATATTTGATGTAATGCAGTGGGCATAAAAATATGGCATCCTGGGTTTGAATATTTCTCAAAAGGATGTGATGTAGCTTCAGTGAAGCGCTGCAACCAGGACATACAGAGCATACATGGACAATGTCATACAATATGAGAAAATACAGGGCAATTTTTTTTTAAATTTAAACCTGCTCAAGAGCAAAAAAATCATTAAAATGATGGTGCAAGACCATAAATATGCGATTACAATGTTCAGAAATGAATTCCCTGACGATGATATAACAATCGCTACGGTTCACTGGAAGAAATGAAATTACGGAACATTCCACCATTCCTGACCGGAGAGATGCCTGTGAGCTGTACAATGTGTCTAAATATACCCCCTACCCCCTACCCCCTGAGCAAAGTTCCACAGCAGCAAAAGAGCGAGAAGACCCCTGCTATCTTAAAGAGAGATCACTGATAAGCCCCGTACCTTTGGATCCTCCCGCGTCGTCAAGCTGTGGCAGAAATTCCTGAGAAGGGAACAGTGGCAATCAGGCAGAGGCTATTTTGTAAGGAATGTTTCACAGTGATATGGGCTCATGACGCAAAGGTTTTATCTGAGCAGATGGGTGGCAGGACACTCCCTACAGATGGTCAAGGGCTCTAATCACTACTGTTTGGGATGCAAATGAGAAAGCCAAAGAACAATCATTGATTTTAAATCTGCTTGTGCTATGGGTAATTCTTTTGTTTTACTAAAGCAACAAATGAACGACTGTGGTCAAAAGCTCAAGATGGCAAAAAAGAGGTGTATCCTGGTTAAAAATCTTGGGTATGCTGTGAACATTGACACTGAAGCTCCTAATGAACTGCTCACTTCTGGTACAGTTTACTGTATAATTGTGATTCTGATATTGGACTTATGGAGGTAAGGAAGGGGAGCAAGAGGGACTCACAGACACCTGATTGAGGCCGAAGAGGGAGTGTTGGGAGCTGCAGCGGACTGGTGGGGTAGAGTTAACCTTCCGGAACACCGTCATCTCCACTCCCCCGCTGCTGTCCCTGAGAGAGGGGTGGGATTAACATCAGCATCAGCTGTGCTGGTCCTGTTGTGCCACGAGGCGTTTTATCATTAGAGCGAAGTTTCAAATTAGCGAACTATTTCACGGCTTTGAAATTAGCCCGATGTCAAATTAGCTGGCTATTTTCTAGTGAAGACGCAAATAGTCTGCTAATTTTATCGGGAAATTTTCCCAATAAATCTTGGTCTAGTTCGCGAAATAGCTAGCTATAGGTGTTGCATCTTCACTTCTCGAGCGGAGGGCTTTCTGGCTAACGGAGACGCAAATTCGTACAATCTGGCTTATTTTCCTAACCACAAAATAGCTGGCTAGTTTAACTTCGTTTCGATGAAGACACACCTATTGTTGCGCATAAAGCACCTGAACTGGTTCCTGTTGTTACAGTTACGGTACCTACGCTGGTTCCTATTATTATTATGGTACCTACCCCACTTTGGGTAATCATTATGGTACTTTAGCTGCTACCTGCTATGGTTTCGATACAACGGTGTTGTTTCCTATTATTATTAAGGTACCTGCACTAGTTCCCGTTCTGTTTATGGAACTATGGCTGCTTCGTCTCATGGTTACAGTACCTGCGCTAGGTCCTGTTGTTATGGCTACAGTACCACCGCTGGTTCCCGTTGTTATTGTTGCAGGACTTGTGCTGGATCCAGTTGAGATGGTTATAGTACCTGCGCTGGTAACTGCGATGTTTACATTACTTGCACCATTTCCTGTTCTTGCGGTTTGGGTACCTGCACTGATTCCAGTTATAATTACCGTACCTACAAATTTTGTTTTGGTTGTGGTGCCTGTGCTGATTCCTGTTATGGTGACAGTACCTGTGCCTACTTCCTACGCTAGTTCCTGTTGTTACGGTCACTGTACCCGCGCTAGTCCTGCCGTTGCGGTCACTGTACCCGCGCTAGTTCCTGTTGTTACGGTCACTGTACCCGCGCTAGTTCCTGTTGTTCCGGTCACTGTACCCCCGCTAGTTCCTATTGTTACGGTCACTGTACCCGCACTAAACCCTATTGTTACGGTCACTGTACCCGCGCTAGTTCCTATTGTTACGGTCACTGTACCCGCGCTAGTTCCTATTGTTACGGTCACTGTACCCGCACTAGTTCCTGTTGTTACGGTCACTGTACCCGCGCTAGTTCCTATTGTTACGGTCACTGTACCCGCACTAGTTCCTGTTGTTACGGTCACTGTACCCGCGCTAGTTCCTATTGTTACGGTCACTGTACCCGCACTAGTTCCTGTTGATACGGTCACTGTACCCGCACTAGTTCCTGTTGTTACGGTCACTGTACCCGCGCTAGTTCCTGTTTTTACGGTTACTGTACATGCGCTGGTTCCTGTTGTTACGTTTACTGTACCTGCGTTGGTTCCGGTTGTGATCTCTGGCCTCGTCCACCTCCTCCACCCTCAGTGCCTCCGCGGTTAGAGACGCCTGCCTCTTCTCCACGATCTCGCCCAGGTCAAACATGGCGTGCAGCCTAAAGTTGACTGCCTTGATCGCGGTGAAGAACGCCGCCACCACCAGACAATACACCCCCGCAACCACCATGCTGGGAGGCAAGGCCTGGGGACAAACGAAGAACGATATCAATAAAGATGTGCAGAAGGATATCGATAATGACATGCAGAGCTATATCATTCCCTCTATTAGTCACACAAACAGTCGCTACACAGAACTCCTCACTCACAATGACTCACAGCTTACTATGATACAAAACAACAAGCCTTTTACACTGAAGTGACAGTGCATATTTTAAGCCAGTTATCTCCATTAACTCATTCTTTACAGTGTTTTTACAAAAATGCATTTCAAACCCTTAGACATGTCTCTTTGCCTCCTGAAAAATAAAGCAGGTAAAAGAAAGTGCCATCATGGTGCTCCATGTTGTCAATTCACCATTACAAGACTGAATTTTAAGCCACTGTGTCCTTATCCCAAACAGGCATAAAACTGATAAAATGGAAAGTCTGATTAAATGCCAAGGCCACCACAGAAAAATAGGATTCGCACAGGAATGAACAGATGTTAGCATAGCAACCGCTGCCCCAAAGTCCTATGGGTCATTCCTTGCCATCTGGACCAGGGTCTGCACCGCATCGTCGCAGAAAAATTTGATCAGATTTGGCATATCTCATTTGATTTGATCCTGCAAGAGGCTGTTGAAAATGACCATTTTTACAGAACTAAAATTTTTAATTGATTTTTAGTTGGTCCCCTTAACTGAAGTATGCATAATCAGGTGTTCATATTGCAGCCTCATCCTCAGCAGCTACCGCACACTGGCTGTGGCCCCTTAAACCCAATCCAATCTGCTGTCTCTAGTTCTGGAGTGACTTGCACCTGAAAATGCTGATCATAAAAAAGGCCAAAATTCAAGACATGATTTGGTCATGTGGACACGCCAGAAAAAAAATCTGGAAAATTTTGTGGAGCAGCTTTTAGGGCAATAAACAGTAGAAAATTCATCGTGTGTTTCTAACTTGTTCTGGAAAAATTCTGGCATCTTTATTTACCATGCTGGGAAGAAATCAGCCTGTGGGTCATTCCATATGACGTAACCGAGGTCCCCAGGTCACCAACTCAGATTTAGCCCAAATTTATTTTGGGAGTACTTCCAAGCTTTCATAATCTCTAGTTAAAATTGATCGCTCCCATTTCATTTTCAAGATATTGGCCTCTAAAATATGAAGCTTTTTTTGAGTGGAAATCAAAAATTCAGTTTTCAAGGGCTCCCCATAAGGCCAGGATTCCTTACAGAGGCTAAATTGTGCAGTGTTCCCTCTATTTGAGGAGAGGTCTGTATGCACAAGGAAGACTGACTGCATCCAAGGCATAATAGTGGAGTTAGGAGACCCTTAACAGGGTCTCCAATTTTTTTTGCCAACTTTGGATTGGCAAGTTCACCATGTGGGCAGTTACCCATGATAATGGAACTTGTTCTACATAAATGTGTATCATGGCTTTATTTTTTCAAAATTACAATGTTTTCTTATCCTTAACTATTTAATCATATCAACTAAATAACTCCGTCGCCACACAGACCGAGTCGTGCATCTCCCCGATCCCCTTGAGAGATCACTTGCAAATTTTTACAGCCGCAATGTTACCGTTTTTACTCCTGCTATGACATTAATATGCATCCCTGTACATGTATATATGTAAATACGGCTCAAAATGAGCAGAAAACACAAAATATACAATAAAAAATTTTTTTTGACAAAATGGCCCCCGCTGGCCATATTGGAGGTCAAAAATTGCAGAGAATTGATCTGAAGCATTGCCAAACAAACATCTTTGACTATGCAAATTTAGCGAAAAATCCTATAAACTTTGAAGCCTCCAGAACCTGGAGCAGAAAATCTCTGCGGCAGTGGCAGCCCCAGAACTAAACCATAGTATCTCCCGACTATCGTTGTCGGGGGATACAAATATAGGCATTTTGGGGTAAAAACACCCATTATTATCACCTTTGTTCTGCAACTAGAAGTTTTAAACAGACAGCGCCTACTCAAACTCATGTTACATCATTTCCTCAGATAATAATCAGACATGATGTTGCATTCCCTCCCCAAGATCTCCCAGGTATTGCATCATCATCCATGGGTATTGCATCATCTCTAATTAAGACAATAAGGTAGCTAATTAATGAATTCATTGAAGCTTCAGCATGGCTTCTGACTGGTGCAAAATTGGGATTTCCTTGGATGAAGAATGCGACAGTATGTCGATTGCATTCCTCATCCAAGGAAATCCCAACTTTGACAAGAGATTCTGAAGCCTAGACCCAAATGGGCCGGGTAGCAATTTTCAGCCCATATCAATGATTTGTTCCAAAGATACTGGCCTGCAAAATCCCGATAAAATAACGTTTGCGATTCGCGAGGGCAAACAGGGAGCACGGCCCCAGATTTTTGGGCAGCAATTTCTCAGAAACCCGTTGGAGTAGGAGCCTAGAATTTTGCATTTGTTCATTATGAATAGGCCTGCACGATAAATCGCCAGAAGATCGTGATCTCGATTCACCCCTTAGCACGATCTAATTTGTAAATGTCAGCGATTTCCAGCATTATTTCATGAGCCGCAGAGCAAACAAACTCGTAGTTTTCAAAGACAGTCAGTAGGTGGTCTCTTGGGGGCGCTTGAGGCCGCCCCCAAAAGCAGCACTGACGTTGCATTCGCACTCATACTATGGCAAAGCAGCTCTGCATCAGTTGAGTTCAAGTAGAAGCCAGAGGAGGTAAACAGTAAATGGCGGTGGTCTTTCGAATTGAACAGAGTTGGTTAGCAGTGCAGATTCAGAAGCAGCGAGGGAGAGCCGGAGAAATATTAATGTGCAGAGTGAAGGAAAGTTTGTGGTAAGGAAAAATGAAAGCAGAATGAACACTGATGAAAACCCATCTCGTAGTGATGAGAATCAGCCTACCACACGAAGCGAACATTCATTCTTTACGTATTTTACAGTATGGGCTATCCACACAGAAGAGTGACGAGCAAGTTGACCAATAAGACCATAGCGTAAGTTAGCTGGTCATTAGTCTCAATCTTTTCTGAACTGAACTGAACACAACCCTGTCAGAGCAAATCATTGATGATATTGAAACGTAGCCATGGTAGCTCCGTGTAGTAGACGTTCTTGCTGGATCCGGCAACCTAGCTGGCAACCTCTCGTCTGGGGGAGAGGAGGAGGGGATATTGCGCTCTGCACCATTTTGAATGTGACTGCACTACCAGTTTTGGCTACGAACTTACATATAGCTCCATTAAATGAAACTCAAATTACTTTAGCCAGTATTGCAGTCTGAAAAGACAGAGATTCATGGATGTTTAGAACCTTGATTTTCTTGCAAAAAGGCATGGGAAAGCCAGAGATTTCAGCCACAATATCCATTTTCGTTTCAACGTAAAATCATACTTCCACGTCCCGAAAGGGAAGAGTACACCATGCATTATTAGCACCCGGATAAGTTGACTCCTGAGAAATATTTTTGCACTCTATTTTCTGTCATATTATTAGGCTGATACAAGCCACACGGCAAGGTAAATAAAAATGCCAAAATTTTTCTAGAATGAGTTGGAAACACAAGATGAATTTTCTACTGCTTATTGTGCTAATATGTAAAAGCTGATTATAAGCTGATCTCAGATTTTTTCTGGCATGTCCGCATGACCAAATCATGCCTTGAATTTAGGCAATTTTTTTATTATAAGCATTTTCAGGTGCAAGTCACTCCAGAACTAGAGACAGGAGATTGGATTGGGTTTAAGGGGCCACAGCCAGTGTGCTGTAGCTGCTGAGGATGAGGCTGCAATATGAACACCTGATTATGCATACTTCATTTAAGGGGACCAACTAAAAATCAATAAAAAATTTTGGTTCTGTAAAAATTTTCATTTTCAACAGCCTCTTGCAGGAGCAAATGAGATATGCCAAATCTGATAGCAGATTCATAAATTTCAGGTAATTTTATCAATATGCACCCATAGACATTAATTTAGGAGCACTGGAAAGTGTATTTGTATCCCTTCAAAAATGCATTGCTACATTCTCTAGTGACAAGACACCCCTTCCTTAAATTGGCAATTACTCAATAAAAATTTAGAGTTGGAACTTAAGATTTGGGATTTGACCATTTGAAATGAGTGAAAACTCCCATGATTTTTCTCAAATTTTTCTGAGACATAGTGGTGCAGACTTTACAAAAACTGGTCCATCTGGCATGGAATGAACCCTATATGAGCTGCTGTCAACAAATCAGTCAGGTACCAAGCCACCTGATCCGTGGTGGTTTTGCCCAGTCATTGCTATATACAGGGACTAATTCAAGTTAACCACAGCATGCTAACAATGCAATTATAAAAACCAAGTTACCCCATTACATGTGTGAAGACAGACAACAGCAGCACCAAATTGAAGAGCACAGTCAGTGAGCAAAGCAAGCAAGAATTTTGTCAAAACATGTTTGAACTGTGTGCCGAGGTGAAAGTCAGTGAACAAGAGCCAACCCAATGACTTTACCCGATTTGATCTCTGCTCCCCAAAGCAACGTTATCGCTTGTTCCCAAAGAGAAACAAATAGAGCCATTCACAATGTGACAATCAGGGATTATTGTAGCTGTAAAATCTGTTAAAAAAACTTAAGTCGAACTGAAGCATGTCAGCAATCTGTCTGATTATAGCAATTGGACAGACCAACACAGACCAGCACATTTCAAAGTTTATATCTTCTATTAGCGATAACTATACAAGCAAGGACTCCAAGCATGCACCAGGACTCTGTGGCTACAAACCGAGTTACCCCAGAAGCAGTACTGGTCCGTCAGTAGTAAGAAAGGCCTAAGAAAACCTCAACTTTCACTGCTTGAAAATCTAAACATCTTGCAGTTTACTTTTCCTGATTAGCAACAGTTGTTCAGACCAACTGGTAGGCTGACAATTGCCTAATTTATATTCGACAGAATTGTTATACACTGCACCACAAAGTGATGAGGCCTTCCTTCCGCACATAAATGACGATGTAAAATATCAATATGTCTTTATAACGTCTGTACTCATGAAACAGCACATATCTGCGTAAATTAATTTGCGAGGCTCATTAAAGAATAAACAACGAGAATCCAATCTACACTCAACAAAAATATAAACCCAACACTTTTGTTTTTGCTCCCATTTGTCATGAGATGGACTCAAAGATCTAAAATTCATTCCAGATACACAATATTACCATTTCTCTCAAACATTGTTCACAAATCTGTCTAAATGTGTGATAGTGAGCACTTTTGCTTTGCTGAGACGATCCATCCCACCTCACAGGTGTGCCACATCAAGATGCTCATCAGACACCATGATTAGAGCACAGCTGTACCTTAGACTGTCCACAATAAAAGGCCACCCTGAAATGTGCAGTTTTTGCTTTATTGGGGGTCTGGGGACTCAGAATCAGTCAGTATCTGGTGTGACCACCATTTGCCTCATGCAGTGCAACACATCATCTTCGCATAGAGTTTATCAAATTGTGAATTGTGGCCTGTGGAATGTTGGTCCACTCCTCTTCAATGGCGGTGCAAAGTTGCAGGATATTAGTGGGAACTGGTACGCGCTGTCGTATACGCCGGTCAAGCAAATCCCAAACATGCTCAATGGGTGACATGTCCGGTGAGTATGCTGGCCATGCAAGAACTGGGACATTTTCAGCTCCCAAGAATTGTGTACAGATCCTTGCAAATTGGGCCGTGCATCATCTTGCTGAAACATGAGGTGATGTTCATGGATGTATGGCACAACAATGGGCCTCAGGATCTCATCACGGTATCTCTGTGCATTCAAAATGCCATTAATAAAATGCACCTGTGTTCTTCGTCCATAACAGATGCCTGCCCATACCATAGCTCCACCACCACCATGGGCCACTCGATCCACAACATTGACATCAGCAAAGTGCTCACCCACACGACGCCACACACGCTGTCTGCCATCTGCCCTGAACAATGTAAACAGAGATTCATCCGTGAAGAGAACACCTCTCCAACGTGCCAGACGCCATCGCATGTGAGTGTTTGCCCACTCAAGTCTGATATGGCGACGATCTGGAGTCCGGTTAAGACCCCGATGAGGACGACGAGCATGCAGTTGAGCTTCCCTGAGACGGTTTCTGACAGTTTGTGCAGAAATTCTTTGGTTATGCAAACCAATTGTTTCAGCAGCTGTCTGAGTAGCTGGTCTCAGACGATCTTGGAGGTGAACCTGCTGGATGTGGAGGTCCTGGGCTGGTGTGGTTACACGTGGTCTGCGGTTGTGAGGCCGGTTGGATGTACTGTCTTATTCTCTGAAACACCTTTGGAGACGGCTTATGGTGGAAAAATGAACATTCAATGCCCGAGCAACAGATCTGCTTGACATTCCTGCTGTCAGCATGCCAATTGCACGCTCCCTCAATGCTTGCGCCATCTGTGGCATTTTGCTGTGAGACAAAACTGCACATTTCAGAGTGGCTTTTTATTGTAGGCAGTATAAGGTACACCTGTGCACTAATCATGGTGTCTGATGAGCATCTTGATGTGGCACACCTGTGAGGTGAGATGGATTGTCTCAGCAAAGCAAAAACAAAAGTGTTGCGTTTATATTTTTGTTGAGTGTATATACCAGGGTTTCCGTTATCCGGTAATTACCGGACTTTGACCGGTAAAATCTGCCGAAGTCCCACATTTTTTCACACCGCCGGTCAAAATGTCCGGTGAAAATATTCCCTCCAAGCACTATTTGAATTATTAATAAAAAGCAATTTCCACGTCTCATTTTATTTAAAAACAACAACAACAAAAAAAAGCCTGAATATTATTTTTTATGAATAGGCCTGGTCTATGTGGAACGAAACTTTTTTTTTTTCCACGCACAACTAAACTTGTAGCACTCGTTTCATTTACTCTGACAAAGCCTGCAGTACAAAGACAATAGCGGGAGCCGGAGAAACATTTCAAAATAGGCGAAACTAAAAGACTATTTTATTAAACAGAACAGCTCAAAGGAGAAGGATGATGGTGAGGCTGAAATCCCGGAGACTGCAGCAGATGGTGCCGTGCCTCCCGCCGAAGAAAAAAAAAAGAAATGTCGGTCGTTCCGGGCCGAATGGAAAGATAAAAATCCCTGGCTAAGGTCAATTGACGGCACTCGTTTTATTTAATACAGCCTATACTTTTCAATAAAATGGATTATAAATTGACATGCTTTGATATCATTCTTATATATCCTTAATATCATTTATCATTTTAAGCCAGCCCCGTAACGTAAACATGTGAGGATCCATGTCAGCTCAATGTCATGACTTTAAAAGCACCAAATTACTTGCCTTCACGAATTTCGTTGGTAAATAATGTGAAGAATTGTAAAATATCATTTCCGTGAGGCTGCTCAATCAGACAGTGACAGATCATCCTATAGAGCCCTAAGTGTCATAGTCGCTGTCAAGGTGCTGATCCTGTGACTGTCATTATACGGAGCTGTCCGTGCTCCGCTATTCAACTCCAAATTACTCATTGACACACAGTGCAGGATTTTATAATCAGTTTTTGTAAACAGCCCACTCAGATTGTTACACAACTGTACTGTGAAGATAGAACAAATGTTTCTAAGAGCAAATTATTTCTATTATAAATCGGTTTATCACGTAGAGCGACAAAGATTAAATCAATTGTGAATACACGCTCACTTAGCAACAGGACTACGTTTTCTCACAGGCTTGCAGGTGAGTAGACTATATACACGTTGTGATCCTTTGGCATATCGTCGAACAAATTCCTATTTAAATTCAGTCCGCACGAAGTTTGACAGGCAAGGGCGGGGCCCTTTGTAAACTATAACCCCCACCCCCCTCGCGGAGGCTGCGGGGGTATACTTAACGGCGCAGATTTAAGCTCAATGAAGTCAGATAATATTTGACCGGAATTTCGAACATTTGTCCGGTAAATTGAGAACCTGCCGGTCACGTTGTCCGGTGCCAATTTTTTCAAGCGGAAACCCTGGTATATACCCTCCACTCTCTCAGACACAATGTGCCATTTCCATTTATGGAAGCCAATATTAATGTGGAGTGATTGATTGAAAATATGAATTGGAAAAATGCTGCGGTCAACTGAAATATAATCATAGGTTTGTGAATTGCACTAATACTAGGCAAATATTGCCATATAAGCGATTTATTTGATTTCCTGTAATTCAATTTTTTTTTTTTTTTTAACTCGGGCAAAGAGGGAGGCGATATCCCTTCCTGGTTTCATGACAGTCTTTGAAGAAAAAATAAATAAAAAAGTGTACAGCGATGCATACATCTCATCTCACAAATAACCATCCCTACTTGGCACGGGCAGATAGGCTACTGTTGATTACTTTACTTCGTAGTCTATTATTTTTCAAAATGGAACAGCCTAGTCAGATGAGGTTAGTGGTTAACATCACATCATCCTGTGGAACTTTTCATAAATACTTTGCCGAGTGTGATTCGTAACGTAATTCTAAGAGACACTTACAAACTTGACAACAAGCTTTCATTGCAGGACTGGGGGACAACAGTAACACGGCCACGTCTACAACAAATTCCTTCATAAGGTGCAGTCGTTTAGCTTACCTTCGTCTCTAGCAACAGGTTGTTCTTGCTGGTTGCCGCGCTCATATTCAAATCCCAGCCCACGTTTTGAAATCAGAGAAAGCAAACGCAGGTAGCCAACACACTTTGGTGCGTCGCTCTAATCAGTCCGTGTAGAATCTTGAGTGACATTAGGTCCGGTTTTGGCGCTAGCGCATATCATCGCAAAAAATATACAGTATAATTTTATTATTCAGTCAGCACAGGGGCCAGCACGGGGGCACAGGACATCGGCAGGGGAGCACAGGCCCCTGTAGGCCCCCGTGTAAAACAGCCACTGCCCGTAGTGTGTTTTTCCACTTTAATTTTAATTTTGAGTGTGACTCCAAATCCAGACCACCATGGGTTAATACATTTGATTTCCATTGATAATTTTTGTGTGATTTTGTTGTCAGCACATTCAGTTATGTAAAGAACAATATATTTAATAAGAATATTTCATTCATTCGATCTAGGATGTGTTATTTTAGTGTTCCCTTTATTTTTTTGAGCAGGGTACTAGGGCGCCATAAGGCCTACCGATAGCCAAGTAGCCTACTGTTGAGCCCCAAACAAAATCAACTCCTTTTTTAAGAACAGTTCCGGAGGTTTTCTTGAGTAGCTGTATCTTAAATTTTGCTTCCACGCTGACATCCAGAAAACATCTAGCTTAGATGAGAAGCCTGTTACCTCCTTTGAGCAAATGAGCCAAAACATGCATGCAATGTTGACTTGTTTGTGCGTTTGCACTCGGTGTCCTAAAAGTGCACCCATGTGACTCCTGAAATCTCAAACAGCATGGAAGCAAAATTTAAGCCACAGCTACTCTAGAAAACCTCAGGAACTGTATTTTAAAAAGGAGTCGATTTTGTTTGGGGCTCAACAGTAGTCTACTTGGCTATCAGTAGGAAGTATGGTGCCCTAGTATTTGAACAGTGACTGCCACAAAGTGCAATTTTGTTTTTTGTGACTAAAAGTTCATAACAGGAGATCCCAGTTATTATCTTGTTTTGTTTTAACATTTAGGTCTATGCCTTTCAAATGCTGTGACTTGTTTATGAATTCGCCCTCAAAGTTTTGAGAAATGGGGTTTTTACCCTTTTTTTTGAGTCGGGACCCTTTTTGGACCCCTTTTTCTACCAACTGAGGGTGTCCCACTGAAATAACAGTACAAACCTATAAGACACCTCCCAAATGAACAATACCTGCAATAAAATTGTGGGATACCCTCAAAGTTTCAAAATAATGGGATGCCTAATTTAAGCCATTTTTAGCACGGAGCGTTTTGAGTGCCCCCTATTGGCCAACTTTGAAGGTGTCCAAGTAAAACAACAGTATGATTGTATTGTACCCTCCATGTAGTCTCCATATCAAGAAACTAAGTTATGAATTAGAGGGGTGGGAACTAGTAACTTTTTTGTTACTGCCAGAGGGGGTCCAAAATAGGGGGCGCTGTAACTTTGGTTATAAGAGGTCAACCACGGGTTTGGGTTTTGAAGTTTGGGTACCATAACCATCTCACAAAAAAAATTTCAGCCAAATCCAGGGGGCTCAACAATCCAACGTGTCTGATATTGTCCTATCCTTTGAAAAATTGGTTCTTAAAAATCCAAAAACGCTCTTCCCTCACTTTGCAACACACAACTTGAGCATGACGTCCAATGACATTATAATGTCACATGACCACTCACGCTCAAGTATGCCTTGCGCATCCTCCACAGGCTTCAGTTTTGGGAATAGAGCGATGATGGACCCATTTTCTCCTTTTTTTAAACCCGCCATTTCCAAGTAAAGCTTGCTTGCATTGCAATAAATTTGACTGATACATCTAATTATGATAATTTATGCAGGAGGAAGTAGCAGAAATAAAAAGAATTTTTCAAAGTGACACTAAAATTATTTGTTTGAAAAAAAAATATATTGATTTTGGAAAATAAAATTGTTCATTCATACATTGACCTTGACCAAACGTCCAATCATTTTGGCGCCTGACGGTTCGAGTGTGTGCATACATGCTAACATTCATTTCGAGGCATAATTCTCACCTCTCACGCTCACGAAACACCAGCTTCATGCACTTCCTACAAACGATTTCCCTGAACATCTACAATGAACACAGGTACAGCAGCACATCCATCAGGTTTTCCACATCAGCAATCGCTTGCCATCGTCTGGTCTGGCACAGTCAGCAGAAGCAGTGGAAAAGCATCAATCTGGGGAACAGGATTCCCTCTCACGTTCCACCATCCGTTGCACAATTCAACCCCATTCACACCAGTTCTCCCCCCACATCATGTGTTTATGAACCATCTTGCTCCTTTTTATCTCCATACTACTTGCACTGAATTTTAACCGTCACCAAGAAGATTCCCTCGTGAGCATTACTTAAGACGCGTTCACCCACCTCAAAAAGCACTAGGACCAAACCCAAAAGGCAAATTTCACAAACACAGATTAAACTTCAGGAATAAACTCAGGTTTTTTTTTTTTTTCAGCAGATTATCTCCATACACAGTTCAGGTCGGTGTAGGACCAGTCTCAAAATGTGCCAGTGAAAGAGGACTGCAATGTAATACACGTCCTTCTTTTTAATGCAAGCAGAGCTGGAATACATTGATCGCAATCAAATGGAATCCAGGAAAAAAAGCATTAACCCTTTCACCCCCACCAGTGCCCAGTTCTCATGGCCTTTTCTCCCCGTGGCCTTTGTTGACATTCTAACTAAATTTCTGGCTGTCTGTTCTTATTCCTGATTGTAAAAAGAAACACAAAAAGAGTTCCATGTGGGACTACTGGGGAAAAAATGCCAGTCATGCAAGAGTACCATATGGCAATACTGGGGGTGAAAGGGTTAACACGGGGCCAGTCTCTCGTGTTCAGTCTATGACTGTACCACATGGGCCTGTAGAACAGGAGGAGTAACGGAAGTCTAAGAGAAAACATACCTGCCACAGCGATCAGCTAATCATGACCTGATTATGCTGGCTGATAAAAAAAAAATCATCCACACAATGCCAATATTAGACGCTGGCATCATACCTTATGTGCATCGTGATGCATATCTTGAATTGTTTACGTCACAAACGGAAATTTTAAAAGCCTGAATTTCAAGTCTGGATGACTGAGGTGCGTGTATCATTTTAACAGAGGAGGTTCAGATTGAACGTAGTGGTTTGCTGTCGCATTTTGGGAGATAGGCTTGTTAAAACAATGACGCTGCTGGCTCGGTTTCTAGGAGGGGTGATACAAGGGCACAGTTTTTCACCTCAATTGTTTTGGCAGATATAGCTAGCTGTAAAATTTCCAAAAGGCCAAAACGACAAACAACTTGCTCCTGAAACCCAATAATGCAAGTATTTAAGTGAAGGTATGTTGACTAGGCGCACTATACAGCAAGAATTCAGGAAATTAGCAGTGAGACAATTGGACAGACTGGGCTCCTTTTTTTTTTTTTTAAATAAAGGTTCCCTTACATGAATCTAAACGCTTGAAAGTGTAGGGTTATTTTGTTGTACATGATTATTTCCATCTCTCTATGCACTCAAAAGTTCTGAAATGGCTGAAAAATCCAGCAATTGCAAGGAAGAAAATAGGCGTGCAATGCACGGAATACCCCTCAGCCCGATGTCGAAGTTTTTGGAGACGCCCGCCCACCAAACCGCATGAAGGAGAGCAATACCTCATCAGCCTTTAGGGCTGAGGGGGAAAAAGTGATTTTTTGCACTTATGCCCCGCCCCCAGAAAAATTTAGAAGTTTCCGAGAGCCTTCTCGACGCAAGTCACATGACCTATGACGTCACCCAAGGAAGGCACCTTCGCCACCGCGGTCTCTTTATGGTCCCTTTACACGCTTGTTTACACGTTTTCTATTGCGTTTGTTTAGTGTATGATCCTGCAATAAAGATATCTATCCATCCATCTATCCATCCCTCCATCCATCCTATTGTTACACTCGACAAACTGTGTTACTTAGACAAACATAGCTAGATGCCTGGATACATAGTGGACATGAGGACAACTATCCAAACTCAAGTATAAATCTAATGACAAGTGTATAACAAGGCATCAAGATAACTCGCCTAATCTTAAAAAATATTGTATGCAAGTTGTGACTGACGTTACAAGCCTATGAGCCAGCGTTAGTTCCACAGTGATCACGGATGCCCACCTCCAACAGCACAGCCGACGATCAGGCATCACAATACAGCCTCCAGAGTTCATCTGGCTCATTATGCGACGGCAGATGTTGACAATCCAGTAACTCTCCCGCTGTGGCCGTGACCCTCACCAGCTAATTTATCAAAGTTAACCACCTTTGGCATTAAACTTCAGGATTATTCGACAAAACATTTGCCAGAATAGGCGGCGTTAAGCCGCTTACACACCAGATGGAAAACGAATTTTTCTCACGACAGATTACATTCAAAGTCAATCCAAAGACTTGAATACAAGCGAAACGCTCTGCTTATAAAGCTCTGCTCATAAAGCTCGCAAGACGCCTGAACCGAGGCCGGGGCAATTGGACAGAGGGAAATACACGCAACTGTCACAAACTACCCATTTAGCAAGCTAACATTAATGTGGTTAGTTTAACTGACAGGTAGGTAGTTAGTGTGTAACTTGGCAGTTCTCTCAACACTGGACTGAATGCTTGGCATCTAATTTCCTCATCGAAATTCATTATAATCTAACCTTATGTCGAACTCAAGTTAGCTGGCTAACTACTTCAGGAAATTAAGGTCAGCTAGCTTGTGTGCGTGTCTAAAGCTGCTTCCACACCGGACGCGAAACAAATTTTTCACACGACAGATTACATTCAAAGTGAATGCGAAGATGCGAATACACGCATAATAATATAATAATCTGATCCAGAAGATGGCGAAATTATCAGAAGAAGAGGAGTCAGATGATTCCATGATATTTTTGACTAACCTCATATACGAAGAAGTTTTCCCTGTCAGCTGGCTATGGTAAATAAAGCGTAGTGTATGCACATTTCTTTGACAAACGAGTGAGAGCTGACCAACTGCATTCTTTGCGTGACGTCACGTTGATTGAGAAGGCCAGTTTCAGACATTCCAACCCATTTCAAAGGGGGTGTTACCGCTCAGCCTCGGCAGTCCGAACTAGTTTAAAAACCACAGATTGACGGATAAGCGTTTGCATCTTCATTTTAATCGCAAAATATCACTACAGCCTAAGTCAAGAAACCTTTAAATACTGAAGACTTCTTTCAGAGGCCATATATACACACTCCATAATGCCAAAAACTCACCTGTAACCTGCATAACAAATATGAAACTAAATAACTTGGACGCCACAGGGACCGAGTCATGCATCTCCCCACTGTTCAAATTTCGGGCAAAATGGCCGCCGCCCTTTGGCAGCCATATTGGACGTCTGAAATTTGCGAAACTCAATCTTGAGCATTGTCCAATCAATATCTTCGCCTGTGTGAAATTTGTAGAAATTCCTGTAATAATTGTGGCTTCCAGAGCCCGGAACAGAACATCTCTGTGGCAGCGGCGGCCCCGACCCCGGAACTAAACCATAGCATCGCCCAACTATCGTTGTCAGGAAAATACAAATATATTATGGTGCGTATGCCCAGGCCACCAAGAATGGTTGTGCAAAGTTCATTAGTCCTCTACACTCTCTGGCCACTATTACAGCGCTTCCTAGTTCTCGCCTGAAGTACTACTTGTCCATGATGTTTTAGATGTCGCTCTTGCTCCTGCAGAGGTGATTAAAATGATCAGGTCATTACCAACCCCCAAAAGCTGACTGATGATGACCCAGTCACTTGAATCACCTGTACTGGAGCAGAGTGACATCTAAAACACAAAGGACAAGTGGTAGTTTAGAAGATGTCTGAGAAGCACGCACCTAGTTCACTGGCCTTACATCCAAGCAATAAATGGGGATGCCCTCACTAAGGTGTTTGACTGACACTCCGAAGGTGCGTCCTCAATTGCATTAGTGCAGCTGTTGGGCCCTTGAGCCAGGCCCTTGACCCCACATTGCCAGAGGGGATTGGCCCCTGCACAGTATTTTTAACTGCAAGTCGTCTAACATTAAGAGAGGCACCAATTAACTAACACAAGGCAATACAGAACACAGCATGAGCAAAATAATTGAAGTAGCAAGGCAATTTCCAATACTTTCAGGTTTGACTGGGATTTGAGTATGTCTGCACTCACCAAGTAGAGTAGGAAGGGGAAGACCAGGAGGAATATCCAGAGGTAGAGATGAAAGCAGTTTGAGAACGTGCTCTGATGTGGGTCCACATACCAGCCCCCGGTCAGGGAGGCCCACACCCCTTGCCGCAGTATCTGTAGAGCCTGGGAACCCATTTTTTATGGCCCCTCGGCTTCCTGCGGCCACGGTCTGCTTCCAAACTTTGCGGCTGAACCCCGCGTTCCTTCTTCGCTATAGCGTTTGCAGCTCCATTGAAGGCTACAGGTAAGGTTTAGTCCAAGAAAAGGATTTCTTTGAGAAGACGATGCTATACGTAATGGTTTGGGGCCGGAGAAACAAGAACAGTCGCACGTGCTTTTCACTAACCACGTTGCCACTTGGAACCAAGTCTCTAGTGTATATTCTGGACAGAATTTTGGCACTTTTCATCTAATGACCAAGAAAAAGAAAAGGAAACATTCACTTGGGTGAAAAAATACTTGTCTCTTCACTTTGTTTATTAACTGTCACCCAGCATTTGAATACATTTAAGCCCATTTTCATTCTTGGAATCCTTCAGATGGATACTGTGCACCTCAGAACTCCTTTGCAACGAAAGGTCCTGAATGATTTTACCAATGCTAATAGTGACTATAATAATCAAAACATAATGTTGATTCATTTTCAGATTTGTCCCATTAAAATATATGAGATAATTTCTTTATCAATGTCGATGGCTTTTCACAATATATTGCTTGAAATCCAGCTGTTAATATAATGGGCCATCTATATTGGGCAGATGCGAAAATACTGCGTTTGGATTCGAGTGCCAGTGGGACCTACTCGGGTTCGACTACCCGGCCAAACTTCCGAAGGTTTGCCAGCAAGCAGGCTGCAGACCCGCTGGTATCTCAATTAAGTTATTCTTGACGAGCCATACTTTCATTAATAAACGCCGAATGCAAAAAGCGCAGAGTTTATTTTAGCCCTGAGAAAACGAACATATCAAAACAGACAGAAATAATAATTAAAAAAAAAGTTATGAGAACTGGACGACAGGCTAGGTAACTTCGGGATTCATCAGTGCCAGGACGAAATGCAGCGATGGTCACCACCTGACGTGTTTGGCTGGCCAACAGCTACCTAGCTATACTTCAAGGAATAGTTTACAGAAAGACACGTTAACCAGTTGTTCTGGCAACCAATCTACCAACAATATTTCCAAGACTGTACTAAGATCCGTCCATCCAGTTAACATTAACGGTAAAGATTAAGAACCTCCTGTTATTGACTTAGCTAACTAACTGATTAACATCAGCCAAGTATGCGAGATGGCGAGTTTGCTGGGATTGATTCCTTTTAAGCGTGAAGTTAAATTAGCATTGCAATTAAGCCAGCAATCATGTCCAATACATTCATCTTAATTTAGTATCATATCTAGTTCGAATGTTGCAAATTTAGCTGACCTTAAATTCCCAAAAAAAAGTCAATGTAAACATATAATCATGACAAGCGAACCGTAATGAAATTACTCATTATATAGTGCCGCAGCTAACAGTTAGTTCAATATTTGGCGATGTCAAAACCTAAGAAGCTGCCAGCGTTGTCCAGAAGGAAGAGACCGCACTGTCCGGCTATTAGCTGATGAGCGTTATACAGTCAGTTTTAATAACATTAGCATGTTAGCAAGATGGCCAGTCAGAAAGACATGCAGATTTCCCCTCCAATGTGCTGCCAGCCGACAGGCAAATTACTGACCTGTTTGCTGTATCAATCTATCCAGTTTGCATCGTTTAAATTGGACGGAACGCAACGTTTCATTTGCACCCAGCCAGCTAGCTAGCTGACCAAGAGCAACATGTTCTAGCCTAGCGTACTGACTTGCTTGCTATACTGTGATGGCTATGCTATCGCCAACTAGCCAAGTTAACGAGCTACATTGGCCGATTTGCTGGCTATTATCCACCCTCGAGCTTGAAGTCAAAACAAGAATATCAACCGATATCCTGGTTTCCGATTTTGAAATCGATTCCGTTTGCTCGGAAGCCAGGCCAACGATTAAAAAATAATAATTATCATAAACGATACCCAGCTCGTTTAACCGATTTGTGTATCCAGATTCTGCCTTCCTGAAGTGCTGATCATAGCTACCTCATCTCCCTTCCGTGGTGAGCACAAGAGTTCTTTTCTTCTTCTTCTTCTTTCTAAATTTAATACATCTAGTTTTTGTCGTATATCGCCACTTACTGTGTGGGAGTGTGCTACTCAGAGACAAGAGTCCTTTTTCAGTGTTTTCCTCTTCTTACTCTCAAGTAGCAACTAGCCTAACCACCGAGCCAGCTCACTAGTCAGCTAGCTTATCATTGTGTTATCCGCCGTTCCGTTCCGTCAGAGAGACACGGTTGGCGTCCGAAATGTTGATATTCATATAAAACAAAGTTCACAAAATATGTACAATTTTGCCATTTCCCAGTACAAATTTTTCGTGTTCTAACGCTCAAAATTTGTTTTAATTCCTGAAAAAAATCCTGTTGTCTCACCCAACCAACAAACTCCTTCTATGGAATTCTCCCATTCACACAGGTAGCAAACACCCATTCGAAGGAAGCGAACGTGACTACACTCACTGATTGGCTCTAATACCTGTCATTCAAAAATATGAGCTAATGATTGGATTTGTGGGAGCTAAGTGGACCTATGACCTCTATTTACGAAATCAAAATATATGACTGGTGTTTTTGGCAATCAGTCATGAGGCATTCATTCATGTTGCGCGAATAAAAAGTACCAAATGAAATTATGAAATTACTAGCAGGCAAAGTCAGCTGAAAGAAACTCAGGGACAGTTATATTAATATATTTGCACATATTATGAGGGTAGATTGTGCGCTGGCAATGCGTTTGATCAGCGAAAACGAACTCCGTCAAAATCAGACAAAAATTAGTTTAGTATCACTGCCATACAATATCAATCGAACAGTTCATAACTAAAAACTGCATGGCTTATTATATCTCCGAACGGCGTTTCGGGGATATTATGTTTTTGGTCCGACCGCCGCCGCCGCACCGCCCTACGTGTTCACGCGATAACTTCTGTAATATTTCAATTAGAAATTTCATGTTTTGCATATAAGTAAGTATCATAAAGAGGAAGAACTGATTCGATTTTGGACAATTAACAATTTCTAGATTGGGCACCAGGGGCCAAAAACTGAGAAATCACTGTTTTTATCATATCTATGGAAATATTTGTCCGATTGACCTCAAATCAAGTGCAAATGAAAGGTCGTGACCTGAGGATATGTCCTACAAAGACATTATACCTGTTTGGTTCAAAATTTTGACACAAGGTGGAGCTTTGTCACATAAAACTCACCATTTTTGCCATATCTGGAATGGAAAAATTTGTCCAACTAACATGAAACTATGTGCAACTGCAAGGTCATGACCTCAAAATGTGTCACATGATGACATCATACCTGTATGGTTCAATATTTTGCCACTAGGTGGCACTTTGTGATGGAAAATTACCATTTTGGCCATATCTTCAGAACCATTTGTCCGATTGACCTGACAGTAAGTTCAAATGCAAGTCTATTCAGGTCTATTCAAGGATTGGGGAATTGGAGGATTGAGGGCGTTCGGGGATATACCCGAGCCGTCGCCACTGACGGCATAAGCCTAGTTTGATGTCAAAGTAGGCTTCATCTAGTTTCTGGAATGTAGCTTTTTCTTCATGGGGTGGTCTCTCCACTGTGGATGCCTACTCGACTATCCTTTTGAAATACCTTGATCTACTCACATTATCTGTACTTCATGCCAAGGTCCTGAGGGAGTACACTTCAAAAAACAAATTGATTCAAATGTTGGAGAAGCAAAGGCCACAAGGCCATACTGTTATGATTCTGTCTGGTTCTGTTCATGTTTTGTCTCAGTTTAGTTTATGCCATGTTTTTGTTATTGCCATGTCTTGTATTCTTGCCATTATCCACTATGCTGTTATTATTCCGGTCCAAGTTTTTGCTTTCTCCATGCATTGCACTTTGTCTCCCCCTGTCTGGTCTTTTGTCATGTGATTGCTCACTGACCAAGTATTGTGTGCCACACTTTCGGGTGATTTTATGGTTTCTGGGATTTCAACCATTCCTTCCATCTCATTCACTTCCTTCGCCTAGCTTTTCTATATTACTAACAAATACTAACAGTTTGTTGTTTCTGTTCTAGTCTCCGCCTCTTGCCTTCACATAATCTTCTTTGCAGCGTTTCAGCAGATCCTCAGCACCTGCTCACTCTGTCCTTTCTCTCGTTATCTGTGCACATGTGAAATCCTTAACCGGAGCTGTGTGTTTTGTCAATAGGATGTCTTGTGATCCCTGTCCGCGTTTTGGCTTTTGCCTATTTCATGTGATTTCGTTCTCCCTCATGTTTGTTCGTTTGTAATTAGTCTGATTCTCTATACCTGTTTTCTGTATAGTATGTGACCTCCCGTATGTGAATTTTAGCAGTCTTCTCACAGCAGTTTCTTGTTAGAACGTTTCTTTTGGTTTGCCTGTGCTACGCTTGTTTTCGCCTCGTATTCTTTGTGATTCTATTCTGACTGGACCATCCCTGATTTACGATTTTTGGCTCTGATTTGGAATTCTGTCTGCATCTGTTTTTTGAACCCTTTCCTGTCTGACTACGAGTACTGTGATTGCAGCCCTGGTTTTCAACTCGGATTCTGCCCCTCTGGATTGTGACTTGATTGTGGACTTTGTACTTTTGCCCTCTGCCTTGTGGGGGTTTACCCCCTCGCTTAATAATATTCCCATCTACTGCATTGCTTGGTTCTTGCGACTGGTTCCTGAGCACTACATCACACACATCTATTATCTAGTGTGCTTGTTCCAGCTCAGCGCTGTGGGGGACTGAGAACCTATCTCAGCACCCAATGGGTAAGAGGCAGGAACAGGCCTATAACAGTCCACCAATCCATTGCTGGGCACACTACATCATATCAAAAGGGAAGTTCCCTGACACACTCGTGCCAACAAGGCAATTCACATTACGCTTGATTCCTGGTCAGGATCATAGAGGCAGAGTACAATCCAATGGTAGGGTTTATTGATAGTAAAATTGTAACAGTGGGACGAAGTTCAGAAGTGAATACCTCAGATCAGATGTTATGGGCAAAGCAGTGTTGGAGCGCCACTCTCCGACCGGTGGCGTTCTGGAATGAGGGCCAGATGAAGTGCACACTTTGCCACAGCCGGACAGCCTAGGGCAGGAAGGAGTAACATAGGAGGAACGCAGTTCCAATCTTGATTACAGTTGAAGATGATTAGCGTATTTATGATTTGGGTGTGTGTGTATGATGACACAGGAAGATCCAATGGTCAGGTGGTTATCAATCGTCTCTGTTAAAGATATCAGGTGTCATCTCAGTCTTTTGCATGCCAGTGCATGTGTGTATGTCCATGCTTAAAATGGACGAATTTAATTGAATTTATTGTCACAGTGAAATAAATGACACTGCAATTCCAAAATAGTTGGGATGAAGTGTAAATTGTGAATAAAATCAAAATGCAATGACTTTCAGATCTCATGAGCCAATATTTTATTCACAATAGAACATACATTGAAACTGACACATTTTACATTTTTATCCACAAAATAACCTTAATTCAAATTTTCTGCAACAGGTATCAAAAAAGTTGGGACACAGGCAAAAAAAGGGCTGAAAAAGAAATTAATACATTATAGAATGAGCTGAAAGAACATTTAGCAAGTAATTAAGTTAACTGGCATCAGGCGTGTAACACGATTGGCTATAAAAGGGATGTCTTAGAGAGGCTGAGTCTCTCAGAAGTAAAGATGGCCAGAAGCTCTCCAGCCTGTGAAGACTTGCGTAAAAAATATTGTGGAATACTTTAAAAACAATGTTCCTCAAAGTCATATTGCAAAGGCTTTGAAGCTCTCAGCATCGACAGTGCATAACATCATCAAAAGATTCAGAGAAACTGGAAAAATCTCTGTGAGTAAGGGACAAGGTCAAAGACCTTTACTGGATGCCCATAATCTTCGGGCCCTCAGACGCCACTGCATCACTCACCAGCATGATTCTGTCATTGACATTACTAAATGGGCCCAGGAATACTTCAAGAAACCACTGGCTGTAAACACAGACCACCTTGCCATCCACAGATGCCACCTAAAAACTCTATCATGCAAAAAGGAAGCCATTGTTGAGCATGATCCAGAAGTGCTTCCGTGTTCTGTGGGACAAGGCTTATTTGCAGCAAAGCGGCAAAGGGTCCTGTGGTCAGATGAGCCCAAATTCGACATTCCTTTTAGAAATCATGGGCGGCGTGTCCTCCAGGCTAAAGAGGAGAAAGACCACCCCTCCTGTTATCAGCGTTCAGTTCAAAAGCCAGCATCTCTGATGGTATGGGGACACATTAGTGCATATGGCGTGGGACACTTGCATGTTTTAAAAAGCACCATGAATGCTGAAAGGCATATAAAGGTTTTAGAGCAACATATGCTCCCCTCCAGATGACATCTATTCCAGGGAAGGCCTTGCGTATTTCAGCAGGACAATGCAAAACCACAAACTGCAGCTATTACAACAGAATGGCTTCGTACTTAAAGAGTCCGTGTGCAGAACTGGCCTGTCTGCAGTCCTGATCTTTCACCGATTGAGGACATTTGATGCATAATTAAACAAAAGGTCCGTCAAAGGAGACCCAAAACTCTCCAGCAGCTGGAAGCCTGTATCAAACAAGAGTGGGATCAAATTCCAATGGCTAAACTCAAGAAACTTGTCTCTTCAATGCCAAGACGCCTTCACTCTGCGTTAAAAAGAAGAGGGGATGTTATGATTCTGCTCTGTTTGCCATGTTTTTGATGTTCCGTCTGATCTCGGTATTGACTGACCATGCCTTGAATTATGTATTGTGATTCGGTTACTTAGATTGGTTCATGTATTGTCTAGTTTAGTTTTTCCATGTTTTGTATTTTACCATAGTTTCATTCCAGTCCATGTTTTTGTTTCTGCCATGCATTGCACTTTGTCTCCCCCTGTCTGGTCTCTTGTCTTGTCTTTGCTCACAGCCCCAGTATTGCGTACCACTCTTTTGGGTGATTTAATGGTTTCTGGATTTCAACCATTCCTTCCAATCTCGTTTACTTCCTTTGCCTTGCTTTTTCTATATTACTAACCCATACTAACAGTTTGTTATTTTTGCTAGAGTTACTAACACAAACTAACATTGTATTTAATACTAACTTACTAACGAGCACTAAGGGATTGTATAGCTGCACTTACTAATTGATTAACAAGCTCTAAGCACTCACCCTGTTCTAATCTCCACCTCTTGTCTCGCCCTAATCTTCTCTGCTGCTTTTCTGTGGATTCTCCACGCCTGCTCACGGTGTCCTTTCTCTTATTATCTATGCACGTTAGAACTCCTTGACTGGAGCTATATATCTGTCCATAGGATTGTCTCGTGATCCCTGTCCGCGTTTTGGCTGTTGCCTATTTCATGTGATTAGGTTCTTCCTCATGTTCCCTCCTTTGTAATCAGTCAGACTTCCTCCACCTCTGTTGTGTTAAGCATGTGACTTCCCGTGAGTGTATGTTAGGAGTTTTTTCACAGCACTTCCTTGTCAGAATGTTTCTCTTGTTTATCTGTGTTGCTATTGTTTCCGCCTCATACTTATAGTGTTACTCTTCTGACTGGACCGTCCGACTTATGATTTTTGGCTCTGCTCTTTGGTAATATTGCCTGTAGTACTGGTGAGATGAAGCTTCATGAAGTGTTGAAGCTTTCCATCCAGATGTGTTGAAGTGTGGTTCATTTCTTGAGGTTTCGAATGCACTCAAGAGACCCCTATTGGTCAATAAAAACACATAGAATTGTGCTTCGTAGGAAATGGCAGGCAAGCATAACCCTTCATCACGAAAGTGGCAGAATCATCCATCCATCCATCCATTTTCTATACCCGCTTATTCCTCACTAGGGTCACGTGGCGAGCTGGAGCCTATCCCAGCTGGCTACAGGCAAAGGCAGGGACCCACCCTGAACAGCTTGCCAATCCATCGCAGGGCGCACACACCATTCACTCTCACACTCATACCTATGGGCAATTTGGTGTCTCCAATTAGCCTGATATGCATGTCTTTGGACTGCGGGAGGAAACCTGAGTATCCGGCGAAAACCCACGCAACACGGGGAGAACATGCAAACTCCACACATTCGAACCCACGACCTTCTTGCTGTCAGGCAGCAATGCTAACCACTGTGCCACCGTGCCGCCCCAGTGGCAGAATCAATAAATGCTAAATAAAATGAAGTATTTTGACCACATGTTACATCATAATAAAGTTTAGTATAGTTTAGTTTAGTATATCAATAGTATTGGGACTATATAAACTCAAACTGGCTATTAGGAGTGATTATTAGATAAAGAGTTTGGCTCAGTTTGGTATTTCATTTCTGTTAACTGAAACTAAGCCTCTGTTAAAAGAGGCTTATAATCAATTTACATTGTTTCCCCGGGGTTTCTATTTTGACTGCTGCTTAGGGCTTCCAAGGTTAATAAATAGATTCATAATTGTGGTTCCTTGGCTTCTATCTCGGCATTAGTAATTTTCTTTTATCTAGGGTGAGCAAAGTCATTAGGTAGGGGGTTCAAAATGTGGCCAAAACTATGTGACGGTTGCAGGATGATCGCACTTTTGGAAAGAGATTTCCAGGGTGAATTTGTCTGCCACCGGTGCCAGCTAATTGAGCATCTGGAGAGCAAGATCCTTGATCTTCAGGGCCAGTTGGCGGCGCGACATAGTTCGCAATCAGTAGAGTTCCTAGAGGAACTAAGTAGTATGTCATTTAGAGAAATGGTGTGTACGCCAAAGCAGGGTGGTACTGGGAGCCCAGAACAGGCAGGGAGAGAAAGTTGGGTGACTGTAGGTCGGCAGCGCAGGAAATGGCGTGCACGCCGTACAGCGACAGCTTCTCCAATGGTAGAGGTGTCCAACCGATTCCAGCCCTTGCAGGAACTCGACTTAGCGCCTGACCCTGAGAGTGAGGGGACTGATGAGCAGCAGGGCACCCTGTTGGCCTCTACCCCTCAGAAAAGAGTTATTGATAGTGGGGGACTCAATACTTAGTGGAATAAATACCTTAATCTGTTCACGCGACAAGGAGTCTCGTACGATGTGTTGCCTGCCTGGTGCCCAGGTAGGAGACCTCCTGGAGCGTGCGGACAAGCTCCTGGCCAGAGCGGGGAGGGATCCAGTTGTCATGGTCCATGTTGGGACAAGTGACATAGGTCAGGGTAGGTTTGAGGTTCTGCAAGGCAAATTTGTGGAATTAGCTGAGAAGCTTAGGAGCAGATCCTCAACGGTAGTGTTCTCCAGGATTCTACCGGTACCACGTGCAAGCGGAGGTAAGCAGAATTTTATCTGGAGGTTTAACACGTGGCTACGAACCTGGTGTAGGAAAGAGGGGTATAGGTTTATGGGCACTGGAACTTTTTCTGGGACAGGGGTGACCTGTCCAAGCCTGACGGGCTACATCTGAACCGGAGGGGTAGCTTTGCACTGGGCCAGCGTATGTTGAGGGTAGCACAGCATTATTTAAACTAGGGACTTGGGGAGCAGGGAGGTTAGTGAGTGTTACACATAGGGAAATGCAGACTGCCCCGATGGAAGCTGATGGCGTAACATGCACTATCGATGTTTTACTTTTAAAGCAACAAAGCGTAGTGGGGGGCTCAAGGCGGCGGCCACATGGGAAATCAAGGGGGAAGACCATTAGTAATAACCTGAAATGTTTTTATTTAAATGCAAGAAGCATTAAAAATAATTTTTCAAAACTTGAGGCTGTAGTGATCAGTGAGGGCTATGACATAGTTGGGATTACAGAGACATGGCTATGTGAATAGGATGGAGATGAATATCATATAGAAGGTTATGAGCTCTTAAGGAAGGATAGATGTAATTGGTGAGGAGGGGGCGTAGCACTCTATGCGAACGAAAACATTAATTTACAGGAAATTCCCGAAATTGAACATTCCTTGTCCTATGAAGATATCTGGGTCAGGCTCATTGGCAAACACGAGACAGGTTTAAACATACGAGTATGCTATCAACCACCAGCTTTGGACAGTACAATCAATGAAATGCTTTTTAGGGGGATTACGCAAGCTTGTAGTGGTGGTGGGACTATTATCATGGGAGACTTAAATTATCCTGGTATCAATTGGGAAATGGTGAAAGGACAGGGTAGGGGGGAGGAAGAATTTCTAGATGTTATAAATGATAATTTTTTGGTGCAGTATGTTAATAAACCTACCAGAGAGAAAGTAATTTTAGACTTAGTGCTCTGTAATGACCCCGATAGAATTAGCAATGTTGAGGTACTGGAGCCACTTGGGACAAGTGATCACTCTGCTGTTAATTTTGATGTTTCATGGGAAGTTAAAAAGGTGTATTCTAAAACAAAAATGTTAAATTTTAGGCGAGCAAACTTAGACAGGATGCACTCATATCTAGCTGAAATAAAATGGGACACTCCTGGACTGTAAGTCCGTAAATGGATGTGGGAAAGATTTAAGCGGGTTTTACTTGAATCACAATGCAGATTCATTCCGAAAGTGTCCAAAAGTAAGCTGAAAAAGCAGAATCCTCAGTGGATGACCAAAAGTATTCGTAGGATGTTGAGGGAAAAGAGGAATCTTTATAAGATGTACATAAAGGATAACAATGAGAATACTAGGGCTGAATACTGTAAAATGCGGGCTGTGGTCAAAAAAAGAGCTGAGGAATGCTAGAAGACTGTATGAAAGACAAATTGCAGGGGAGGCAAAAACTAGCCCTAAGTGCTTCTTTCAGTACTGTAGCAGAAAAAGGAAAGTTAAAGAGCAGGTTAAGTGCATAAAGAATAAAAATGGATCGCTGCTATATGATAACAAGCATATTGCGGATGCCTTAAACAGTTACTTTGTTGAGAATTTTACCTCAGAGGGGGTCTTTACTTGCCCAGAGTCAAATGCTCAAGATTATTTAGCGGAAATTGAGGTTCGGGATAACGAAGTATTAGACAAGTTGCATAAACTAAAAGCAGATAAGGCGGCGAGCCCTGATGGCTTATATCCTAGAGTGCTCAGGGAAGCTGGTGAGTTCATCTTTAAGCTGCTATCCGCCATCTTCAGATGGTCTTTAGAAACTAGAGAAATACCAAATGATTGGAAACAGGGCAATATAATACCAATATATAAGAAAGGGGATCGTACTTAACCAGGAAACTACAGGCCAGTCAGTTTAACTTGCATTGCGTGCAAAATATTGGAATCTATCATAAAAGATGAGCTGGACTTATTTCTTGAATGTAACAGTATCTTGAGGGATAGCCAACATGGTTTTCGGAAGGGAAGGTCATGCCTAACAAATCTTCTGGAATTTTTTGAAGAGGCCACCCGGACTTACAACCAGAGCAGGGCTTATGACATCATATACTTGGATTTTCAGAAAGCATTCGATACAGTACTGCACAAGAGACTAAGTTTTAAATTGAGCTCCATTGGAGTTACAGGAGGTATTCTGTAGTGGATTCAAAACTGGTTACAAGACAGAACACAAAGAGTAGTGGTCAGTGATATCTCATCTGAGCTGGGTATGGTGGGGAGTGGCGTCCCCCAGGGATCGGTGTTGAGACCCCCTGCTGTTCCTCATTTACATTAATGACCTTGATAGGAATATTGAGAGCAGATTGGTTAAATTTGCAGATGATACTAAATTGGGGGGTTTGAAAAATAGTCTAGGGTCCACTAAAGTGATTCAGGACGATTTGGATAGAATTAAGAATTGGGCAGAAATGTGGCAAATGACATTTAATCTAGCAAAATGTAAAGTTGTACATGTAGGTAATAAAAACATTAGACGGGATTACTTCATGGGAGGTTTAAAACTGGAATGTGCTGCACAAGAGAAAGATCTGGGAGTGATTGTTAACCAAACCCTCACAGGTTCTAGTCATTGTGCCGTAGCAGTTAAAAAAGCTACTCGGATGCTAGGATACATTGCCAAAAGTATTGAGTACAAATCTAACGAGGTGATGCTTCTTTTGTACAACACGTTCGTTAGACCACACCTGGAGTATTGTGTACAGTTCTGGGGACCATACTTTTAGAGAGATATAGAGGCTCTAGAGAAAGTTCAGAGAAGAGCCACCAAGTTTATTCCAGGTATAAAAGATGAAAGCTACGAGTAGAGGCTGAAGATCCTAAATGTCTTTAGTCTTAGGAAAAGGAGACTCAGGGGTGATTTGGTTGAGGTCTTTAAATATGTTAAAGGGATTAACAAAGTGAATCTTGTAGGATTCCTTCGACCAAGTGTTGTGAGTAGAACTCGGGGTCACAAATGGAAGTTGACCAAAGGTAAATTTAGCACTGATATTCGGAAATATTTTTTCACCCAAAGAGTAATTTCAATGTGGAATAGCTTACCTAATCATATTGTTGAGGCAGAGACCTTGGGGGTTTTCAAGAGCAGCTTGACCAAAAGCTAGATACCATTGAGTCATTTAGTATCTGAAGGGATATATTCACAATAGTACAAAGAAACTGGCAAGCTTAGTTGGGCTGAAAGGCCTGTTCTTGCCATTCATGTTTTATGTTATGTTATGTTATGTTATTAACCTCCGCCGAGGAGGTTTATGTTTTCGGTGCCGTTTGTTTGTTGGTTTGTTTGTTTGTTTGTGTACAAAATAACTCAAAAACTGATGGCCGGATTTTTATGAAATTTTCAGGGTAGGTGGGTATTAAGTCAAGGAAGAGGTGGCATATCTAGGCCAAAGTAGTGCTGTGATAATACTCCAAAGTTCAAGATTTCAAGTCTTTCCAATGGGCCAGAGTTCCAATTGCCTTGCTTTTGGCTTTGCTGCCCCCTGGCGGCGAGGTTCTGCGCTCTCTGAGTGCTCTTCTAGTTATTATTACCTTCGCCAGCGACTTTGCTGACGAAGGTAATGTTTTGATCCCCGTGTATTTATTTGTTTGTGTGTCTGTCTGTATGTGTATCGAATAACTCAAAAAGTACCAAACGGAATTTCATAAAATTTGGTGGATTGATTTGGCATGACCTGAGGATCAATCGATTAGATTTTGGGAGTGATCGGGTCAAAGGTCAAGGTCAAGGCCACGAAAAGGTCAAAACCGACTTTCGACCACATCTCGGTCAATTTTTATCCGATCGGCATGAAACCAACGCCAGTGGCGAGGGATTCAGTGGCGTCGGCGAAGGTATGCGCTCTACCGAGTGCCCGTTCTAGTGTTAACTATAAGATAGTTTCGGGGACAGGACAGAGGGCAGTGAATGTGCATGAGAGACAAAAAGCTTTGTATTTTTGTTCAAAAACAATTAGCATTTCCCCTTGTTTTTCATTTTATTATCAAATTAAGGGGATTTATGTATTGGAAATTATTTGAAAAGTTTTTAAAATATGACATCACATAATAGTGGAACAATTTGGCCTAATAGCCTCACTAAGCGACCTTATTCTGTGAAATCAGAGTATTCCCGAACGGGAAACAACTTTCTCTTCCTTACTGGCTCCATCACACGCAATGACAAACTTCAAACCACACTGACAAACTTCAACTACTGACAACAATCCACGAGCTGCAGAGGAGAACTGGGACATTTTATAGTCGACTGACTGACTGACGTCATTTTGCCGAGACAATACAAGCCTCGACACGGAGATCCGTTAGGTAGTGCTTCACATTTGTGATACAGGCTCCGAAGCCTTGGTATCGACAGTAGCAGCACTAATTGTCTGCATCTGTTTTCGAACCCTTTTTGCCTGACTATGAGTTCTGTGATTGCTGCCCTGGTATTCGTCTCTGTTTACGCCCAGTGGATTTTTGACATACCTGTGCCTGTGTACTGAACCTATTTTTGGCCGACCACGAGTTTGTGATTGGTGCCCTGTTTACAGTTCAGGATTTCGCCCTTTGGATTCTGATTTTGTATTGTGGACATTGTACCGTTGCCTGCTCTGTTGGGGGTTTCCCCCCTTCAGAAATAAAGCCTCCTTTTTTTTTGCACACTCTGGTGCTCGCTTGTGGTTCCTATACGTAATCTTGACAGGGGATGCTACATCATGGTAAACAGGCCCCTGTCCCAACTTTTTTGAGACATGTGGCAGCCATCAAATTTGAAATGAGATCATTTTTTGGAAAAAATTTCTCAGTTTCATCATTTGCTATGTTATCTCTGTTCTATTGAGCATTAAATACCGACTGGCGTGATTGAAGAGTCGTTTTGATTTTATTCACAATTTACTCTCTGTTCCAACTATTTTGGAATTGGGGTTGAAAATAATTGTCATAAATATTAAGGATGCATTATCCTCAAATTCGTTCATGAAGTCCAAGGGTTATCCAGCTTTTTGTCTTGTGCACCTCACTCATCACCAAGGGGCATTTATGTCTTAAAACTCCACTACAATTTCCCATCGTCATTTTAAATGTTTCACTCGCAAGCTGGTGTTACATCAATTATTAATGTAATTAAGAATCTTGCGAAAACTTCCTCAAATTTGGGCGGCGCAACTTTACCGGATCAGGGCTCCGTTTCCGGCAACGATTGCCTCGGTGGTTCATTGGTTTGTTCCCAAAGTGTGTTACTTGTCGGCTGATGGGTTCATTCAGTGAGAAATGCACCTCATATCCAATCAGCACCATGATGCGTAAAATCCGACCCGCAGGCAAGCGCATTTGGGCATAGCTCTGCTCCGTATACTGTATGCTTCGACGGTCATGATTCTCATTGATCGCAAGTGCTGTTTGAATACGTGGTCTCTAAGCGAGGGTTGTTTGCCAAATCCAGACTGAATGGGAAAATGTAAATAAAAGAAAACATGTGTATTTAGCATGTAAGTAAGTCTGACTCTGCAATAACGAACCGCACATCCTTCCCCCTAACACGAAGAGAGAGAGAGGGAGAGAGAGAGAGAGAGAGAGAGAGAGAGAGAGAGAGAGAGAGAGAGAGAGAGAGAGAGAGAGAAATGATCCATTTTGAATTTTGATTTGATTTTATTTGCACAATACAACAAAGCAGCAGAATTCCTCCGACAAAAGCAAAGACACAAGTTCTGCAGGTCAGATTTTAAACCCCTTGAGGCTTTTTAGAAGAAATCTAACCTCAACGAGCATTATGATTAAGCGCATAAGTGAATTACTCCTCAAGAGTGAGCATAACTGAAAATATAAAAGCAAAGATAAGGTGAACAACATAAAGATAAAATATTTTCGTATAATGTGCTGTGTATTCTGTTGAAAAAGAAACTCCACCTCCAGTTAGGACTGTGCGGATGCGTGGGCGTGGGACTGAATGCAGGATGACGTACCAGCTGCTGGAAACACTCTCCTGGCATAAATTGCGACAAGACAAGCGCATCCCCATGAGAAGCGATCCAACTTGAACATAACTTTCTGATCTTACTCCACTACCTATGTAAGCATCAGTGCAAGATTACAAAGGGGAAATATGTAATAGCGTAACAAGATAAACTTATTCAGCGCCCAATTTGATGAACCTCTCAAGTCGGAGGCAATTCCATTTTGTTGTGCTGTATTTCGTCCGTAATGATATTTTGACCAAAAAAGTGCGCAATGGGTTGCGCAAAACTTTCTGTTCTGTCATTCTTCTATGCCTCTCTAAGCTTGTTTCCTGCTGGCCAGTGGAACGCTGGTCTTCACTTGAAAAGTTACTTCAGCTTCCTGCCCTTTAAGATAGCGTATCGGTTCCTCGTGGAACAAATTCTTAAAACTGATGGGGAGAGCGGTGCTTTAAAATAATTAATATTCTATTCCGTGCACAACCAAATAGAAGTGCAACAAATAAAATGGAGCCGCTGAAGAATATGTTTGTTCGAAGTTCACTATCCAGCTGGAAAACTCTTGTAGAGTCGGAAGAGGACAGCATCACTCACTCGGTATGGACCGCTTTATTTGATTATGAAGCCTGTGGGAAGGATGAGCTAACGCTCCGCAAAGGCGACTTGGTGGAGGTGCTGTCGCTGGACTCGGAGATATCGGGAGACGAAGGTTGGTGGGCGGGCAAGGTGAACAATAAAGTGGGCATCTTCCCGTCTAACTACGTTTCTTTAAAGCCCAGCGGCTACGGACAGCTGCAGGGTCCGGATGTGGCTGTGGAGCTTAGCCCAGTGGTTCGGGGTTTCGAACCCAAACAGTTGGACTTTCAGGAGTTCAGTCTGGAGGAGGTAATCGGGGTTGGCGGTTTTGGAAAAGTGTACCGGGGTACATGGAGAGGAGAGCTGGTGGCCGTGAAGGCGGCGCGTCAGGATCCGGACGAGGACATCAGCGTAACGGCTCAGAATGTGATGCAGGAGGCACGGTTGTTTTCCATGCTCGACCACCCGAACATCATCGCACTTAAAGGGGTCTGTTTACGGCAACCGAACCTCTGCCTTATCATGGAGTACGCATCCGGAGGGGCGCTGAGCCGCGCACTCGCTGGACGCCGCATACACCCGCACGTTCTGGTCAACTGGGCTGTACAGATCGCGCGGGGTATGCTGTACCTCCACAGCGAGGCGATAGTGCCTGTCATTCACCGGGATCTTAAGTCGAACAACGGTAAGTCAGTGTTGGCGGCTCCCAAATGTTGCGAAGCAACTAAACGGCTTCACTGAAATTGGCCGGGTGTGCTGTGAGCAGACGTGAGAGATATTCATTTGCATAAAAATGAATACAATCTTTCTTTCTTTTTTTTTTTTTTTGCGACATTCCTTATTTGACTCGTATTTGCTTTTGTAACAACGAGCTGAATTGTACGTATTAAATTTCAGAAAAATACTTTGATGATTGATTTGACTGCAGTGATTGGATTGATTATGGCTGGGTCCAAGATGTCAAAAAATTACGCCCTATCCATTAATTCCGAAACACTTTGCTTTAACCTGTGTGGAAAACGTCATGAGGTGAAAGGACGGGGTAAAAGAGAATTCTTAAAAGGAACCCCGACTATAATGACTTGTAGGCTTCATAAGATTAATGTTGGTATCAGGCATAATAATGTGAGTCAAAAAATATCCTGCCTTCGTTTTAACCGCGCTAATTAGAGAATCCGAATGCAATTACATTAGACAACGTGATCATAATTCCCCTGCCCATCACATACGTTTCTTTACGTGATTGGCTGGATGAATGGTCGCCGCTTTAAATATTGCTGCTTCGCATTATTGTGGTATAGCGTGATCATCTTTCTTTTCGAAAAGGATGGTTCTGCGTACCCTAGGCTAAAGGTGGTAAATTAGGAAGCACTGAGACACCTTTCCTAAACATTTAAAGAATTCGAATCCACTTATCACGGCTGCTACGTATTTATTTCCGGAAAATTGTCCAGGAGTTAGGAACTTTCTGAGGCAATAAAGCAGAGGTGGGCAGCGAGGGCCGTAACTGTCCCTGGTTTTCACACCAACGTTTGGCCTTTAATTAGTTGATTATCTCAATTAGCCAAACCATTTATGAAATCTGACGTTTCATGTGCATTTCTTTAAATAATCATGAAACTACAAAGACTAGTCTTGTCTCCCTTCATAAAACATTTTCCTTTGATCATATCATTGCGAAAATCTATATTTGCGCATGCAATCAATTAACTCAATTAGTCAGGGTAATTGATAGGAATAAAAACCTGCATACACACCGGCCCTCCAGGACCGTGATTGCCCACCCCTGCAATAAAGACTATTCGGACGCAGCAACAAAAAGTGGCCGGTATGCTCTGTTTGAGTGCTTTCTTTTTTACAGCGTATAGATGCACGATGAACTGGTTCTGTCGAGGAACAGAGGCAGTAAGCCAAAACATTACCATTACCTTACCAATTGAATCTACATTGTAAAAAAAAGAAAGAAAAAAAAAAAACCTTAAAAAGTGAGACGGCCAGCTGCAAAACATCGTTGAGTTTGCTCAACTTGAGTATTTGAGTTTGCACAAACTAAGTTTTGGACTTAGAAAAAAGGGAAAAAAAAAAACTCAGAACTTGCAGTTGAGCTGACTCAAATTTTTTGCTTCTAGTTCCCTTACTTTTCAAACTGAAAAAGTGTTCATATGAACTTATTAATTTAATTCTTGATTTGACAGCGGGGTAACCAAGCTGTAGTCTACTGGATCTATCATTTAAATCCATCTCCAGCATTAGATTGCAGGCAATTATAACACTATTATCTGTGCTTTTCCAATGAAATAGGAAATTCTTCAAGGTCCCCTATTAAGTCACCAGGTGCAAAGCTAATTAGTGGCATGAGCCATTTCAAAATCTTTTCCCTCTTGACATCACATGGGGAAGTAACCAACCAGAGGCAAGAAGAGCTGATCACCTTCAGCCAAGCAGTCAATCAGATTTAATTATTCTGGGTGGTCACTCCCCCTTGTGATGTCAGGTAGGGGAGACTTTGAACTGGCTCATAATGGCTAATTAGCAGTGCATCTGGTGGCATAATTGGGGACCTTTAAGAGTGTGTAACCTGAAAGGGTGTTTCATTAGAAGAGGTAATTCAGGTTTGTCTTATTAGTTCTTATGTTGTGAGACAGTCTTCTGTACAACGATATATTGTTGGACTGAGCCATACCAAGAAAAAAAAAAATCAAATATTACGTTACTTTGGCAATATCATTGGTAAAGATTGGTGCTTTCACAAAGTGATTATGAAATGAGATTTTTAATAAACAGTCATTAGCAATATGATATGATGACTAAGATGGTACAGGCAACATCTGATAATGTTTTATGGATGCAGAGAATCACATCTTGGTTGTAATACAGTCTGTTAAACCAAAAAAATCAGCATTTTTGTCATGTCACAATATTAGAATATCCAAAATCCCAAAAGATTTCTTATCTCTTCTCACATTATCAATATAATATCAATATATTGCCCTTGCTAATTCACCCCCCAACCCCCATGCATGCCCACGAATACACTCTCACTCTCACAGGTTGGTTTTTTTTTTCATCATGTTTTTTTGGGGACATCCCATAGACCTACATTAATTTTCCAAACAACTTACTCTGACCTTAACCATACACATTACAAGCCTAATCCTGACCCTAACCTTAACCTCACCCAAATCCAAATTTCACCCTAACGCTAACCTTGACCCCAACCTTAGAAGAGCTTAGTTACTTTGTGGGAACCAAGAAATGTGTCCCCAAAAGAGACGCATGCAGGCGCATACACACATGCACGTGCGCGCGCGCGCACACACACACACACACCTCACCTGTTAAGGCATTTTTTTGTGGCAGTTTTTTCATGTTCGTATTCCGTATTTGCAGTACATGACTCGTATTGAACCGCTCTGATGTTATTCCGCTGGAATGGGGGGGGGGGGGGGGGGGGTCTGTATTTGTTTATCGTGTTCCAAGTTGCTATGTCTTTGGTTGCTGTACAGCAGAGGTGGAAAATACAGTCTCTCTCTTTGTTACCCTGGGAGATGATATCAGCCCTGTCTCTCCCAGTCTACTTGTAAAAAAACAAGACTTAATACTAAACCTGCTGAAACTTGCCCTCTCTGTGTCAGGATCTTCCTAGTGAGTAATGCAGTGTTTTCCGCATTTTCCTGCTGGCTTCATAGACCTGTCATGTGAAATCTCCTAATCCGTACTCGACAACTGTCTGGCCCCCTTCTTTTCTGAATGTACCTCCATGCGATGCTGATCTCAGAAAACTCGAGGGCTATGTCTTAACTGTTGACAACAACTGTGGTTTGCCGAGAACAGGCTTAGGCCTGCCGTGTAAGTTCAGGTCTTTGTTCAACTGCGTCGTCAGCTGTCTGTGTAGGTAATCTACACAGATGAGACACAGTTTTCTTTGTTTGTTTGTTTGTCTTATTGGTTTCCTTACCTGGTGTCGAGAGATCTACGGGCCCAAAAAGAGAGGGAGTATGCAGCTGACTGCCTTAGGTGGAGAAACAGTCCTTCAGGAAAAGGAAGAGATACTTGAGAGGTTTGCTGACCAGTTCAACCAACTGCTGAACATTCCAGGAGACTTCGCAGAAGAAGCCAGTCTAGCTTCACAACAGAGAGCTGTCCTTGGTTTGCTGAATGAAAAACCCAGCACAGATGAGCTGCTAGCAGCCATCTAATCTACATTTGAAGGAAAAGCTCCTGGATGAGACGGGAGTACCGCAGAAGTCTGGAAATATGGAAGACACAGACTTACAGTCGGCCCACACTATCTCATTCTACAGATCTGGGACTCAGAACAAGTACTCCAAGAATGGAAAGATGAAAGTATTGTACCGATTTGTAAAGCAGGCGACAGGAAGGACTCTGGGAAATATGTATTTTCCTGCTTTCTATAGTCGGGAAGATGCTCTCCCATATAACTCTGAACTGGCTAAATTACCACTTCTCTCCTAATGTGCTACCCGAGACTCAGTGTAAATTCAGTCGTGGAAGAAGTACAATGGACATGATCTTCTGTCTTCGACAAGTGCAAGAGAAGTGGATTGAACAGAACATGCCACTTTACGTAGTATTCATAGACTTCAGTGAAGCTTTTGATACTCTCTTACGTCAAGGACTCTGGCTGGTCCATATGAAATTTGCCCACCTGATAAAGGCACTACACACTGGCAAGCATTCGAGGAAACAACTGAAGGCAGGTACATACACTATTTTACAAGTTTGCCAGAGCAGCAGCACAGTTTGGTTTAAAGATCGGTAGTAAGAAGAGAGAGTGTCTCTACCAACCACTTAAATTCCTGACTACAACTTCCCAACCATTGGAGATGAAGATTGACTACGAGCCACTAACGTTGTGTAAGAACTTTCTATATCTCGGTAGGACCGTTGCCGTCAATGCCAGATGAGACCAGGAGCTGACATTTACAAAGGGAGGAGCTGGTACAGCCTTCAGGAAACTAAAACCATCAAGTCTCCATTCAGGCAAACTGCAAAGTCGACAGAGCTGCGGTACTCTCTTCCCTCCTCGACAGTGCAGGAACATGGGCCCCTGTGGAATGGAAGTGAGGAAATTCCGTGCGTATATGATGCGGCATCTGAGGCAGATAATGAATATATCCTGACAGGATAAGTTTCCAGTCAGGAAATCCTTACAGAGAGCACGCTTCCCATCAATAGCAGATCTACTAGTACTGATGAATCTCAGATGGCTTGCCCACATGGAGAGAGTGGATCATGTACTCCTACCTCAGCAGCTGCTGTACTCTCAGCTGTGCGAATGAAGGAGAAACTGGGAAGACCATGTTTCTCCTTCAATTCTAACCCTCGCATTCCCGTGCGGAAAAAGACTTGAATTTTGCAAAATTCAAAGCATCCCTGCTCACTGGAGCATGAAGCGTAAACTAAGATACTGTTATCATTCGAAGCAGAATGACCCCCTCTACTGAGGTTTACACCCACATTTGCAGAACTATTATCGATGTTAATTTTATGATGATTTTTCGGAGAGTATCATTTTTTCTGATACAGCGCCCTCCATAATTATTGGCACTCCTGATTAAGATGTGTTAAAATCCTTAAAATAAATTAAATTTTTATTGCAGAAGCATACTCTCACACTGAAAATTGAAGAAAAATGTAACCTTCAACTAAAGTGAATTTTAAGGGAAAAAAAATCATAAAATCACCTGTTCCACAATTATTGGTACCCTTAACAATTCCAAGGAAATAAATGTAATTGAAGTATTTCTGTCATTTCTACAGTCGTTTACAAAGTTGATCTGTCTAGGATCTAGGCTCTAGTATCTAGGAACAATTAATTAGTAATTCATCACTTCCTGTTTCCCTGGGGTATAAATATGACGTGACACAGAGGCCATTTCTCTTATCCACTCTTCAACTTGGGAAAGACAAAGGAACACACCATTCAAGTAAGGGAGATGTGTGTCGACCTTCACAAGTCAGGCAATCGCTACAAGAAAATAGCCACTCACCTGCACCTGCCCATATCTACTGTCAGAGGAATCATTAAGAAGTTTAAAACAACTGGAACAGTGGTAAACAAGCCTGGACGAGGTCACAAGGTTATTTTGCCACCATGCACAGGGAGGAGGATGGTAAGAGAAATAAAAAGTTCTCCAAAGCTCACTGTTAAAGAATTGCAACAAATGGTAGCATCTTGGGGTCACAAAGTCTCCAAAACAACCATCAGGCGCCATCTACATGCCAACAAGCTGTTTGGGAGGCATGCACAGAAAAAACTTTTCTCACTCACAATCATAAACGCAAACATCTGGAGTTCGCTAAGCGGTACAGGGACTTCAACTGGGATCGTGTGCTTTGGTCAGATGAGACCAAGGTAGAGCTTTTTGGCAAGAAACACTCTAAGTGGGTCTGGCAGAACACAAAAGATGAGTATGCAGAAAAGCACCTCAGAAAAGCACTGTGAAGTATGGGGGAGGATCGGTGATGCTGTGGGCCTGTTTCTCTTCCAGAGGCCCTAGGAACCTTGTTAGGATGCATGGCATCATGAACGCTTTGAAATACCAGGACATTTTAAATCAAAATCTGGTGACCTCTGACCGAAAGCTGAAGAGGGGTCATCGCTGGGTCTTTCAGCAAGATAATGACCCTAAACATGTGGTCAAATCTACACAGAAATGGTTCACCAGGCACAGAATCAAGCTCCTCCCATGGCCATCTCAGTCCCCAGACCTCAACCCCATTGAAAACCTGTGGAGTGAGCTGAAGAGGAGAGTGCAGAGGAGAGGACCCAGGTCACTGGATGATTTAGAGAGATTGTGCAAAGAGGATTGGTCAAAGATCCCTCTTTCTGTATTCTCCCATCTTGTGAAACATTATAGGAGAAGATTAGGTGCTGTTTTTTTGGCAAAAGGGGGTTGTACAAAGTATTAACATCAGGGGTGCTAATAATTGTGGCACACATGATTTGATGTAAAAGAATTATTTCTTAATGTGGGATTTTTTTCCCACTGAATAAATGCACTTGAATTAAAGGCTGGATTTCCTCTTTTTTTTCATTGTGGTCCTATATTATTTAGAGAAAAACTGAATTTATTAGAAGCTAAAGAACACATTCTTAACCAGGGGTGCCAAAAATTATGGGGGGCGCTGTAACAAATAGTGCGCAGTAACCTGAACGTCGCACTTTTTCATCACTTAAAATAAGCTTTATCGGTAGGTGTTTTCAAAATTAAACGTTATCTTGTTGAATATTTTGACAGTGACACCCATGGCTTCTCGGTCTTGTTGACAGCTGTTAATGATGATGCGGCTGACACTTGGGCATTCAAAAGTATCAAGGCAACGTTCGGAGTTTGACTTAATCTTCGCTTGCGGCCTTTGGGCGTTATACGGATGTGATCCTCTCAGAATCCTGTAAAACTTGAGTCCGCCACTGAAATATCAATTCTGACAGCCGTACACGCAACAGCCAGACATTTCGGTGCTGGTAAAATATCTAATTCAATGTTTGGCAGATTCATAACTCCTCAGACTGAACTGGGGAGACCGCTTCTTCCGTTGCCAAGATGCACACGCATCTTTTTGATGACGTCGGCTGTAAATGGGTCTATCGGAACAAACATCCAAAAATGGATTTTGACCAGTTTTTATTGCCGCAATTGATCTGGAAGGAAGGTCGACCATGCGGTTGCGATGTTCGTTAAAATTTTAATTATATATGGGTAAGTGCCAAATACATACTAATGTCTGAAATCATTATTAAATGAGGAAATAAATAAATTGACTTTGTCACATGACCTTGACCTTGAAGACCAAAGTCAAATCCAATATGTCGAAAACAACCAGCATACATGATTTGCTATTAGTGCCCAATACATACCTAAGCTCTAAAAACAATATTAAGCAATGGACCATTCCAACATCAAATTTGATTGACTGCTTAAGAATGTTCAGCATACATGGTTTTCCTGTAGGTGCCCCAAACATACCTGAGCTCTTACTGCTATATTCAGCAAGTTAAAGCAATTTTTGACATTTGACATTGACGCCCAATGTCATATTCAACTTGCCGAGAATGCTTGGCATACATGATACCCTATAGGTGCCTCATACATATCTAAGCTCTAAATGTCATATTAAGAAGTGATAGCACATTTTTGCCATTTGGCCTTGACCATTAGACCCAAGGTCAAATGTGACTGACTCACAATGTTTGGCATTCCTGATTCCCTATAGGTGCCTCATACATACCTAAGCTCTAAATGCTGTATTAAGAGAGTTAAAATCGTTAACTCTCAGCGATTAAATCATGGGCTAAATTCAGTACAGTGGCAGAACCAGAGCTGATTATTGGGCTGAACAAAACATCCGTTTAAAACAATTATTAGTCCTGACTCCTGACTTGTTCTCAGTCATTTTCATGATTAACAAAAGGTTCACTCCAAGAGCGCTCCACACTCAACAGGTGCTGCTTGTTCTCCCCAATTAGGTAAGACGACAATCATTCATCTGGACGCGCATTTGCTGTATTTAAATTAATGTTATTCAAAATTGCATATCTGCGCAAATAGCTTGAGCCGCATGCTTTTTATAGCCTATTTAACTTGCCGAGTGTCTTTTTTTTTTTTATCAACCCTCGCAATACCGAGAGTGAAAGGCGATATTTCATTGGAAAGCTGACCAGTTCAATCAATTGGCCAATTAATAAGTTAATTTTTTTTTTTAACTGAATTTAGCCCATCATTTCATCGCTGTTAGATCGCATATGGAGAGAAATCGTGTCTTCAGATGCTAATTACGATAATTGGAAAATGCGTCAATAAAGGAAAATAATTGAGAACTAGCCAGGGCTAATAGCTGTCATAAAGTGACGTGTTTTGGCACACCTGCTGGCTACGCCACTGACAGAATATAATGATTTACAAATCCTTTTCGACCTATATTCAAGTGAATACATGACAAAGACAAGATATTTAATGTTCAAACTGATAAACTTGATTTTGGAAATATTCGCTCATTTGGAATTTGATGCCAGCGACAAGTTCCAAAAAAGCTGGGACAGGGGCAACAAAAGACTGGGAAAGTTGAAGAATGCTCAAAATGCTCAACACCAGTTTGGAACATTCCACAGGTGTACAAGTTAATTGGAAACAGGTGAGTGTCATAATTAGGTATAAAAGGAGCATCCCCGTAAGGTTCAGTCATTCACAAGCAAGGATGGGGCGAGGTTCACCACTTTGTGAACAACTCCGTGAGCAAATAGTCCAACAGTTTAATAACTACGTTTCTCAACGTGCAATTGCAAGGAATTTAGGGATTTCATCATCTACAGCAGGGATGGGCAACTCCGGTTTTGGAGGGCTGGTGTATATGCTGGTTTTTATTTCTATCAATTATCCTGATTAATTGAGTTAATTGGTTGCATACACAAATATAAATTTGTGCAAAGGTTTGATCAAAGAAACATGTTTTATATAGACCAGAACAGTCTTCGGTGGTCATCATGATAATTTAAAGAAATGCGCCATAAATGTCAGATTTCATGAATAGTTTGGCTAATCTAGACAATCAACTAAGTAAACCCAGAAGTTGGTGTGAAAACCAGGGACAGATATGGCCCTCGTTGCCCATCCCTGATCTACAGTCCATAATATCATCAAAAGATTCAGAAAATCCAGAGAAATCTCTGCACATAAGCGGCAAAGCCGAAAACCAACATTGAATGCCCATGACTGTCGGCCCCTCATGCGGCTCTGCATTAAATGCCGACATCATTCTGAAACGTTCTGAAAGGAACAATTTGGAAAACCATTGTCAGTTGACACAGTTTGTCGCTGCATCAACAAGTGTAAGTTAAAACTCTACCATACAAAACGAAAGTCATATATCAACAACACCCGAAATGCCACCGGCTTTTCTTGGCCCGAGCTCATCTGAGATGGACTGACGCAAAGTGGAAAAGTGTGCTGTGGTATGACGAGTCCATATTTCAAATTGTTTTTGGAAATCATGGACACTATTTCCTCCAGGCTAAAAAAGAAGAGGACCATCCAGATTGTTAACAGTGCAAAGTTCAAAATGTCAAGCCACATTTTGCATTTATTACAACAGCGTGGGTTCGTAGTAAAAGAGTGCGGGTAATAGACTGGCCTGCCTGCAGTCCACACCTGTCTCCAATTAGTAATATGTGGTGCATTATGAAGCGTAAAATACGACAACGGAGACCCCAATGGAACAATATTTGTTCCAGCAGAAATTGAATTGAATTAGCTTTGAATTGAAATTAACCTGCTTTGAATTGAATTTTATCAGGTTTTGAATTGAATTTTGGGTTTGAATTGAATTGAATTGGCTTTGAATTGAATTTTTCAGTTTTGAAATTGAATGGACAAGTAATCTGAGACTGAATCCAATTATTTGTATTGAATTTAATATAAAACTTGAAGCATTTTATTCAGTTCACACATTCAAATTCAGTTCATAAAATTCAAATTCAGATCTCTAAATTCAAATTCAAGTTGAGTAACATCACATGAATGCGCATTGCGAGCTGCAGCCCCGCCTCCGTCCCTCATGGCTTACCTTATTTGGAATAAGGTGACCTATATAATGTCCGGGAAGCGCACCTTCTATATTCCAAATCCACCCAACTATACACCAAAACTTCGGCTCTTTATCGGTTAATTTGATTTAGCTCATCATATTAAACTTCAACAGTTAACCCTGAGTTAGCCCAAGATCATCAGTATGCTAACGTTAGTTACAATCGAGTCACTTTTTCTCCCAGTCAGTATGTGTGAATGTATATTGCTGGCGAGCCTACACGTTTAAGCTCGTTGGCTTCAAGTGTAACGTTATATTCCGTGAAAATCAAAATAATTAGATGGAGCTTTTAATAACTTCAACTTATGGCTTAATGGTTCAGAATACCTGGAGTTACAAAATGATGACATAGGCGCGAGGAGAAGAGACTGCATTAATCCAGTAGGGCAGGGGTTCCCAAACTTTTCCAAATCAGGGCCCACTTGAAAATCTAAAAAATGTCCGCGGCCCACCTATTTCCTATAAACAGTACATAGACGAAATTATGCATTCTCAGAACACTTAACAGCAACAATAATTGTTGTTGTTGTTAAGAAAATAAAATAAATAAAAAACAACAATAATTATTTGTTTTTATTAATTATTATTATAAAGATTCAGGATTGAAATGAAAGCAGGGGGATAAAGGAAGCTCAAACTTTTAATCTGTGGTGTACACACAAGACAGAATTAATTATCGAACACGGTACGTGCTCCTCCGATTATGACCCCCGGTCATGATGACCAGAAAGCTACGTTCCGATGATAAACTTTATAAAGTTCCTAAAATATTGTGAGGTCAATAACAATCAATAAGGTATTACTTCTAAATATTTTTTTAAATCGTGTAATAAATATTTTACAATAAAATTTTTAAAAAAAATCATATTTGCAAAAATGAATTATTTTTAATGACCTCTCACGGCCCACCTGCAGTACCACCACGGCCCACACTTTGGGAATCACTGCAGTAGGGGTTGCAGCTGAAACTGGTCCAAGAAATATTCCGTTTTTGGAGCGGTACTTCACGCCCATGCAAATTCACTCATGCACGAAAATATACTGGTAAGAGTACGGGGATAAGCTCTCTGCTGAAATACGGTGCCATCACGGAGTTACGTATTGTGTGCACATGGTTCTGTAGTAGAATTTTAAGCGCTCCGGGTTCATTTGCTATATCCGACAAATCATGTAGCCTACAGCATTCACGGACACATGAAATGCAATGGAAATTCGGTGGCTCCTCGGAACTCAGTACTTTTCTACTGGTCATCGGCAATGTCACCAGCGGCGGCTCGTCGGCCGTAACAAAGGGAATCCAGAACCTTGCCCTTCAAAGCTTAATGACGTTCACTTTTCTTTATCAGCAGTTGCTCATACGAATTGGTTGAGGGACAATCAAATTTATTTTCGATAGCAAATGACGACGCAAATTATCAACACGTCTTTATAAATTATTTTGCGAGGCTTCTTTCACAAGAATCCACGACAGTCCATTTTCTACAATCTTAATATAGAAGAAAAGATTGCGATGTTGCACAGCTTATTGCTTAATGAGCCTCACTAATCAATTTGCGCATCTATGCCGTTTCATGAGCTTCTAGAGCGCGGAATTTATAGCGTAGGCCTGTGGTAATTTATGTCGTAATTTATGTGTGAAAGAAAACCCTCATAATTTCGTGGTGCAATGTATAACAATGCTATCGAAAATAAATTTGACTCAACTGACTGTTCCAACAATTCGTATGAGCAACTGCTGATCGAGAAAAGAAAACTGCGAAAGGTTTAAGTCATTAAGCTTTGAAGGGCGAGGTTTTGGCTTAACTTTGTTACGGCCGACGACCCTCCACTGTTTAAATGAATGGTTGAAAGCAGGTGATGAACAATCATTAACATTAAGGGATTGTTTGGGCTTCCCCAGTTGCCAATTCACGAGCCGCCACTGAATGTCACTAGTTCGGTCTCTGGCAGCGTCTTAACTGTGAGTGAGCGATGTCCGAGTTTTTACTTCAGCATATTCCTTCAGGGTTTTAACCTGCCGGAGACTGAACTAGAGACATTGCCGATGACCAGTATAAAGTAGTGAATTCCGAGGAACCACCGAATTTACATTGCATTTCATGTGTCCGTGAATGCTGTAGGCTACATGATTTGTCGGATATAGCCAGCCAGCCATAAATGAACATGTAGTGTTAAATATACAACAACAGAACCATGCACACAATAGGCCTACGTAACTCTGTGTTGGTACTGTATTTGAGCAGAGAGCATAGCCCTGTACTCTTAACTGCATATTTTCGTGCATGAGTGAATTTGCATGTGAATAAGCAAATTTCTTGGACCATTTTCAGCTGCAACCTCTACTGGATAAATTGTAGTATTTTCTCCTCGTGCTAATGTCATCATTTAGTGACTCAAGGTATTCTGAACCATTAAGGCATATGAAGTTGAAGTTCTGAACAGCTCTATCTAATTACTTGATTTTGACTGAATATAACGTTACACTTGAAGCCCATGAGCACGTGGGCTCACCAGCTAAATAAATTCACACATACCGACTGGGAGAAAAAGTGACTCAATTGTAACTAGCGTTAGCATTATTTACTTAGCCGAAGAAACGATAGAAACAAGTGTCTGCCACGAACACTGCATTATCCCCCGCAGCCTCAATTTTATGTGTCCGTACGGAGCCCGATGCTATATCCCCCGCTTCACGCTAATCGCGCGGCGGGGGATAATTAGAGTGCATTTACTGATGATCTTGGGCCAACTCGGAGTTAACTGCTGAAGATTAATATGATGAGCTAAAACAAATAAACTGATAAATAGCCGAAGTTTTAGTAAACGTTTTCGCACACAGTTGGGTGAGTTTCGAATCCGTCCTGAGGTGCGCTTCCAGGACACCTTATTCCAAATAAGGCAGTCCACGAGGGATGGAGGCGGGGCTGCAGCTCGCGATGCACGTTCATGTGATGTTACTCAACTTGAATTTAAATCTCTTAATTAAACATAGCCGTGCTTTGGGCGAAACATGGAACAAACCAATCAGAGTTTCATCTCCCATTCCTTTTAAAGCCAGGGGGACTTGCACCCTGGTGGAAAGCTATTATAAAGGTGAACTTTACTGCCCTGAATTATTATTGAAAAAAAAAAACTCTTCATTGAATCAGAATCAAGGCTGCTTGTGCCCAAACTGAAAGTGTGCAAGAAAACCATCATTTGAAGAATGGAAGCCTGATCACAGCGATCTTCAAAAACGTAATAAGAAACATTTTTTAAATATTGCTCAAAATGATTCAAATCCTATCCAGGCTTTAAAAATCATAACAGTGAATCCCCAGGGCTGCAGTTGAACTTTATGTTAAAACTTGGGCATAAAACAAGCAAACAAAAAGAAAGGTTTTACTTAAGGGTTGCCTATAAAATTAAGTATCTGCTGGTGGGGGACGACTGAGAGAAATTAAAATGACTGAGAAAAATAGCAAGGAAGAAATGAAACTGATGTTTTATTTCATCACGCACCGTAACCCCATGAATAATATCCAACAGGAGAAACAAGAACTCTCTGAGCAGGTCAAATTGAATATATGTGTGGCAGGCAGATGGAAGACCCGGGCGAGAATCGAACCCCAGAGTTAAACGCGCTGACCACAACGCCAAAGAGCCAGGCTCCTTGGTAAAGTAGCCAGGGTGTATACTTATTAGGAGGCATTTCCAGTGACAGGACCCGTCAACTGTCACATATGGAAGAAACTTGGATTAGCCTAATTACAGACGGCGACGACAATGTCATCCATTGCTTTTTCTAAAATTGACGGTTTTTAAGGCCACTTTGTTCTTTAGCCAAACTGTAAATAATAAATCCATTACCAAAAGAAATGAGGGATTTTTCAGCTGACAACAAAAACGGGACTGCAGACACTATTATTAATGGATCTGATGTATCAAAGTATCTGATGGAATAGGTTCCCTTAAGATTAAATTAGCCTGCATCACAGCATGCTCTGATGTGGGTGCGTGGAGCAATCGCTCAGGGGCATCGCAAGCAATTTTGGGCCCTATGACTGGAAATCGAATCCCCCCCCCCAATATATATAGCACACACACACACACACACATATACAACCCCAATTCTGAAACAGTTGTGACAAAGTGTAAATTGTGAATAAAATCAAAACTCAACAAGCATTCAGAGAATTCATAGTCTCGCCCATAGTTATCCGCCAACATGATGACCTTGACCTTGACATTTGACCTATGACCTTCAAATTTATGTCATGCCGAAAGACTCTCACAAGGAACCCGCCTGTGTAATATGAAGGCAATCGGCCTCGCGGTTCCAGAGATATCAGTCCGGACAGACACACACACACACAGACACACACACAGACACACGAAGCGATTACAATAGTCTCGCGAAACCCCTTCGGGGGCTCGATTAATGACTTTCGGATCACACCAGGCCAGCTAGTATTTTATTCACAATAGAACAGAGATAACAGAGATAACAAAGCAAATGCTGAAACTGAGAAATTTGACAATTTTATCCACAAAATGAGTTCATTTCAAATTTGCGGTGGGGTAAGATGACTCTTTAAAAAAAAAAGTAATTAAACATTAAAAAATTTTTCTGTAGTGACTGTGTCATAAATCTTTCTAGATGTGGTCATTAACTTTACACTATCCATTCAAGCAACAAAAATTTATTAATTCACGTTGTTTACTTTCAGTAATGAAAATTCTTGCTCAAGGGGGCATCTTACCCCACTCTACCCTACTCATAAAATAAGAATGCGCCCTTGAAATTGCCGTTGAAAACTGACTTTTGATTTTAGACCAGGTTTTTGTTGGCCAATGGCACAAGAGCTTTGCAGCAGCTCAAGATAGCAGCAGGCCAGTAGTGGGCCTGACCACACCTCATTTTAAGATCAACACGCTCATGGGCGCTCAATTCGGTGTGAATGAATTGGCTATTTATGCAGCGAAGGCACTGGATGGGAAATAACATTTTGCACCCCACTGCGCTGGGTGAAAGATAGAGGCCATAATGTCAACGTGGGGTATAGTTTGCTCACAGAGCAAAACCTTTTTTCTTCATAAAGATAAAGAAGCAGAAAAAGAGAGGGAGAGGGAAGGAGAGAGAGAGAGAGAGAGAGATTGAGAAATGGCAATAAACAATATCAGTCTTCATATTGCACAAATATTTCAACATGTTGAAAAACATTCTCAGCAGCTCTGTGTAATTTTTGAAATCCAAAGAAACCTACAAGCCTACAGTTGTCAGGTACAAAATGTGGCAATAATTGGCCAATTGGTGGCGTTGTAAGAAATAGAAATGCAAATTTCCTATATCTCTTCAAAAATTTTACCCAAATGGTTCTACTTTTAGCATGTTGTATTTTTCAGCACACCTTTAATTGTCCTTCCAATGAACAAGAAAAATTTTTAACAACATGGCCGCAATTAGCCGATCAAGTCATGTAAGCTATTTGACAGGCTTAACAATGACATAACATAACATAACACAATACAACATAACATAACATGATTACCAAGCAAAGGCCATTTAGCCCAACATTTAGCCCCATTTCCTGTCACCAAGGTCAACCTAATGCTTGAGATACTGATGAACTAGGTGGTTTCCAGCACAATATCAACCATAGATTCAAAAACTCTGCTTCAACGATATAGCTAGGCAAGCTACCTTACACTGTTATCTTTATCTGCTTGAAACAATATTTTCTAATATCAGTGTTAATTTTACTCTTGGCTAAATTCCATTTGTGACCCTGAGTTCTGCTTGAACATAGCCCATGTAATCCTGCTTAAATAACTTTGGTCATCCTTAATATATTTAAAGACCACAATCAGATTGCCTGAAGTCTACTTTTACTAAGACTGAAGCAATTAAGATTCTGCAGCCTATCCACATTGCTTTTGTTTTTTATACCAGGAATAAACTTTGCAGCTGTTCTTAGAACCTTTTCTTAAGCCTCAATGTCTTTCTTGTAGTATGGTCTCCAGAACTGCATGCAATTCTCAAAATGAGGTTTGACAAATGTGTTGTACAAGAGATGTATAACCTCCTTTAATTTTTGGCTATATATCTTAGCATCCTGATATCATTTTTTAACTGCTACAGCACAGAGGCTAGAACCTGTAAGGATTTGGTCAACAATCATGCTCAGATCTTTTCAAGTAGTGCACATTCCTGTTTTAAACCTCCCATAAAGTACTCATTAATGTTTTTATTTTCGACATGTGGAACTTTACATTGGGCTATGTTGAAATTAATTAGCCATGTTTCTGTCCACTTCTGAATTCAATTTTAATCATCCTGAATCTAGATAGAATTTGGAAGTGGATAGAAACATGTAAAATTAATGTCAACATAGCCAAATGTCAAGTGTAAAACATGAAACTTGATTGTTATGATCTATCAACATGAAAACAACAGGGTTAGGACAACGATGAAAAAGTAAATGCCATGACCTGGAAATTTTGTCAAAAAACCACAGAATGCATACCTTTATTGTCGCTTCAAAATTGGTAATTGTTACTCAGTTACTGTGGTTACTCAGACCCAGTTAAATACTGTTGCAGTAATGTAAATTATTTATATTTCATTGATTTTTCTTTTCCTGTTTTTTGGAAATGTTTTATTGAGGTTAATTTGATTGAGTGATGGAGGCTGGAAGGATATGCCATCTCTTGATGTCTGTTGTTATTCTATTGTTCTGTCCTCTGTGTTTTGTGTTGTAAAACACTTTGGCTGCTGATGTGACCCCCTGCACAGATTCACTGAACAAATGTGCTAATTTTACCTCAGATCAAAACTGAAACTGAAAACATTGCAGTAATTTTGTGCAGGCGACGATAGCTCAGCTGTCATACAGTAGTCAAAAGGGTTGGACGAAGTTGAATTAATTACCTGTCGGTGTGGTGGAGGTTTGGTTCCATAAAGGCCACCCAGATCAGCCACTGTCACTTGCATTTGCCGGCTGCATTTAGGTTTCAAATTAAGCGCCATTTTATTGCACAAATAACCTGATTTTAAAGGTCCACCTCCTAAAGTAGCAAAAGGGAAGTGAAACTTCAATGAAAACATTAAGTCTTTGGGATTAACACGTCCAAAGAAGTTTGAAAAAATGAAGCAAAGCTACACCTTTCTGTCTGTATCTCACTCATTTTCCCTCCCTTTCCCCATCTCTCCATCTACGCAGTTCTCCTGGCGCAGGAGATCGAGAGCGATCGAATGGAGGGTGCGGTGCTGAAAATCACAGATTTCGGGCTGGCGCGTGAATGGCACAAGACCACCAAGATGAGCGCCGCGGGCACCTACGCCTGGATGGCGCCTGAGGTCATCAAGTCCTCCATCTTCTCGAAGGGCAGCGACGTGTGGAGGTGGGAGGGGCAGAGGACGAGGGATGGAGGGATGAGATACAGGAGTGGATTGGAGGATAGAGCAGTGTGATGGAGGAGGAGAGGTTAAAAGGGTGTAATAGAGGAGTGGAGGATTCGAGGGATGTGATGGAAGAGTGGAGGATAGAGGGGTGTGAGACAGAGGAGTGGAGGATGGAGAGGTGTGTGATGGAAACTGGAGTACAGAGGGGTGTGTGATAGTGAAGTGGAGAATAGAGGGATTTGACAGAGGAATGGAGGATAGAGAGGCGTGTGATGGAGGAGTGGAGAATCGAGGGGTGTAGAATAGAGGGGAAAACAACTTGATTTCTGTGCCCCACCAAGCTTTGGGCCCCACCATAATTACCTCCGCCAAACAAAGTTGGCAGGAGGTTATGTGATTGGTGCCGTTTGTTGGTTTGTTTGTGTGTTTATAAGCAAGATAACTCAAAAAGTAATGCAGGAATATCTAGGAAATTTTCTGGATGCGTTGCTGTTACATAAGGGATAGACCCTACTGATTTTGACCACAATCATTCAAAAATATGGCTGCCACGGCGATCATCTTGATATCGTATGACACGCTATAACTGAACTTTGCACCTGCTTACAAAGATTTGGACTGTGCTGCCTTGGCAGAGGTTTGCACTCTAGGAGTGACTCTGGTTCTGAAGGGAATTATTTAGCTTTTATCAAATCCGAGCCACAGTTTGATTGGAGTTACACATGGGCCCAGCAGCTGTACCAGCATTATGTAACTACAGTGGCTAAACCATAAAAATTGTGCTCTCATCCCCCCCAGCTATGGCGTGCTCCTATGGGAACTCCTGACAGGCGAGGTGCCCTACAGGGGGATTGACGGCCTGGCTGTGGCCTACGGTGTCGCCGTAAACAAACTGACCCTGCCCATCCCCTCCACCTGCCCAGAGTCATTCGCACAACTGATGGCAGGTGAGAAGGGAACATCCATCCATCCATCCATCTGTCCATCCATCCATTTTCTACCGCTTATCCAGGGCCGGGTCACGGGGGTGACTGGCTAAGCAGAGAGGCCCAGGCGCCCCCCTCCCCAGTCACTTCCTCCAACTCAACCTGGGGGACCCAAAGCGGTTCCTAGGCCTGCCGGGAGATATAGTCCCTCCAGCGTGTTCTGGTGAACATCACTTCTGTAATATCAACAATACTGTACAATAAACACTGCACATCCAATTTAAGTTATTCTCTTCTGTACTGCTTAATAAATATGCATGCCTTACATCAGTTAGTGTGTCTTAAATCCAGGCAATCTAGAGCATTGCTTCCGTAATATCAACACTGTTCATACGATGTGAGTAAATCCCTACTGTGGCGCATAATACGTCTTGCATCACTTAATCTAGGAAATTAATCTTGTGCATCTTAAATCTAGGAAATCTGGTGAGCATCATCTCCTAGGTTTTGTTGTTGAATAGTAGTAATTCCCAAGCGAACAGCTACCAGTGAATACGTAAAGATGTCTTACATCTGTCAGTGCAACGTACATCCGGGCAGAAAGATCTGCAGGATATTCCGATGCTCTGCCTGTGCTGGTAATGCGTTTGTTAGTAATGGATCATTGAATAAATTGAACGGCAGGATGGAGGGATGTGAATTTCAGCTAGAACAGGAGGAAGAGAGAAGGATGGGGCGTTGGAAGGTAATGGAGTGGTAGCGGATGCCGGGTTATATGGTAGGAGGACAGGATATTGGCATTTAATGGAGGAGGAGAGAATGGAGGGCTGTGGCGGAGGAGAGAACAGAAGGATGTGACAGAGAAGAGAATAGACGGATAGATGTGAGGTAACGGTGCATTTGCTGCAGAGTGCTGGGATCAAGACCCTCACCGCCGCCCCGGCTTTGCCGCCATTTTGGCTCAGCTGACGGCTCTGGAGAAGCAGGTGCTTGAAGAAATGCCGCCAGACTCCTTCCATTCCCTGCAGGAGGACTGGAAACTGGAGATACAGGACATGTTCGATGAGCTGCGAGCCAAGGAGAAGGTGAGAGAGTGCAAGAGGTGTGTGTGGAGTCCAGCGTGCCTCGCAAGCTGACTGTAATGCATCCTTTTCCCATTATGTGTATGTCATGTGTTTGTACATCCATGAGTGTATCCATGCAGAGTTAAATATGTTGTTTTCAAGATTATTTTTTAGCCCGCTCGGCCTCTTGGCCAATTGGACTTATGCTGTGGTCAGATGCCTTTGTGGTGGTCTGTTCTGCGTCTGTAAACTTTTTTGCCTTGTCAGCGCTCTCGCGCCTTCAGTTTTACATGGATCCTTTTCATATTTTACATGCATGTATATGGGATGAAAATCTAGGCCAAGTTCAATTTTTCCCATGTTTGGCCAAGCGGGCGCAATGGCTTTGCCCCTATTTTTGTACGTTGGTGCAGATGTATGTGGACATGTGCATTTCTGATCATGTTTATGTACTTGTGTGTATTTGTGTAAGAGTGTAAATTTGTGCATGTATGAAACCATGAGTATACAGCTGTATCATCTGCATACTGCCACAAATACCTGCTTTGTTAGGATTGAGACATACTGTTTTATTGAGAATGGTTACATATATGGATTCACTTGAATTCTGTGTTGATATTTGGAGCTGTAGTTCCGTTGTTATTTACGATTATCTTACCGAGTGTATGGATGTCCCTGTCAGAGAGTTTTGACTTGCACCCACAGTGCTTCACTGACGCTGCTGTCCTTGGTGTTTTTCATATGCTATCATCATCCTTGACTCCGTTGTAATTGCCACCATAAATAATTTTACTCTTTTTGGGACTGACATGACACACCTTCTGCTGACTAAACTAAACTTACGATTTGGCGATTTTAGAGCTCTGTTCGTAAGCTCACCTTGTTTTGGAGGCTTGCTCAGCAAAGTGAAGAAATGATTAAAAAGACGACAAGACTTGTCCTTCAAAACCAGGGACCTCTCTTGACATTTATGGTTCGGGGCGCTGAGCCATCACTAGGGGGAGCAGTGGACTGGGGTTTTTAAAAAGTCAAGTTAGATTTTGTCATTCTTTTCAGAGCATAAGGCCCTACAGTAGATCTTTTAGAGAGCAAGAGAATGCTATCTCGTTTCTCAGACTGGTCCAAATTAATGGTTAATTTAAACCTTCAACGAATTTGTTCCATTTTAATTTGTTCAATCATAAAGAACGTAATTTCACTTTTGAGGTCTATTTTCAAAACCAAACACTTGTCAGCACAATTATGAACTTCCATTCATTATACTGTTGCACACCTATGGGCCTTACATTGTCTTTACAGATGAGATGAGACATGAGGACAAATACAACAGTATGGATCAAAACAAGCTTTTTTAATGTAGGCTAACTCTCATTCATTTACAAAACTAAAGAGCTTCTTGTAATGATATGCTCAGAGGAACCAATCGCAACTGAGGGATAATCTGAAAATCGTAAGCCTTTATTGCAAAAAGGGTCAAGACCAGAAGACACAAGAATTGCCAAGCCAAATACAATGTCCTAAAAGTGAAATCAACCAGACAGGCAGGGGTCAAAACCAGCAAGGCAGATGTGCAACGGTACATAGACAGTAAGCTAAAACTCGTAGTCCAGAAAGTTAGGTCATACACAGGGCATCCAAAACAGAAATCGTGGTCTTACAGAAACAGATCAAAATCCAAAAAAAAAACAAAACAGGAATAGAAGGGCTATGGCAAATTCAAGGTCGGGCAAAACAATCATGAAGAAGCAGTGAATAAAAGGCATACGAGGAGCTCGGCACAGATATAAATTGATCAACGTTCTGACAAAGAATGAACTGCAGTGAAGACTTTAAATAGACAAGAGGGAAGACACATGCTATGCAGGGAACAGGTGAATTGGATAACACTAATTACAGAGGTAAGCATACATGGGAAAGCCCTAAGCCACAACTATTGGCAAAAGCCAAAACGCGGACAGGATCAAGGCAGACAACCTACGAAAGATAAACAGATCTGGTCAAGGAGTTCTAAGTGCACAGACAATGAGTACAGAATAGCAACTAAGCATGTGAGAGAGACCTCACGGAAACACAGGGAGAGGCAGAGAAAGCAACAGGGGCGGAGTTACAGAGCAGGGCAGGGCAAAGTTAGTTATATTAGTAAACAGTGATACCTACACACCTAATCAAAATACGTGATTGTTAGATAGTTAGTTACTGTACAGACAAAGGGATTAGTATACAGGAAAATTACCAGTACAAACTAAGCAGCCAAGCAGTTAATTCATATGGTAATTTCAGAAAAGCGGGAAGGAAGGTAAAAGGAGACTTGAAGGAAGTTTGTGAAACACCGGAAAACTTCCGAAATCACCCGAAGCGTGTCTGCATGCAGACAGGGGAGTGCACTGGCGTGATGACAAAGATCACATCAGACATTACAGGGGAGACAATGTGCAATGCAATAATGGAGAAGATGAATAAACATGAAAAATAATAAATACAAAATTAGACACATACAAATCATCACACGACTGTGGAGGCTATTGCTATTAAAACAATTAAACTCAGCTTATGCAAAAGTCTATGTAGCCTATAAATGATAAATTAAAACCCTATTGAATGTGTAAGATATTCTCACCAGACCTGCCTTTAGATCAGGGGTCTCAAACATAGATATATATTTAGAACATTAGATTTCTGATGTCGTCATATTCACATTATCCAAAGTATAGTACTCGGCCACCATAGTGATACACCCAACTATCTTCATAAAAATGAATGGTTTCGAGGCCAATTTCAAATAACTCGATACAAGTGAGAAAATGCCGAGATGTGCGGCTGCCTTATGCAGCAATATTTATTTGAAGAGCTGTAATAAAACATTTCATGCGTAAGTTAAAACGTATAAATGCAAAGTTGTCACTTTAATAGAAAAAAAAATCGCCTTTTGTGCCAGCTAGCTGATTGACTTGAACAGACCGCTGACTGAAAGCGAACACTAGTGATTGATACCGGTCACCGGCGAGCTACCTTAGCTCCCTTACTGTCGCAGGGACTGCATTGATTTAGAAGTAAATTAAATTAACAAGGTGGCTAACAAGCTAGCTAGCTACTTGTAATTGACATTCAACGACAATACTCCTCAGCCGCATAATATTTAAAACAGTGGACAAGTCCCTTTGTCTGTTTTATACAGAGCTCCAAAAGACAAGGAGGGGAGAAAGGCTTCACTAGCGCTTCCTTTTATCAACGTTGGCATTAGCCATATGATTCAATATAAACAATTCGGTTGATATCAAATTGTCAACCAGGGTACAATGAAGTGAGGAAACCAGAGTGTAATTTGATAACGTATAAGGACATACATTGACGTTCTTATAACGGCGATAACTTCCAAGCAATTATCTCATCAGAGGTAAAAGCCTTGGTCACGTTAACGTCACTTCTCTGCTGCACTTTAACGTTAAAGTGACATTTTGATCTTCCCTTTAGTAAGTGTGGCGCTTTCCATCCTCCAAAAAGCACATCTTTAGGGAGACAAAATGTTGCTCTGCACAACAATACCAAAATAACACCAACCCGCAAGTCTTTTTGAAAATATAATTTTAATGTATGCTTAAATGAATGGGAGTCTACGTGCAAATTTTACTTCCAGGTGTATAAGCTCCTCTATGCTTCACTTGAACGTAATCTATCAGCAATCTAGTGTTCTTCAGCGCCCTCCATAATCATTGGTTAAGATGTGTTAAAAGCCTTAAAATAAATTCAATTTTTATTGCAGAAGCATACTCTCTCACTGAAAATTGTAGAAAAATGTAACCTTCAACTCAAGTGAATTTTAAGGGGAAAAAAAAATCCCTGACCTAGAAATAATTATTTTTCATAAAATCACCTGTTCCACAATTATTATTAATAATTCTTAGGAAATAAATGTAATTGAAGTATTTCTGTCATTTCTACAGAAGTTTACAAAGTTAATCAGAGTATCTAGGAACATTTAATTAGTAATTCATCACTTCCTGTTTCCCTGGAGTATAAATATGATGTGACACAGAGGCCATTTCTCTTATCCACTCTTCAACATGGGAAAAACAAAGGAACACACCATTCAAGTAAGGCAGATGTGTGTCGACCTTCACAAGTCAGGCAATGGCTACAAGAAAATAGCCACTTGCCTGCACCTGCCCATATCTACTGTCAAAGGAATCATTAAGAAGTTTAAAACAACTAGAATAGTGGTAAACAAGCCTGGACAAGGATGCAAGGTTATTTTGCCACCTTTCAGAGTGAGGAGGATGGTAAGAGAAATAAAAAGTTCTCCAAAGCTCACTCTTAAAGAATTGCAACAAATGGTAGCATCTTGGAGTCACAAAGTCTCCAAAAAACCATCAGGTGCTATCTGCATGCCAACAAGCTGTTTGGGAGGCATGCATGGAAAAAACCTTTTCTCACTCAATCATGAACGCAAATGTCTGGAGTTTGCTAAGCGGTACTTGGACTTCAACTGGGACCGTGTGCTGTGGTCGGATGAGACCAAGATAGAGCTTTTTGGCAACAAACACTCCAAGTGGGTCTGGTAGAACACAAAAGATGAGTATGCAGAAAAGCACCTCATGCCCACTGTGAAGTATGTGGGAGGATCGGTGATGCTGTGGGCCTGTTTCTCTTCCAGAGGCCCTGGGAACCTTGTTTGGGTGCATGGCATCATGAACGCTTTGAAATACCAGGACATTTTAAATGAAAATCTGGTGGCCTCTGCCAGACAGCTGAAAAAGGGTCGTCACTGGGTCTTTCAGCAAGATAATGACCCTGAACATGCGGCCATATCTACACAGAAATGGTTCACCAGACACAGAATCAAGCTCCTCCCATGGCCATCTCAGTCCTCAGACTTCAACCCCATTGAAAACCTGTGGAGTGAGCTGAAGAGGAGAGTGCAGAGGAGAGGACCCAGGTCGCTGGATGATTTAGAGAGATTGTGCAAAGAGGAATGGTCGAAGATCCCTCTTTCTGTATTCTCCCATCTTGTGAAACATTATAGGAGAAGATTAGATGCTGTTTTGTTGGCAAAAAAGGGGTTGTACAAACTATTAACATCAGGGGTGCTAATAATTGTGGCACATATGATCTGATGTAAAAGAATTATTTCTTTATGTGGGATTTTTTCCCAGTGAATAAATGCACTTGAATTAAAGGTTGGATTTTCCTCTTTTTTTCATTGTGGTCCCATATTATTTAGAAAAAAACTGAATTTATTAGGAGCTAAAGAACAAATCTTAACCAGGGATGCCAATAATTATAGTGGGCGCTGTATATATATGAGTGTGAGTGTGTGTGTGTGTGTCTGCAGGAGCTGCGGAGCCGCGAGGAAGAGCTCCAGAGAGCCGCGGTGCAGCAGAAGTCTCATGAGGAGTTCCTGAGGCAGAGGGAGCAGCAGCTGGCTCAGTGGGAGCAGGAGGTGTTTGAGAGGGAGCTCAGCCTCCTCATCCTGCACATGAACCAGCACAAACCCAAAGTCAGGAAGCGCAAGGGCACCTTCAAAAAGCACAGGCTCAACGGCAAGATCGGAATGCCTCAGGGTACAGCTTTGTCACGCACATACATACTATACACTCACACGTGCGTGCGGGCACACACACACACTCGCGCGCACACACACCACACTCACACACTTACACATATACACAAGCGCACAAAACTAAAAACACACTTCCTATTTTGTAATTATTCCCTCTCCCCTGAATCCCCACCCCAGATTTCATCCATAAGATCACAGTGCAGGCGTCACCAGGCCCAGAGAAAGGACACAACTTTCTGGATCTGACCACAGGACAGTCCCCCAATTTTGGACCTCGATTCCGGGCAATCCAGCGTGAGTCATCCTTCCAGTTCATCCCTGTGTTCCTCTCTCACTTCTCACCTGTGGTAACAATCTGTCTCCCTCACTGTTACTGTTGTGATTTACGAAATGAACCAATTGTGAAAACCAGATGAATGCAAAAAGGAGGCTTTATTTCTGAAGGGAGAAACCCCCCAACAGAGCTGGCAACAGTACAATGTTACAGTACCAATAACAAAATCCATAGTCAGGCAAAAATAAGTCGATACGCAAGAATGCGGTACAATACAGGGAATAGGCAAAGCTCGGGAGTCAGGCGGTCCAGTCAGAAAGATAAATCACTAAGAATCGAGGCGAAAACAAATGTGGCACAGGAAGTTAGGAAGAACGATCTGACGACTGGAAGTCACTACACAGACATCTTATATACACATCCGGGTGAGACACATGACCAGGGCGAACAGGTGCAATCAATGATACAAACATCAGGAGTGACACATGAGGAATTATCTAATTACATGAATTTGGCAACTGCCAAAATGCACACAGGGATCACGAGACAAACCTATGTACAAACAACAGCTCTGGTCAAGGAGTACTAAAAGTGCACAGTCTAAAGAAAAGGAAAGCATGAGATATAAGAGGAAAACTGCAGTAGAGATAATTAGGGATAGGCAAGGAGGCGAAGATTAGAATTGAGCGAATGCTGGGAGATCGTTAGTCAATTAGTAGGTGCAGCTATACAATCCCGAGTGCACGTTAGTAAGTTAGTAAAAATATACAATGTTAATCTTGGTTAGAAATTATCGAAAACAACAAACTGTTAGTATGGATAGGTAGATCGTAAAAGAGAGGGGAAGGAAGCACACGAGATAATGAAGGAAGATTGAAAACCCAGAAACCAATAAATCACCCGAATGAGTGGCACGCAAGACTAGGGACCGTGAGCAAAGACCTACAAAGACGAGACTGGGTAAACGAAGTGCAAAGCGAGGCATGGCAGAATAAACATGATCAGGAATCTAGGGAACTGAGGCAAAGACTAAATAATAAAACAGGACATGAAATATAATAACACGAGAATCTAAAATAGTCAAAACACAATACACAATCCAAGAATAGTCAAGGGGCAGGCAGTGGTCGCTATACACAGAAATTAATCAACATGGCTAGGCCAGGCACAGAACTTAAACATGACAGGCAGATGACCAAAATCCCAACAGTTACACTTTCTAAATTGGCTTAATTGTACTCCATATGAGAAGAAGTTACTCTTTTAGCAAAATATGACATTTAAGCTTCTCAGTTTGAAGGTGGAGTCATTTACCTTCGGTATACACTGGGGGTAAAGAAGCAGAGTGTGGAGGGGTCCCTACACAGCCCCAGCACCACGTGATGCGAACGCTCAGCCTCTCTGCATGTAAAGTCCGTCCGTATGTGGTGAAGTTCCACATCCTACCCGAGGCTGTCCTGTTATTGCAGAACACAGTGGATCTAGAGGAGTAAACCTTGAATATAAATCTTCACGTACATCTTATAAAGATTCCTCTTTTCCCTCAAACTCCTACGAATAGCTGTGGTCATCCACTGAGGATTCTGCTTTTTCAGCTTACCTTTGGACACCTTTGTAACGAATTTGCATTGTTAATCAAGTAAAACCCCCTCAAATCTTTCCCACATCTCATTTACAGACTCGCAGTCCAGGAGTGTCTCCCATTTTATTTTGCTTAGATATGAGCGAATCCTATCAAAGTTTGCTCGCCTAAAATGGAAAAATTTTGTTTGTGAAGACACCTTTTTAACTTCCCATGAAACATCAAAATTAAGAGTAGAGTGATCACTTGTCCCAAGAGGCTCCAGTACCTCAACATTGCTAATTCTATCTGGGTCATTACAGAGCACTAAGTCTAAAATTGCCTTCTCTCTTGTAGGTTTATTAATATACTGCACCAAAAAATTATCATTTATAACATCTAAAAATTCTCATCCTGTGCTTTCACCATTTCCCAGTTGATACCAGGATAATTTAAGTCTCCCATAATAATAGTCCCTCTTCCTCTACAAGCTTGTGTAATCCTCTTAAAGAGCATTTCATGGACAACACTGTCCAAAGCTGGCAGTCGATAGCATACTCCTCTGTTTAAACCAGTCCCGTGTTTGCCAGTGAGCTTGACCCAGATCACTCTGGGTTTAAAGTGCTAGAAAGTCTTAAAAAAAAAGATACTGAAACAAGACCTTTGTCATTTTGTAGGTCTTAGTGAGCAGATAAAGAAAAGTCCATCTCATTTCTTTAACCCTCTCATGGCAAAAATGTTCTACCTAGCTAAATGTAATGCTTAGACATGTCCGCTATGGTACTCTTTGATTGCTTGCTTTAAGCGCCAGACAAATAGTTTGTTGCTGCTATCCTTTATCTGATGCCTCTCCCGGAATGTTGACTCCTCAAGGAAATGCTATTCAGTTTTAATAAAAGTCTTCCAATTCTCTGCATCTCCCAACCTCCTCTGCCTCTCAACCCCATCTCTCTCTCTCTCTCTCTCTCTCTCTCTCTACAGTCAGCCCCAGTGACAGTAGCAGGGCATGGGGCCTCAGCTCTGTTTGGCCCCCAGATGCCTCTCCTAATAAAATGGCCAATGGGGAGCAGCGGCTAAGTCCCCAAAACCCCCAGGGCCGCTCTGCCTGCACCCGACCCCAAACTCTGCATCTGAGCCCCCCGGAGAGCAGGTAACAAACGGGGCTCACTGTGGGGTACTGAGGGGAGTGGGGTTTAGAGAGAGAAAGAGGGAGACAGACAGACGGACAGAACAGAGCCTGGCCACGATTGCCTTTTTGCAAACAAAATCTAGGCCTATTTATATGAAAGTTTTCTTCATCAAGTATTTTTTGACTCTTAAATGTTATTTATTTGTGAAGCGCCAAGACTGGTTGTTCCACCAAATACCCTGTGTTCACTGTGTGAAGTGTTGCAGTGTAAACTGACTTGCTAATCCTTTCTCTCTGTGTTTGTGTGCACTTGTGTGTACGTCTGTGTGTACACACGTGTCTCTGTGTATGTCATTTTTATTTCTGTGCGTGTGTTCGCGTGTGTGTTCAGTCTTAGGCCCATTCCCGTCGGGATGGACAGCTGTGAAAACGATGCCATTAAGTCTGAATTTGAAGATATCAGGTCCCCCCCACCAGACTCCACCCCAAATGGTACCTCCTACCCACACTGACTTCTCACTACAACACTCAGTGGTGATCCTTACCATTACGCAAACAGCGGTCTGCCCAGGACGCTACGAGTGCTGGATGGAAATTTTTTTCCGTCTCCTAACCTGACAATCTGCCTTCCATGAGCTACGAAGCATAATAGGCTACACACTATTCACAAATGATCTTCTCAGTGAGGGGCGTGGGTTTAATCTGTGAGTTGGTGGTGATATGCAGGCGCTATGCACGCCAGCTGGAAAACTTTTTGCGACAATTTGAATGCAAATATTGCCTCTCTGTCACCAGAGACGGAGAGGCAATAGAAGTCTTCAATGTTCACCATGGTGCATGTAATTTTCTGATAGATGCCATATTCATAAACTTGGCGGGGGGCATAGAAAATCCATTTAAAACAATTATTCTTCCGGACCTGTTCTCAGTAATTTTCATAACAAAAAATTCCCTCCGAGAGCACTCCACACTGTCAGGTGCTGCTAGTTCTCCTCGTTTAGGTAAGACGACAATCATTTATCTGGACGCTTATTTGTTGTATTTAAATCAGCGTTATTCAAAATTGCAAACCCGTCAACTTGCATGCATATGGCTTGAGTCTCATGCTTTTTTAGCTGCGACCAAGCAGCTCTATGAACGCTTCTGTCTGTCTGTCCATTCGTCTGTCTGTCTGTTCGTCTGTGACACCTTTTTGACCATGTTCCTGTCGTTGTATCATCATGAAATTTTCAGGAGTTATTGACCTTCACCAAAGTGATGTCCATGCACAAGGTCGAGGTCAAAGGTCAAGTTCACAGAGGTCACGACCTTGTTTGCGGGTTTTCGCGCTGTAACTCCAGTTAGAATTCATGGATCGCTATGAAATTTTGGAAATAGCTTCTAGGCATAGAGGAGGTGTTCTTTATTGTTTTTCAAGGTCCTTCGTCAAATCCCAAGGTCACAAAGGCAAAAACAGTGTCAATTCTGCCCGATTTGACTGTTTTCGCACCGTAACTCAAGTTTAATTCAATGAATGGCTATGAAATCTTAGAACAAGCTTCTTGGTATAGAGGAGGGGTTCCCTATTGATTTTCAAGGTCATCTGTCAAATCCCAAGGTCACATCGGTCAAAAAAGTGTCGATTTTGCCCCGATTTCACAGTTTTCGCACCATAACTCCACTTTAACTTCATGGATGGCTATTACATCTTACAACAAGCTTCTTGGTACAGAGGAAGGGTCCCCTATTGATTTTCAAGGTCATTTGCCAATTTCAAGATCACACTTGTACAAGAAACCACCAGTCATGGACACTAGGCCATGTGACGGATGCTAGGCGAGGTCGCAGCTATTAGATCCTTCTGATCTACTTGTTTTTTTAATTGCTGAGTCACACCTTTTATTTCAACCTTCGCTGTACCGAGAGTGAAAGGCGATATTTCATTGGAACGCGGATCAGTCATTATTCAATCGATTCTCAAACGGAATTGAAATCTCTATGCATGGAATTTTTTCCGTTTTTAAATGAAGAATTTAAACGATCATGAAGTGCGAGTTAAATCGCCTACTGTACGGAAAAGGTAGCGCAGATATTTCTGAGCAGTTTGTCTTTCGTAAAGCATAGGCCTATTACTACGTAAATATGCCTCTGTACTGAATTCAGCCCATTATTTCATCGCTGTTAGATTGCATATGGAGAGAAGCCATGTCTTCAATTGCCAGTGCATTATGACGATAATTGTAAAACGCATCAATAAAGCAAAATGATTGAGAACTATAGCCAGGACGCGGCCAGGATGCCAGGGCGCGGGTTGGAAATGAAAGTTCGCTATTCTGCAAATAATAATTGGGGCCTACCAAACAAGAATACGTCCAAACAACATTTTTTTGAGGACTTTCACAAATATCTAAATGACGTCCCCTGAGGAGCCAGAATGAAAGTTTTTATGGCGTGTTTTCAACGACGTCCTCTGGACGTCTCACATCAACGTCCACCAGACGTCTGCACAAGGTTAAAAATTAGTTGAAACGTGGTCATACTGGGTGTCTTTTCAGCGTCAACTGCGCACTTATTTTAGAGATACTTGACAAAATTTTAAAAAAAGCTTTCTTGTCTCCTCCCTTCTGACACTTCTCAGTTTCTTAGGTTGTTTAATTGGCCGTTCTTGAGGAACTGAAGTGAACACTCACCTTTTTTTTTACAAGCAATGTTCCTTTTTACGGTGATAACGGGAATCAAACTTTCCATCTGTCATTAACTGTGCTATACGCCCCACTGACAGCGCCATAAAGTTAGCCTTAGTCAAGATTTGTTTCCCAACGACTACTTTCCACGAGTCATTAAATGAAGTCATAACAACTTGTATCCATAATATGAAAAATAATGTACTGGACTTATAATATTATCGTGTTGGGAACATAAAAACAAGAATTATGTTAACATGCAATTTTGTGTTTAAATGTTATCATAGTCATCTGTTTTTTGTTTGTTTGTTGAAACTGTCGACTCGCCCAGCTGGGACATTAATTGGGGAAAGAGATCGGCTATCTGTGGTGCGAACAGGAGAAGCAGTTCTGCTACTGGCACCGCGGCGGGGCAGATAAGAGAAGCACTTCTGCTAATTTCCCCACAACTGGGCCAATAAGCGATTTCATTTTATAATCCGCCCCAGTCTTTGAACTTTCGCGCCAGAGCGCTGCGGGACGAATAGCCTCTTCCTTGTTTGTTTGTTAGTAATTAACCTTAAAAACCTCGCGAATCTCAATTGCTGTAATACCTTGTGCCACACACAATTACTCTTATGAGCGTTTCATGCGAGTATCCTCTGTGCCATCCTTTTCACGTGCAATATGGTCCTTGGTCCCTCCCCCGGGGTATATACAGTTGTGAATCAATCTTTACCGAGTAAGCGATACGTCTGCCCGATGCACAGATCATGTTGGCAATTTGTAAGATTCACATTCAACAGTCTTTATCACTGTTTAACTTCATGAACATCCCTATAGTCCTGTCTATACATAATAAAGAACCCACCACTTCGTGTAGCTCAACATATGCACTCTTGAAAATAAAAACATAACACGTTGCTGAATACCCCTCGGCCGACAAGATTTCCTGCCTCAAAGTCGCAGCACTAAGGTCAAACGGTGAAATCCAGCAAAAAACATGACCTTGCACATCTATGGGCTTTAATTTCTTGGCGCAGCGCAGGGTGGCGCAGCGTGGCGTAGCTTGACGCAGCCTACGCAGTAGTAATTTGGCTGACCGGCTCACAGTGCGCACACGTCACCGAAACCTCACAGGCAGGTTTCCAGAATGCCAGGCACATTTCAGTACATTAAATAATTACTGCAACCACTGTTTAATGTAACTCTCTGAATCAGCACATAAATTATAGTATCTATATTGTCCTGATGTCAGATCAAAGGCAGTTGGTACGCGTAATGGAAACTCGACCTGGCTTAATCAAAGCAGCTGAATCAGTGAAGCAAATTAACGACTTCACATCTTTCTCAGCCAACCACAAACTGCCTCAGCGTCGGGCAATGCGTATAATACTTGCATTCTATGCTCAGTAAAGCCGCTGGCACACTGAACACGCAACAAATTTTTCGCACGAATGATTACAGTCAAAGTCATTGCAAAGACGCGTTAGTTGGACAGGGTTTTAATATAGCTCCATGTCCGAAAGTCATAATAGTTCAAATTTTTTGAGTGTTCCAGAAATTATGAGACGTGCAAACTTGGCCATGTTTGTGTTCGACCTTCACAAAATGCAAATTGATAGCGATCGACTTTTCTTGGTCTTTTTATTCGTCTTGTTTTCTTCCGTTGAAGATAGACAACAGTCTTTTTTCGGTCTTTCTTTTGAAAATGAGTCAGATGGATCGAACAGGTTCACGCTTTATTTCTACACCAGAGATAAAATAGTGCTTGTAGTCAGTGAGCAAATCAATTCCATGACCACTGACAGTGTGAATAAATTATCGCATGCACGATGAACACGGTCTGATGCGAAATTCAAAATACTCCATGTCTGGCAGCCAGCAAAAAGTAAAAGTATTGATATGAGAACAGATTTATAATGAAATAAAGAATAACAAGTGTCTGCCACTAACATGGCAATATCCCCCGCTGCCTCAATTTTATCTGTCGGACGTACGTACGTACGGACAGACGGACCCCAATGATATATCCCCCGCTTCACGCTAATCGCTATATCACCAACAAACAGAACATACAAAAAAGACGACCTGCAAATAAATAAATCGCAGTGTTCATTGGATGTTCTATTGATAAAATGTTTTGTTTCGTTATTAATCTGTTCTAATCGTCTTCTTTTTTTTTTTTTTGGCTGTCAGACACAGAGGCATTGTGCATTGTACAGCGCCAATGTCGACTCACTTTAGTGAGCAGAGCTTAAACAGAAACATTGTTTGAAATTCTCGGTACTCATCTTGAAGAACTGAGCCCTCTTATCATAACATTCACGTTTAATATCTAAGAGAGTCAGTAGATTTGAAGAAATTAAAAACAAAAATCGACTGTCAGACACGGAGTTTTATTGAAAGCATCCGACTGTCGGACACGTAGACGCTGCGTGCGATAAATTCGTTTCGCGTCCAGTGTGCAAGCAGCTTTATATTAGGCAACTATTATTGTCACTTAGGTTTTATCGTTTTTAGTGGGGGAAAGGAATACAGCCTGATTGCTATGATCTCGTAGTGAGTTAAGACCACATTTTGAGAATAAATGTGTAATGTATCTTGCATTGTTGTCCATGCATGTTAATCCCAAAATTTTAAGCAGCAACAGGGTGTAATAATAGGAACACGCTATCCATCATTTCTCTTCCCAGTGATGCAGGCAGAAGAAATAAATGAGCAACCATCGTATTTCATTCCAGCTTCATAAATTTGAATGATCTGACGTAGTTTCGTTTTGAAATTCTATTCAAGTTCACCAATGGTAATAATTCGTGAATGCCCTAGCTAGCCAGCTAACTCATATTCATAATGCTTAATATAGATGTAAGCGGTGCTGAAAATATGCCTGAAGCAGCAAAGTAAAATGCAACATTAACTCATCATGCAGATATAGGACAGAGGCTTCTATATTCCAACACATTAAAGGTGAGGAGAGGAGCTCATTTGATTGGTGAGGATTTGACTCGGCTGTGTTATACCCAAACACGCCTTCTTTGCTACTTGCGCCGAAAGGCAGGACCGAGGCGGGACAGAGGAGTACTTGCGCCAGAGTGCACCGGGCACGAAATTGCAACATACGCCTGGACACACCCCTTTGGGGCGGCGCACCCCCCATTCGCGGCGCCTGCACCTGGTCTTTTATATTTAGAGCCCAAAGTGTCACAGTGAGTTACCATACCAAATTTGGCGAAGCTGCGATATTTAGTTGACGAATACTGACCCGTACAAGATTTCCAGGGTCAAGGTCACAGAGCTAAGGTCAAAGGTCAAATCCAGCATAAAAAAACCTGACATTGCACATGCATGCGTCATAGTGAGTTACCATACCAAATTTGGTGAAGCTGCGATAATTATTTACCGACTAGTGACCCGGGCAAGATTTCGAAGGTGAAGGTCAAAGCGCTAAGGTCAAAGGAGAAATCCAGCAAAAAAACAGACATTGCACATCTATGGGTCATAGTAAGTTACCATGCCAAATTTGGTGAGGCTGTAAGGATTAATTGCCGAGTACTGACCCGGACAATATTTCCGGGGTCATGGTCTCTGCGCTAAGGTCAAAGTTCAAATCCAGAAAAAAACTTGCCATTGCACATCTATGGGTCATAATGAGTTACCATACCAAATTTGGTGAAGCTGCAATCATTAGTTGCTGAGTACTGGCCTGGACAATGTCACCCGGACAAGATTTCCAGGGTGAAGATCATAAAAAAAGGTATGTTTTGGACGTCTATTGACGTGCAAGACAGGTGCAGGAAATAGATCCTTTTCACAGTTGCCATTTTACATGTCAAAGCTGGGCAAGGACTGATGTAATTCGGCTAATAAAAGTGATTATGGTTCCATTGCATTTAGCCTTGGTGTGTTACAATCATTACAGTAAGACAGCAACCACAACATAAGAGCCATATGACTCCGAAACACCTGGGTGGAATGAGATCATAATTATTACACCTGTGCTTGAGGCATGACGTGAAAATGGCCTCTGTGAAAAAGGTCTGACACAAGAGCAAACAATTAATAGGCAAGAACTGGGGAGCGCACATGGAGTGACTCATAAATTACCGACATGATCTGCACGTCGGGTGGACGTCTCATGTTTGCTGGGTTAATAATAATAATCATCATCCATCATCATCATCATCATCAGTGCTCTCACTCCAGTTCTTACCGATTATTGTTTAATTACTTGTCGGACCTTTTTCACACAAGTCATTTTGTCATGCCGAAGCAGCAAGCACAGGTGGAAAAAAAAATTGTGGTCTCATTCCATTTAGGTGTTTTGGGACCATACTGCTGTGGTTCCTGTCTCACTCGAATAGTTGTAGCACACTTACGGAATCAACACATTATCAAATTTACAAGCCAATCACACATTTGCTTGCCCTGATTTGTCTGGTAAAATGGCGATTGTGAAAATGACCTAAATCCTGCACCTGTCATGCACGTCAATAGACGTCCAAAAAATACCTTAAATTGACGTACATTAGTTGTCTCATCTTGTTTTATTGTGTTTTATGCCCCCTCGTCCCGGTTCATGGTCCTGTGGGCCTGCTTCCTGATTTCAATTGCCTCCATGATCCAGCGTTCATTTCGGTTGTTCTGAGTGCCCTGGAAGCGGGCCCACAGGACCATGAACCGGGACGAGAAGGCATACACGCTTTCCCACACCTGGAGTGCCATCTTGGAGGAGCGGCTGGATAGCAGGAGGTACCAAAGTAATGGCTTGACCGCAGTGTAAGTTAACGGAGTGATGGCGTCAGCTCAGCGGTGACATATATTGGTGGTCCATAATCACCATGTCTCTGCATGGTACGATGTGTAAACTCAATTTTATATTTTGAAATATGAAAAAAGTGTTGCTTCAAAGTCAAACGTAAATGCTGGTTCCTATCACGCTGTAGTCAGCTCAACTGTGGCAAGCACTGAACCAAAAGCGACCGCAACTAATACAAATTAACTTTCCCAGTAAGCTATATCTTTACATGCTTATGGTGTCTACGGATTTGCCTAAATCTAAACTTTTCAATTATCTAGATGTAGTGTTTCATGTTTGATTAAAGACTAAACTCACAATCAATTTCCCCAAGATATTGTGGTTAAACAAACACTGAAGTTTTTGGAGGCTGAGACTGTTGAGAATGCAGCGATCAGATGAGGGACATTGAGATTTTAAGCTGTAGCACAGTGTCTGCCGTTACCAATACATTTCTTTCTCTCTCTCTCATCTAAATTGCTTGGACTGGCATAGGGAATCTGACCACAATGGACTAGGATATTGACACTATTGCATTTACAGACACACTCACTACAATGTGAAACAGCTGTTTTCTTTTGTTATAAAATATGTACCGTGGATATTTTTGTGTTATAGAATTTCCAAAATTCTGACACCATGGAACTGTTTCTGTTTTGTTTTGCACTGGAACTGTTTTTGAAACAGTAGAACACTTAGCCTAAAGAAAATGTGCATTGCACAGTATTTGGATATAATTTATTGAAAATAAAAACAAGTTAAGTTAAGAATGCAAATGATGTCCCATTTTAGCATACTTACATTGTCCTCTATTCTAGTCTATCCACCCCACTTCAAAAATCCCAGAATCGCCCCGTTTACTTTAATGAACATTAGTTAATGCAGTAATTGGAATTAACTAACTGTTAATTAACAGTTAACTAATACATCTAGTAGCCTAATATTCTACAAAGGTATTAATTTGTACATTATTGAATAGTTTAGTAGTTTGAAGACTAACTTGAGGAACACTGAAGGAATTTTTTCAACTTCACTAGGAGAGACACACAATATTAATAAAAAGTTACTTGTGACAGCGTAATTCTTAGTCAGTTCTCCAATGCATTAGTTCACTGTTTATTATGTGATAGTAAATACTTATTACTACATTAACTAATGCCAAGTTATGTACCATTATTGTAAAGTATTACCAAAATCACGAATGTGGATATTACCAGCCACTGATTAAAGCTCTATTCTTCACTCTTCTCATATCAAAATTGCCCACAAAGAAGCTGCATAGGGACCGAAAGCTGTTTAATGACAGTCAGTAATTTATGGGTATGGGTTTGGCTGTTAGTTTTAAATGGCCTTCTCAGAAAGTCATTGTTGATTGAGGCATTGTTGAAATGATGGGAGCGTCTTTTGGATTGAGAGAGTATAAAATGGTCAATTTCTATACAGTTTAGATAATCTTGTTGGTTTAGTAGTCATAAATAATCATAAAGTACAGCAGTTTTCTGCAAGTTTTTTTTTTCTGCACTGATGGTTTTCTTTTTTTAAAGATTTTAAGGGTGTCAGTGGGTGACATTATGATGTGTTGAAATGGAGGCGCTATCTGAAGCCAGGTAACACTGGTATTTTCTGGCAGGTGTCTCTTCAAAGGAGTCCCCTGGGACAACTCCGCCTCTGCCTCAGGGGCCCCATGAAAGCGCGGCGGAAGTTCCTCAAGGGCCCCTACATCCACAGGCGGGATCACAAAGGGGGTCTGTAGGGGGGCACCCGAAGTGCACCCACAGGGCTGTGTTGGAAGGGGGGGCCCTGCTGGCCGCCTTGGCCCTCGGCCGCCATATCGAAACCCCCCCCACCATCCCACCCAGGAGCAACAACCTTCCAACAGGGGCCCTTGAGCAGGGGTCCACATCTGGGGACCCCCAAACGGAAGAGGATCTGATATCCTTCTCCCGCTCTGGCCTCCTCCCTCAGCCGCTGTTGGACCTCATTGTGACCCCCCCTCTACCCCACGGAAATGTGGGGGCGCAGCAGTCCTTGGATGAGCCTGACCGGTATGAGGACTTCTCTGAGCTCGGTGAGAGTCCGCTCTGAATATCTGCAGCAGAGGCCCAGAAGTGGTGCTAGTGGTGCTATTGACCCAGTTCGGTCCAAAATTTCATCAGGTGGACCTTGGACCACCCACACCTTTCCTCAAAATGTTATATAATTCGCCCATACACTACTTACACTACTTGTGTAAGTGGTACACTACTTACTGACATGCAAACAAACACACAGATGCAACCGAAAACCTTTTTTTGGGCAGAGTAAAAATCTGCAACACTCCAAAGTTACGGACTGACTGGTCAATGCATCAGAGAATAATCTTGGCAAGCTAATACATCTTATCAAAGTCTCTAATATCTACCTTGTGATATTATGACTGATTCAAGTGGAAGAGGAATTATTCTGTAATTTTAATTATTAAAATAATTTTTTCGATTTTCATTGATGAACAAATATCTCTAGGAATGCACCACCCTCCTCTATCGTCACAGCACTTTTGATTGGAGCATATTTCTGAGTGAGATTATCGTGGTTCATGTGTTCGTGATGAAACATTTGAATGCTTTGATATACAGTTGGCTATAATTTGGAAATTTTCTTTGTCAACTTATCACAAGGTGGTGCTGTAACTTCAAACTTTAAGTTTTGTTTCAAATTTTGAACTTCAGGGCTCAGCAACAAAATGTCGCTCCTGGATTCTGTGAGGCCACATAAATCTATCCCTATAATCCAGGGCCATTTGTGTACGGGTAGATTTTATGACATTTAAAGTTTTGTCATTAACTCTTAAAGAGGAAATACGGGCAGATTTTGAAATTTAAAAATATATGCTCAATCTTTTGTATAAGTAGTATAGATTCATTAATTGCAGCGCAACTGCCAAAAAAATCTTTCTCTACCTCAGAATAATACTTTTAAAATGACATCAGCTCAGCGGCTCCGACGCGAGAAGTAAACGAGAATGAACGGGACAATGCGAGATTCGCGCTGCGAGACGTCATCGGCGGAACACCCACGCGCACTTTGTGCATTGTTTACCATAATTTAGTGAGGATTATTCGGCGGATCAATCGGCATTTCAAGCGTGTTGCACAATCATAGAATCAGTTCCAAGGCCTATGAGTTTGCAGAATGCCGGCGAGGTGTTACGGGCAGGGGCGTAGATTTACTAACTGGGAGATGGTAGGGACTTTGACACGGCCTTAAAGGGATAGTTCGGGATTTTTCACATGAATCTGTATGGCATCACCGTCTTTAGTCTCGTGCACACACACTGACTTTCCCCCGACAGTGTCCTGTGAGCCGAGTTCTGTCCAGTTTTGGACAAAGCGAAAGTAGTTCCGGCAGGTTTCCTGGGGTCTGCAAAGTAAAATGTTTTTCTTCTCAAAACAGTATGTGTTCGAACGAGTGATTTATTTGCATAACAAAACCCTGGTATTCCAAAAAGTCACATCTTGTAATTGCTTGGGGCTACTTTCTCTCAATAGCGATCACTGCGCGCTGTCACTGCTAACAGCTGTGCGCACTAGCCAACTACTTTCATCAGTCGTTTGACAGTGTTTACATATTCCAGCCAGAGGAGGATGTCTCCTTACGGTCGAGGACGGCAGACTCGAGAGAAACTACTTCTTCTCAGCGAACTGACCCAGGGATAACCGGAGCACTCGGAGTAACTTTCCAAAGGATTTTATTATTATTTCGGGAAGACGCTGGTGCGTCGACACCAATATAAATATGTATGCTGGGTGCTGCGGTCATCCCTCGCTCTAGTAGCTGAGAAAGGTAGCCAAGTTTGTCTTGATTATGCTAGCCAACGCTGTGACCGGAGTCATGGACTTCTCATTCAAACCTAGAAACCATCCACACCCGTCCACGTAGTTTCTGACGATTGTAATAACAGTACCGCAATAACGATACATATTATGTTTCATAAGCTTCACTGGTAATGTGACACCGATAGATGAATCTATGTTGCGCTTACATAGCCCTCAGTGCAGCACCAGAAGGCTATGCACGGATGCTATAGAAAATCTTTAGTACAATTTTGTTTACCTGGGGTGTAGGGACAGCAGAGCTCTTCAAAACCCGTCTCTTCCTCTGTCCTGAAGGAAAGTAGTCGTCCTCGCTGAAGTGCACACAGCAAACGCGAAGCTTTTTCATTTTTAGTAGTTTGGTGTCCACCCGGGAGCCCAGAGCAAGTAGCCAAAGTTGCCTCAGAGCTACGTCCGTCACAGGGAAGCGATGGACTGTGTGAGGAGACTCACTCACGTCTATTTTGGTACAGCCTGGATAATCGCAAGTGCGCACCATTGGAAGCTGACGAACTTCTCACTCTAGCTCTCGAACTAGCTCGTTAGCGTTGTAGGTCTGTAGTCGGTAAACACTGTCGAACAACTGAGCTCTGCTGTCCCTACACCCCAGGTAAAAAAAATTGTACTAAAGATTTTCTATAGCATCCGTGCATAGCCTTCTGGTGATGCACCGAGGGCTATGTAAGCGCAACATAGATTCATCTATCGGTGTCACATTACCAGTGAAGCTTATGAAACATAATATGTATCGTTATTGCGGTACTGTTATTACAATCGTAAGAAACTACGTGGACGGGTGTGGATGGTTTCTAGGTTTGAATGAGAAGTCCATGACTCCGGTCACAGCGTTGGCTTGCATAATCAAGACAAACTTGGCTACCTTTCTCAGCTAACGTTACTAGAGCGAGGGATGACCGCAGCACCCAGCATACATATTTATATTGGTGTCGACGCACCAGCGTCTTCCCGAAATAATAATAAAATCCTTTGGAAAGTTACTCCGAGTGCCCCGGTTATCCCTGGGTCAGTTCGCTGAGAAGTAGTAGTTTCTCTCGAGTCTGCCGTCCTCGACCGTAAGGAGACATTGTCCTCTGGCTGGAATATGTAAACACTGTCGAACGACTGATGAAAGTAGTTGGCTAGTGCGCACAGCTGTTAGCAGTGACAGCGCGCAGTGATCGCTATTGAGAGAAAGTAGCCCCAAGCAATTACAAGATGTGACTTTTTGGAATACCAGGGTTTTGTTATGCAAATAAATCACTCGTTCGAACACATACTGTTTTGAGAAGAAAAACATTTTACTTTGCAGACCCCAGGAAACCTGCCGGAACTACTTTCGCTTTGTCCAAAACTGGACAGAACTCGGCTCACAGGACACTGTCGGGGGAAAGTCAGTGTGTGTGCACGAGACTAAAGACGGTGATGCCATACAGATTCATGTGAAAAATCCCGAACTATCCCTTTAATTAATAGGAGCAAGCTCCTAAGCCTTTTTCATGGTCTCCAGAATTGGAACCACGTTCCTCCGATGCTTCTCCTTCCAGCCAATGGACAGTTTGGCTCTAGCAAAGTGTGCACTCCATCTGGCCGTCATCCCGCATAGCTGCTGGCCGCCATTGGCTACACCCATGCTGCATCTCCTGTAACATCTGAACTGAACTGTGATCATCTATTCTGGGCTCCGTCCCACTGTCTACCATATTACTATCAGTAAACACTACTTGGATTGTACTCTGCCCTCAAACATTATTCCCTCCCGGATCATAACTCTTGCGAGAGGAGAACTGGGCAGGGGTGTTGGCGATGCATTTTAAAATACCACTACAATTAATTTCATACAGTTTAGTAGACTTGAGGTGTGCAGCGGCCTGCAGGCATTCCAAGCTCTTGTGGTCCGTCCAGACTAGAAACAGGTTGTCCCAATAACTCGGCCAGTGTCTTTGTATCTGCGCCTATTGTGCGGTATCTCTAAAAATATAATCTTTGGTGACCCGTCAGAGAAATTTGGTATCAATCCCATGATGCTATTCTGCTTTCTTTCCTCCTCTTTACTCAGGCCTGGACCTCCCTGTTCTTCTAGAAGACCTCTCAGCCTGGGACAATGACTGGATGCCTACCCTGTACCCCCAATTTGATCAGCACCCCAAGATGGGACTGGTGGAGGTTAGCGTGACTCCCAGGCCGCGCCCTTCTCCTGTGCGCCGCCGAATTGACCCCTGGAGTGTCATCTCATCGGTACAGTCAAGACTCCGCCAGCACTCCCCTCATCCTCACTGCCTTATCCCCAACTGTGACCCATTCCCGGATTCGGACTCTGACCTGTTTGCGCAAGGAATGGACCCCCTTTGGACTCCAGGCCCCTGCTCATTGTACGACCCTTTTGTGCCTCTAGCATCTCCCACCACCAGCGACACAGTGTCCCCATCATAGCGTAAAAAACTAAGGGCGAAGTACTGGGACCCTCTGACTTACCCTGTGATGTCTGTGATGCACAGCTGCCATGTCGCTGACATAATCTGGGGCAAAGTAGTACACTGCATGGGACCATAACAAAATTTACCAGTTTGTAAAAGATACCGGGATGTTATATGCCTTGTTTATTCTGACTGCCTTTCGTGTTTTTTGATATCTTATATGTCTGACTATTCTTCGCATGTGTATTAGGATTTGGTCATTTTGATTAGTTTATGTATTGTCTTAGTTTTTACTTTTCCATGTTTTACATTTTGCCATAGTCATGTTCCGGTTCATGTTTTCCATTATGCATTGCACTTTGTCCCCCCAGTCTGGTCTCTTGTCTTGTCATTGCACACAGCCCCAGTCCTGCGTGTTACTCTTCGGGTGATTTATTGGATTCTGGATTTCCACCTTCCTTCCGATCTTGTTTACTTACTTTTCTATCTTACTAACCATACTAACAGTTTGTTATTTTCGCTAGAAGTAACTAACACTAACTAACATTGTATATAATACTAATTTACAAACAAGCACCGAGGGATTGTATAGTTTCACTTACTAATTGATTAACAAGCTCTCAGCCCTGTTCTAGTCTCTGCCTCGTCTCTCCCTGATTACCTTTGCTGCATTTTCTGTGGAAGCTCCTCGTCTTATCACGTGTCCTTCTTTAATTATCTATGCATGTTAGAAACTTTGTGATGCAAGATCAGGTAGACACCTGGAGCGAGGTGAAGGGGAATGAGGAATTTAATAAAACAAAAGCAAACAGGCACGAGGGCCAACAAAAAACTCGGCCCAAAGGGTTGCAAAATATACTCAGCAACAAAAGTTTCTGTGACACCAATATTGTTAATTATTTTTCATAACGCAATTATGAAATTGTCATACATGGTGATATCAGACTGAAACAGTACACGTAAACACAACATTGAAATGGAAATCATGAAAATGCGAGAAAATGACTTTGCACGTGAAAATGTGCGTAAATCATGCTTGTGGATGGCAATAAAAGAGGAGAATTTTTGGAATGTTCACATTGTGCCTGATGAACGACGGAAGCATCACTTATCGAAAACACAGCCATTTCGGATCAGGAACTCTACCCTCAAAATGCCAAGACTGTCTGAAAATGATCGGTGGAGGGCCAATGGGATGATTGAATCCGGAACCTCGCAGAGGGAAGTTGCTCATCGCCTGAATGTCCACTGAAACACCATTTGGAACTTATGGCAGCGTCATCAGCAGACAAGACATGTCAGAGACCGTCCTCGCAGCGGCCGTCCACGAGTAACCACTCCCAGACAGGACAACTGGATTCGAACAACCCATCTCCGAAATCGATTCCAACCTGCAACCATAACTGCAAGAACGATACCTGGTTTGAGGCGACTGTCTGCACAGACAATCCGTCGCCGTCTCCGTCATTTTGGCATTGTCCCACGTCGGCCAGCAAGACGTCCAATACTCACAGTACAACACCGACGACTGCGTCTACAGTGGGCACAACAACATCGACGGTGGATCCAACGTCAGTGGGATCTTGTACTCTTTACTGATGAATCAAGATTCATGCTTAACCGATGTGATGGTCGTTTACGTGTATACCGTCGACGTGGAGAACGTTATGCCAACAACTTTGTTCAGGAATTTGATCGTTTTGGAGGTGGTAGTGTCATGATTTGGGGAGGGATCACGGCTAGAAACAGAACAGATTTGCTTGTTATTGATGGAAATCTGACAGGTCAAAGATATCGCGATGAAGTGCTACGGCCATTGGTGGTACCGTTTTTGATGCAACATGGTCCCGGAATAACGCTGCAACACGATAACGCCAGACCACACGTTGCAAGGATTGTACAGCAGTATCTGATGCAACAACATGTCAATGTCCTGCCATGGCCAGCCAGATCCCCAGACATGTCCCCAATCGAGCATCTTTGGGACGAGATGGATCGACGTTTGCGGCGGTTGGATAACCCGCCAGCTACACTCCAGGAATTGCGACAACGTCTACGTCAGATTTGGAATGACATCCCACAGCAATTTCTGGCACATCTGATTCGGTCCATGCGCCGGAGATGCGTTGCTTGCATCATGGCACGAGGAAGTCACACCCGGTATTGAAGTGTGAAGGTCACAATTGGTTAGACGTCAGACAAGTGCTTCGTGACGCATGAAAATGACATTTTTCGTTTTGAGTGACGTTGGCACTGAAAAGTCAGTGTTTCTCCTGTTAAATAAACATATTGATTGCATTGAGATCTTTGCGTGTCATTTATAACATACACATAAATGGTGTCACAGAAACTTTTGTTGCTGAGTATACAAACTAAGGTGAGCTTCACAGAGCTAGAAACTAAAGATCAAAAATAAAAGCCACTGGAAACTCCAGGGAGATAACCATGAACAGAAATAAGACTAATGATGTCAATAACAAGACTTGGCTTGGAAAACAAAACTCTATATACAAGAAACCAAGAACTATGAAAAGCATGAGACTTGAGCAGAAACTTGGCAACAAAACTTGAGACACTGTCTGCCAGCCAACTTCCACCGCATCCAGATAAAGGCTAAGAAATCAAGACATGAGGGGCAACACCTGGAGAAGGAGAAACAAGAGGCAGGGCAAGATCATTGGACATGGACTAAGATTGGTGGACAAGACTTGCTCATTAAGAGAATGAGCGTGCTCAGCTTAAGTACCAATTAAGTATGCAGTTTGGAAGCAGCATGAATGTTCAGAACAGAAAAGCACAGCAGACTTGAAATAGCAAAGCAGGAATCATGACAATAAACTCCCAGTCTAAATTAGTAATATTAGTAATGTGCCTATCTAAGAATTACACCACCCCGTGAGTGTTAGTAAATGTTAGTAACTTAAAAACAGTTAATTGTCAATTAAGCTTATCCAGCCCTGAATCCAGCACAGCACAGAAGGAAGGGGAAATACCAAAGCCAACCATAGCTCAGAAATGTGCAATAACGAAGGCACGGGGCGGAACGCAGACAAGCGGTGGAGTGGCTTGGCAGACCTGGCAAAAAACAAAACATGGAAAAGTAAAAACATGGGCAAGGAATGAGAACTATGAAATGCGTAATCCTAATACAAGAAACTGTTAAAACTGTGACATGAACTGAAGCTATGAACTATGAACTATGGAACATGAAACTGTTAAAACCATAAATGCTGCCCCAGAACACAACACTCCATAACTGGAGCTGTTTATCTTTGTATAGGTTTCTGCCAAACTCCATGTGATCCGGTTCTCTCTCATGTGCTGCTCCTTTGTAATCAGTCTGACTGTTTGCACCTGTGTCCCTTATCATGTGATCTCCCCAGAAGTGTATATTAGGTGTCGTCTCACAGCCAGTCTTTGTCAGATCGTTTTCCCTAGTCTTCTTGTGCCACGTTTCTTTTCGCTTTGAATACTCAGTGTTTATTTTTCTGACTGGACCACCCGACTCGATTTTTTCCTTTGTGATTTTGGATTATTGTTGCATCTGTGCGTTTTGACCTTTTTCTGCCCAACTGGATTTTGATTTTTGGAGTGTGGACTTTGTACTTTTGCCTTCTGCCCAGCGGGGATGCTCCCCCTTAATTACAGTTTTTCTCCATTGGTTTGGCTCATTTCTTGAAACTGAGGTGACATTCTCATAACTATAAAGCAATTTGGCCAAACAGACTTGCAGTTCTGCACAACACTTAAGATAACCAGCAAAATGTAATTTGTCTCCCAAAACTACTCATCCATGCTTCAAAATGAAATCCCTTTCCCATGTAAATAGTCAGTACCATAAAAATGGCATGGATCCTTCTCAATTGCTTTGGCACATTTTCATTCATTCAGTACTTATGTCAAAATAACATGGATGGTACTGCACAACTACATGGATCACCTGGCAATGTTTGTACAGCTCCCAAAACAGTTTACCCTTCAGTCAAAACTACATTCCCTTCTCATATAACTAGTCAGTGCCTCCAAAATGCATTGTCCCTTTGGTATTGTGTAAGTACTGCAAGTCAAAATGCTTAGACGCTTTGTCATGGCATATTTCTAACTATAGGCATAACATTTTCACACCACACACAAACACTGCACTCATTCTGCCGAGGAATTTTCATTTTTATTCTCAACTAACGTAAATTGTACACATTACAGTAGGTAGGGAACCGTAAAAAAGGAAAATATACTGTGTACACAAAATACAAAAACCCACAAAAAAGAAAAAAATCAACAAATCAACACTGTAAATACAAAGAGTCACAAATGAAGACATTTTGTTTAGTCACGGTCACTCCCCTCTCTCTCCTGGTCACCATCCTCATCTTCCTGGCCATCCATTCTCTGTGCTCTGTTCGGCCACAGATTCTCATCCACATCGCATCTGATGTTGTCTCTTGAGATACAGCGCGGGAAGAAGCGTCGTGCATGCCTGAGCCATCCTCTACACTGATCCCCTGTTATGTCCTCACAGGCAGCGTCCATTGCAGTGATGAGAGCCCTCTGGTTTTCCGCATGGTGTTCATGCACTCTCCATCTCCAAGCAGAGAAAAACTCCTCGATAGGATTGAGGAATGGAGAGTATGGTGGCAACAACACATTGTGCATTCTTGGATGCATGTTGAACCATCCCCAGATGCGTGGACCCCGGTGGAAATTAACGTTGTCCCATATAATTACAAACTGGGGTAGGTGGGGCCCTTCGAGACCCCTCTCATTTTCTGGGACCAGATCAAGATACAGTTGGTCCAGGAAACGGAGGAGTTTATCTGTGTTGTATGGGCCCAAACTTGCATTGTGGGAGGCCACACCATTTTCTCACCATTTTTCCGCGCACATGGTTATATTTCCCCCCCGCTGGCCTGGGACATCCACTGTGGTCCGCTGGCCAACAATTTTTCGGCCACGCCTGCGGCCCTTGGCCAGGTTGAAGCCTGCCTCGTCAACAAACACTAAGAGGTGAGGTGTTTCACTCCCCTCCAGTGCCAGGATTCTCTGGAAAAGAGATAAGAGTAAAAAAAAATCATGTAGATGGGTCATTTGGTCACGGCAATGCTACACAATATGTTCTTCTCATAGTCAATATAACCCACAGTGGTTCCAATCCTAGAGTGCAGGCATATGCAGATTTTCTGGGGTAGTTTTTGATACAAAGAGAACAGAGGCATACTGTTGACAGTGTTCTGTTACAGTTCAGCAAAATGCTGTGGTCATATATTGTAAAGCTGGATTCCAAAAGTAAAGAGGAGGATACTGAAACCCTCAGAAATTGGAACCTCTGCACAGTGTTCACAAAATGATAGACAATGAATAAATGACTTACCTGCACATACTGGTGCCGCAGTTCTTTCACTCTGTCAGTGTTCCGCTCAAATGGTACTCTGTATATTTGCTTCATGGTGATAAGGTTCTTCTTCAGAACCCGGTCTATTGACGATATGCTGATGAAGTTGATGCTTTGGAAGACGTCATTGTTTTGGAGGAATGCATCCCGGATCTGTGACAGTGTTATGGCATTATTTGCTATCACCATGTCACAGATCTCCTGTTCTTGATAATCATTTAGGAGTTTTCGTCTTCCACCCTCATGAGGTTGTCGGCCAATCCTGCACAGAGACACAGAAAACATGACTATTTGTTGTTCTTGTCTCATGTGTTTGTTACAGATTATCAATCACTGTACAGTAATGACTGCATTGCTTACTGTGTCACACCACTTTACTGTATGGCTACTGTACTTACAATTGCACTGCAATTCTATTATGAACTCTTGCTGTATTTTGTCCAATTTACAACAGTATTTCTTTTGTTATTCTACAGATATGAGCTGAATGCATGTAATATTGTGACTTCACATCCAGATACTGTAAGATTTTACTGTAGGACATGCACTTGCACACACAGTCAAATAGTTGTCATTGCCTAAGTGCATACCTGTTTTCCCGCCGAATGATTTGAATGATGGAGGAAACTGAGGAGCGTGGCACGTTAGGCTGCACTCTGCGACCTGCCTCTGCCATTGTGAGGCCATGGTTGATGACATGGTCAATAATGGCGGCCCGAATTTCATCAGGGACAATATGATGTCTGCGAACTCCTCTTCCTGCTATTCCACCGCCACGAACCCTCACTCCTCCTCCTCTTCCCTCTCCTCTACCCCCACGCGCTCACACTCCTCTTCCTCCTCCCGTACCTCCACGCACCCTCAATCCTCCTCCTCCTCCTCCTCCTCCTCCTCTTCCTCTTCCTTCTCTTCCTCTTCCCCTTCCTCCAGGTGGAAGTTGCTCTTGTTGAATTCCATGCTGTCTCTCCATGTTGACATAGGGAAAAAGTACTAGCACCAGGCCAAGCTGTATATATACCGCAATGCCAGCACTCCAGAACATAGACAACACCTGTCAGGTAACTCAACAAACAGATGGATTGGTCACCTACATTGTGGGACACGCCTCCTTCGTTAGTCAAAAACTTATTTCACCTAACCTGATTATCCTAAATTTACTATAACATCTTCCAAAATATGTACTGTATTCTATTCCAGTTTCTTCACACTATTTTGACAATTGAGCAGACTATTCTGCATATGATGACTTTTACGATGAAAATGTGCTGACATGTTTTGAGGACAATAACCATGACACTGAAAACCAACCAATTGGGATAGATCAGCAAGATACATTCATTTGAAAAATGTACTAAATGTTGGCTGATTGTGTTAACTGTAGGATACTTGTACATAGCTATTTGCAAGGATGTACTAAAGGCTTGACACATGTACAAAGCATTTGGAAATGTGATGAAAGCAATGATAAATGCCATTCTGTTGTGAGAAACTGCAAGATAGTTTGGGGATTTGTCCATGTTGTTATGAGAATGTCATCTCAGTTTCAAGAAATGAGCCAAACCAATGGAGAAAAACTGTAAGCTAGACAGAGACCAAGCAACTTATGCACGTGTAATGTTAACGTTATCTCTCATCTTGATGGATGCATTGCAGCGCTGAAGAATTCCCGAAAATAAGCCAGAAGGCGACTTTCTTCCATAGAGTCACTGTCAATCGCTTCTGTCAAACATGATTTTAACCCTGCCACCCCACCATCATACCATAAATGAAACCAAACTTACCACAAAAGAATTAATACCTGAACACACATCAGCATGGTAAGAACTACTTAAAATGACAGAAAACATCTTCAGAAAAAGATTACTTCACTTGTACTTTAATTTCTGTGGCCCACGTCCCTTCTACGAACATGGAGGGGGACAGGTTAATATCCTATACTGCAGCCAGCCACTAGATGGCGATCAAGATGTTTTGGCCTCTTTTCGGGACTTGTGTAGTTGTCCATCTTTACATACAGTCAATACTTCCAGCATCAGCTCAAAGCAAACTCAAAGGCTGCATTTCAAAAGCTAGGGTTGGGGTCACTTCAAACTGAGCATAATGAGGGCCACGCCCACCAAAGCCATATTGAAGGACATTCCAATCCACATTGTGTAGTCATCTCTTCAAAGAGCCCTAGAAAACGATCGTTTCCAAAGTCAGCAGGCAATGTTCACTTTGCTCCCACAATGCCGTGCCACGAACCATGCCTAGTGACGCATGATTAATGTCATTCAAGAAAATGATAGCGATGGTTACTAGTTAGCTTTTAGAAAGCTAACAAACCTAGCTTAATGGTTTACCGCAGTCAACTGGCTAACGATAGGTATATACAGACATTCTTCATTCTTTACCCGTGGCAATTTGTTGCCTCATGAAAGCTGTGCAGTCGGTTATAAAGCTACTGCCAAACCACTGAATGGCCTGTGAAAGCAGTTCTCCCGTGGACTGGCAGCATTTCTCTACACTTGCTTAAGCAGAAAGCGACTGCCCAAATTATGCCAAAAGGCATTCCAAACAACTATTACTTGAGAACCCTCCTCCCTGCTGCCCTTCAGAGTTTTCACAACGAAGAGAAGTGACTTCAGAGGGCGTAGGGTGTAGGGATTAACCCTGTGGAATGAAATGCAGCCAAAGTTGCAAGTGTGGCAAATTCATGGTAGATGTGGTGAGGTGGATCCTATGTTTGCAAGTCGATCATTCATTGGCTACGCATTCAAGACAAAAAATCTGCATCAACAGAATGCTGTGAGATTTCTATGCAGAACAATATCTTGGGTAAACTGCAGAAAGAACCTCATGATGAATATGACGAATATTTATTTATGCTTTAATCCCCCCCCCCCCCCCCCCACCACCAAAAAATAAATAAATAAATAAATAAATAAAAACTTTGAGGAACTGTCCCAGTCAGCCATGACGCAACATTTCAGCAAAAGTTTAACAATAATTGTTGTGTGGAAATATTTTTACCAATATTTGTCCTGCACCAACTCTGATATGTGTATTTTAATCGAACTTTAAATAATTCATGGGCAGCAGCATTAGATCTTTGGTTCTCTGATGGAAAGCCAAGTTCATATGTCGCCGATTTTGCAAGAACTGTCTTGCACAGGGCACCTGGGGACTGTTAGCAATCGTTTCAAAGCGACAGAGACCTTCGAGTAAATATAAGCTGCATTGACATACCCTCAAACACAACTTTGATTGCAAAACAGTTAAGGTGAGCTATAATTATGGTTATGGCTGAATGAAGCGCAGTTCATTTTTGCTCTTTTAGGGCTGCAAATTCAGTGGTTGCAGAGCATTCAGCCTTTTATGGCCCTAGTCCGTAAAGCAGGAATGGGTAATTCTGGTCCTGGAGGGCAACAATGTCTGCAGGTTTTTGATGCGTTTCCGCACGACTGATTCATGAAAAGTAGCTGATAGACTAATTATTTTATGTACCTTGTTTTCTAGGTACAAATTGCCTGCTGACAGAAAGAAGACCTGTGGCCTGCTGACACTGCAGCCCTCTTGGACTAGGGTTGCCCATCACTGCCGAGGAGTCTCTGCTTTTATATGATATCGCTTGGGCGGCAGAATGCAGTAACGGATTCGCTACCCAGGTTTCCAGCCAGAAATTTTATTGAACGTACCGGAGTGATACTTCACGTGATGTCACGAACCTGGTCACGTGGATTTGTTGACTACCATGGTTGGCAAAAAGCAATGACATGACAATTGATTTTATAGGTGAAGTAAAGTTGTCCTCCACTTTTTGTCATGATGCCGGTCAGTTGCAGCATTATTGACTGCACAAACTATATCGTGAAGGGCTCAGGAATACTGTTCCTACATATTCCTGATCGAGAACCGAAAAAATCTACTTGGATTGATGCAATTTGATGCAAGAACTGGATGCCGTCGACCCAATGGACCGTAGATGATTGCAATTTACTCTTTCTGTCAGATAAGTCCCAAGTTATTTTCCATCATTTCTACCATGACATATTGCAAAGTTTTTGCATTTATTACATGGTCGTGGCAAGGGAATGATCTTTTTTGTTTTGACTAATTCGATAGGTTCCTTACTTTCCGAAAGTGAGAATTTCACTGACAGTTTGGATATGTGTATTGGAAAGAATTCCATTTCCAACCTTCATCAGTATCGACTAAGATCAGTACTTTTTCGGCTAGAATTTTGGGTACCCGGAGAAACATTTGAGTATGTAAAAATGTCCATCGTACGAAACCCAAAACCAGTGAAGTTGGCACGTTGAGTAAATCGTAAATAAAAACAGAATACAATGATTTGCAAATCCTTTTCAACCTATATTCAATTGAATACACTGCAAAGACAAGTTACTTAATGTTCGAACAGGTAAACTTTGTAATTTTTTGCAAATATTAGCTCATTTGGAATTTGATGCCTGCAACATGTTTCAAAAAAGCTGGCACAAGTGGCAAAAAAGACTGAGAGAGTTGAGGAATGCTCATCAAACACTTATTTGGAACATCCCACAGGTGAACGGGCTAATTGGGAACAGGTGGGTGCCATGATTGGGTATAAAAGCAGCTTCCCTGAAATGCTCAGTCACAAACAAGGATGGGGCGAGGGTCACCACTTAGTGAACAAATGCGTGAGCTGATTGTCGAACAGTTTTATAAACAACATACCTCAACGAGCTATTGCAAGAAATTTAGGGATTTCATCATCTATGATCCGTAATATCGTCCAAAGGTTCAGAGAATCTGGAGAAATTACTGCACATAAGCAACAAGGCCGAAAACCAACATTGAATGCCCGTGAATTTCAATTCCTCAGGCGGTACTGCATCAAAAACCGACATCAGTGTGTAAAGGACATTACCACATAGGCTCAGGAACACTTCAGGAAACCACTGTCAGTAACTACAGTTCGTCGCTACATCTGCAAGTGCAAGTTAAAATTCTGCAATGCAAAGCGAAAGCCATTTATCAACAGCACCCAGAAACGCCGCGGGCTTCGCTGGGCCCAAGCTCATCTAAGATGGACTGATGCAAAGTGGACAAGTGTTCTGTGGTCTGACGAGTCCACATTTCAAATTGTTTTTTGGAAACTGTGGACGACGTGTCCTCCGGACCAAAGAGGAAAAGAACCACCCGGACTGTTATAGGCGCAAAGTTCAAAAGCCAGCATCTGTGATGGTATGGGGGTGTATTAGTGCCCAAGGCATGGGCAACTTACACATATGTAAAGGCACCATTAATGCTGAAAGGTACAAACAGGTTTTGGAGCAACATATGTTGCCATCCAAGCAACATCTTTTTCATGGACGCCCCTGCTTATTTCAGCAAGACAATGCCAAGCCACATTCTGCACGTGTTACAACAGCATGGTTCCGTAGTAAAAGAGTGCGGGTACTAGACTGGCCTGCCTGTAGTCCAGACCTGTCTCCCATTGAAAATGTGTGGCGCATTATGAAGTGCAAAATACCACAACGGAGACCCCGGACTGTTGAACAACTTAAGCTGTACATCAAGCAAGAAAGGGAAAGAGTTCCACCTGAAAAGCTTCAAAAATTGGTCTCCTCAGTTCCCAAACGTTTACTGAGTGTCGTTAAAAGGAAAGGCGATGTAACACAGTGGTAAAAAGGCCCCTGTGCCAACTTTTTTGCAATGTGTTGCTGCCTTTAAATTCTAAGCAAATGATTATTTGCAAAAAAAAAAAAAAAGAAAAAAGTTTCTCAGTTTGAACATTAAACATCTTGTCTTTGCAGTGTATTCAATTGAATATAAGTTGAAAAGGATTTGCAAAGCATTGTATTCTGTTTTTATCTACGATTTACGTGCCAACTTCACTGGTTTTGGATTTTGTACATCCAGTCAAGAAAATTTAGAGTTAAATGTCTACTGCAGCTGTAACGGCGGCAGCCTTGTTACGGATGACACGCCAGGTGGCCTGGGAATGCGCAGTATATGCATTTGCGATATGAAATATTAATCATAAATTCAAAATCCCCTTATCATGAATAAAACCCCCCAAAATATATTAGCGCCCCTTTTTAAAATCGTTCTGGTAAACGTTCGATTGTGAATTGCTTTCACTGATCAATGAAAATTAACAAATGTTGAATTTCTGTTTGATGTCGGAAAATGAAGTGATGATCCAGCCGACCCAGACTCCTCCAACCTTTCAGCTTGTAAGGATCCGGAAGCCTACACAGACCTTTGTTGTACTTCAGCGCAGAGAAATATCTTGCCTTTGCGGTACTGTCCAAGTTTTGTAGGCTACATATTCAGAGACCGCCGAATCGGTTCCACAACTGCAGGATGCCTTACTTCCCCTGTTTTGTTGCATTGATTTACACTTGTCCTTCCCAACCACGCCAATGCGTATGGCTGAATATGACATCAATGCTTGTAAACAAGAGTTATCGAACGTCGAAGGAGTCAGGAGGATCTAATTAACCCCTTTCTGCAGATGTAGACGCCCGCATCTATAGACCTGCAAATTGGAAGCACGCTGTTACTGTGCTCGATCAATAAATGGCACCCCCGGATCAGTTATTGAATATTCACAAGCAAGCAGACCTCGAACGCGGTTCTGAATATGGGGAAGTTCACTCCACGCCCTGTTTTTCAAGAGCTGCATGAATTTAACTCCTCAGCTAAGCCTGATGTGCAAACTGGTCAGTATCCTTGCCTATAGTATCGATCCAGCAGTTTAAAAAAACGATATCTTGACACAGAAAAAATCGTTATCCTCTGTAGCAACCAGCTAAGCCACAGTGAGCTAACAGTATTCCAAGTAATGGTTCAGAAAAATCAGTTTTCTGAGGCAAAAAAATCGACATGGTATTGATTCTCTCACATTCTACTGTTAATTACAGTTGTCACATACAAAAAAATTCGTTGTTCCTTACCGTGGATTTACGCGCAGATCCATTCATTGACAAATCCAGCGCTTCATTATATCCACCCGAGTACTGGCGTCGATAGCCAATCACTCAATCATACGCTCAAGCTCTTCTGCGTAATTGTAGAGTTACACTTCATGCTCTCGTGAAGCTACCCTGGTAAAAATGTATTGATTGTCTCGTTTCTTATCCAATTCCCGAGTGTTTAAACATTTTAGAGTAAGTGAAACTCATTGATTGGACAAACAGAGAGCATACAAACCAATGCGTAGCAGCATGCGCTGTTGTATCCTGTCTACGTTATGCACATTACGCGGTTAAAATAGACGCGATTTATAGAAAACACGTTCGCAAAACTGGCCTTGAGGTGTTCAGTTACATTTAGGGGATTTAAATGAGATAAGGATATGGTCAATTGGAATTATTTCGAATGAAACAGGACCGGAGTGTTCCTGCTACAGGATACTTCATTCTCTGGAAAAAGGGATTCATGAAAAAGGTGAGGCTGCTACTTTGTTATTTTTTTGTTGTTGTTGTTGTTTTGTTTTTGGAATGTATACGTACTCTACAAAGTCGAATGTCGAGGTTTTTTTCCTGTGAAAAACGCGAACTGCCCGTGCATTTGGGTGGACCCCCTGGTACGTTCATTGCACGTTTCTTTTGAATCCAGGGAGGCAATGGATTGTTCCCTGAAAGTGGAGTGTCTGTTCTGTTAAAATAAGGTATATTTCAGAATTCAGATATTACTGAGTTAGTGAGTTGCACTTGTTCCTTATAAGTGTTGAAATGAGTTTGTAAGCTTAGAAGAGGGGACTGGTAGCTTTCATTACAGGGTGAATGTTCTAACCGTTTAATAAGAAGTTTATTTAATGCGTGTTTGTGCTGGCTTGGGGCACTTTGAAGTAAAATGGCCAAAACTCTAAACTTTATTAAGGAGAAAAGGCATATTTTGTCTTTGGAGAGGTTGCTGGTGACCATTGATATTTAACTGCACTGAGATTGATAAATTCATACAAAACTCAACCAGAAAATCATTTGTTCATATTAACTTTCATGCCTTAAAACTTTATTTGTGTTATATACATGATTTTTTATTATTTGACAGGACTTCATTTTGAGACTTTGGGGAGACACTTGGATAGGTGTATAATTTGGCTAAAAGCATGTAGGTAATCTAGAATGTAATGTTGAAGATAAATTGTACTTGTGGTCAAGGAGTTTATGACCCCAGAAATGTATAGTTTTAAGCCCCAGCAGTTTTTCAATCCTCAGAATTTTTTTTTTGCAATTTCAATGGTGAATTCTCATGAAGATTTTTTATGTTTGCAGCTCATTTTCTCTACCATAATCATGAAAATTAACTGAAATACTATGTAATTCTAAATGCTGTAAGTGTCTTTTCAGAATTGAGCCACATTTTTCCTCTTTATGAAGCTTAAATCTTGAATTATACAGCATTAAAGTGGGTAACCCAAAAATAGCCAAATTTGGCTTCTGCACAAAGGGGTTAATGAATAATTAACGCTGTGTTAATTATCAACTAATCCGTGAGGTCATAAAAATTATTTCAGTGGCTAAAAGTTTCATTCCGTTTCCCCTGTAAAGTTAATTTCGGTTAAAGCATTGTGCTGTATTACCGGTTAAATTATTTCACCATCTCAGCAATGCCGTATATTTTTTTTCTCCAAATAAAATTTGTAAGATACACAAAACACTGGCAGCGACGGCAAAAATCACTTACCACAGAGCCCTTTGAATAGCATACCGTTTCATGATCATTTAATTGCCCTTTTTACCCACTCAGAGAGTCTTTCTATGGCCCAGGACCCAATCCCAGCAATACAGATTTTCCTCATTCATCCATGCGTGTTGCGCAAACGCAACACTTCTGTTTTTGCTCCCATTTGTCATGAGATGGACTCAAAGATCTAAAATTCATTCCAGATACACAATATTACCATTTCTCTCAAACATTGTTCACAAATCTGTCTAAATGTGTGATAGTGAGCACTTTTGTTTTGCTGAGACGATCCATCCCATCTCACAGGTGTGCCACATCAAGATGCTCATCAGACACCATGAATAGTGCACAGGTGTACCTTAGACTGTCCACAATAAAAGGCCACCCTGAAATGTGCAGTTTTGCCTCACAGCAAAATGCCCAGATGGCGCAAGCATTGAGGGAGCGTGCAATTGGCATGCTGACAGCAGGAATGTCAACCAGATCTGTTGCTCGGGCATTGAATGTTCATTTCTCCACCATAAGCCGTCTCCAAAGGCGTTTCAGAGAATATGGCAGTACATCCAACCGGCCTCACAACTGGATGGATTGTCTCAGCAAAGCAAAAGTGCTCACTATCACACATTTAGACAGATTTGTGAACAATGTTTGAGAGAAATGGTAATATTGTGTATCTGGAATGAATTTTAGATCTTTGGGTCCATCTCATGACAAATGGGAGCAAAAACTAAAGTGTTGCGTTTATATTTTTGTTGAGTGTATTAGCGAACGGTATACCTACATTCCAAGTTCGCTAGCTATGTCACCGCAAGGTCGCTAAACACACATTACAAAGGTCTCCATATACCGATTCCGCAGAAAGTTTAGCTGGGAAATGTTAACTGATATTGGAAAGATACACATGGCCAAAATGACGAGCTAGCAACAATATTATCTTATTTTTTCATCTGTGTTGCTAGTCAAAATAAGTAAGGCAATTGGCATGAATTTACGATGTTGCCTGCTGTCAGTAATCAAGCTTCCAGACTGTTAAGTCACAATATGATTGTCAATTCGAGTAACAAATCTAACTTTATAGTCAATGACAAAGCAAGATTTTATATCTGATAGGAAGTGTTGTGCAATAATGTCTGATGCTTCTTGGTAAGATCTTAATATCAATAAGATATCTTACTTGCTTGTGGCTAATTTGACACCAGCGAAATGATCAATTTGCAATATCAGTATCACTGAAGTATATAGCTTCCTAGTTTCCATGATTATTTTAAACTGTGCCAATTGCGCATGTTAAACGGAAGAGACTGCAAAGTGGCAGAAAATATCAGAATCCATCGGACAGTTAAATAGACATTTTCTTAAGCTAATTCTAATTCTAGCTGGCTATATTCACTCACTCAAGCAAGATCCGCCTTCATTGATGGCTTTTGCTTGCTTCTAGGCTCTACTCTGAAGATTGCATCATCTTCCGAACTTTCTGATGTCGAGACATTTGCGGCACTGGTTTCATTTTGGGAACTAGTCCCAGGAGGTGGATGAACCAGCCAAGCGTTCTTGATTGGCTGTTCGTGCGCTATCGGATACTGAGCCTAATATGCTGTGCCTTTACAAGTAGGCTACTTGCAACAGCAGCAGTTATACGGGCCTATCTTCAGATAATCAATAAAACTAGGTCGATCGGTACAGTCAGAGGCCATCCGTGATTCTGATACTGGTGACCTATCTGTAACGTACCGGCAGCAGTTTTTTGCATAGCGACGGATTTTTCCAGTTTACTGGCATGCGACTTTTGCATTTGTCAGCGTACCAGTCCGGTATGCTAAAATGACCTGGCTAGAACTATGGCTACCATAACAAATGAGACACATGCACCGTTTGCGCGTTTTTTCTGCAATCTTATTTAGTTGCTTAATGTTGGAATTATGTTTAGTTTTAATAAAAATGGTTATCACAAGCTTTTAATGAACTTTCTTCCCGTGAGTGGGTATATGATCTGACTGTGTTGACATACTGTTACCATGTCATTATATGTTGTTGTGAGATCTGCCGCTGCCCTAGCATGTGACTTCCCATACGTGTATTTAAGCAGTCATTTCACAAACAGCTCTTGTCAGAACGTTTTCCCTGTGCCGTGATTGTCGAATCCTTGTATTCTTAGTGTTATACTTCTGACTGGAACGTCCCCGATTCTGATTTTTGCTTTTGATTCTCGCCATGAGCGGTGAGCATTAGAGTCTCCCTACCTGTCGTCAGAGTTCAGAAGCATAAAGACCTCCTGCAGTTCCGGTTCTAGGTCAGGGTCCAATAAGTGCTCATCTGGGGGGGGGTCACATGATCAGTGAGTGACATCAATTAAGACGAGCATACACTGTATTACCTTGTGCTACCGTCTCCTGTCCTTGGAAGATTCCACTAGTTAATTAGTCAATTAATTGTGAGGGTGCGATCAGGAACCAGTCGCGAGAACCAAGCAATGCAGTATTCGTTTTATTAATAAAGGGGGAAGACCCCCGCAGGGCAGAAGGCAAAGGTACAAAGTCCGCACTCCAAAAATCAAAGTCCAGTTGGGCAAAAATAGAATCAAAAACCAGGGCATCAATCACAGTAATCGTAGTCGGACAGAAATGGGTCTGGTTCACAGGTACAGGTATGTCAAAGAAGCAAAACCAGAATCCAATGGGCGTAATCCGAATCGTAACCAGGGCAGCAATCATAGATCTCGTGGTCGGGCGGACAAAGGGTCGAAACACACAGACGCAACAATAATCCAAAATCACAAAGGCGAAAATTCGGGCGGTCCAGTTAGAAAGGTTATCACCATGAAACAAAGGCGAGAGACAACATGGCACAAGAAGACTGAGGAAACGATCTGACGGGGACGTGCTGTGAAAAGACAGCAGACTCGGAACAAACACCAGGGGGCAGACTCGGGAACAGAACTCCAGGGGGGGCAGACTCGAGAACGAGGGACAGACGCGGAACCGGGACTCGGGAAGCTAGGGAGTACTCACAAGACAAGACAGTCGGCACAGCTGGCAGATGGCTAACTCGGGTAGCACAGCTGGCCAGGAAAAGGGTAAGGGAGAACATCAGGAGGAGGACAGACAGGGCACAGGGCTCAGGGCAGGCAGGAACACTGGGGCTCAGGGCAGGCAGGAACGCTGGGGCTCAGGGCAGGCAGGGCGGCTGGGGCTCAGGGCAGGCAGGGCGGCTGGAGCTCAGGGCAGGCAGGGCGGCTGGAGCTCAGGGCAGGCAGGGCGGCTGGTGCTCAGGACAGGCAGGGCGGCTGGTGCTCAGGACAGGCAGGGCGGCTGGTGCTCAGGACAGGCAGGGCGGCTGGTGCTCAGGACAGGGAGTGGGTGCAAGTGGCGGTGGGGGTGAAGTCAGATCTCCTCGCGTGCAGAAAAAGCTTGGATATATAGGGCAGGGGCACACACAGACACAGGTGTTGAAACTTAATCTAATTAACAAGGGGTGGAACATGAGGGAAACCAATTACATGAAAACAGATTAACATTAACACACAGACAAGGATCACAAGACAATCCCAAAGATGGGATAAATAAACTGGATAAAAAGACTCCTAAGTGTACAGAAAAAGAGCCAGAACAGATTAAGAAAGCAGAGATTCTGCGGGAAACTTTAGCAAAGCCAGTGAACAGTAAAGCGAGGGGCGGAGACTAGAACAGAGCGACTGCTGAGAGATAATTAGTCAATTAGTAAGTGCAGCTATACAATCCCGGGTGCTCGTTAGTAGATTAGTATTATGTACAAGGTTAGTTTGGTTAGTAATTTTAGAAAACAATAAACTGTTAGTAATGTTAGTATGTATAGAAAAGCAAGGGGAAACTAGTAAACGAGAACAGAAGGAAGGATGAAACCCAGAATCCATTAAATCACCCGAAATAGTGTCACAATCAATTAAGACAGAAACTGCTACAAACAATGACGTGACCGGGGAGAAAGCAAAGACAGTACATGGGTAAAACGTGGACTGGACTACACGGGAGAGGAATGAAATGTGAACACTAAGACATGGACTAAAAAAACTGACATACCAAAATAATAGAAACCTAAAACTGACTAACTAGACACTCAGACCACGGAACACAACAGTACCCCCCCCTTAAAAAAGCGCCACCTGGCGCTTACACGAAACATCAAGGGAGCGGGGGAGCTCGGAACACAAGGGAGCAGGGGAGCTCGGAACACCAAGGGAGCGGGGGAGCTCGGAACACCAAGGGAGCGGGGGAGCTCGGAACACCAAGGGAGCGGGGGAGCTCGGAACACCAAGGGAGGGGGGGAGCTCGGAACACAAGGGAGCGGGGGAGCTCGGAACACAAGGGAGCGGGGGAGCTTGGAACACAAGGGAGCGGGGGAGCTCGGAATAACTCTGGGAAACAGCACTCTGGAAACATGGAACTTTGGAAAACACGGAACAAGGAACACAAGGGGAACTTGGAAACACAAGGAACGTGAAATCACAGGGGAACACAAGGAGAACTCGGAAACACAAGGAACGTGAAATCACAGGGGAACACAAGGAACCTCGGAAACTCAGGAGGGGGGAGGGAGGGACCAACACAGGAGGGAAACAGGAGGGAGACACAAAAGGGGAGTGAGACGCCAGATGCGGGGATCCAAAAGATATTTATTAAAATAAACACAGAAATAAACCAGGGGGAAAAAGGGGCACTCCGGCCAACAAAAACACCGTGCCTCGCACTGAAAAAGGAGAACTCAGAAATCCAAAACTTTAACAAATACCAGGGGGCAGACTCGGAACAAACACCAGGGGGCAGACTCGGAACAAACACCAGGGGGCAGACTCGGGAACAGAACTCCAGGGGGGGCAGACTCGAGAACGAGGGACAGACGCGGAACCGGGACTCGGGAAGCTAGGGAGTACTCACAAGACAAGACAGTCGGCACAGCTGGCAGATGGTTAACTCGGGTAGCACAGCTGGCCAGGAAAAGGGTAAGGGAGAACATCAGGAGGAGGACAGACAGGACACAGGGCTCAGGGCAGGCAGGAACGCTGGGGCTCAGGGCAGGCAGGAACGCTGGGGCTCAGGGAAGGCAGGGCGGCTGGGGCTCAGGGCAGGCAGGGCGACTGGAGCTCAGGGCAGGCAGGGAGGCTGGAGCTCAGGGCAGGCAGGGCGGCTGGAGCTCAGGGCAGGCAGGGCGGCTGGTGCTCAGGACAGGCAGGGCGGCTGGTGCTCAGGACAGGGAGTGGGTGCAAGTGGCGGTGGGGGTGAAGTCAGATCTCCTCGAAATGAGACTAATTACAGAGGGTGGAGCAAGAGGGAGAACCTAATCACATGAAATAGGCAAAAGCCAAAACGCGGACAAGGTTCATGGGACGGCCTATAGACAGAACGACTGATCCGGTTAGGGATTTCTAAGTGCAAAGAGTTAGAGGCAGAGCAGAGAGGAGACAGGTGCAGATAATCTGCAAGAAACACAGCAGAGCAGATTGAGTGAAAGCAAGAGGCGGAGACTAGAACAGGGCGAGTGCTGAGAGCTTGTTAGTCAATTAGTAAGTGCAGCTATACAATCCCGTGAGCTCATTAGTAAGTTAGTCTAATATACAATGTTAGTGTTGGTTAGTAAATTAGCAAAAATAACAAACTGTTAGTAGGTGTGAGTAATCTAGAAAAAGTAAGGGGAAGGAAGAACACGAGATGGGGAAGGAAGATTGAAACCAGAAACCATTAAATCACCCGAAGGAGTGAGACGAGTTACTTGGGCTGTGATCAAAGACAACACTAATGACAAGACAGGGGGAGAGGAAGTGAAATACAAGGAGAATCAAAACATGGCATGGAATAAACTGGTCAAAACCAAAACATGGAAAATAACAAAGCATGAATTTCTAAAATATCCAAATCACAATACCTAATCTTAAGGATGGTCAGACACAAGCAAATAATCCAAATACACTAAGGTCAGTCAGAACATGGCAAGGCAGAATCACAATCATAAGGCATGGCAAAAGCAGAATCACAACATTAATCATTACAATTTTTTATGAGTACTTTGAGATTTTGTACTTCCCACAGCACATGAGTGACATTACCTGTGAGCTATTTGCCATATGAATAGAATACAGTATGTCACATCTAATAATGTCTATTACACCGTTGCAAAATGTATTCTGCTTATTGCAGATTCATTTTCCATCTGATTTTTGGTAATCTGAGATAAATGATACCAAACAACCATTCCTGCTAATTTCTTGTGTATCTTTGATACTTCAAACGTTATGACTGTTTGAAGTTGGAATATTGTACAGTAACACTCATTTTTATGAAAAATAGGGGGGCACACCCCCTTTTTGACGTCTCAATATATCAAAAACTAATGAAGATATGGGACTATGATTTTGCACATAATCAAAGAGATACAATAATGTTATGTTCTGTAAATTTGAAGCAAATCTGAGGTGGTCAGTCAGGAATATTTTTTGAAATCTGGTGATTTGAGACAGAATTACCTTTTTGCAAATACTTCACTGACTGGCCATTTAACTCATGGTGAGGAGATCTACCTGCTTCTACGTTTGTGATCTTTACAGCACCTTCCACTCTTTGCATATAACTTTTCAAATTTTTTGGTGGTTCAGGGTGCAAACTGTAACATTTATAGATCACAGAGCAGTTCCTTGGAGAAATTCTCTGTCCTTACTCCTGGAGACGGGTCTTTCATGATGAAATCTATTTTCACACATGATACTACAGACAGAACCATATAACATGTTGAAGGCAGGACAGACAGGCTCACCTGATGTCTCCTCCGGCTCTTCGCAGTGTTTGGTCTTCCTCTTCCTCTTCTTCTTCAAGCTCTGCTCTGGAGGGGGCAGCCTCACCTCCTCTTGGAGCTGCGATACTGAGCTGCTGCCCTGTGCAGCAGTTTGCTCTTCACTCGAGGCCCTGTTGGGCTCGGGCTGCTGGCTCTTTAACTGCTCTGAGACGTTCGATTGGACACTGCTGGGGTTGTGGAATCCTGAAGCTGACTGTTATGAAGTACACTGACTCGGCCGTCATTTTTATCTGTATTCAGATGAACACGTCAGAGTAGAACTGATCATTCCTACTTTTGCAATAATGATTGAAAATAATTGCTGCTGCTTAAAGCTGCAGTTAGTAAGTTTTAGAAAAGAAACTGTCATTTTTGCGAAAACTGTCACTGTGTACAGACAGTATTACATAAAACTAGTACTCTGTAATTTAAAAAAGGCTCCTTTAAACCCACCTAATGCTCCTTCTGCAATTTAAAAGAATCATTTGGACTGACCATAAAGAACCAATAAGAGCCAGGATGGTGTCTGAGGGAGTGTCTGACAGGCGTCAAACAGAGCACATGCAGGCGCTGCGGACATCCCCCTACCCCTTCATCCTCAGTTCACGCCAGTACTCAGTCAAGTTCAAATCTCCGAGAGAGAGTTCAGGAGCGTAGAACCATCAGCGAGGAAAAAAATTTTGATACCTCAGTTACCAGAAACAGCACACACGGCTAAGACAAGTAAAAAAAAAGGAAGCCAGAAGAAAAAAGCACAGAAGAAAGAATTTAACAAAACCCAGGATAAAACCAGAGTGAACATTGGAGTGGCTTTTTCGAGGTAGAAGGAACTCCGTGATCTGGAAGGATTAAAAACTGGTGCAGAGTTTGCGACTTTTCTCCTTGACAGGCAAACCCCTGTTTTATTTGTTGGTTCATTTTTTCTCTGCAAAATAAGCGAGTTGACATGCTCACCAACCTAACCCCAGCCCTAACCAGCATCAATTCATTTTTGCACTGCAAATAAGCGAGAGAACGTCGCTTACAAGCACAGTTGCTGTTCGAGCCAGAGTCTTGTAGTTGTTACAGTACTTCACAGTGCATGTGATGTTACTGTGATGTTGCAGTCGAGCTAACGTTAGCTTGTTTCAGATGCTAGGGCTTGCGTTTCTGGCATTGTTTTATTAAAAAGCAGCAGAGAATCTCTTTATGAAGTGACCTGGCAGTCTTATCAGTTGTGTTGTTGTCCTTATAAATATGTGTAACATTTCTGTGCTCTCACAGCTAAATGCTGACATTCATGATTTACTGGCCATTCAGCTGAATTCAGTTTCTGTACTCAAAAAAATGGGTAACTGAAATAAGCGTGTGCTGGGTTTTAAATGAATACATACTGCTGTACATTACTTCTCATGTTGAGATGATTTATTTCAGCTCGTTTGTTGGCAGGCGCATCGTGAGACCTGAAAAATCCCGGGCTAATATCCCTCCCTTTATTGAAATTAATCAGTCCTGGCTACTTCTAGATGGGTTTCCTTGATTAACACGTTTTCCAATTCAAGAATAATCAAGTGGCGATCGAAGAGACGGCTTCTCTCCTTCATGCGATCTAAAAGCGACAAAATAATGGGCTGCATTCAGGACTGAAAAATAATTTAATTATAATTAGGTCTATGCACCTGCACTCAGCGACAGCATTTCAGACTAGTAAGTGGTTTCGTCCGTTTACATTTTCCAATCGGACAGCCGTCAATTTTTTTTACCACAAATTGAGCGATTGTGCTGCAAAAACAGGTGTATGTGTACTTGTCGCCAAAATTACCTTAATTCGCTGAAGAATTTCTGAATTGCCATCGCCGAGTGACGGTGCATAAACCTAATGATAATCAAATTATTTTTCGGAACTGAAATTCAAGAAATTTGTCTAGTGTATTTTGTCCCCTTGGTCTGAATATGCTTTCCAAAATCATTTACGTTACCTTAATTGTTTGGAATACAATGAGTTCTCGACCACAGTGCATGTGCCACCCTGATAAATTAATATTATTTTAAAAATTCATAATTACCAAATTGCTCACCCTCACGACTGAGCTCCTGTCAATTTTAAATAAATTTTTTTTGACAGGATATTCATCATTTAATGTTTCAGCATATTCTGGGTCAAAAGTGGGACACTGGACTGTAACAAAAATATCTTTCTTTTCAAAGAATTTTCAATGAATTTTGATTTAGCAACCCTCTGCTAAGAGCATGGAGGAGATGCGCAGTCAGGGCTTATTAGCCCCAGCCATGACAACTCCCCATATCTTAAGCAGAGCCGGGTGGAGTTGCTTTTGACCGAATGTTACAATATGCAATTTTTTTTTAAATTCAAAAACATGGGTAAATATTCAACTGTTATATAGTTTTTTCATTGGGATCCCAGCACATAAAGGTGAATAATCATTCCAAATTTGGTCAGCTTAGACGGTAAACTTTTAAGTTGCGACCCCGCACTTGAATCCTTAGCTGGCCAGCTTATCATTTTCCCTCAAGGTCATTTCAATCTCTTCTCTTCTGGAGTGCACACTCTGTGGAAAAGTCTCAACAGAATGAGTTAGATGCAAACAATGAACTCAGTCATCATAATTTTGCTGCTTTTCCTCTCGCTGGGACCTTTTACTGTTAAAGTTAAAAAATCTGAGAAAGTTTATGAGCCAATTTGTTTCCTTGAATTGTTGCTCCTCGGGTTGACACTCCTGTTCAAAAAAACAGAGAAAAGATCTTTCTTTGCAGGGGACATATGATGCTGATCCTTCTTTTAATACATATTAGTAATGTTATAATGTTATTTGTCCATACTCAACCTCTGAAAAGTTTATAAACATAAGATACAGGGATTTTGCCGTAATCCAAGAACGTGATTTCGTGGGTGTGATTTCCTCTCTGAACAGCTCTTCCCGAGATCTTTGCGAGGTCTGGGCAAAACCTGATGTCAGGTTGTGCTGTCCACATTGTACAGACCAAGCCAGAGCAAACCACTGCGCTGGACCTGCCCACAGCAGAAATTATTCTAGCAGGTACGAACAACGGCAGATCATACTATGCCTCAGTAGCGTCTACACTTTGGGAAATACAAAAGAAGAACCGCAGATCATTTTAGGTGCAATTTTGCCAGTATCTCTCCCAAAGCTGCTAGTCCGTTTACTTTTTGTTGCTAAGAAAAACAACTACTTTTCTTCCAAAAGACAAAGCCATCAGAAATCAGTGGGTAGCTTTTTTTGTTTGCTGGCAGCAGTCAGCCACGGCTAAAGTGAACGTTAACTGATTGTACTCAGCACACAGGGTAAGCGTTTCAGCTGCTTCTCAAACCTGAAGCAGTTGCATCGATCAAGCGCTCGGAGCCACAAGTTGTAAGTGACCATATAACAGCAAATAATGAAAGTGAAGCTAACGTGTCACGGGTGGCTAGCAGGACTGCTAGCGATAGTTGGCACTAACAACTGGCCTCAAACGCAGGCTTTGTAAAATATCTGAAGATGAAGCCTGTATTGGTCACGGCTGTCCGTGACTCACAGACACAGAAGCTGTAAGTTGCTTTTACTGCATAAGCCAACCTCACGTGATAGCCAGTTGATTGTGGCAGTAGCACAGCGGCTAACATAGCCCAAGTACTGTTGCTAATGTTTGTGTCCCTAAATATGCAAGAGTAATATCAGGGGAAATTCTACAGAAAGTGTGTGAACATGAACCTCATATGAAGCTAACTTTTAATGCTTGTTTGAAATTTGGATGCTTGGTACAACTGTTCACAGTAACAGAACTTGCTGTCTGTAAAACCTGCATCGCAAGGGTTTGTCTCTGTGGTTATGACCGCTCAGTTACCAGCTACTGCATGTTAGTTTATGTGTCGTGCTAATTAAAAATACTCCTGGTTAACTTATATGCAGTAATTCTGATCGGTATGCTTGTGTTACTTCGGTAAGCATCAATGTCGCAGTTTCATCATAATGTTGCCCGATTGTACCCACTACAGTTAGTGATCGCTTCACTTATCCATCCGGATCAGCCGGATACTTCACAAATGTCTGAGCAAGCTCTCAATGCAAAACGCAGAAGCTCTACCGGCTTACAAATGATTTCTCTGGACTACCTTGATATAATTTCATCCCTCTTTAGAAATTGTTTTGCATGAGTTCAGGTAGTTCCATTGACTAATGAATAATTTTTGAAAGCGGATACACTTTCTGTGGCGATCAGGTTATTGTAGCGGTTTCGCTACTGATAGACTAAGACTGAGGCAGGAATAGCGGTTCTCGCATCGCCCGGGGTGTCGTGGTGCCGTTTTTGGCGAAGGCCCGCAGTTTCCTGAGCCTTCCGAGCAAAGTCGTGTGCCACTCGCATGCGTTGAAGGAGCTGGTGGTAATAGGTAGCCTCACCTATCCGGGGCTCCTCCTCAGTGGGGGGGGGCCGAACACTAGTTCGACAGGTGTTCGGAGCTTGCGCCCTAGCATCAGTGCGGCAGGAGTGCAGAGGCTGGATTCCTGCCCGGCTGAGCGATACGCCCACAGCACCAGCGGTAGATGCTGGTCCCAGTCCCGTTGCTGTTGGCTAGCTAGAGTTGCTAGTTGGGTGGCGAGTGTCCGGTTGAAGCGCTCAACTAATCCGTCACTCTGAGGGTGAAGGGGAGTGGTGCGAGTTTTCACAATGCCCAGGCATTTGCAGACAGCAGCCATTACCTTAGCTTCGAAGTTCCGCCCCTGGTCACTGTGCAGCTCCCCTGGGACTCCGAACCGGGCGAAAATTTCTTCCACCAGGCGGCTGGCCACCGTCTCAGTGCTCTGGTCAGGAATAGCGTACGCCTCGGGCCACTTGGTGAAGTAATCCATCGCCACTAGGACGTACCGGTGGCCAGACTCAGTGGTGGGGAATGGCCCAGGACATCGACACCCACTCTCTCCATGGGCACCCCCACGACGTAGCCCTGCAGCGGGGCGTGTGAAGTCTCGCCAGGACCCTTGTGGGCCGTGCAGGTATCGCAGCAGTGAACGTGAAGCTCAACGTCTCGGTGGCAGCTCGGCCAATAGAAATGCTGCCGGAGACGATGCAGGGTCTTGTTGACCCCAAAGTGGCGCGCCCCCACCGAGCCGTGCACCAGTCCAAGGATTTGCGAGCGTAATGAGTGAGGCACTAGTAGACGCAGCAGGTCGTTGCCCCGGCCAGGAGCCCGCCACCGCTGATACGCCAGCCCGTCTCGCAGCTCCAGGCTCCCTCGTTGCCCCCAGTACGCCTTAAGCTCCAGCCCCCCAGCCGAGACCTCCGGCCAGGTCGGAAATGCGCCAGCCTCCAGCCAGCCCCTCACCTGTTGCAGAACAGTATCAGCCTCTTGCGCCTCCCGCAGCTGCTGATTTTCTCACGGCAGCCACCCTTCCGCCTCCTCTATTCCCCGCACCTCCACCACCTGTGGTTCAGGTTGGTCCCATTCCACCATTCTCTGACATGGCTTACAGTTTAGTTTGGCGCATGGGCGCCATGATAGAGCATCAGCATTTCCATGTAGATGGCCCGCACGGTGCTCAATTGTAAAGTTGTACTCTTGTAATGACTCTAACCACCGTGCTACTTGCCCTTCCGGGTTCTTGAACCGCAGGAGCCACGTGAGTGAGGCGTAATCAGTGCGCAGGTGGAAGGAGGTGCCCTGGAGATAGGGGCGGAAGTGACGGATGGCTAGGATGACGGCCAGCAGCTCTCGGCGTGTGACGCAGTAGTTCTTTTCAGCTCGGCTCAGAGCACGACTGTAGTAGGCGATTACATGCTCCCCCTCACTGTCCGCCTGTGATAGCACCGCCCCCACGCCTGTATTGCTAGCGTCAGTGTCCACGATGAAGGGCCGGCAGACATCAGGGTACGCCAGCACTGGGGCCTGAGTGAGGGCTGTCTTGAGCTGTGCGAAGGCTGCCGCACAGTCGTCGGTCCAGTTAAAGGCCTGGTGCTTGTCAGTGAGGCGATGGAGAGGGCTAGCTATGGAGGCGAAGTCCCGCGCGTAGCGCCGATAGTAGCTAGCCAGCCCCAGGAAGCTACGCAGCTCGCCCAAGTCCGCTGGTGTCGGCTACTCTGACACTGCAGTTACCTTGATCGGGTCCGTTGCCACCCCTCGCTCGCTTACAAGGTGTCCCAGGAAGCCCGTCTCCCTCCGGAGAAGCTGGCACTTCCGGGGATTCAACCGTAGCCCAGCCAGTCGAATTGCAGTAAACACCTCACTTAGATTCTCGAGAGCTTGCTCAAAGTTGCTGGCGTGCTCTAAGAGGTCGTCTAGGTACACGACACAGTGACTTTGAGGGACGGTCGACAGCACTCTTTCCATGAGGCGTTCAAAGGTCGCCGGAGCGTTGCAAAGGCCGAACGGCACTACCCGAAAATGCCACAATCCCCCCCCTATGGTGAAAGCGGTCTTAGCTTTAGCACTAGGAGCTAGCCTCACTTGCCAGTATCCACTGCGGAGGTCCTGCGAGCTGAACCAACTGGACCCTGCGATGTGGTCTAGTGCTTCGTCGATGCGTGGTAGAGGATAGGCGTCTTTGCGGGTAACTGCATTAAGTTGCCGATAGTCAACACAAAACCGCCACTCTCCATTTTTTTTACGCACCAGTACAGCAGGTGCCGCCCACGGGCTGTCTGAGGGCTCTATGACACCAGCTGCAGCCATCTCTCTCACCTTTTCCTCCGCTACCAGCCGCTTGGACAATGATAATCGATGGGGGTGCAGGCGAATAGGTGCGGCATCACCAGTGTCAATGGTGTGCTGCACCAAATCTGTCTGCGTGCATTCCTCATCGCGCACTGTGAAAAGGCCTGCGTTATCAGTCAACAAGCGGTACAGTTGCTGGCACTGAGAAGGGGCGAGTCCACTGCAGCTGTGTCGCCACAGCTCGCGGACGGTGAGGCAGAGCATGAAGAAAGAGATGGGCGGACGGTGGCGGGGCTGCTCCTGGGGCCGGCACGCTGGATAGGGGGTCAGCTAGCGTGCTGCATGGGTGCTGGTGGGCTAGCTAGCACTTCGGCGGGGGGCCCTGTGTTGGCTGTGTAGGCCCGGCGAGCTCTTCTCGCCGCCCGCTTACTTTTTGCAGCTCGGTGCAATGGAACTGTGGTTTGGCCGATGGTGAGTGTAGCCTGTGCTATATTAACTGTAGCTCCCCATGATGCTAACAAGTCCAGGCCTATGATACATGCTTCCCCAATATCTGCTAGCCAGAAGTCTTCTTGCCCTTCATGCCCATCCTCTGGCTGGTCACGGATTGCAGCCTGGTCACTGTCAGTTCCCAGGTGCCGTTGGGGAGCGTCGTTGGCCGGACGAGGGAGATGGTGGCTCCTGTGTCAACCAGCGCACGGCAGGGTTGGCCGTCCAGTCAGCAGTCTAGGTACAGCCCACAGGCCCCACCAAGCCGGCCCACCCGTGGTAACGCACCTTGCTCATCCGCCCTAAAAAGGGCAGAAAGGGAATTTTGCTCATCCACCCTTACAAGGGCAGAACGGAACTTTTGCTCGTCCGCCCTTACAAGGGCAGAATGATGTTCAGCTAGAGTTGTGGGTGGGCCCGGGCTAGGTTCAGGTTCGGCAGGCCGCACACAACTGGGGAGGATGGCTACTGGGGTCTCCCTTAGCTTTGGTGCTGGTGCTGTGCAGTCCCGTGCAATATGGCCCCTCTCGTCACACCGGAGACAGCGTCGATGTTGTTGTGCCTGACCGGGAGTGTGAGCTCGCCTCACTTGCTCCTCTTGCTCTTCCAGAGCCACTTCGCGTACTTGTGGGCGTGGCTCCCGTGGGCTTGTCGCCGTCACTTCCTTGATGACGCCTTCTACTCTTTCGGCCTGTAGAAGGGCTTCATCGAGCGTCTGGGGCGTGGTCAGCATGACGTGGTTCCTCAGTTGTTCCTGGTTGAGAGCCTGCAGGAAGATGTGTAGCGCTAGCCCGTCTTGCTCACGCGTCCCGAATGTGGGGTAGCCTTGGCGGGCATGGAAGTGCAGGTTGGCGGCTACGGCCCCCCACTATTCCCCCGCTTGGCGGCAGAGAAGAAGCAGCTTCTGGCGGTGTAGCCGCATGGACTGGCACTGCCCGTATCGCCTTTCTAACGCTTTGGTTAGTGAAGCTAGGCTAGTCTGTTCAGTTGGGTCGAGATCGAGTAGCGTTTGAAGTGCTGGACCTTCCAGGGCTAGCGCCAGATAGGTTGCTGCCTCGCCGTCCGTCCACCCACAGCACTGGGCCGCCAGTAGCAGCTGAGCCTGGTAGGGCTCCCAGGGCGCTGCGCCGCTAAACCGGGGTAGCTTCACTCCCTTCCGTGGTTCCGGCGCCCCCTCTCTCTCAGCCGCCGCCGCCGCCGCCGCTGCTGTAGGAGCTCGTGCGGGACGAGGTTCGCTCCTTCCCTCCGGTGTGCATAGCCCTCTTGTTTGGCTCCTGCACCCCGCGGCTCTGTCTGCTTTTGCGTGCAGCCCCGTCTTCTTCTTCTTCAAATCCCACTTCTGACACCAATGTAGCGGTTTCGCTACTGAAGGACTGAGACTGAGGCAGGAATAGCGGTTCTCGCATCGCCCGGAGCGGGCTTTGCTTTATTAATGGTTCGGCCCTTAAAACTCATTATTTCCAACAACACACATTACTACTCCTCAAGTTGGCAACTCAGCCTTCTTATACCCCCCCGCCCCGGACCTGATTGGCACTTTCTCCCGGTGCAGCCAATCGCGATACTCCTCTATTTTTTAGAGTTAACAACGAACTGGGGCAGAATCGCCACAATATGAATCTTGGCTTGGAAATGCGTTAAAAGTAATCAGCGACCTGTTTTGATGTCACGGTTCGCGCACCCCTCAACTTCATACGATTTTGGCATGGTTAAAGGGGAAAAAATCACGATAATAATGAGATGTATCAGCTTTGAGCGTAGATTCAATACGGCGACTTGGAATTGTTTCCAGTGAACTGCGTTCGCTCACCTTATTACTGTGGCGAGAGGCAAAGCAATAACGGCGCGCGTCGCACGTCAGAAGGATAAAATACCATCAAAGCTCGATTTGCTTTTGTCGTAATGTCGCAGTGTCCTCGCTTAAATGGCTATACCTTCACGCTAATGATAATCTTTTCGGTGCGAATCATTCTCTCTCTTATCATAATGAGCCGCAGAAAGCTTAAAAAAACTCTCCCATCACAGAAGGCCCCTCCCTGCCAAGGGCCCCTGGGCACGTGCTCAGATTGCCCATATGGTAGATCCGGCCCAGCCTATGCTCCAGCTACGTTTGAAAGAACTAGAGCTGGAGCTTAGCAAACAAGAGTATCAGAATCGATTGCACCGACTCCGAGCTTACGAGATGGAAACTGACCGTCAGATAAAGCTAAAAGAGCTTGAATTGCGGACTCGGGAATTGCAGCCAGCTCCAGTGTCTCTGAAATCTCGAGTCGATTCTCCTGTTGTCGCCTCTCCATTGCCTGCCAGTGAGTCTCCCTCTCATGGTTAGGGAACGGTTTCGCAAAATACTTCGGCAGTAGCTTCAGTAGATTTCGATCTGAGTCGGCAAATTCGTTTGGTACCCCCGTTTGGGGAGAGTGAAGCTGATTAGTACTTCCCTATTTTTTAAAGAATTGCAACCACTGTAGGGTGGCCGGAAAGTAGGCTACTTGGACACTATTGTTACAATGTAAATTTGTTGGGAAAGCTCAGGACGTTTGTTTGTTCATCGTTATCCCTAGAGGATAGCATGAACTATGAAAGAGTGAAAACTGCAGTGTTGCGAGCGTATGAACTAGTCCCTGAAGCGCACGGACAAAGATTCCGGAGGCATGTCAAGGCCAGCAATCAGACGTTCGTTGAGTTTGCTCGTGAAAAAAATCTGTGCTTTTCAACAAGTGGTGTTCGGCGAGTGAGGTAGTTTCAGTTCAGCAACTGAAAGACTTAATTTTGCTAGAGAAATTTAAAAATGGTATTCCCGATAAAATCGCTGTTTATTTAAATGAGCGGAAAGTATCTACCATTGACCAAGCGGCCGTTTGTGCTGACGAATTCGTTCTCACTCTGAAAGCTGTATTTTCGTTCTCAAAAGGTGTTGACGGGAATCGCAGTTCACAGAATGAAAGTTCAGAGAAAGCGTCTAAACCCGCAAGCAATTCCAGTGAACAACCGGAGTGTTTTTATTGTCATGAAACCGGACACTTTATTGCCCTCTGTCCAGCGCTGAAACGTAAAAATCAGAATTCATCACAATCAGGGCCTAAAAGTGTTGGGCTTATTAATTCATCGTTTTGCTGAGATGACGAGAAACACTCCGAGACGTCTGTTGACTGTTCTTTCCAACCATTTATTATCGATGGAAAGGTATCTTTGTCAGATTGTGAGTCCGAAGACGTGCCGGTAAGAATACTGCGCGATACTGGGGCTGCTCAGTCTTATATTGGAGAATGTGTTTCCATTTTCTGAACGTTCCAGTTGTGGCGCTGACGTATTAATTCAGGGCATTGAGCTGGGTGTAATGAGTGCGCCTTTGCACAATATTGTATTGGAATCTGATATTGTTTCCGGCGTGGTGAAAGTTGCGACCTACTACCAATTACCGGTTAAAGGCATTTCGTTTATTCTGGGCAATGATTTAGCGGGGGGAAATGTGTTCTCCCTCCCTGAGGTTACTCACGAACCCAACATGTACTGCAGCGAGGATTATGCGGCTTTGGAGTTCCCATCAGTTTTCCCTGCATGTGTGGTCACCCGGGCACAGGCTCGAAAGTATGGGAATACAATTGATTTGTCCGAAACGTTGCTAGAGGCTGACTTGTCCCAGAATGCGGGTACAAAAGGGGATTTTGACTTGACTGGTTTGGCTGAGGTCTGCTCAGAGACGACGCCCACTCTCACTGAATTGTCGCAGACATTCGGGAGCTTGCAATTGGCTGATGCTCAGCGGGCAGATGGTTCGTTGAATAAATATTTTGCTGCAGCTGAGGATGATTCTGTGTTGCCATCCAATTCAGTTTCTTATTTCATTGAAAATGATGTACTCATGCGCAAATGGACCCCTTCAGACTCTGAAGAGTGGAACTCGTTGTTCAAGTAGTGGTTCCTACTCCCTATAGACAGCAAGTGCTGAAGGTTGCTCATGGCTATGATCTTTCTGGTCATCTTGGGGTCAGGAAAACCTATGAATGCCTTTTGAAACATTTCTTTTGGCCTGCCATGAAGTCTGACATATCTCAGTACTGCCGATCCTGTCATATCTGTCAATGTGTGGGAAAGCCTAATCAGGTAATTCCGCCTGCACCGCTTAAGCCAATTCCAATTATGGATGAACCATTTGAAAGGATCTTGATTGATTGTGTTGGACCGCTCCCGAGCACCAGATCTGGAAATAGTTATTTAGTTATGCTGATGTGCACTGCAACTAGATTTCCCGAAACCATTCCCCTCCGCACCCTTAAAGCTCAGGCTGTTGTAAAAGCTCTTATTAAGTTCTGCACTACATTCGGTCTCCCAAAGTATGTACAGACAGATCAAGGGTCAAACTTTACGTCTAGATTATTTGCAAAGGTGATGAAACAGTTTAATATTTGCCATCAAACATCTAGTGCGTATCATCGAGAGTCTCAAGTAGCTCTGGAAAGGTTCCACCAAACTCTAACAAGAGTTGTCAGGAAGACAACAAAGCTCGCCGGGGCAAGGTTAAAGTTTTTCTGCACGCGGACGGACGCGGACGCGGGGGGTACGACAATAGCTCTCCGGACGTTATTCGTCCCAGCGAGCTAAAACGATGCTCCAGACATACTGCCTTGACCAAGGGAAAGACTGGGATGAAGCAGTTCCCTTTTTATTATTTGCCATCTGTAACACAGTGCAGGAATCCCTTGATTTTAGCCCCTCTGAGTTAGTTTTCGGGCACACGGTACGGGGGCCGCTAAAGGTCCTGCAGGAACAGTGGTTGGGGACCAATCAAAGCCCATCTCCTTCCTGCAGCGTTTTGGATTATGTCAGCACTTTCAGAGAATGATTACATGCAGCTTGGGAATTGGCTAAATATTCCTTAAGTTCTTCACAGGCCTAAATGAAGTCCCGCCTTGACCAAAAATCGGTTCAACGCTCGTTTAAGGTTGGGGATTCAGTCTTAGTGCTTCTTCCGATTCCTGGGTCCACCCTCCAGGCAATGTTCTCCGGGCCCTAAAAATACATAAAAAATTAAGTGATACCGACTACATTGTCAAAACTCATGACAGGAATCGCAAATCCCGGGTCTGACACATCAACATGTTGAAGGCCTATGTATCGCGCTGAGAAGATGCAAAGCCTTCCGCGCCCTCACCAGTTGCCCTTATTTCAACTCCTCATGTTGATGTACCGATGTCTGATTACTCCCCTGAAGTGGATGGGTTAGGCCAGACCTGTGCCTGTCTGTCCCCTGTTCAGTTACTCAACTCAGAAGCTCTTCAAGCACTCGCATTAAAGCTGTCTCATTTACCAGAGAATGCACAGGCTGATGTAACAGGGCTTATTGGGAAACGTTTTTCATAGTTTTCAGATATCTCCTCGAGAACCACAATACTGGAACATGACATTAATGTGAGTGGTCATAAACCTATCAAACAGAATGCATATCGTGTTAACCCTACAAAGCGGTCTATTATGAAAAAGGAAGTTCAGTGTCTTCTAGAAAATGGTCTTGCTGTTCCCAGTTCGAGTCCTTGGTGTTCTCCTTGTGTGTTGGTGCCCAAGTCCGATGGCACCTTTCGCATTTGTACCGACTATCGCAAACTTAATGGTGTGACAAAATCTGACTCCTTCCCTCTTTCACCAGTGGAGGATTGCATTGATAGAATAGGAACAGCTAAGTTTGTCACAAAACTTGATTTATTAAAAGGCTACTGGCAGGTTCCTTTGACTGAACGTGCTTCGGAGTTGTCAGCATTTGCTACTCCAGATGCCTTTATGCTGTACACGGTAATGCCGTTTGGAATGAATAATGCACCAGCCACATTTCAAAGGCTAATGAGCAAAGTTTTGGCTGGTGTTGATAATTGTGAAGCTTATCTCGATGATTTCGTACTTTATTCTGCTACCTGGGAACATCATCTCAGCACCTTAGAGTCTGTTTTTTTACACCTCCAAGAAGCTCCTTTAACTCTAAACCTTGAGAAGTGTGAGTTCAGACATGGAACCATTACATATTTAGGGGAAAAGGTGGGTCAAGGGTTTGTTTGTCCGGTGGATGCTAAGGTTGAGGCTATTAAAGGCTTCCCTATTCCCAAGATCAGGAGAGAACTCCTACGCGCCTCTCAAAAATGTACATGGTCCCCTGACTGCCAGCTTGCCTTTGATTCTGTCAAAAGTCTGTTATGTAATGCCTCAGTGTTGTCTGCTCCTGATTACACCCGGCCATTTATGTTGGAGGTGGACGCCAGTGGCACTGGAGCTGGAGCAGTACTATTTCAGGAGGACAAGCTTGGAATCGCTCACCCAATCTGTTTCTTTTCAAAGAAATTTAACCGATATCAGTTTAACTACAGCACCATTGAGAAGGAAGCCCTGGCACTCTTATTAGCTTTACAGCATTTTGAAGTGTATCTAGGGTCTAGTCCAGAACCCATCCTAGTCTATACTGACCATAACCCAATTGTTTTCCTCCAACGCATGTGCAATGCTAATCAGCGCCTCATGCGTTGGTCCTTAATCATTCAATGCTTTAACCTGAGAGTCGTCCACAAAAGAGGGTCTGAAAACATTGTAGCCGATGCACTATCACGCGGCACCTCTTAGTAGAAAACCTGAAAGCACAGGTTTTCTCTTTAGGATGGGGGTGTTATGACCTTTGCCCTAATATTAGTTCTACTTGGGCCTGAATGGAACGTTCCACCTCCGGGGGGGCGGGATGGTGCGTTTATAAGGGCCCCACGTGCACTCCTGTGGAAGACTAGCTCTTCTACCATTTGTAATTAGCGTTTCTAAACTGTAAGTATTTTGATTGCCTTCTGTGTTGGACCGGTTTGTTTTGACCTACGATTCTTGCCTTGCCCTGCTTATGGTTTGTTTGGATTCCTGTGATTGACCCTTGGCCTGTCGCTCTGTGACTTTGATTTTTGCTTTTGCCCTTCCATCTGGTTGCTAGATGCCTTGTTTTTGACTTTGATTCGCGCGTCTGACTACCTCGCTCGTCTCGCCCTTTCTGTGCGCTGTTCGGTTACTCTGGTTAGCTAGGGTAGTCCCAGCTGGATCTTACTATCCTTCCATCGGGATACCTTTTTATTGTTTTGCTTTGTTATTTTCCCTTTGTTATTTTTGGAGGTGACTCTGGGTGGAAGCTTGTTTCCGAAGGGGGTACACGATTTGCTCGCTCAGCCCTCGCTTCTGGATGGAGCGTTCTGGAGTTGCGTGTTTAAAATCCGCCCCGTGCCTGGTAAACCTTCAAAAACGAGCGGTAGGTTTTAGTTAGCTCTGGTTAGGCAGTATAGGGACCGGAGTGCTGGGCAGCGTTCAGGTACTTTTGTATTTGTCGCAGTTTTCTCTCCCCATGCTTCCTTGATTTATCTACCTGTGGTCGCACTACCTAGACCGGGTCGTAACAAACCCCTCAAATTGACCAAAAATTGACCTTGACCTATGACCTTGATGGAGTCCCCCGAATGATGGGAATCGTGATGAGTCATTGGTAGGCAACTGTACAAGAGATCAAAAGGAGCAGGCATCACGCAGAGCAGAGAAAATTTCTCATGAAAAATTTCCGGTTAAAATCAGTTTTTTCGTCATAACGTCGCCAAATAACGTCACAGGGCAGACATTTTGACTGATCTGGAAAGCAGTCATCAAGGGCTTTCATATGAGGCATTACGCAAGTTCAAAATTTCACCTTGGGGTCAAAATTTGTTGACCTTCAGCGAGAACCATGAAGGTCAAGGCCTATCGCCACCAAAAACTAATCAGCTGAGCGCCTGACCATATACTACATTCACACCAAGTTTGAAGTCGATCCGATTGAAGCTACTCAAAAAATAAAGATTTCGTCAACCCCTCAAATTTACCAAAAATTGACCTTGACCTTGATGGAGTCTAGCTTTTGGCAAGATAGTAATAAACATTAGTTGTAAGCTAAGGTTACCTAATGCTTATATACGTCTCTGACGCATTAGTTAACTGTTAATTAATTGACAGTTAATGCTTATTACTGCATTATCTAATGTACCCTTATTGTAAAGTATTACCAACATTGTAAAGCAGGCCCTTATTTTGTTAGCAAGTGCTTTGATGGCTTCTGCCTGTCTAACTGGCCTGATTGCCTAACTGGCCTGTGTGACCGTCCTAAACTCTTGAAACGCTGGGCCATGGGATACAGTGAGGTCCTGTAATAAATTTGGACCAGGGAGCAGTCTGGGACCCAAAACAAATACATGACTCTCCATGGAAGTGATTCTGCGAAAGGATGCCGGCTGGCTTCCCTTCATTCAACTCCTAATTGTGCGTACATTTAATACAAAGCCAATGACAAGTGTGATGACGTAGACATTGTTTTCTAAATAAAGAAGAAATGTTGCACTGAAAAGGATGTTTGTATCATAATCCAAGGAATAGATTATCTTTTGTGTGACTTGAATGGCGATTAAATTAAGCCAGTGCTGTGAAAAGTGTTTGCCCCCTTCCCAATTTCTTTTTTTGCATATTTATCACAAATGTTCCAGATCATCAAATTCATTTTAATATTAGACAAAGACAAATCATTGTTTTAATTGAGCCACATTGGAGGGTATTCGAGCATGAACGGCCTGTTTAAGGTCTTTCCACAGCCTCTCAATTGCATTTAAGTCCAGACTTTGACTAGGCCACTCCAAAACCTTCATTTTTTTTTGGACAAATGTAGCCGGAGTACGTTTGGATAGATATTTCCCTCTCTAACTGAAATCCTGATTTAAAAACTGCATTTTGTATTTACTTGGGTTATGTTTGTCAAAAATTAATATTAGTTTGATGATCTGAAACATTTAAGTGTGACAAATGTGCAACAAAAAAAAAAAAGAAATCAGGAAGGGGGCAAATACTTTCACAGTACTGTACATCACCTTACACCGTGAATCCTGCCATCACATGCAAACTCTGGTGAATTTGGTGAGGCAACTGTCACTTATTTGGGCGAGAAGGGTTGTGGTGGGCATGCAAGTCCTCTATATACAAATGTTTCAGTTCACAGCCAAACCGTTGGCTTTCCTGTTTGGGCAAAATTGAATAATAAGCAGGTTGCGTTGATCAATTGCTCCCCAGCAGGGGGCAGAGTGACCCTGTAGCATCTTTGAATGTCTTTGATGTACTCTCTTCAGCTGAATAAAATCACACTCACATCAGACAATAGGTTCAGGAACCACTCATGAGAGACAGGAATCCAAAAAAACGTATGCCTTTAATGGGGTCCGGGTCAAAGCCAAAATACACAGGAATTGCCAAGCCACAATACGAAATCCAAAAACAGTATCGACTAGACAGGCAGGGGTCAGAACCAGTAAGACAGATGGGCAGGGGTACAAAAACGATAGGCAAAAAGTCGTAGTCGATGGGCAAAGCCAATGGTCATACATAGGGCATCCAAACACAGAACTCATGGTCATACAAAAAAAGGTCAAAATCCAGAAAGACAAAAACCGTACAAAAAGGGCTAAGGCAAGAATCAAGGTCGGACTATCCAGTAGAAGTGAAACAATAATCAAATGGCATACGAGGCGCTGTGCACAAAGAAATATTGATCAACGTTCTGACAAGAGCTGTGAGTGAAAAGACTCCTACTATACACACAGTAAAGGTCACAGGCTGTACAGAGATCAGCTGTGGGGAATGAGGCTAATTACATCGGAAGAATCACATGAGGAAAACCCAAACCACGAAACTGGCGAGAGACAAAATACGAAAGGTAATCACACTTAAACAGCCTAATACATTTAAACAGCTCCGGTCCAGGAGTTCTACGTGCATAGATAAGGAGCAGGAGAGTAATTAAGCACGTGCGAGAGTTTCTCGCTGAACATAAAGCAAGAACAGGGATAGCTCAGTAACAGGCGGAAATTAGAACAGGGCGATCGCGGAGAGGTAATTAGTCTAGATTAGTAGCGGTGCAACTTTACATATTAAACTAGAGTGCTCGTTAGTAAATTAGAAATCTTATATACAAGGACTAGTAGTGTTAGTGGACTATAATACAAAATACAAATGTTAGTCTTGTTAGTAATCAGAACAGAAGGGTGAAGCAAGAAAACGAGATTTCGAAGGAATATTTTAAACACCTGAATACATTTAAATCACCCAAAGTCAGTGAGCATGCAGACAGGGAAGACGGACTGAACCAACTAGATCACAATACGGGGTTGACAAGTGCAATGGAACAGACATGGAATGAACCAAAAACCTGAGAGTTACAATAACCAAAAAGAATAAATAAAAGACAATAATCATGAACACAAAATCAGAACATAAACATGACCAAAAACCAAAACCATGACAGATTTGGGCAGGAAAATACTTTTATTTCATAAAGAGAAGATTTCAAATACAGCTTCTTTTCCCAATTAATTTTCTCAAATCAACTCAATTCAATTTTATATGTGCAGCACAATTCACTGGACTGTTACAAAGACAGACTATACCAAAGCAGGGATTCCCAACCTGTGGTGCACGGCACCACCTGTGGTGCGCAAGCTGCCGCTAGGTGGTGCGCGACATGAGAAGGGTAATGGCGGCCTATTGTGTTTTATTTTACTAAAAAATAAATTAATCATGCATTATTTCAAATGGAGTTTCAATGGTAACAAACAGCTCAAACAGATCAATTCGGATCGCTCAAAACATTGTTTCAGTCCCACAAAACGCGCACCTTCAGACAGTTCTAGCGTGCATATGCGTTTTCCACCGTCAACGTGGCAATGCCGGTATTCTGTCAAATTTTGCTCCCTAGTCAAAAAATGCTACCTTAATGCAAAGTGATCATAAAGTCTTTGTTTTTGACTTGATATTGCAATATGAATCAGTTTACAGTAGTAACTTTGTTATTTGTTAGCTTATCGTAACAAAAGAAGATTTTGTAACGAGTTGGATAAATTTGTTCAAAGATACAGCTATGCCCATATACGCCATCATCATCTAATTTCTGCATTTTCAGGAAAACCCAGCATGTGCATGCAAATATATGTACGCTTACAGGTCGAAATGCACACTGAAAATGCATCTATTTTTATGATTTTTGAAGATACATAAGATATGAGCGAGGAAACAGCCCAAGATTTTAGGGTTGTGCAAGCGCAGAACCGCGAGGTAGCAGTAGCAAGTCAAGCAAAGGGAAAAAAATCCGTCCGTGACATATAAAGTGACAGTGCACCTAGTGAGTCCCAAAAAAGCCACAAAAAAGTACCCTGCAATGATGAAGCAAAAATGAAGATAAAAGACATCATTAGAGAGCAATAGAGCTTCATACATTAGTTTGAGTAAGAATAACGTGAAACTAGTAAAATGCAATTACAACCATATTTCGTTAACTTAAATATAATTCAAAGAATAAGAGAACACTTAAATTTTATGTGGCAGTGTCACACATCAAGAAAATCATCTGTAGGCTTTTAATTCAAAACTCTTATTTAAATTAAAATTCACTCTTTTATTTCTCATTTATTATTTTTTGTATTAAACTTGATGCACTCAATGAGGCTATAAAAAGATTGTGCCTTTTTTTGATCGGTAGTCTGTTGGGCGTTTAATAACTTTTTATTTTCATAATATTCAAATGTCACCTTTCAAATGTGACCGAACAATTGGCCTATTATTGCACATTCACTAATAAACAGGTGTGTGCTCTTATATTTTGTTGTATTAAACTCGATGCTCTCAATGAGACTATAAATAGACGGTGCCTTTTTATGTGTTGGGCGTGGTGGTGCGTCAGCTAGGTCGGGAAGTAGAAGGTGGTGCGCGGCCTATAAAGGTTGGGAACCGCTGTACCAAAGAGTAAAAAACCTGGCCTAATCCCCAAAATAGCACATAAGGTAAAAAAAAAGAAAACTCCCAGAGGGTAGAAAAATCCTCATTCAGTAAGAAAAAAGTCCCCAGTGGGAAGAAATCTCAGGAGGAACCAGGCTGTAGTGGGGGAGCCCATATCCCTCGGGCCAGCTAATGGTAATGAAGTTGGATCAAAGCCCGATTAGAAATCTGGAAGGAATCCATGCAGTCGTGTGTGTCGCTCCAGGATGTGGCGAGGCGTTGGCGAAAATTTTGGGTAGAACGGGATCAGGACAGCAGCTGCCAGTGACCACAGGGGCTGGAGTGGTCCATGGACTGAGGGTCAGGGAGAGAAGTGATCCCTGGAAAAAGACTCTTAGAGGGAGGTTACAGGCACAGTACGACATCAACAGCACACTGAATGAAATGTTGTCTTGCATCAGGTTCCAACTTGAAGCTACAGCCATAATCATGCAGACGAGAAACAGCCAACCCTCTTCGATGCACTCAGTGTGCCTCAGAGACACTGTGTTGACCTCTCAGCTGTATCACTCATGAGCTTTGAGTTCACACATCACAAAAAGCCAGCACTGTGTGCTGACCACCAGCCACTAATACCTTGTGGAGCTCCCAACTAACTGGGGCTGTAACGAGCCTCACTGTTTGGAGCTAGATGTTCTGACCCATCTTTTCCAAGCCTATTTCTTATAGCCCCAAGCAATACCTGGATCATTTGTTCAGAATAAGTGCAAGGTATGCAAAGTAGATCTTCGGCCTCTCTAACAACTAGGCCGCTGGTCATCTTCAGCATATGCATATTACGTGCGCCCCGAAGTATCTGCAATCATCGAAGCCCAAAGATCCCTGAAGCCTTTACAGTCCATGCTTAAGCTTGCAAATAACTGGTGGTCGGTGGTTGGCTTTTATCTGCATTTCTGCCAGAGCATGTGAGCGGAGCGGAGCGTGAGCTAGCGCGGAGCAGACGAATTTTGAAAGGAGCGCAGAGCGGGACTTTTTTTCTAGGATGATTCGAGTGGAGCGGGGCGTTATCCCGCTCCAGTTTCGCTCTGTTACCGCTCACATCACGGTCCCCATGCATGCCCAAACATACCCCAAAATGCATCGGTGTTCACTTCAGTTAGGCTACATACAGCAAGATGGAGTTCGCAAAATATTTCAAAAGAGGCCGATAGGTCATACAGGTGCACTATTCCTGTCAAAATAACAGATGGTGATAAGGAAAAAGAGAATGTAACGAAATTGTGTCTGTGAGCAAAGATTCCCTGTGGAATCTAAAAAGACACCCATCCCGCAAGCACTACGTGAGCACTCTAGCAAGAAAGAAAAAGGTAAGCATTTTGAATTAGGCTGCGGTTATTTTAACTTACAGTACAGATGCCGTTAAAACCGAAGAGACGGCATTAGTTCACGTCCAGTTCCCTGGGACATTTCGCCCTTCTCGCCGATTTCTAACCACGACCTAACCAATGAGCCGTAATTTACCCCCAGGAATAACCAGATGTGGCTCCGCGGGACTGAATGTAGTACCGCTTGTTCATTATAGAAAGAGGGCATTTTGACAGTTAGAATTACGTTTGCGTTTGCCGTTATGTATTTTAACATCTTTTTATTTTCTCTTGCTGTGAAAGTGGAAGTGAGAGCTTATGCGTCCTCAATTGCGTATTATACCACACTAAAGTTTTAAAAAGGAGCACAGGTTGAGCAAACTGTATCGTCAAATATAAAAAGGTTTGCAGAAATGATTACTGGCAACATCACCCCAGTCAAAGCAAATCAGTATTTTATGTAGGCTACGTTACTTTTGCATTCATATATGGAAATAAATCGCCAACAAGCTGTGCCATTATCTACATGTACGGACTACAGTCAAAACGACCACCCCAACCGCCCTATTGGCTCAGTTATGATTAAACAAACACCCGGCTAACGGGATATCGCCCAGCTACCCCGTGCTAGGTAGAAGGCGGGAGGTCTTCTTTCGTCTTCATGCGCTACAATAGGTCCTACTGCACAGCTCACGGCGCGATTTCCCGGTCCTAAGTGTTAACATTTGCGTTTTTTTTCAATAAACATTCACTTTTAAACTTTATGATGTTCAGGCGCAGAGCTTTGTTAATAGGCTGTAAAAGTAAAATGTCCGAAAAAATAAAATCTAGCCATAGGACAAATACTTTGTATTTTGCCAGTCCACCTCTGATTAGATCTAAGGCTTCAGCTAAACATGTAAATTTAATATGCATGCAAACATTTTTGGAGCGGAGCGTGGAGCGAGTGTGGAGCGGAGCGGGATGCAGTCTTGCCGGAGCGCTGAGCGGTCATGGGTGGAGCGGCATGTTGCGACTTTGAGCGAGGAGCGAGGGGATCGACAACCTATGTGAGCGAGGAGCAGGAATTCTCGCCGCTCCACTCCGCTCACATGCTCTGATTTCTGCTGTCGCTTGCTAATTGAATGCAGGGCTGTGCAGCCCCTAGCCATTGCTGGCTATCATCGTGCAAAAAAAAAAAAAATGCAGGCTTTGCAGCCCCTTAGCCATTGCTGGCTAATGTCCGGATTGAATAGGTCTTTAGACCTCATTCTCGTTCCATGTCATGCTCATGATGTTTTCTTCTCTCAGCAGCCTGCGCTTCTTGGTGACTTTGTTCTTCCTGCTTGGTGAGTATTCCTTCCTTTCCTTGGGGCCATTCATCAGGCTGTGCTTCCGGGGGGCTTCCGCCCCTTATTTTTGGGGGGTTTTCCTGCTGCTGCTCTGAGCCGTGCTCCTGCTCTACGAGTCTTCCCGAAGAGTTCAAGCGCCAAAGACTTGTTTAATTCCAAGCGCATGTTTCAGCTGCTTATGCTGAACGCATAATAAATATTTCCTGCTTTCACTTGACTCTCTCTTGATTGAAATATTTATCTCAAGTTTCAGTTCAATCCATGGCATGATGTTGGAGAAGAAGGAGTATGATGGACAAGCGAAGGATGGACAAGCGGCCACAAGATAAGTTCACCAGAGCATAGTCCAGGTGAACTTCTAAAAATGCTTTTAAATGAGCCATTTTAAACAACTATTTATAAACCGATTAATAAAAAATGCTTTTAAATGAACCATTGCGTATAATTATTTATAAACTGATTTATAAAAATGCTTCTAAATGAGCCTTTGCATATAATTATTTGTAAACTGATTAATAATAATGCTTTTAAATGAGCCATTTCATACAACCATTTGAAAACCAAAGAGTGAAAATGCTTGTAAATAGCCAGTGTAATACAATTTCTTAACTACTCAATAATATTGCTTTCAAATCAGCCCTTTCAAAAGTATTTATAAACTAAGCAATAATAATGCTTAAAATTTCAATGCCTCTCACCAATGTGTATGTGCGCATGTCTGCGTTTGTGTTTTTGTGTGATATGTTTGCGTAAGTTTTCATCAATTGACAACTTGATTACTTAAAATTTTTTTAAATGGCTCAGTTAATGAAATTATTTTAAACCAAGTAAAAATACTTTTAAATGGGAAATTTCATATAATTATCAATAAAATGATAGATAAAAAATACTTTTAAATGTAATCAAACTATTTGGAAACTGATTAATAAAAATGCTTTCAAAATTACAAGCTCAAAAATCACTCACCGTGTCATGAAATGCTCAGAAAAACTGTACCTTAATTTGAAATCCCTGGAGCTGAAGAATCCTCAATACTGTAAGTGGGTGAGCGTGTAACTTACATGAACAGTCTTGAAAAGAGATCAAGAGTCCTTTCAGCGCAGCTCCTGTGGTAAAGAAGTGGGTATATTTATCAAACTAGGCTAGATTGGATTGCCTTTGCTCCTTCAAACCACAGACTGTATATAACGATCGACGATGGATCTCCTCTTCCTTACACTGTACAAAATGGAGCTAAAATATTCATCATATGGACACCGCCTCCTTGCATTTTTGGAGCCAGAGTCTGTGCAGTAGTGTTTCGGAGTTGAGCCGGGGGGGGGGGGGGGGGGGTGCATGTGTTACTTTTAATAACAAAAGTCAATTACAAGATTATAACAGGGTTCTCACCAGAAATTTTTGACAGCATAGTGGGGTGGGTCGTGACCCAAACCGGCCGGGGGTTTTGGGGCCGCAGAGGCTCAAATGGGGTCCAGGGTCAGAGCCCTGCTGAGAGGCCCAGGGGGGCAAAGCCCCCCAGAAGCTCTGGCAATTTATGGTTTTTTGACAGTCTAGTTGGCCCAATTTAAGGATATATATACTCACCTATAATACAAATCCTGCATGTAAAATCTCTTGAAATAATATCTGGCACCACTGTAGCTAAAGGTAAAATTGCGAAGACTTTGGTTCTGATGTGAACTCAGGGGTTATGCTAATGCAGGGTTCTCAGGTCTCACGCAATGAGAGTGATTGTCACTAAGTCGGATCAGTCGGATGTCACGCACTTACGCCACACTCAGTATTTCTAAAGCAAAAAAAAAGATTAAAACGAAAACCATTTCCAACAGTAGGACTTGATGCGCAGCACCACCACTGTAACTGTGGAAACTGGCAGGAATCAAACAGGTCCCCCCTGGAGTTCACGATGGCAGCTTGCCACCTGCCAGCCAATCAAAAATCTGAAAGGGGCTACGCCATAGTCAATCATCGTAACTGGGTAAGATTTAGGGGAACAACCAATGGTAAAAAAAAAGTTATCATTGAATTATTGACATGATCCTGCTACAACGTTTTGAAAGCTGTATTAATCATTCACCCGGAGTGGAAAACGGGTGTATCAAGCACCCCCCGTTCTTTCCTAAACAATCTCATATCACAAAGTGCACATGGTTGTTTCTGTCAAAACAAACCATACGCTATTCGTTTGCAGTGAAGATGATAGAAGAGAAACGAGGAAAATTTGCACATATTATATCGGAAAATGTGTCAAACGTTGCAAGCACACAGCTTGAAAGACAGCGTAGCGGGCCAAGTCACAGTGCATTTTTTCAGGTAACAGCATAGCGTGCCTGGTGAGAACACTGATAATATATCAATTGACACAATATAACATAACTCAACAATTTGAACTAAACACTGCTCCTACTCATTGCAGAGTGAGTGTTAACATCCTGACCAGCCTGGGAGCATTAAAAAATGCAGACATTTTGGCTTTTCAGACAGTTGACGTGACATATTCTCCTCCGCTGTCTCTCTGTTGGCTGCTGGGAGTGTGCTTGTGTGTGCGTGTGTGTTAGCTAGGTGGCTAATACAGTGACTATGGTGAAGTTGCCTCATACAACCCTTCAAAATAAGGTAGCTAAATACAGTCTGCAAATAAATGGCCTCCCTGATATCATGTGTTTTAACGTTGACGGCCTGACGGCCTTTCTTTCTAGCTAGCTAATGAGCTATGCTACCCATCACTAAATCACATTTTACTGGTTAGCTATCTAACTAGTTTTTAGCTAGCCAGAAAGATGCTTTAAAAAGTCACTTTAATGTAACCAAAAAAAAATTGATGGTTTAAAAGCTCTGCGCTGAGCACAGCATTGCTGCTAACAGGACATTATGCTATGTTCTAAGGGAAGAGATTGACCTCCATTTTTACCTGACTTAAGGAAACTTGTTATAGAATCTTGCTGAACTAGGTTGCTAGCCAGCTTATATTCAATTGCATCTTTGCGCACAGTATGTGATACTAAGTTCAGAGCATCAATTCCACCATCAATTTTGACAGGACTTTAAAATCACAATGGGTTATATTAAGCTGTACAGATACCTAGCAACTTATCCGTGTGTAATGTTAATGTTATCTCTCTTCTTGACGGATGCATTGTAGCGCTGAAGAATTCCCGAAAATAAGCCAGCAGGCGACTTTCTTCCTTCGGGTCACTGTCAATCACTTCTGTCAAACATGACTTTAACCCCGCCCCCCATCCTCAGACCATGAATGAAACCAAACTCACCACAAAAGAATTAATACCTGAACACACATCAGCATAGTACGGACTACTTAAAATGACAGAAACTATCTTTGGAAAAAGATTACTTTACTCGTACTTCGATTTCCGTGGCCCACATCCCTTCCACGAACTTGGAGGGGGACAGGTTAATATCCTATACTGCAGTCAGCCACAAGATGGCGATCAAGATGTTTTGGCCTCACTTTTGGAGACCTGTTTGGTTGTCCATATTTACATAGTCAATACTTCCAGCATCAGCTCAAACCAAACTTAAAGGCTGTATTTCAAAAGCTAGGGTTGTTCACTTCAAACTGAGCATAATGAGGGCCACGCCCACCAAAGCCACACTGAAGGACATTCTAATCCACATTGTGTAAAACTCATCTCTTCAAAGGGCCATAGAAAACGGTTGTTTCCAAAGTCAGCAGGCAATGATCATTTTGCTCCTACAATGCCGTGCCACGACCCGAGCCTAGTAATGCATGTGATCTAACGTCATTCAAGAAAATGACAGCAATAGTTACTAGTTAGCGTTCAGAAACCTAACAAACCTAGCTTGATGACTTACCGCAGTCGACTGGCTAACACTTGGTATATACAGACATTTTTCATTCTTTACCCGTGGTAATTTGTTGCCTCATGAAAGCTATGCAGTTGGTTATAAAGCTACTGCCAACCCACTGACTGGCCTGTGAAAGCAGTTCTCCCATGGAGTGGCTGCATTTGATTACACTTGCTTATGCAGAAAGCGGCTGCCCCGAATTATGTCAAAGGGCATTCCAAACAACTATTACTTACATATTACCTACTCTCTGCTGCCCTTCAGAGTTTTCACTACGAAGGGAAGTGACTTCACAGGGTGTAGGGTGTAGGGATTAACCCCATGGAATGAAATACAGCCAAAGTTGCAGGTATGGCAGATTCATGTAGCTGTGGTGAGGTGGACCCTATGTTTGCAGGTCGATCATTCATTGGCTACGCATTCAAGACAAAAATCTGCATCAAAAGAATACTGTGGGATTTCTAGGCAGAACAATATCTTGGGTAAACTGTAGAAAGAACCTTTAAACAGAATGTGATGGATTATGATCCCTTTAACTAAAGGTGAGCCAGAACTGTCAACTGTCAGGGTCTGGTGGTCGGAGGAGAAATTACTGAGAAGCAAGCGACTGAAGCGAGGTCGTTGAAGACACTAGGGGTGTACAGCCATTGCACTTTTTGTATTCGGGTTCGGATTTGGGCTTTTAAAAAAAACGTTGGATTCGTTATTCGGGAAGAAACCGGAAGGGGGCGCACTAGAGACCTCCGCCGAGCTAGCCGGCTAGCTTCTGGTTTAGCTCTCGGCTAACTAGAACGGGAATAATTTAATCGTGCGGCTCTTCTAGACTTTCCAAACGTAATTGGACTGAATGGATCAAATTTTGCTGGTGAAACGAGTCGTTTCGCTGGGGTTGTGAGTCTTGTGACACTAAAAAAAAAAAAAATGTGTCCACCGTTTTATAGCCGCTTCTTTTCCCGTTATTGTCTAATATGAATAAGTGCCACCTAGGGGTGAGCGCAGTTGTTTATATATGCAACACTGTTCTCCCCTAAAAAACTTGCAGTAAATGTTTCACCATCGAAAATCGTTCACGCGAGTATACGGATGTTCCACATCGGAGGACACATGAGCCAGGGAAAAGGGAAATTATATCCACTGGAATTGAATCCAAGTAATCCAAAAAGTGTATATTAATGTTAAATGACCAGTAGATAATGGAAAGCACAACTGAGTGTGAGCGAGACCGCACAAAAACATGAAATCCTCTCTGGAAGTAGGTCCTACCATGTTCATACTGCACGCGACTGTGTTTGAGTGGAAGAAAAGCCTCTATCGACCCGATGTAATAACAAGCTCTTTTTTACTGAAAGCGTATCAATCACAGTAGAAATATACACATCTGAACAAATTCACGAAGTACTTTAACCCCTTTATGCAGTAGATGCCACCGCTTAGCAGCTGAGCAAATGTGTTTTCTCTGAGACGTATGTGCGATTCAGGTTTACCTTCTTCTTCTCTCGATTTACTGACGGTGTGAAATTCTTCAGGTGCATACAGCGGCCGCCGCCTACTGTATCAATCTTACATTTTCGCGAGTACCCCATATGAGCTCCATATTTAAAAACACGCACTAACATGTTTTTTACATTTTGTTTTCATCTCTTGTATGTAATTGGCTCAAAATCCTTCTGAAAACACGAATCCAAACGTTTTTTTTTTTTGGCTTTAGAAAAAAGCTCCCGAATAATATGGAGAAACAGAAAAACTATTCGGGATCAAAGCATTATTTGTGTACTTCCGAATATCATATTCGGGTTCGGGTACATACTTAGAAGAGACTCTACTCACCTGACTATCACTGAGGCGTCCTCAGTTAGGTCTATGACTGTGGTGATGAAGCGCTGTATCATTTCTGGTTCAGACTTGTATAAGAGCCAGTGTCCCGCAGACTCTACAAGTGCAAGCAGCTGTTCAGCAATGCATTCCCGCACTGCTGCTTCCTGGTCAGGGTCTTGCTTTCTCTGGTTACTGGAGAGGAAAAAACAGCTGGTACCTACCAACTACAATCCAGCCCTCTGGCTTAAGTATGCCTACTAATGCTTTAATCCCCGCCCACCCACACCACCACCAAAAAAATAAAAATAAAAAACTTAAAGCGGAACTGTACCAGTCAGCCATGGAACATATCAGCAAAAGTTTAACAAAAATTGTTGTGTAGAATTATTTTTACCAATGTCTGTCCTGCACCAACTCTGATATGTGTATTTCAATAGAACTTTAAATAATTCATGGGCAGCAACATTAGATCTTTGGTTCTGTGATGGAAAGCCAAGTTGATATGTTGCCGATTTTGCAAGAACTGTCTGGCACAGGGCACCTGGGGACTGTCAGCAATCGGTTCAAAGCGACAGAGACTTTCGAGTAAATATAAGCTGCATCGGCATGCCCTCAAACACAACTTTGATTGCAAAACAGTTATGGTAAGCCTTAATTATGGTTATGGCTGTATGAAGTGCAGTTTATTTTTGCTCTTTAAGGGCTGCAAATTCAGTGATTGCAGAGCGTTCAGCCTTTTATGGCTCTAGTCCATAAAGCAGGGATGGGTAACTGTGGTCCTGGAGGGCAACAATGTCTGCAGGTTTATGATGTGTTTCCGTACGACTGATTAATTTAAAGTAGCTGAAAGACTAATTATTTGATGTACCTTGTTTTCGAGGCACAAATTGCCTGCTGACAGAAAAAAGACCTGTGGCCTGCTGACACTGCAGCCCTCTTGGACTAGGGTTGCCCATCCCTGCCGAGGAGTCTGTGCTTTTATATGATATCGCTTGAGTGGCAGAATGAAGTTACGGATTTGCTAGCCAGGGTTCTAGCCAGAAATTTTATTGAACGTACCGGACCGAAACTTCTTGTGATGTCATGAACCTGGTCACGTGGGTTTGATGACTACCGTGATTGGCAAAAAGCCACGACATGACAAATGATTTTATAGGTGAAGTCAAGTTGTCCTCCACTTTTTGTCATAATGCCGGTCAGCTGCACAAACCGTTTTGTGAAGGGTTCAGGAGTATGTTTCCTACATATTCCTGATCGAGAACTGAAAAAAATTTGCTTGGATTGATGCACTTCAATGCAAGAACTGGATGCCGTCGACCCACTGGCGTGTTTGTACTTTTCACTTTCTGTCGGGTCAGTCGCAAGTTATTTTCCATCATTACTACCATGACATTTTGCTGTTTTCACATTTTATTATTCGATTGTGTTGAATAATTCGATAGGGTCCTTACTTTCCGATTGCGAGAATTTAAGCGACAGTTCAGATATTTGATTTGGAAAGAATTCTGTTTTCAACCTTCATCAGTAACGAGTATTATCACTACTTTTTCAGCTTGAATTTTGGGTATCCAGAGAAACATGCGAGTATGTAAAAATGTCCATTGTACGTCCAGTCAAGAAAATTTAGAGTTAAATGTCCACTGCAGCTGTAACGGCGGCAGCCTTGTTACGGATGACACGCCAGCTGGCTTGGGAATGCGCAGTATATGCATTAGCGATATTAAATATTAATCATAAATTAATGAATTAAACCCCCCAAAATATATTGGCGCTCCTTTTTAAAATCGTTCTGATAAACGTACAACTGTGAATTACTTTCACTGATTAATGATGATGAACAAATGTTGAATTTCTGTTCGATGTAGGAAAATCAAGTGATGATCCAGCCAACCCAGACTCAAAGAGGGGTCATTCCTCCAACCTTTCAGCTCATAAGGATCCGGAAACCTACACAGACCTTCGCTGTACCTAAGCTTAGAGAAATACCTTGACTTCGCAGTACTGACAAGGTTTTGTACATATTCAGAGACCGTTGAATCGGTTCCACAACTGCAGGACTGTTTTGTTGCATTGATTTACACTTGTTCTTGCCAACCACGCTAATGCGTATGGCTGAATATGACATCAATGCTTGTAAACAAGAAGTCTTGCACGCCGAAGGAGTCGGGAGGATCTAATTAATGAATAATTAACGCTATATTCTTACGCATCCGTGAGGTCATAAAAATTATTTCAGTGGCTAAAAGTTTCATTCCGTTTCCCCTGTAAAGTTAATTTGGGTAAAAGCATCTGGCTGTATTACCGGTTAAATTATTTCACCATCTCAGCAATGCCGTATAATTTTTTTCCCCCACGTAAATTTTGTAACACGCACTGGCAGCGACGGCAAAAATACAAAAAACACTTCGCACGGATCCCTTTGGATAGCTTACCATTTCATGATCATTTAATTCACCAGCTCAGAGAGTCCATCTTTGGCCAAGGACCCAGCCCCAGCAATACAGATTTTCCTCCTCCATCCATGGGTATCACGCATAATTGCTGGTGTTGAAATGCCTCTCAAAAGCCTTGGTTTTTTGCATCAAATTAAGGTCTTGTGAAGGTTTTCCCATGCTGATCAACTCAAACTTCTCATTGAATATTAGTCTAGAAAACATTCTTCATAAACTCGAAATGATATTTACAGCGATCACGAACCAACAACTCAGGTTAACTCGCAAGGTTTTTTACTGTAACCTGTCATAATATTAGCGATAACAAAGCCCTTACATTCATAAGGGAAATACGATTGGGCAATTTTACTGTCATTTGAAATGATTATTGCCTCGGAGCTGAGCCCTCTGTAAATGCACAGTGGACCTCAGCATTTCCTTCCCAGCAGCTACAGAGGGAGACAATTCAAAGTATTTAGGCATAAGAGACACGACTTACTTTGACCATGCATAAAGACAAGCAAGAACTATCACTGAACGGTATACCTACAATCCAAGTTCGCTAGCTATGTCATGGCAAGGTCACTAAACACACATTACAAAGGTCTGCAGAAACTGATTCGGCAGCAAGTTTAACTGGGAAATGTAAATTGATATTGAAAAGATACACGTGGCTAAATTGACGAGCTAGCAACAATATTATATTTCCTTTTCATCTGTGTGCGACGTGCTTGTAGCTAGTCAATATAAGTAAGGCAATAGGCAGGAATTTACGATGATGCCTTGTAACAACCCACTTTGAAAAAATTACGCACTTTGAAAAATTTTTTCAAAGTGCGTTAACATTTGGGACCAACTCAACGCACTTTGAAAAATTTTTTCAAAGTGCGTTCAAATGTGCGACCACCTCAACCCACTTTAAAAAAAAATTTCAAAGTGCGTTAAGGAGGTACATCAAGAAAATATTTCATTTCGCTTGTGGCACTGGCTTTACCCATTTCATGTCATGAACGGCTATATTATAATTTTTAAAGATAGAAATTCAAGCTCGGTTGCGTCCATTTATGGGATAACGAGGTGTTTCAGTCGAAAAATTGGCAGAAATTTGCACCATTCGATTCATGGCAAAATGTACGGACTGAAAATAACATCAAAATTACCGGATCATGCATGTTGTGACATTTCCGTCGGGATCTGGGGTCGTGCTGCTCGTCGCATAGGGTAATCGTTTTCGGGGTCTTTGTAATCTATGGTTGCAGTCGTAATTGGGCTCGTCGTGGCCGTGATTGCGGTCGTCTCCATCTAGGTTTAGCCTGCCTCACACTACACGATTTTCGAACGACACGACAAGAATATGTGAAATACGACAAGACAGAACAAATTTTCTTGTGTTGTCGGTGGTAATCGTAATGTGTGAGAGGTTGGCCAACACGACTGCACACGACATGAATCTGTCGTGAAAATCGTAAGGTTTTCAACATGTTGAAAATTTTTCTCGTCACAATTTTTCTTGTCGTGTCGCTGGAAATCGTAATGCGTGAGAACACCCGTTTTGTCCTGTCGTAGACAAAAAATTGTCTGGTGAAGAATCGTGGAGAATCTTTGCATATCTTGGCAAATCGGTGGTTTTCTTGTCGTATTAATCATAATTCTTCTGCGCGCGCACCTCATTTTGCCACCCAGCCAGTGCTGGTTGTGTGTGCACCCGTGTCAACCCGTTATCACCTGGCCACGGTGTGTTGAGGACTGGTTGTGTGTAGACCTGTTATTATTGCTCGTTTTTTCGTTCTTTCGTCCATTCTTTTCTATTTTTGGCGATTTCTCAGCCTAGAACCCCACCCCCCCGCGCCTGAATCCAGCCATAGATTAGGCCATGACATGAGTCCCAAGTTATGCTGGGGATTTATTCCCCCCATCCCCCCCATATAAAACCCTGCCAGGGTCCTACAGTGCGTAAAAACATTTGCCTAAAACCCGGATAGACTGGGCCTATGTGTACTGACTTCATTTGGAGGGCATTTGGAGCTGAAAGCATGGCAATGTTTATGGGTAGGGCCTAGTAGGCCTAGGCCATAGAATACCATTGGCGGCCAGGAGACATGTCACGCTGGTTCAGTGGAATTTGCGTCTTTGACTGTTAAGGGCAGGCCTACTCTAAGTTAGCCTACTATCCAAATGATGTCAGCTGCACAGGGTCTACTGCAACACACACACACAGTCCTATAATCCGTTACTATAAATAAACCAGGTCTATCAATAAAATATGTTTTACTTACGTTAGCTCAATCTGTTCACCTGTAGACTGGTCTTGCTATAGACAGCAACGTGTGCGTGAGTGAAAATGGGAGTAAAAATGAATCCTTATACGCGAGCACCACCAAGTAGATTACGTCCAGCGCCATCTTTATAGATGGCGCTGAGTACAAAATGTCATAGACGTTAGTTATAAAGTATTGATGGTTATAGAACAGCATTCAGTCCAGTGACTTAAACAGGTTCCGTGATTGCAGCACCCGATAGGGGGTCTATACATTCTAGGCATTTTTCCTTGAAAAGCCCGACTAGTTGCGATTGCATGGCTATAGATCTAGACCTACCATTCTCTCTTTGGGTGATGGAAAATTTGCAGTCCAACTTCCGAACAATGACTGATGGGAATTCGTCATTGATTTCGTACGGGCAAAAGGAACCACTGGATCAGTGCAATAGACGCTATCGTACTGGGCCTATGAGAATGTGCTTTAAAGTTTAGAGGTTTACTGTAAATGCAACAACTGATAAACGCTAGTAGGCCGAATGACAAGTGCCGAAATGCACCACTTGAAGATTCTTTGATGAAAATTGGGAGGGGGGCGCTGGGGGGGATGTCCCTTGTTTCAGACGTCGACTGATCTTGTCTTATAGTCCATTTTCAGCCTCCCCCAAAGGCCAAGCCAGGTTGCGGAATCCTCCACTTGTGTTCTGCTTATTTTAATCCTACACGTACAGATGTTATTAAAGGGCATAGGCTAAGATATAGTTCCCGTAAATTTTGATAAAATGTGTGCATATAATTATTTTGACAATGTTGGTTGGTCCCTTTTGCCCAAATCGGTGGTTCCTTTTACCGGAGGGGTCGGCCAAAAGGAACCTGTCACATAGGCCCTAGGTCTATATCCATATTTTCGTAATTTTCACTTTTTTACATTTGTCTGAGAGTAGATGTTTGACGGTTCATGGTATAGCTTAACAAAGTCTCTTTCTTACTATATGTGACTGATTACCCTTTCTTACATGGAGGAAAAGTGGTTCCTCTTGCCCCGTCTTCACCCAGATCTGGAGGGGGATGGGGGCCTTTCAACGCCGTTTCAGTATAGGCCTAGGCTACAGGGCCTACTATCAGATTATAAGGCAAAGTTAGTCTAGTCTAATTTTTTTATTTATTATTGCTGGGGGAACTGGGCGTCCTCAAACTGAAAAATTTGGAAATTAATATGCCACTTATGCGTTTTCCTGGCATCTGGGAACAAAATACAATGCCTGAGAGTAAGCTAAAAATTGCTTAAAAAAAAATGGCAAAAAAATTGCTAAGAAAAATGTTTTCATTAAAAAACGTGACATAAGGCCTAAAGTCAGACCGTTTATTCCATCCACGGGGCTCTGTGGCTGTCTACAAAGAACATTCATGTCGAATGCGAAAACTGCCATTAACCAATCTTTGTTGAATTGAATTTTTCAAAGGGCGTCACGATGATTGTTTTTAACGCACTTTGAAAAAAAATCTATTTTTTTCAAAATGCGTAGAGGTAGACCAACATTTTAACGCACTTTGAAATTTTTTTCAAAGTGCGTTGAATTGGTCCCAAATGTTAACACACTTTGAAAAAATTTTTCAAAGTGCGTAATTTTTTCAAAGTGGGTTGTTACAATGCCTGCTGCCAGTAATCAAGCTTCCGGACTGTTAAGTCACAATATGAATGTCAATTCCAGTAACCAATCTAACTTTATAGTCAATGACAGTGCAGTATTTTATATCTAACAGGAGGTGTTGTGCAATAACATCTGATGCTTCTCGTGAAGATATCTTAGTCCAATTACTTGTGGCTAATTTGACGCCAGTGAAATGATCAATTTGCAGTATTAGTATCTCCAAAGTATATAGCTACCTATTTTCCGTGATTATTTTAAACTGTGCCAACTGCACATGTTAAACGGAAGAGACTGCGAAGTGGCAGAAAAGATCGGGATCCGTCGGACAGTTAAATAGTTATTTTCTCGAGCCAATTCTAATTCTAGCGGGCTATATTCACCCGCTCAAGCAAGATCCGCCGTCGTTGATGGCTTTTGCTTGCTACTAGGCTCTACTCTGACAATTGCATCATTGTCTTCCGAACTCTCTGATGTCGAGACATTTGCGGCACTGGTTTCATTTTGGGAACTAGTCCCAGGAGGTGGATGAACCAGCTAAGCGTCCATGATCGGCTGTCGCGCGCTAACTGAAACTGAGCTTAATATGCTGTGCCTTTACAGGTAGGCTAATTGCGACAGCAGCGGCTATATTGGCCTATCTTCAGATAATCGATAAAACCATGTCATCGGTACAGTCTGAAGCCATCCGTGTTGTTGCTGATACTGGTGACCTATCTGTAACATACCGGCAGCAATTTTTTGCATAGCGGCGGATTTTTCCAGCGTACCTGCATGTGACTTTTGCGTTAGTCAGCGTACCGGCACGGCACGGTAACATGGCCTGGCTACAACTATGGCTACCATCACATATGAGACACATGCACCATTTGTGCGTTTTCGCTGCAATATTATTTAGTTGCTTAGTGTTGGAATTATGTTTAGTTTTAATAAAAATGGTTATCGCAAGCTTTTATCCAAGTTTCATCCCATTAGAGGGTATATGACATGACTGTGTTGGCACACTGTTACCATGCCGTTGTATGTTGTTTGTTCTGAGATGTGTCGCTGCCCACGGTACCGGGTGTGTTCAGGTTCAAGAGGCTAAAACCCACATCCAAATGAAAAATTGCGGAAGCAGTACAGTAAAACAGCCATTTGGGTGAAATATTCAGTAATTGGATTAAGGTGAACAAGTGAAAAAGTCGCTAATATCCCTAAGCCTAGTGTACTGAAGAGTTTACGGTACGTTTTCAGATAAATTGGCACTGCACCTCTGCATGAAGTATAGAATGCATGACTGCAATTTGAAAACAATCTGATTAGCAGTTTTTGAGAAATCGGTTGGACACATTTGCAGTGGTAAATTCGAGAATATGGAAAACAAAAGCAATTTTTGAAAATCATCACATTTTCATTTAACTAGGCACTGCACCTCTCCATGAAGTGTCGAATGCATGACTGCAATTTGAAAACAATCTGATGAGCAGTTTTCGAGAAATCGGTCAGAAAATCTGTTGCACACGGATGGACGGACGGAACTCTTTGATATTCACTATATGCCCCACGGGGTATAACATAACCACGATCAATGGTATAAATGACCTGACGACATGCCCGGTGCCACCATTATGGATATCTATGATTGTAAAATCCATCACTACTGGAGCTCGTAAAAGCTCAATTTGTGTCATGTATGTATATTTTTCTGAGACAGAAGGGAATAAATATGAGCAGTAGCCTTGCATTTATCTTTTTGAAGATGGATTATTGACCAGCACCATTCCTCTTCAAGTTCATTAGCATTTGGAGGGGCCAGCAGCAATAAGGGGTCATACTTCACTGATGTTATTGAAATGTTCACCTGACAAAAAAGTCTGTGAAATCAGTACTGATACTTCATTTGATTTGTGCTCTGTGGCAATAATAATCAGTGCACTTCCTGTCTGACACTATAGAAAAATGCTTCTACAGAATTAGTGTAATGACTGACTCCTGTCCTGACCCCATCGGACCCCGCCCACTTTAGGTTGACCCGCCCTTGATTCCACACATATCACGACCCTATAGACCAGCCCCTTGCTCATGGCCCGCCCCTGACTCCGCCCACCTCATTCCGTTGAGCAGGGCCTCCATGCAGCATGTCGGGTTGCAGTGCAGAATCATGCGATCCATCACCGCATTGGTGGCTTCCCGGAGGGTTTCGTTGTCCGAGGAGGCTTTTTCGAGGAGAGCGTCGACGACCCAGTCCAGGTATGGGTCAAAATGCCCCTCGAGTAAAAGGAGCAGTTCTGAAAGCGTCTTTAAGGCTGCGTGGGACATGATCTCCCACGGGTTCAGTACCTGAACGCAAATGCAAACAGATGTGCTTTCAAAACAGCGAATGTTGGCTGACACTCCGCAACAAATTCAGACTCTCACCTGCCTGCCATGAGTTTTCCTCATACTATCGGTTGTTCAGTTGTTGTGATTTTCTACCCTTTCTGACAGTACTGAGTCCTAATTATCTGTCATGAGGACCTGGAGATCTCACCCATCACTATCCAATGAGCCCTCTAACATTACAAGGGTGAGGCAAAAAACAACCTCCAGGTTTGCTACCAGTTTCTCCCAAAAAGGCACTGTTAACTCAAAGGGGTGGTTCAGTTTCTCCAAATTAGCCGGTGTGCTATTTATCAGTGGAGACCATTTTCAGCTATTTTCATTCAGTCCTTCTATTTGCAGAGTTCCCTGGTGCTAAGCTAGCGCAAGTCAACAGTAACTGCTAGCCTGCCAATAAAAACAGTCTTACCCACTCCACAGTACACCTGAGGAAAATTACGCAGTATCTAGAGATATGGCAGTTTTTATTGGTACGGCAGTCAATTTGAAGGTATTAGGATCAGGATTAGTGATTAGGGTTAGGGTCAGGGTTAGATTAGGGAAGGATTTAAAATTGGGACTGCCGTACCTCTCTACATTGAAATGCATTGGAAAACTGCCGTACCCATAGCAACTGCCAATAAATTATAATGCCAGAAAAAAACTACCCTTGCATCTCATTGCATTTTGAGGGACCAGTGTTACAGTCTCAGCAGCAGCGTAGTTTATATTCGTTCCCTGTAGTTGGAATGTTCTAGGTCAGTGGTTGGTAGCTACGGCAGTGGTGGACTGATATTACCTAGGCTACCGGCTCCATTATAGTTTATGTACCCGCCGCTTGTCAGCAATAGAAGCAGAGTACAGCGCACAAAGGAATTTTATTAGACGATCCAATCAACAAGATATGGCCACGTTTGAAAGACATATCGATGTGTCTGATTTTGAGGACGATGGTGAGGAATTTGTTTTATTCAACAAACCGTACCTGTACGAGTCGGAATACACTGGCGAAGAACTAAGAGAGATGGATGCTCAAAGGGCAGAAAGAGAAAGAGCGTCTGTAGAGACAGCCCCCGCTGGAACTGCAGTAGAGAACTGGGACAGAACATCGGGAGACTGGTGGTTCCAGTGTGGAAAATGTATAAAAATGCAGACAGATGACAAATGTTTTTGCTGCAGGGAGTGGAACTTTGTGGTGCCCATCTGTAGCTTTCATTTTAACAATCTAAAAATGCACAGGGAATCACCATGTTGCCTCGTGGTTTGTTTCCAATTCAATGCTTCAATCCGTTCAATCCCACTGTACTAGACTGCTACAGGTGTCCAAACTGGAATGCGCTTCTCTGTTTACTTTTTCGGCACAGGCGCAGCTACTACACTACTAACTGGAGCTAAGTAAAATTCCGCCGCTGCTGAGAAAGTCCCTCAAAATGTAATGCGATCATTGCGATGCAAGTGGTTTTATTTCTAACATCATTCTAACACACACATTTACATAGATAGTCTGGCGTTATAACTTATTTGCCTCGGGTGTACTGTGGAGTGGGTAAGACTGATTTTATTGGCAGGCTAGCAGTTACTGTTGACTTGCGCGAACCTAGCACCAGCAAACTCTGCAAACAGAAGGGCTAAATGAAAATTGCTGAAAATGGTCTCCACTGACAAATAGCAGACTGGCTAATTTGGAAATGAGGTCCAATGTCCAAAATGCTGAACTACCCCTTTAATAACTGCATCATTTATTTTAAAGTCTTTCAGCAGCAGCAGCAGCTGGGAGGACACTTTAAACTTCTCAAGCACACTGGTGTGGAACAACTGGCACAGTCACACACTGACAGCCAGACTCGTGAGTTACATTCATTTTGTATAAAACAAAGAAAAGTTTATCCACAGAAATGTCCTCTTGTGTACTAAAATGCTCTGAGAAGCAGACTAATGCATCACTGAGAAGGAAGCAGAGCAACAGCAAAACATGACGCAAAGCGTACAGAAACATGAAAACGCACAAGAGACTGGATCGGGGGAGCCTGTTCTATAGAGCATCATTCTTAAGTTACAGCACTGCAGCCAGATCACTATACAACACAGAGCAGCTCATTGACCTTCAGTGCTGTGCTTGCACTTGGGAAAAAATATGTGTAGCCACTGTGCCTAAAGTCAGAAAAAATTGTTTAGCCACAAGTAGCCACAATGTTGGTGGTCTGCACATAAAATTTTGTTAGGAAGATATGTCTTGTGTGGGTTCCACATCTGCGTTCTGAAAAAAAATAAATAAATAACATCATGACATTAATGTGACAGTTCCCTCACGTGTGTCATGTTTGCACATAAAATTTCTAGTAAATTTCTAAGAACTGCAAAGTAATAAAAATGCAAGCGGGGCATCATCATATAGTTTAACAGGCATTTTTTTGCTGACCATTACCTTTGTTAAATATTTTACATTAAAACAAAATCATACAGGAAGGAAGTGACTTGTCAATGATCTGATGTAATAATAATAATAATCATATGAGTGTCAAGAATACACATTAAGTCGACAGAAGGCCCTGTTTACAGCAGTGACGTGCTGTCGGAAGTCAGTTAGGGTAGGCAGAATCCTCACTGTTAAACAAATGATAACTCTATTCTTTGCTTTATTAGCAATCTGAGGATTGATTAACTAATTTACAAGACTAAACGGCAGAATGGCGTGCCAGTTCCATCTGCGACACTATTGCTCAGTGCATCAAACTTTAAATGCTCACGAGACAGCAAGTTTAATGCGATGCCATTAACAAATATTAAAGCCTTTCTTATGCAGTGTTCAATGTGTGGTCAGTATGTTTACGATGATACTTCTAAAAAAAAAGGGAATTTATTTTCAGTCTTCTTTCATAATCAGAGAAAAAAAAAGATCAAACCAAAATAAGGAATTATCGAGAGAATTGAGATTTTTTCTTAATTAATCATTCAGATTTACTTCCTTGCGGTCTCGAAGCATAAAGGTAAATTAGTCTTTTTGTCGCTATCACCTCTTACAGGATTGATTGACCAAAAATAAGGTCAAATTGATTGATTGACAATCAGGCATAGTAAGTGGAAACAGATTGACAAAATCTAGCGATAAAAAAGGAGAAGTCACTGCCTACCCTGACCGCATGTCCCTGGATGACAGGCAGTGGCGGTTCATCGGCTGTAAGAAAGGGAAGCCAAAACCTCGCCCTTCAAAGCTTAATGACTTAGACCTTTCACAGTTTACTTTTCTTGATCAGCTGTTGCTCATACGAATTGGTGGAAGGACAGTAAAATTTATTTCCAATAGCATTGTTAGTTGTACATTGTACTACAAAATTATGAGAGGTTTTCTTTCACACATAAATTACTACGTAATTTACCATAGGACTACGGCTTTATAAATTCCGCGCTCAAGTAGCTCGTGAAACGGCATTGATTTGAAAATTGTTTAGTGAGGCTCATTAAGCAATAAGCTGTGCAACATTGCATTCTATCAGACGCTACGTTTAACCTCCAATGTTTACAAACAAATCACTTGCTTTTGTTGACATCTTGCGTCGTCATATGACCAATTTCATTCATCAAGCAATGTTTTGTGTACTCGGCTAGATAATCCTTCTATTTTGGTTGGTTTGCGCGGGTGCAACTCCCTGATTAGCCGATAAACAAAAACAATGGGAATCAACTTAAGATGCCAATTAAGGTTGCAGAAGAACTTCTCCTGGCTTCATATGAAAGAAGACTCGCAAACTAATTCAGAAAGATGCATTGATAATTTGCGTAGCGATTTATCTGTGAAAGAAAACCCCTCTCAATTTCATGGTGCTATGTATAAAAATGCCATCGAAAATAAATTTGACTGTCCTTCTTAAAAATTCGTATGAGCAACTGCTGATCAAGGAAAGTAAAGTGCGAAACGTTTAAGTCATTAAGCTTTGAGGGGCGAGGTTTTGGCTTCCGTTTGTTACAGCCGATGAACCGCCACTGTTTACAGGTAGGGCATTGTACATCAAAGCTGAAGTTCTGCTGAATTTGTTTGCATAAAATTACCTTATTTTGTGTAATATCTCATTCCAATCTCCTGTTATAACTTCTATATATTCGATCCTTCATCTGCGCATGTGGACCTGTCACACGGTGAAGGAAATGGAGCGAACGAGACTAAAATACCGCGCTCTTCTGATTGGACAAAATGTTCGGAAATGCTGAGGTTGGGTGTACTCAGACGCGCTCTTCCGAAAAGGAGGCGGAAATGCTGAAATGCTAAAATTAAACGCAGAATTTAGAGCACCTGGTCAGACAATATATGTCAGAAAAAATTACCACTGTGTTAGTTGGATGATACAATATTTATGCAAAACACTCAGTGAAATCCCATATTTCGCATGAATATATATAGGTGCTCATGATTACAAGCTATTTAATCCAAGTAAGGGTGAAAATTATCGACAGCTGAAGATTTGTTGAATCATTTTGGTCGGTGGTTATTTTATGGAAGAACATAACTATGTTAGTATATGCTTACAGGGGCGCCTGCAGAAAAAAAATCTTGAAGTACGCACTGCCACTCCCCCCTAAAAAAAATAAATAAATAAAAAAGACGCACACTAACCTAGACCTATCAGCACCACTCACAGTGGCGCGCTGTTTATTTATTTATTTATTTTTTTAAACGGAGCGCAAGGACGCAGTCGCCTAATCAAAGTGAATTCTCCTCCTGCCAGTTGCGTCAAATTGCTTCAATATTTCCTCGCTGTCGATCTCCCTGTCTGTGTGTATTTTCATGAGGGCAAGTCCAGTTAGTTTTTTGTAAGTCGTCGTGCGGTGCAAATAAGTTTTGAGATGCCTCATCGTGCTGAGTGATCGCTCAGCAGACGCGGTGGACACAGGCATGGTCAACAAGACTTTCAGTATGCAGTGGATATTTGAGTAGAAATTTGCTGAGCTATCGAGGGCTTGACAAATGTCATTACATTTTGGCTGGAGCTCATTTAACTGTTTCCACAGCTCCAGCTCCGCGTCTGCAGCATCAGGCATCAGATGTGCATACTCGGCTTTTATTTCCTGCCATGAATTGTCAAGACAAAGGCGATACTTTATCAGGCAGCAAATATTGGCTCTTCAGACGCGGCAGTGCTACACAGACACAATCCCGCACTTCTGATGTGAGATGGTCAATAAAGGGAAGGAACTGATTCAGTAGCCAGTACTCTGCGGGGCTTGATGCAGGGGTGTTTGACCGCTTTGTCTGCATCGCCTCAATACAAGGAGGCTGGCAAGCAGATGATGACTGAGCGTCATGCTTTTAGGCCTTTTGGGGAGCGTCTGAAATAAATTCAGTTGTTTGAAGCTTCACTTCATTTTAAGCTTTTGGATAGACAGATGGATTTTCCACACATGAGTAAAACTGCTTGCTGACTGATCTCGTTGTTCAACAATCTGGAGGGAACCCACGCAGTGAGAAGAGTGGGGGAAAAAAAGATACATTTTAATTCTTTGTCACTATCCTAACCAATGAGTTTTCTTAGTCCAGCATTCCCCGCTCCAGTCTCGGTTCTGCCCCTCCCTGTCCCTCAGCACAAGCACACACACACACTCTCTAACACACACTCTCTCTCTCTCTCTCTCTCTCTTCCCACAGCTCTACCATAAAACAGGCAGTGCACCATAAAACAGGACATTAATTTGCCTCAAAACTGTCAGATTTCATCCACATTCAAAGGTTCTTGATTCCTTTGATGTTGATTCCTTTGCATTTTACTGGAAAAATGAAGGTGACATTTGATTCCCTGCTCCTGAAAACCTATAAAACGGCATTTTACTCATGATTTTATCTTATCTATTATGAAGATAGGATAGAAAACTAAATTTTTCCAATTCATTGGTGACCATCTTGGATTTGGCATCCTAGATCAAAATGCTCTAGGTTGACAAGATGTCATCCGGCAGTTTCTGACTATATACGTAATACTCATCAATCATCACCATTAAAAAAAAAAAAAAACTTTAAACTATGAGTTCATGTTCTGTCATACTTCTGCCAGACTAACATGTTTAACCTGGTGAAGAGTCCTGCTAAGTTGGTAATCCGTCTTAGTGGAACAAGCCTCAGAATGATGAGCAGGCTTACCTCCCTCAAGACCACCACACAGACCTCCTCCATTTTTGGGATGAGGACTTCTGGCTGACTTCTAGCAAGTTCATAAACTAGTTCCAGCCCATTTATGGTCTTCAACCTGCGAGGTAAAGAAGACCAATCACAATCTGCTCCAGCACCGGAACAATCCAAATCTGGTTCAACACTGGGCTAATCAGAACCTGCCCCAATGCTCCACCAAACAGAATGTGTCTTACGCTGCCCCTCAGCTGGACCAATCAGAGTACGCCTTTCACTCATCGAATAATTATCAACAGATTAACTACTCCAATTAGAATACAATCAGAGTAGGCTGCTGCAGGATTTGCCCCAAGTTTAAACCAGTCAAACTCTTTGATACTGGACCAGTCAGAATCTGCACCTGCAGTCAACCAATCAAAACCAACCCACATCCTGGCCCCCATGCTGGATTTTTATGATCAAAGACCAGGGCCCTCATTTATAAACAATGCAAAAGCAAAGAGAAGTTTGCGTCGCCACTTTATTCGCAGACATCAGATTTATAAGAAAAAAATTGACACAAAAACATATGCTAAATATAATGGGTTTGCGCACATATGCAAAAAAAATCAAAGTTGATCCTCATTAAATAACTAAAAATTGCGCGCAATAAAGATTATCAATGGTTTTGTAAAATTGGATATTTTATACCGTATGCCACTTTTCTTCCTTTGTGAATTTGTAGTATTTCTGCACTAAATCTCTGGAATATTTTTAAACTAGGCCAATATATATATATATACAGTGGGGGAAATAAGTATTTGATCCCTTGCTGATTTTGCAGGTTTGCCCACGAACAAAGAGTGCAACGGTCTATAATTTTAATGATAGGTTTATTTTAACAGTGAGTGACAGAATATCACCAAAAAAGTGGAATAAGACATTGTAAGACATTTTAGGAATTTATTTGCATATTTTTGGTCAATAATAAGTATTTGACCCCCTGGACAAACAGCATGTTCATATTTTGTAGAAAAGCCATTATTGGCCAGCACAGATGTCAAACAATTTTTATAGTTGTTGACAAGGTTTGTGCACATTTTGGCAGGGGTGTTGGCCCACTCCTCCCTGCAGACAGCCTCCAAATCGTTCAGGTCCCGAGGCTGTCGCCTTGCAACCCGAATTTTAAGCTCCCTCCAAAGATTTTCAATTGGATTCAGGTCTGGAGACTGGCTAAGCCACTCCAGACCCTCGATGTACTTCTTCTTCAGCCACTCTTTTGTTGCTTTGGCGATGTGCTTAGGGTAGTTGTCTTGCTGGAACACCCATCCTCGACCCATTTTCAGCTCTCTCACTGAGGGAAGGAGCTGCTGGTCCAGAATGCCATGGTATATGGCCCCGTCCATCCTCCCCTCAATGCAATGAAGTTGTCCCGTCCCCTTGGCTGAAAAGCACCACTGTGCTTGACGGTGGGGATGGTGTTCTTTGGGTTGTACTCTGTGTTCTTTGCCCTCCAAACACGGCGAGTTCAGTTGAGCCCAAAAAGTTCTATTTTGGTCTCATCTGACCACATCACCTTCTTCCAGGCCTCTTCTGAGTCATCCAGGTGGTCAATGGCTAACTTCAGGCGAGCCTGTACATGTGCCTTCTTGAGCAGGGGGACCTTGCGTGCGCTGCAGGATTTCAATCCATGACCGCATTGTGTGTTACCAACTGTTTCTTTTGTAACTGTGGTCCCAGCTGCCTTCAGTTCATTAACCAGTTCCCCCCTTGTGATTCCTCACCGTTCGCATGATCAGGGACATCTCACGAGGTGAGACCTTGCATGGAGGCCCAGACCGAGGGAGGTTGGCGGCAGTTTGGTACTTCTTCCATTTCCTGATAACTGCACCGTCAGTTGATTTTTTTATCTCAAAGTTGCTTTCCGATTCTCTTGTAGCCCATCCCAGCCTTGTGTAGGTCAACAATCTTGTCCCTGATGTCCTTAGACAGCTATTTGGTCTTGCCCATGGTGGAGATGTTGGAATCTGGTTGTTTGGGAGTGGACAGGTGTCTTTTATACAGGTAATGAGGTGAGGCAGGTGTATTTGATGTAAATAATTAGTTGGGATTGGGGGTGTGTCTTAAAGAAAGACTAACTGGCTTGTGGGACCCAGAATACCTGCTGTTTGGTAGGGGGTCAAATACTTAATTTTCCTCATTAGATGGTTATCAATTTTTATAAATTAACATGAGGTGATTTTCCGGAATTTTCTTTGTGATTCTGTCTCTCACTGTTAGAATGTATATGAGATTAAAATTATAGACCGTTGCACTCTTTGTAAGTGGGCAAACCTGCAAAATCAGCGAGGGGTCAAATACTTATTTCCCCCACTGTATATATATACACACACACACACAGACACACACACACACACACGTGGCCCTGGAATTCAAATACCAGAAAGCATGACAATAATCACTCCAAATCACTGTTGATAGCCAGTCATATTGGGCCACTGCATTTTCACTGCAAAACTGCATTTTCCAAGCATCTTACTTTTGTTTTTGCAATGAATAGTCAAACATTCAATTTTTCTCTGGAAGTTTGAAATCTTGTAAATTTCAAAGTGAAGCTAATAATAAGCACCGCGACAGCTGAAAATCCTGCTCACCACCATTCAGGAAGTGGGGTGTTTGTGAACTGCGACACACGTTTGGTTCATTGATTTTCGCTATGAGCGGTGAGCATTAGAGTCTCCCTACCTGTCGTCAGAGTTCAGAAGCATAAAGACCTCCTGCAGTTCCAGTTCTAGGTCAGGGTCCAAAAACCGCTCATCTGGAGGGAAACATGATCAGTGAGTGACATCAATCAAGACGGAGCATACACTGTATTACCTTCTGCTGCCCTCTCTGTCCTTGGAAGAATCCACAAGTTAATTGGTCAATTAATCATTACAATTTTGCATGAGTACTTTGAGATTTTGCGCTTCCTGCAGCACATGAGTAACAGTACCAGTGAGCTATTTGCCATATGAGTAGAATACAGTATGTCACATCTAATAATGTCTTTTACATTGTTGCGAAATATATTCTGCTTATTGCAGATTCATTTTTCATCTGATTTTTGATGATCTGAGATAAATTATACCGAACAACCAGTCCTGCTAATTTCTTGTGTATCTTTGATACTTCACACATTGACTGCATTTACAAGGTCTTTAGTATCCTATTTTGATTGGGTTTTTTAAGTATTCCGTTTTTGTGTTTGTCCATGTAAACACCATATCCCGAATTCAGAAACCGGGTTATGCCCTTATCCCGGTTTCAAGAAACCCGGTTTGCCACCTGGAGTACTCCGATACAAGCCGGGATACTGGAGCATGTATACGCCTCATCCCGGTTTCTGACGGCTGCCCATCGTGTGCGCAGGCACCAGAGTGACTGCGTGGTGGCAGTGACAGCCAAATACCCAGAGATATAAAAAAGAACTAAGTGGACAACGTCATTGGCTGGACCATAGCGCACACGGCAGAATAGCTCCGCTGTATTGTGTATGTACATAAATGTCCAATGAGGCACATGTAAACAGTAAACGTGGATGACAACAAATGTTATTTTTTTGGGTTGGGGGGACTTGTTTTCCGTGTTCTTTTTTATCTTTTCATACTTAAAAAGGACACGAGTAGGGAATAGTAAATCAACAATATTTATGCTCCATTATTTGGCAAAGCTAAAGAATAAGCGCTACGATCGTCGTACCCTTTATATCAACCCAGTATCACGAAATGTCGTGTCATACTCACGAAATGTTATCTATAAATTCGGGCGCATGGACACGGAATTTCCCCAAAAAACGTGCTCACAACACAAATTTTGAACCAGCCTATTTTAATAGGGGTTTTCTTTTCGTGTCCTCTTCACGTTTTTAAAGGCATTTAGATGACAACAGGTATCTATTTCTATTGGCTGTCTTTTCCGTGTCTTACACACGTTTTTTTTTTTATCCTTTTATATTATAATTTTGCAGTCACTGGAGGATGACGGTTAATGTCGGCGACCTCAGTGGTCTGCTGTCACATCGACTTTACATCCCACATTCTCTGTTTATATTATCGCTCAGTTAACTACGTTTTCGTTTGGCTCAAAGAAAAAGCGTTCGCATTCAGCTGTGCCTGCGGGTCTGACTCAGGTCTATACCTGGAAGAAACTAGTCGGTTTTATGCATATGTGAATTTATATGTATACTTTGAGTATTGAGATCGGAACAACTTCGTTCTGAAGTGTTGCTGTCTTCAATCAGTCAATCTTTGCCCTGACGCAATGGATAACAGGATGGTAGCTACAGCGTGTTTCCCCAACTGGGATCAATGTAGAAGTCTCAAAAAGTATGAAACCGCGCCAGTTCCAGTTTCCGCGAATACACTGTTAATAATAAACGAATAAACTGAAGCCTTTTCTGACAAGTAATTTAACTGGCACCTTTTGCCAGTTATGTTAACTGTAATTTCACAATAAGTTTACCACAGAGTTCAGTGCATGTTCAGTGTAAAGCACGGTAAAATGCGCGCAGAACTCCACCTACAGTAAAAATGACAAGGAGACAATGCGTTAATTTAAATTCAGTCAGTGTATAACAGCTTAGGACAGCCGAACTTGATTTCGTTGCTTTGTTGCGACTGCTCATGTGCATGGTGCAAACCAGCTTGTCCGGTATACACGAGTGTATTTGAATGGAATTGCAATGTGACGGGACTTGAAATTTTGTCCCATGTAAGCGAAAATCCATTACATAAAATCTGGTAGATTCAATGTTTATTTAAAACAGCACAGAAAAACGGGACTTGAGCTATTGTCCGGCATGAGCGATTTTCCGTTTTATACGAGGAGGGTTTAGGCTTTATTCAATAAATATTGAATAGCCCACGTCACCACTCCGGTTCTTTATATCTTTGTGCGAATACCTATTAAAGTTGGTGATATATTCAATATTTTTTGTCACTCTCTCCTCCCATTGCTGAAAATGAAGTGGATGAACCATAGCTGTTATGCGACGTGAGTATTCAGTAATGCTAAGTCCGCCAGAAGCCACAGGGGTCTCATGTTTGTCTTACGTCTAAATCACACCTCCCGCTCAATCTGTTGTAAACAAAAGACGTAAAAGATGTAACTCACGCCTGCGCAGATAGGATTCAGTGGTCTGAAAACGGGTTACTGGTATTTATCATGTGTACAGGGATATGAATAACCGGGTTTCTCTGTGTTCCGTGTAAACATCACATCCCGGTTATGCTCAAAGCCGGGATAAGCCTCAAAACCGGGATACTAAACACCTTGTAAACGCAGTCATTATGACTCTTTGAAGTAGGAATATTGTTCAGTAACACTCATTTTTATGCACAATTTGGGGGGGGGCACTCCCCCTTTTAGAAGTCTCAATATATCAAAAACTCATGAAGATATGGGACTATAATTTAGCACATAATTGAGTAGATACAATAACGTTATGTTCTGTAAATCTGAAGCAAGTCTGAGGTAGTCAGTCAGGAATATTTTTTGAAATCTGGTGATTTGAGATAGAATTACCCTTTCGCCAATACTTCCCTGACTGGCCATTTAACTCATGGTGATGAGATCTACCTGCCTCTAGGTCTGTGTTCTTTACAGCACCTTCCACTCTTTGTATATAACTCTTCCATTTTTTTGGCAGTTCAGGGTGCAAACTGTAACATTTATAGATCACAGAGCAGTTCCTTGGAGAAATTCTCTGTCCTTACTCCCGGAGACGGGTCTTTCATGATGAAATCTATTTTCACACATGATACTACAGACAGAACCATATAATACGTTGAAGGCAGGACAGACAGACTCACCTGATGTCTCCTCCGGCTCTTCGCAGTGTTTGGTCTTCCTCTTCTTCTTCAAGCTCTGTTCTGGAGGGGGCAGCCTCACCTCCTCTTGCAGCTGCACTACTGAGCTGCTGCCCTGTGCAGCAGTTAGCTCTTCACTCGAGGCCCTGTTGGGCTTGGGCTGCTGGCTCTTTAACTGCACCGAGCTATTTGATTGGTCACCTCTGGGGTTGTGGAATCCTGAAGTTGACGGCTCGACTGTTATGAAGTCCACTGACTTGGCCGTCGTTTTTATCTGTATTCAGATGAACGCGTCAGAGTAGAACCAATCATTCCTACTTTTGCAATAATGATTGAAAATAATTGCTGCTGCTTAGCTTGCTTTTTTGGGGATGGAATAATTTATGGGAGCAGTGATTGAACTTTCAGGCAGTAGATTCAATATTGGGACCGGATTTCCATTTAACAAAACTGTTTTTAAAAGTTATGCAAAACTCTTGTCTGTTTGGCATGTAAGCCACTAAACCAAAGACCCTGCAAATAGTGCTATTGGTCTACATATTAAGAGTAAAGTTTGCACAGACTGTAAATGTACCTTTGTTGTCGTCAGGAGAGGTAAATCAATTTTCTCAGACATGGTGGCTCGTTTCTCCTGAGTTTAGATGGAAAAAATTAACATTTTAGAGTGAAAAATATTTTGCATGAGTTCACAGATTCTGAAGGCAGCCAGTTATTTGGACTTATGCTTTTACATGCATTTCGATAATTTTGAGAACAACTGATAATTGCAGTGCAGGAATTTAGCTGCTCTATTATGTATGATGGATAGTCATTTTGTTAAATTATGCTGTTATTGAAGTGAGGTAATGACCCATATTCTTGTGGGAAAAACAGCTTTTTGTCTCAATCTTAAAAATAAAGTTTTCACACGCTGTAAACTTACCTCCTCCTTCGCCAGGACTAGTGAATCAATTTTCACAGACACGATGTCTAGTTTCTGCTGAAATTCCTGTATTTAGATGGGAAAACAGGAACATTTTGGAAGAAAAATATTGAGAAACATATTCCAAGTGCCAGCTCAATTTTGTTTTTTCGACAAAGAGTGGAAAGAAAAATGTCCATCTCAGGTGTGAAAAAGGTCAATAATTTTCATTAATAATGATGCACATTAATGTGCATTATGATCACTGTTAAGCTTTTTGGCCTATCATTATGAAATTACTCAAATATATCAGGTGTACTGTCATAAGCCCAGAAGCACTACCATTGTCAGTTAGTCTCAACAGATAACATTAAGTCTGGCAAACAAAGAATGCACACATACATTTTCCTGGTTAGACTGGATAATGGCTGAGTTTTTGCCATTTAAAAATTTGGTCAGGAAGCATTATTCCCACATGCGTCACACTGTAACACCACAGCAATGAGTTAAGCAATATAATACTGGCACTCACCATAGACTAATTTTTTAACAGTAATGCTTAATACAAATTTCAGTTTCCATTGACAGTAAAATTTACCGGCACCATTGTCCGGGCGTCTTGCTCAAGCCGAAGTATTCTCTTCATCAGGCCAAGCACAAAAAGATCCCCTTTTGCGTTTTCCTGCGATTAAATTAATATACAATTACCACATCACACTTTTGGTCAATATTCTCAGCCTTTTCACTAACTCCGCCAAATACCAAACTGTGTTATTTTTTTGCCATTTTTTGATTCAATATTTTCATTGACTGAAAATTCTGTGCATCCCGGCACTCAACTACATCAGCTAAACTGGCAAAAAATGTACTTTAAATTGGGCCAAGTACATCAAACAAACCCATAAGGACCATAATGTGTGCTGGTGTCAAGTGATCAGTCACCAAAAAAAGGAAAAAAGTAATCACTCCCATTTTCAATTATGCCTAATACTGTAAGTGTAAACATTATGCTACCTTCTGTACAGTTTGCGTAGACTGCAATGTTTATCTCAGGATAGAAAAGGAAAAAAGTGATCACTCCCGTATTCCATCATGCCAAAATGCACTAAGTATTACGTAACATGGTTTACATTTTACACTGACTGCAATGTTTACCTCAAGATTCCATGGGTGAGTGAAAACAATTTTAATCATATTTAGGACAAGAGATAATGAACTGTGACTCTTGGGAAACATTGGGATTCTTCGACATTAAAAGAATGAAGTGGGTAACATTGCTGCCTCACAGCAAGAAGGTCTTGGGTTTGAATCCAGCTTGGAGCCACCCTAGAACCATCCACTTCGAAGAAGAGAAAACATGAAGCAAAACGGCTTTGAGACAGACAACGACAGAAAAAACGGGTGAGAATTGGTGTGGCCTTTCTCAGATGGAAGTCACTGATGAGGGAGAAACATTTCAACAGTGACACCAAAGACCAGTAAGGACTATGATAAAATCATTTCATTAAATCCGTTATGTACCTGTGTCGCTTCTGTTTGGACTCTTTGGAGGGCATCCATGCTCTCCTTATCTTCATCGCTAGAAGACGCCACCACAGCAGCTGCTCCGGCTACCACTCCTCTCCCTCGCCTTGCCCGACCACGTTGGCCTCTCCTCCCTCTCACTCTCCCTCTAACCTCAGTCACGTTACTGGCTGCTCTGTCCAGTCCTCTCCTCTGCAAGCCAAGGATAAAATATATATCCTGCTAACCTATATATCACCACCAGACGACTTTGCTAATGTTCGCTTGTATTTGCATGCCAACCAGCGAGCCAACGTTACCAATGAAATGCTATCACAATGCGGAGAAGTCACAATAATACTCGCTATATTATACTGTATGTAGACATACAGACAACACAACTCACATAATTTCTATAACTCTCTCACCCCTTGTCTAGACTGCGTTTTCGACGCGTTTTCTACTCGTGCATCTAACACAGCAGATACACTCACGTTTTAATCCACTCAGCTGTCTGCACCGGGTCCGTGCAGCTGGTGTCTCAGCTGCGTCTCAGGGGCGTAAATGCGACTCGAAGCTTTTATTTACACTTTGGGTCTATTTTTCCGACAAATACAAGCGTAAACGCGAGGAGATGTGCGCTGCACAGATGGTTTGGCTGCTGCTTTGCTGCTCAACGCTTCGAATCATATATGGGCAAGACGGAGCCGGTATAGATAGTCGCCTCTGTGTCACGTGAACGCTGTCATCACGCGAGCGTGAAGCTTACTTGGCGCTTGCGGGGGTTAGAGAATCTCATCACTCGATGTCGAGGATGTATTCAGGCCATATATATACTCAACTCAAGTTAATTTTAAGGGGAAAAAAAATTCCCTAACAAAGAAATAATTTTTTTTCCACAATTGTTTTTTTCCACAATCTGTTCCACAATTATTGGTACCCCTAAGGATTCCTAGGAAATAAATGTAATTGAAGAATTTCTGTCATTTCTACAGCAGTTTACAAAGTTGATCAGAGTATCTAGGAACATTTAATTAGTAATTCATCACTTCCTGTTTCCCTTAGGTATAAATATGACGTGACACAGAGGCCATTCCTCTTATCCACTCTTCAACATGGGAAAGACAAAGGAACACACCATTCCAATAAGGCAGATGTGTGTCGACCTTCACAAGTCAGGCAATGGCAACAAGAAAATAGCCACTCGCCTGCACCTGCCCATATCTACTGTCAGAGGAACCATTCAGTTTAAAATGACTGGAACAATGTTAAACAAGCCTGGATGAGGACGCATGGTTATTGTGCCACCACGCAGAGTGAGGAGGATGGTGAGAGAAATAAAAAGTTCTAGCAAACTCACTGTTAAAGAATTGCAACAAATGGTAGCATCTTGGGGTCACAAAGTTGCCAAAACAATCATCAGGCGCTATCTACATGCCAACAAGCTGTTTGGGAGGCATGCACTGAAAAAACCTTTTCTCACTCACAATCATAAACGCAAATGTCTGGAGTTCGCTAAGCGGTACTGGGACTTCAATTGGGACCGTGTGCTGTGGTCAGATGACACCAAGATAGAGCTTTTTGGCAACAAACACTCTAAGTTGGTCAGGCGGAACACAAAAGATGAGTATGCAGAAAAGCACATCATGCCCACTGTGAAGTATGGGGGAGGATCTATGATGCTGTGGGCCTGTTTCTCTTCCAGAGGCCCTAGGAACCTAGTTAGGGTGCATGGCATCATGAAAGTTTAGAAATACCAGGACATTTTAAATCAAAACCTGGTGGCCTCTGCCCGATAGCTGAAGATGGGTCGTCACTGGGTATTTCAGCAAGATAATGACCCTAAACATGCGACCAAATCTACACAGAAATGGTTCACCAGACACAGAATCAAGCTCCCTTGGCCATCTCAGTCCCCAAACCTCAACCCCAGTGAAAACCAGTGGAGTGAGCAGAAGAGGAGAGTACAGAGGAGAGGACCCAGGTCGCTGGATGATTTAGAGAGATTGTGCAAAGAGGAATGGTCGAAGATCCCTGCTTCTGTATTCTCCCATCTTGTGAAACATTATAGGAGAAGATTAGGTGCTGTTTTCTTGGCAAAAGGGGGTTGTACAAAGTATTAACATCAGGGGTGCTAATAATTGTGGGACATATGATTTGATGTAAAATAATTATTTCTCAATGTGGGATTTTTTTCCCAATGAATAAATGCACTTGAATTAAAGGTTGGATTTTCCTCTTTTTTTATTGTGATCCTATATTATTGAGAAAAAACTGAATTTATTAGAAGCTGAAGAACACATCTTAAACAGGGATTCCAATAATTTTGGAGGGCGCTGAATATAATATATATATATACAAAGAACACTACAGGGCTGATAAGGTTCGCTCAAGTGAAGCACCTGTCCCAGGAGCGTATACACTCGGTAGTAAAATTCGCACATAGACTCCCAAGACTTTGCATGCCAGTATGTGTTATTTTGGTATCGTTGTGCAGTGCAAAACTTTGTCTCCCCAAATATGTGCCTTTAGGCAGATGGAAAGCAGCGCACTTACTAAAGAGGAGATCGAAATATGACTCGGTGTCAACGTTAAAGCAGAAAAGTGAAGTTAACGTGACCAAGGCTTTTACTGACCCTCAGATAAGATAATTGCTTGGACATTTTCGCCGTTATAAGAAACGTCGATGAATGTCCGTATATGTTATTAAAATACTCTCTGGTTTCCTCACTTCGTTGTACCCTGGTTGATTATTTGCCATCAACTGAATAGTTTATATTGCATCATGTGGCTAATGCTAACGTTGATAAAATGAAGCGCTAGTGAACTCTGGCTGCTCCTTTACGAAGCTTCACCTTTGCCCCTGTCCTGATAAAACACTGCTCTCTAAAATGATCACTGCACAGCACGGATCGAGAGAATATAACAAGTTTTTTCTCCTGATTTCTATCAGCCGAACCTTTATCCCGTCCTTGTCTTTTGGAGCTCTGTATAAACAGACAAAACAACTTGTCCACTGTTTTAAATGTTATGCAGGAAATAAGTATTGTCGTTGATTGCCAATTACAAGTAGCTAGCTTGTTAGCCACCTTTTTAAGTTAATTAACAACTATTTCAATGCAGTCCCTGCAACGGTAAGGGAACCAAGGTAGCTCACTGATGACCATTATCAATCGCGAGCGTTCCCTTTCAGTCAGCTGTCTATTCAAGTCAGTGGGACGGCTAATTAGCTAGCTAGCACGAAACATTTTTTTTCTATGAAAGTGACAAATTTGCGTTTATACGTTAACTTACGCATGAAATGTTTTACTACAGCCCTTCAAGTTAATATTGCTGCAAAAGGCAGCCGCACATCTTGGCATTTTCACGCTTATATTGACTTATTTGAAATTGGCCTCATAGGAAACCATTCATTTTTACGAAGAAGTTGGGTGTATCAATATGGAGGCCGGGTGCTTTACTTTGGATAATGTAAATATGACATCATCAGCAATCTAGAATTCTAAATATATATATATATATATATATATATATATATATATATCTATGATTCAGGTTCGATGCGCTCGTGGATGAAATCATGGAGTTGTAGCGGTTGTAGCCTATCTATTGTCGCATTGGATAACAGCGCCTGCCGAACTGTCTGGCAGGTGAAGGTTTCTGTAACTCCACTCCGCGGTTAGAAAGGGATGGGTCAGCGGAGGTAAATTCAGTTGGTTGCAATCTGCAACCTCAACACTCGAAGCTGCTAGATCCTACACACACTGCTCCTTTAACATTTGGGGTACCCAGAGAAACATTCAGGTGTGTATACAAATAAAGTATACATCCAGCCAATAAAATTTAGAGTTAAATTTCTAGTGCTGCTATATGTGGTAATAGCACATAACAGCAGCAGCCATGTTACTGATGACAAACTGTGTTGCTGGGCCATGCGCAGCAGAAGCATTCGTGATATTAAATATTTAAAGGTGGATTATGAAATATGAGCTGAATACTGACATCTAGTGTCACTAGATCGTAGTCGGAACAACAGAAAATAATTCCAGCAGTCGGGTTGCCAGGTTTGTTGCCAATTATGGCAAGTGATCAGCCTGCCCAAGCGTATGCTTCGCGGAAATTGACTCTCGTCTTTGCCCTTCTCCGGTCACTCTGCTGCTGGAACGGACAATGCACCGTTCGCCAGGGCTCTGAAGAAGCTGCAGCAGGACTCGCAGACTCCATTTTACCCAGTGCCGGCCTAGCTGTGCCGAGTATTGAGACTGTATTTTGGCAACCCACAATGCCTCGTCCTCTATTGGCTTGTACGGTGTAAACAGGAAGTCATTGTCGAACCCATCAAAATTTTTAAAGAATTTAATTCATGCTGAATATATTTTTTACGGAAAAAAAAACTTTTTTTCTGCACCCCTCAAAACGCACCGTGGATGTATTATTTTAAAAAAATTATAGCTTTTAATTCTCACTCTCCATAATCAACCTTTAATTATAAACCTCTGAATAAATTATATTATAAATTAAATTATAAATTTCTGAATTTGCGTAAAATAATTTGCAACGTTCATTGAGCAATTAGCCATGAGAACCCGTTCTATGTACTCTGAATGTGACAGCTAAAGTGCGTAGTAGCACAGCTGAGTGAAAACGAAAATAATTGCTGTGAAGTCCGCGAAAGTTTCTGATTTTTTGCAGATTGTCATCCTTGCGGATTCACATCCATTATATCAACATAGCCAACAGGCAATCGCTTTGTAATCAGCATTTCTTAATCATTACGTGTCACGCATTGGTGGTAGCTATTCTGTTAATAAACTGGTTGATTGTTAATCAATCAAACCTGATCGCAAACAGTTTAAGAGCAATTATCCGGGGAAGGGTGATGTTACTGAAGGCCTTCCTGGCATCTGACGGTACGCAACTGCTCAGCACCAAACAACTGAGCATTTTTTAGCCGACTGGTCACCTGATTAGCTAGTTTAATGCTATAGCCCAAACAATGATAGATAACGTGAGGACGACCACCACAAGCAATGTCGGTCAACTTTGCAAATCTATCCGTTAAGCTGAACATTTTCTTTTGTGTAGGTTTTGTTAGGCAACATAAATGAACACATAAAGAAGAATCAGGCAGTTCCCCATTGCCTGATAAGAATATCCCCATTAAGGCTACCCATGTGTCTCCTTGTGATGAATGACAGTAGTCATGAATTGCATTGAACATGTGCGTGTAATGTTTATTTTATTTTTTAATCTCATACTATAATAACATGTTCTACGTGTGCAAAAAAGTGCCCTCCCCCTCCCCCCTGAGCACTTGCCCCCCATAATGTCTGTGCACGCCACTGTTTCTTGCTATTTTTGGCAAAATATTTTCCGTGGCCAAAAATTTGGTGCATCCCTACACTCAACTACATTACAGGCCAAAAGTTTGGAAGCAAGATCAAATTTGTACAAAAAAAGATCATAGTTTCATTGGCATACTTTGTAACAAAATAAACATGATTATGATATAATGAGTCACTTATCAAAAACATTTTTACTCAAATTATCAGGTATATCCTTTTTTTTTTTTGCTTAGACTTTGCCTTCTTCTAAGTAACCTCTTGCTTTAACAACAGCATGGCATATACGAGGTCTTCGTTCCACAAGTTTCCTAAGGTATGTGCCAGGAATTGCATTCCAAGCTTTCTTAAGTTAATCAATGAGAGACTGCTGATTCGTGGGACGCAGTTTTCTGATAGATCGATCCAATTCGTCCCACTCAGACTCAATTGGAGAAAAGTCTGGAGACTGAGTGGGCCAAACCATTTTTCAAAGAACACCTTCCTCCTCTTTTTTGTCTAGGTAACCCTGACAGAGCTTGGAAGAATGCTTAGGGTTCTAAGGGAAGAATGCTTTTGACCTGTATTGGCCTTGCTTCCAAACTACTGGCCTTTGGTGTCTATCATCTGGACAATAAATAAATTCAATTGAAATTAGGCCCGGGACATCAAACAAACCCAAAAGGACCACATCATCTGCTGGTGTCAAGAGATCAGTTTAAGTGTGCTTACCAAAGAAAAGGGAGAAAGTGATCAATACCATTTTAGTTATGCCTAAAAAGCAAAAGCATTATGCTCCAATCTTTACACTTCACATACACATCAATATTTGCTTCAAAATTACATGGGTGAGTTCATGCAATCTTGATTATGTATAGGATGAGAGATATTGAAACATAGACTCATTGGAAATATAGCTATTTATCAACATTTTAAGAATGAAGTCTCCACTAACTAAACTTACCTCAGTTTTCTCCCGGATGAGTCTATCAATTGTCTCAGACATGTTGACTAGTTTCTGCTCGTGTTCTGCTTTTTCCTGTATTGAGAAGGAAACATCACTTATTTTGCATGAGTTCAGAGATTCTTGTGGAGGCCAGTTTATTACCTCCACCAACGAAGTTGGGGCAGAGGTAATGTTTTCGCCCCGTTTGTTTGTCTGTCTGTATGTGAACAACATCACTCAAAAAGTACTGCACTGATTTGTCTGAAATTATGTGGGTGGATCGCTATTACATCAAGGATGGACCCTATTGATTTTCACCATGATCAGCGAAACAATCTGGCCACCACCGCAGCCATCTTGAAATCGTACAACACGCGATAACTCAGCTTTGCTCCCACTCATGAAGATTTGAATTGCACTGCCTTGGTGGAGCCTTACACTCTACAAGTGCCTCTAGTTGGATTTATGCTTTTCCCTGATTTCGGATAAAATTTCTGAACAACTGATTTATGGCTATCATTCAGGCTACATATTCTGTTTAACAGTGTCATTATGGACTGCATGTTCAATAATATTTTTTTTGTTTAAGATGTGAGATAGTGAACCATAGTCATATAGGAATTATAGCTATTCGGCATTTGGAGAATAATATTTCTATTAACAGCAAATTTTTATTTTCTCCATGACAAATCTACAAATGATCTCATGTATGCTACCTAGTTTCCACATAAATTGGGCATTTTCCGTGATATAGTTGGGAGCAAAAATTCCCCTTTCAGACAAGAAATTTGCTCACCCATTCTGCATTAACAAAGATGTATGTTAGAATGTACATATGATCACGGTTCAGCTTTTAGGCCTATGGATCCTTAAATCACCCAACTATATCAAGAATACATTCGTGCATTCAAATTTAGACCAGGGGCCTAAAACTCCAACAAGCTCTGCAAATGATCATTTTAAGTCTGGCAAGCAAAAAATCCAAACATGACATTTTCATTGCTTCAAATAGTGAAAGTTTTTGAAATTTGAAAACGATTCTAGGACTAGAAACATAATTTCCACATGTAGATGCACAACAATATTACACCGCAGCAATGTGATGAATGAATTAACACAGACCCTCACAATAGACTCATGGGGAGCGTGGCTATGGAGATGCTTTTTAACAACACATATTGCTTATTACAGATTTCAGAATTTACAGACTGTAAAATTTACCGCAGACACTGCCCGAGCCGCTTGTTCAAGCTCAAGATTTCTCTCCTCCAGGGCAACCACCTTCTGCTCCAATCGTGCTATATCCTGCATTTAGATGAACACACAATCGCCACATCACACATTTGGACAAAATTTTTGGCTTTTTACTTGTTGGGCCAAAAATAAAATATGTTATTTTTTCCATTTTTCGCCAAATATTTTCGGTGGCCAAAAATTCGGTGCATCCCTACACTCAACTATACAATCGAGACAAGAAAAAAAAACAATTTAAATCAGGCCTTGTTCATACAGATACCCTAAAGGAGCACAACATGAGCTGGTGTCAAGCGAATCATTTGAGTTTGCTGACCAAAGAAAAGGGAGAAATTGATTACTGTCATTTTGCATCATGCATGATAAGTGTAAACATTACATTATACGCTTTATAATTTGCAAAGACTGCAGTGTTTGCCTCTAGATTTTATGGGTGAGATTACGCAAGTTTATTTTAGTGTAGGATGAAAGGTATTGAAACATGGACTTCCAGACTGTACACTTACCTCTGTTTTCTCCAGGACTAGTTTGTCCAATTTCTCAGACATGGCCACTAGTTTCCACTCAGACTGTGCACTTTCCTAAATTTAGATGAAAAAAAATGAACATTAAAAAAAAAAGAGCTAATTCTACATGAGGACAAAATATGTAATGCTGGCCACCTTACTTGCATTTGGATGATCTTGAGAATAACCAATATTTTGATTATGATTTATGATGATAAGGGTTTTCATTCAGGCCACAGATTCGTTATATTTTTTTAATAAAAAATTTAGCATCTCTAATCCCACCTGAATTTGGAACCCGAGAACTATGTCCAAGGCTTGCTTGTATACAACCCCCTGCTGCCAGCTCAAGATTGAGAGACAGTTCGCGGCTCTCCTCCAAAGCATGTGCCTGTCAGCCCCTGCATCTTTACACTCTTTGATCGAAACTATCGCAAGTTCACAAAGAGGGCGGAGGATACCTGAACATGAGCATGCTTAGAATCTCACTGACGAGCACACGGCTGGCCAACAGGGGGCGATTGAGCAATGAACAAGGTAATCATTTTTCATTTCCCTTCCCAATTTGCATTCCCAGAGCGCTTTAGAAAATCGTGCGCTGTCCTGAAAAAGCTGCCAACCACTGCTGGCTGGTACGATGGAGATCGAACCCACGTCATGGTAGTCACCACTGCGTCACAGTTGCGGCGCCTTACCGAGTGAGCTAACCCGGCAGCCCAGGGGTTTAAGATGTAATTTACTGATGCATACACTCATAGAAAACAAACCGATTTAATAATATTTTAAGAATAAAGTATCCACAGAGAAGACAGCTTACAGCTTTTTCCATAAGTATGCTAATTTTATCACATATGGTACTTAGATTTTGCTCATATTTTGCTATTTCCATCACAGAGATGGATCAAGAAATTGTCCTTGATCAGACGTAAAATAAGGTCACTAATTTCACATTAATAACTAGATAATTCGGTCGCCACAGGGACCGAGTCGTGTATCTCCCCGATTCCCTAATCTCAGATAAAATGGCTGCCGGCAGCCATATTGGACATCCAAAATTGACAAAAATTGGTCTTGAGCATAGTGAAATAAATATCTTCGCCTGTGCAAAATTGTGCAAAAAAATCGTGTCATAATTGTTGCTTCCAGAGCCCGGAACAAAATCTCTGTGGACGCGGCGTCGGCCCCGGAACTAAACCCCTACTATCATCATCAGGGAGATACAATGATGTACAATGTATAAAATACATTATGATCATTGTTCAGCTTTTAGGCCAATGATGCTAAAAATTATTCATTCTATTCAATATACCAGGAATAAATTCCAATTTTTGAATTTAGACCAGCTGCCTCAAACTGAAATAAACCCTGGAGCGCTACCATTGTCAGCATGTCTTAAGTGATTATTTTCATTCCGGCAAGGAAAGAATCGACACGTCATTATCATGGCCATAAATTAATTATGACAAAGTTCATGGTATTTGAAAACAATTCTAGGTCTGGAAGCATTATGCCCACATGTAGATGTGTGACACTATAACACTGTAGCAGTGTGGGGAATGAATATGACACTGACACTCACCATAGACTCATGGGGAACGTACTGTAGTTATGAAGGCACGTTTCATCAATATAAAGCACCTTTTACAAATTCAAATTGACAGTAAAATTTACCACACATATTGCCCGGGCTGCTTGCTCAAGCTCAAGCGCCCTCTTCTTCACGGCAACCAACATTTGCTCCACTTGTGCTTTTCCCTGCATTGAGATAAATATACAATATCCACATTAAAAAATTTGACCAAAAATTCCAGACTTTTTTCTATTTTTGGCCAAATATTTTGAGTTACTGAAAATTTGGTGCAGCCCTACACTCAACTATATCAGCTGCAAAATTGACCAAAATAATTGAAAATGGGCCAGTTACATCAAATGTAAGGCACTGGCGGCCGCAGAAGCTCCCGCCGTTAAGATAAACAAAATGTTGAAGTTTTTGTGGACGGACGGAGCCTGATACCGTAGCTCCCATGCCACTCGGGCGGTGGGAGCTAATTAGGAGCCTGTAACTGAAAAGGTTGATAAGATAAAGCAAACTGTCGAAGTTTTTGGTGATATTTTTAGGCCAGTGACCTTGAAAAAATAGGCCAAGGTCATCTTTAGGCAAGTCATTTGTAGGACTTGATGAGATGCATGTCCAGTAAAAATTAGGAGCCTGAAACTGAAACAGTTGACGAGATAAAGCAAAATGTTGAAATTTTTGGTGTTATTTTTAGACCAGTGACCTTGAAAAACAGGGCAAGGTCACCTTTAGGCGCGTCATTTGTAGACCTTAATAAGGTGCAACTCCAGTGAAAATTAGGAGCCTGCAACTGAAACAGTTAATGAGATGAAGCAAAATGTGTTGACGCAGACACACTACTGGCGGCGGGAGCTAATAAAAATAAAGTATTCACACTTAAAACTTACCTCCATTTCCTCCTGGACTCGTTTATTCATTGCTTGAGACATGGCGGCTAGTCTCTGCTCAAACTCTGCTTTTTGTATCTTGATGGAAAAAAAAAAAACATTTTGAGAGAAAAAAGTAAAACCCCTTTTAATTTTGCACTTTTGCTCTGTTATTAAGCAGGTTGGATAGCTATTTTGTTAAATTAGCCTGTTTGGGATGTTATATACTGAAACATAGACTGATGGGAAATATAGCTCTTTGCCAACATTTTAAGAATAAAGTTTCTATAGACTGAAAAACTTATGGTTATCTCCATAAGAGGTACATCTTATATATGGCACCTTTCTGCTCAGATTCTTTTTGCAGCATATTGATGGAACAAAAAATTTCTCTTTCAGATGTGAAAATGGGCCACTAAGTACATATTAAAAATCATTTTCATTATGATGTACATTATGATCATTGTGCCTTTTGGCCCATGATCCTGAAATCACTCAACTATATCAGGCATACAATCATAAATATGAATTTAGACAATTTTGACAAATACACAATTACACATTACTCATTTGGTCAAAATTTTTGGCTTTTAACTTGGGCCAAGTACTAAATATGTTAGTTCTTCCATTTTCGGCCTGATATTCACAGACTCGAAGGAAATACAGCTCTTTGAAAATGCTTTATTCTTTAATTGTCAGACTGTAGACTTACCTCCATTTTCTCCAGGAATCTTTTATCAATAGAATCCGACATTTCGGCTAGTTTCTGCTGACATTCTGCTTTTTCCAACATTTAGATTAATATAAAATTATCGCACCACACATTATGTGAAAATTATCAGCCTTTTCTCTCTTTGGCCCAAATACTGAAGGTGTTTTTTTTTTTTTTTGCTATTTTTGGCCAAATATTTCAGATGACGGACGATTCGGTAACACAATTCGGAACATCCGTACTCTCAACTTCATGAGCTGAACAAGAAAAAATAGAATTTTGACTAGGCCAGGTACATCGAACAGACCTTGAAGGACCACAATGTGTGCTGGTGTCAAGCGATTCATTTAAGTCTGCTTCCCAAAGCAATGAGAGAAACTGATCTCTCCCGTCTCGCTTGATGCCTAATTATTGTTATCATTACACTACATGCATTACAATTTACATAGACCACAGAGTTTGTCTCACCATTTCATGGGTGAGTTGATGCAACGTAAGTAATGTTTAGGATGCAAAATACTAAAATTCATTGAGAAAATATGTATTTGTCTGTTTAAAAATAATAAAGTATTCACAGATAAAACTTACCTCCATTTTCTCCTGGACTAGTTTATCCACTATTTCAGACATGGCGGCTCGTCTCCGTTCACACTCTGCTTTTTGTGTCTAGATGGAAAAAAAAAACATTTTGATAAAAAAAAAACCCACAAATTTTGTACTTTTGCTCTGTTATTAAGCAGGTTGGATAGCTATTTTGTCAAATTAGCCTGTTTGAGATGGAAGATACTGAGGCATGGACTGACGTGAACTATAGCTGTTTGACAACATTCTAAGTGTAAAATTTCCATAGACAGCAAAACTTATGGTTATCTCCATAAGAAGTATACTAATTATTATATATTATCATATTATATTATATGGGGCCCAGTTTCTGCTCAAATGTACCTTTTCGCAGCATATTGATGGAACAAAAAAATTCCTCTTTCAGACATGAAAATGGTCCATTAAGTACATATTAATAATGATATGCATTATGAGGCACATTACGATCATTGTTGTGCCTTTAGGCCCATGATCACTATCAATCATTCCCGCCAATTCTCCAGTGATGCATGCTGTAGGACCGGGGGGGAATGCCCTTCCTTTTGTTGAGCAGGGGGGCATGGCACTAATATTGCGCAAATTCTGCATCTTCCAATACTTTTAATTTCATTGTTTTTTTTTTTTTTTGCTCGTACGGAGATTAGAACGCCATATAGAAAATCGCGTTGGACCGGAATCAATTTGTGGCGGTCCCAGTTGATTCTGTGGCAGCACGCCACACAATGCTCCATGTGTGAGAAACACTGGTATCTGCTAGCACTGAGCCACCGACTCCACTCTTCACCTGCCCTGGTGTCCTGTCCAGTCCTTGGCCTGTAGACTGCCTTTAGTATGTTGCAAAGAGTATAGCCTACTTTCCATACATGTATTTTATTTTGATAACCTCATAACTGTATCAGTTACTATGGTTACCAGTACAGGTAGCAAGCTTCAAAAGACAGATTTGCTTCAACTAATGCTTTCAAGCCAATATCCATCCATCCTCACATGGTCTCAAAATGCTGCAAGTTTAAAATAACCATAATGTTAAGTGAGGACTTAAGAAAACCATTTTGTTCAGACATTTTGAGATGAGAGGTAAAGAGGCCTCTGAATTTTTTTTATGGTAATAAAACTTTGTACATACTGAAAAACACATTAATAACATGGTAAATTTGAAAAGTAATGTCATTCTTCATAAGACATAGACAATTTCATTTATTTATATAGCCGGTCTTATAGTTCATCGTTGTGTTGCGTGTAATGAATAATAAGGTGAAGACCACCCCTCTCTTGCCAGCCAACAGATTTTAATTCTGCATGAAATGCATTAATATCAGTAAAGCAACTTGGCGTGTCACGTTTCTACATGGACAGCTATCCACAGCAGAGCATAATACTAACTAAGAATACAGCATATCATAACATTTTCCAGTTAACTGGACTGAAAACATAACCTCCTTTTACCTTAGATGGCGGAGGTAATTTTGAAATGGGGAGCTCACGTACCTGCGTGCAATGCATTCATGTCAATTGTGTCCGAGCGCACTACTTTGGTTCAAAATAATTTTAAATGATTCCTAAAAAGCATCAATATATTCTATAAAACCAGTTAAATTTGAACATATTTCCAGTTCATCATATTCATGTTTTGCCATCTCAAACCCTCAAAATGTCAGGTGGTCCACTCGTTCAAGCAAGTTAACACAATGTGAAATGTATTTAATATGTCATTTAAAATATGAATTAGTATAATATTAATATGGGGGCATAATTTTGTATTGAACCCATTTCAAATAAACAAAGTTTAATAGTTTAATTGTTCTTAAATTGTTTGGAAAACCAAAATACCCGCTCCCTACAATAAAGAAACCATAATTTACTTTTAACACCCAGCTCATACACAAAATTCTAATGTTTTAGGCAGAGTAGACACTCTCAGGTATACTGACAAAAAAATCACTTCGGAAATAAAGAGTTTTCAAGAAACTTTTGGCGGCGCCACCTGACATTTTTTGGCTGGTAAAATTGCAAATACAGTCAAAAACTGTTCTAAAACCCTGTAAATATTGTGCAATCATTAAGACTTGTTTAAACACACTCTTCCAAGTTCAAATGAATGTATTCTGTACACTTTTAAAGATTTATTAAAAAAAAAAAAGTTTTAAAGGCTTATTTGAAATGGACCCAAATACAGCGACTTTGAATGTCAAGTTTCCAGAAGCACACCTTTAAATTAGAGATAGAAGAAATGGCAACTCGAACGAGAAACCACCTATTGCTCCATTAGCCTGGACTTATGATGGGTAAATTAGCATGCTTCACAAAAGTGCCGCACACAATAAAATAAAAATCTATAAACTCCAAAGTACTCATAAAAGCAATAACAAACAAAATCTTTGACCTCTACAAAGAAGTACCTTCGCCTCCATTTAGCATTTTACTGCGTTTTACCAAACTAATGAAGAGCACTACCTCCCCACAGAAGAGCTGAATACTGAGAATACCGCGAATTTGGAGGAAGTTGAGTCACCAAAATGTCAAAGATCAAACAGCATTAATATAAAGTTCTACTGAATTAAAAAAAAAACTCTCCAAAACAATACATGCGTAGAAATGAATAATAATGTGCAAACAGAAATTGATTTTTGGTGAAATGTAACATCGCATGTTCACACGAGTTACACTTAAGATACGTAGAACCAAACCTGAATGATAAAGACAATGAATTTTTTTTTTCTCTCTGAAATCTTTATCCAGGACCGAGATTGTTAGTTAGGGCTATGATGATGGGTCGGATATGACAAACCGAATATGAGATGCGCCCACTTGGCGACGGGAGCTAATAATAATAATAAAGTATCCACAGATTAAACTTACCTCCATTTTCTCCTGGACTCTTTTATCCATTGTTTGAGACATGACGGCTAGTCTCAGCTCAAATTCTGCTTTTTGTATCTAGATGGGAAAAAAACATTTTAAGAAAAAAATCCCCACAAATTTTGTACTTTTGCTCGGTTATTAATCAGGTAGGATAGCTATTTTGTCAAATTAGCCTGTTGGAGATGTAAGATAAAGAGGCATAGACTGATGTGAGCTATAGCTCCTTGCCAACATTTTAAAAACAAAGTTTCTACAAACTGATAAACTTATGGTTATCTCAATAAGAAGTATACTAATTATCTAATATATGGCGCCCAGTTTCTGCTCAAATGTACCTTTTCAAAGCATATTGATGGAACAAAAAAATTCCTCTTTCAGACATGAAAATGGGCCACTAAGTACATATTAATAATGATATACATTATGATGCACATTAACATCATTGTTGTGCCGTCTGTCCCGTGATCCTGAAATCACTCAACTATATCAGGCGTGGATTCACAGAGCACTACATTGGTTTAAAATAATTTTAAATGATTCAAATAAGCATCATTTTATTCTATAAAACCTGTTTAATTTGAACAAAAAATACACAAAACAAAAACAGAACAAAAAAAAAATACCTCGAACAAAACCTGAATGATAAGGACACTGAATTTTTTTTTCTCTCTGAAATCTTTACCGAGGTCCGATATTGTTAGTTATATGACCCTATGATGAAGGGTCGGATATGCCGCACTGAATATGTGTAGCTTCCTCACAGCTGGCACTGGTCTTGATCTGAGAGAATGTTGCGATTGCTAGTTTTGATTATGACATTGTCGTCATCGTCATGGTCTACCGGAGTAGGTCAAATGGGCTAATGCTTGGATTAAATAGTGGCGCTCCCGTGAAGAGACTGACGGCCGTTTGAGGCCGCAGGCGAGATCGCGCCCGTCTCGAGGCATGCACAGCATTCATAAATTTGAATTTAGACAATTTCAACAAATTCACAATTACCACATCACACATTTTGACCAAATATGTGGCTTTTCACTTGGGCCAAATTCCAAATATGTTATTTTTTCTATTTTCCGCTTAATATTTTCAAACTCAGAGGAAATTTAGCTCTTTGAAAACATTTGAAGAAAAAAGTTTCCACAGACTGTGAACTTACCTCCATTTTCTCCAGGACTTGTTTATCAATTGTCTTCAACATATCGGCTAGATTCTGCTTATATTCAGCTTTTTCCTGTATTGAGAAGGAAAATATCACTTATTTTGCATGAGCTCACAGATTGTAGTGGAGGCCAGTTTATTGGATTATGCTTTAACCTGATTTCAGATGATATTTCTGAATGACTGATATTTCCATTATGGGTCATAATTTATGGCTATCATTCAGGTCACATATTCTGTTTAGCGGTGTCATTATGTACAGTATGTTCAATTTTTGTTTTTTTTTAAATAAGTCTGTTTAGGACGTGAGATACTGAACCAATGACCTATAGCAAATATGGCCAATTGACAACATTTTAAGAATAATGTTTTTCTTGACAGCAAATTTAAATTTTCTCCATAGCTTGTCTATTCATTATCTCATATATGGTGCCTAGTTTCTGCACAACTTTAGCTTTTTGCAGCATATTGATGGAATTAAAAATTCTGCATTTGGAAATGAAAATAGCTCACTCATTTTGAATGAATAATAATGTCAGTTTTAATGTATCTATGACCATAGTTCAGCTTTTAGGCCTAAGATTCTAACGAAACGAAAAAAAACTCACATGGTCACTTGCAATTGATTTATTATCGGGATGCACCGAAATGAAAATTTTTGGCTGAAATCGAAAACCGAAAATGAGAAACGCTTGGAAAACCGAAACACCGAAAGAAATTATTATGCCAATTTTTAGTACCATTGCATTTATGTCTACGACTGTGCACTTACCTAACTAAAGTCAAGGCATTGCAATGGCATAAATTTATATTCTCTCTTCAAAGAATAAATCAATTACAAAATTATGAAAATATTTATTTGGAACTGACATTCCAACAAAGCACAATATAAAATAAAATAAAATAATAAATAAAATGTTTCACTTGGCCCCACTCCTGAATAACCTACAGGCCTATAACTGACTGGCCTATTACTGGCTGCTGAAAAATTGTAAAATATGTTATGTTACGACAACAGCAGCCCACTGATTAGTCAGAGAGAACTGGTTGAGATAGATAACTCGCTTCCGCAATATTGGTAGGATACAGGCTTCACTTTCCATCACTGAAACAGGTGTTCACATTGTGGTTTAGAAACGTGTGTCGTTTTAGGCAGCTTGATAAATATACTGTGCGTTGCCTCCACTTTCAAACAAGGTTGCGTTTATTCACCGAAGCCGCTGCATTTATGAAATGCGTTTCTCTGTCCGTGATCCTGTTCGTAGCAAAGTTAGAGGCAACGGTGTTGCGTTCAATTCTGTATCCCCAATTCCCCTTGAGAAAGTTATTGTGCTGCCCCTATTCTACAAAAATTACGCGGAGAATTACTTTAAGGGTGTGATGAAGCATTTTGTTCTCAGGAAAGGGAAAGGTACCACAGGTTAGATGACGCATCGTAAAGCGAAAAATCGTAATACTCTGCCATCTCCCATGATTTGAGCGTTTGCAGCGTGTTTTGCCTTCACTTTCAAAGTTAAGCGTTAAATGACGCCTGCATATCAAGCTAATGAACAATAATTGTTTTATCATATGTGTTATTTGCCTCTTTGTTATGAAAGAAAAATGTAAATGAACATCCTCCGTGTGTGGTGATTCCATATTTTTCCAGGGGTTGTAGTTACATTATGGAATACTGATGGTACACAAATGCCTAGAGAATATATTACCATTTCCTATGAATACTCCATGGCTTTTATGGATATCATGGTTTTGCATTTTAATGTGGTACGTATTTAATATGCAACCAAATCGTACACAGCACCAGCTGCTATTCTCTGCATCAGGACAGAGACAAACAGAAATTGCAATTTAGCACTCGCGGACTTTAGTGCCATGACGTGGTGACGGTGGTGCGCGTCCCCTGATTTAAAACATACAGACAGGCGCATGCTGGCCATGGTTTTTGCTTGCGTCATCACAACATTCTGTTTCGGCCGTATTGTTTTGGAGTTAAAAGTCTTTCGGCGGAAAACCGAAACTGCATTTTTTTGCCTTTTTCGGCCAAAAATTTTCAGTGGCCGAAAATTTGGTGCATCTCTCAACGTTTCGTCAACCGACCTTCCTCAGAACAACAAACAGAATATCCTGGAGGGCTATGTTAAATGCTGGATGGTAGGCCTACGTGGCCCAATCAGGTAAAATCACATGACCACTAGTCAGACGCATCTCATAAGTAAAAACATGAATACAAATAACCATGTACCAAGGTAACAATAACCCCATTTAGGGAAACAATAATACAGTGTTTGCAATACATAGCAAAATAGAAAAAAGTTTCCAAGCCAAAAGAGTCACCACACGTTTACAGCACAATCGTGAGATAGAAAACATGAATGAAAATGCAAAATAATTTTGGCAAAAAACATTTTGCCGCCTCCTTATCGTCCCAACCTCTGAAAATAGGAGAGGAGATCAGATTAGAAAGGCTTTGTCATATAAGTAAAAACTGTAAATATAAACAGTGAACAAAATGAAGAAATACAGTCAGTAAAAGACAAGTATTCTGTAGTGGAAGAGTCCCACCAAAATTAGGAAACAACATTCACAACATAACGTTGAGGGGAAGTTCATCATTCCATCCATCAGGTGTTAAAGTCTGTAAAGTGAATGTCCAATACACTTCGCAACGTTTGAGCAGCAAATCAAGATCACCCCCTCTCCGTGGAAGGCTGACTTTTTCAAGACCACAGAAACGTAAGGTGGAAATGTCGCGTTTTTTATCATTAAAATGGACAGCCACAGGATAATTCGTGTCATTTCTGCGTAAAGAGCTTTTATGTTCACTAATGCGCTGTTTTAATTGCCTGGATGTCTTACTCACATATGCTAAACCACAGGGACAACGCAGCATTTATACCACGTGTAGATGCACAAGTTATTACCTCTTTTATGGAAAATTTCTTATTAGTATGGGGATGATAAAAAAGTTGGATTTTAAAGTGTTATTGCACAGTTTTTTGTGACTAACATGGCAGCGTTTTGTTATGAAATCATGCAATACGCATTTTGATTTATTGCGATAATAACAGTTTCGCAGAAAATTTGTTGCCCTGGCCAGTTGTTTTACGTACACCTGGCGTCACTTCCCTGTGTGGAACCAAGTGACTTGGTGAGAATGGCGGCGGCCATCATAAATGCAGATCCATGCCAATAAAAATCTATTTAAAATGATAAATGACCTGAGAAATCAACAAAAATTTCAGGATTGGTAGAGATTATGATAATCTATCGTATAATTGTGTCTTTTCAAATACGATAAATGAGGGGAGTTCCCCATTAACAACACATAGTGCTTATCAGAAATTTCAAAATTTCCACAGACTGTAAAATTTACCTCAAATAACGCCCCAGCTGCTTGTTCAAGCTCAACAGTTTTCTCTTCCAGGTCAGCCATCCTCTGGTCCATTCGCGTTATTTCCTGCATTTAGATGAACACACAATTGCCACGACACATATTTGGCCAAAATCTTTGGCTTTCACTTGTTGGGCCAAATACTAAATGTGATATTTTTTCTATTTTTTCAATTACTATTTTCAGTGGCCAAAAATTCAGCACATCCCTGCACTCAGCTATAACAGCTGGACACACACACACACACACAAAAAATTTAAATTAAGCCTTGGACATCAAATATCCAAAAGCATCACAATGTGTGCTGGTGTCAAGCGATCAGATTAAAGGTGATAGCTACGAGTTTAATTCCTCCCAGCACTCACACTCGCCCGCTCTCCCTCCACACTTCAATTGTACAGGTTGCCAGGTATACCAAATACCGGAAGAGGATGGATAACAAGAGAGATGTCAAGCGAGGAGCCTTTAGCGGTATATTAATTATTAAATCATAAATCCTTTCTGTGTGCCTATATAACGCACTCACTGTTTTTACTTACTATTACTCACTGTTACAATCTCCTTGTAAAGCATGTTCAGATCGCTACCCAGACAGCTGACTGACGAATGCCATCATATAACGTCTTTTTAAATGAACTGGCAACCCCTGAGCTCCGCCTCACGTGACATTAACGTACTAATGCTGTTGGCGCAGAGATCATTTCATGTTGACGTTGCCAACGTAACCAAAAGTAAATATTTATGTATTTTGGACCCATAAAATTTTATAAAACAATTATTTCTACACTATTATACTTTTTTCCAGTAAAATTAATACTTTTATTCAGCACCCCTCTAGATGTTCTGTAGATGTATTATTTTTGAAAATTAATCGTAAATCGTAAAATTAGTCTATAAAAAAGTTGTAGCTATTTCCTTTAAGTGTGATTCATTTTTTAAAAAAAGGGAGAAATTTGTTGGGGGCCAGACAGAGGAAAGCTTTCATATGTGTGGAAATGGAGGATTTCCCATGACCACTTGCTGCCTGTAAGCCCCTCCCACCTGCAGGCCAGGCAGATAAAAGCAATGCTTCGACGGTACATCTCTCTCTCTTGGCTCTGCACTTCCCCCCTTGGTAGCTCAGTTTGGGGTACTCCTCCCCCACCTCTGGGCCTCTCTCTCCCCCAAGGCCCAGCACAGAGGGGCCATGCTGAAGCATCAGCCGCTACCGGGAGTAGAACAAGCTTAGGAAGCAACAGCTTGCTATTGAGGAGCGGCCAGCCTCCCTCCTCTTTCCCCAACAAAGACACGGACCTTTAAAGGCACCAGAATCGCTCTCTGCAGCCGGATCAGCATCTTCCATGATCGGATCCTCCACCAAGCAGTAACCACAAAACCTCCTTCCATTACTAAGGACTGGTAATAACTGAGCATCCAAACCTTTTTAGGACTAAGACTGACTGCATGTACTTGTAAAATGATTGTTGCTGTTGTTGTTTTTAGGATTGTGTTTTAGTTTGGTCAGGATGGTACTCATGTGTAGCAGACAGGGTCTTGCATCCAAATAACCTCCTGTATACTAACACGGCACCTTTCCTCAGCAAAACACACGCATATCTCTTCATTTTTTTCACTTTATATATACGTCAACACAACACTGAGAAATTTTTAAGCCATTTTAACGGACTTCAAACGCTCTGTTTAAACTTTTCTTTGAAACAAAGACTTGATCTTTGTTACAATTGGGCTGCCTTCCCCCACCTCCACATGGTCAATAAGGTACTTCCGTTCACACCTTTGATCAACCTTCTGTTCTCTCACACCCACACACACACACCCCTCCTTTATTATGTATATAGTATAAGTGTTTAGTGGAGCCTAAATCAGGGGCGTCAAACTGACCTGTAAAAGGGCCAAGAGGCAGCAGATTTTCACAACAAAAATGCAGAAGCTCACCTGATACAACTAATTAGTTGTGCAGGCCAAGATCAGTGGGTTAAATCAGTGGTTTCAGATGAGCTTCTGCTTGGTAGGATTGAAAGCCTGCAGCCCATTGGCCCTTTTACAGGTCAGTTTGACACCCCTGGCCTAGACTGTGCATTTTATTTGTTTAATTTAAATAAATATTCTTCAACGACATGCTGTGGTTATTTGTTGTACAAGAGTGAATGAAATTACTTTGGACTGATAAGCTGCAATAAGCAAAATGACTGGATTGGAGTGGGACATGAGACTGGGACTCATTTACCAGAGCAACGGAGGCCTTGAGAAACTTGTACGCAAAAACAACTGGAGTCGCACGCTGGCGTACAAGACAGACTGTTTTTACTCGAAGCGTTGCAGTCGGAAAGGACCAACCAGACATATTTTATGTTCAGACTCTCAAGACATTCACTTGTGTGAAGTATGGGGGTCATAGACAATGCTGTGCCATTTTTTGACCGCGGTTGATGTGACGGCATAATTGGGATGCCCTCAACGGGAGGAATGTTGAGGATTATATTTCAATATTTCTCATCATATACATCAGTAAATCAATAACCATAATCAATAATCATAATCAGTAACCATTTTATGTAAGAACCAGTAATACACACACACAAGTACAACACCAATTCCGAAATAGTTGGGGACGAAGTGTAAATTGTGAATAAAATCAAAATGCAATGAGTTTCAGATCACATGAGCCAATATGTCATTTACAATAGAACATGGATAACATTTCAAATGTTGAAACAGAGACATTTTACATTTTTATCCACAATATGAGCTTATTTCAAATTTTCTGGTTGCAACAGGTCTCAAAAAAGTTGGGACACAGGCAAAAAAGGAATGAAAAAGCAATTAATATATAAGAGAATCAGCTGAAAGAACATTTAGCAAGTAATAAAGTTAACTGGCATGAGGTGTGTAGCATGATTGGGATGTCTTAGAGAGGCTGAGTCTCTCAGAAGTAAAAATGGCCAGAGGCTCTCCAACCTGTGAGAGCTTGCATAAAAAAATTGTGGAATACTTTAAAAACAATGTTCCTCAAATTGCAAAGGCTTTGAAGGTCTCATCATCGACAGTGCATAACATCATCAAAAGATTCAGAGAAACTTGAAAAATCTCAGTGCGCAAGAGACAGGGCCGAAGACCTTTACTGGATGCCCATGTTCGTCGGGCCCTCAGACGCCACTACATCACTCACTGGCATGATTCTGTCATTGTCATTACTAAATGGGCCGAGGAATACTTCAAGAAACCACTGTCTGTAAACACAGTCTGCCATGCTCTCAACAGATGCCACCTAAAACTTTATCATGCAAAAAGGAAACCATTGTTGAGCATGATCCAGAAGCGCCGCCATGTTCTGTGGGCCAAGGCTCATTTGAAATGGACTGTAGCAAAATGGCAAAGTGTCCTGCGGTGAGACGAGTCCAAATTGGACATTCTTGTTGGAAATCATGGGCGTCGTGTCCTCCAGGTTAAAGAGGAGAAAGACCACCACTCCTTTTATCAGCGTTCAGTTCAAAAGCTAACATCTGTGATGGTATGGGGATGCATGAGTGCATATGGAGTGGGAAAATTGCATGTTTTAAAAAGCACCATGAATGCTGAAAGGTATATAAAGGTTTTAGGGCAACATATGCTTCCCTCCAGACGACATCTATTCCAGGGATGGCCTTGTTTATTTCAGCAGGACAATGCAAAACCACACACTGCAGCTATTACAACAGCATGGCTTCGTGGTAGAAGAGTCCGTGTGCTGAACTGGCCTGCCTACAATTCTGATCTTTCACCGATTGGAATATTTAGTGCATAAAAGAAAAGTCCGTCAAAGGAGACTCAAAACTCTCCAGCAGCTGGAAGCCTGTATTAAACAAGAGTGGGATCAAATTCCAATGGCTAAACTCAAGAAACTTGTCTCCTCAATGCCCAGACGGCTCCACTCTGGGTTAAAAAGAAGAGGGGATGCTACACCACGGTAAACAGGCCCCTGTCCCAACTTTTTTGAGACCTGTAGCAGCCATCAAATTTGAAATTAGCTCATTTTGTGGATGAAACTGTAAAATTTCTCAGTTTCGACATTTGCTATGTTATCTCTGTTCTATTGTGAATAAAATACTGGCTGGAGTGATTTGAAAGTCATTGCGTTTTGATTTTATTCAAAATTTACACTTCGTCCCAAAAATTTTGGAATTGGGGTTGAGGTTCACACACACATAAGCAATGGGCTTCTGTAGCTTTGATTTGTATATTCTGTTCCGTTGATTTGAAAACATAATCAGGTGAGAAATTTAAATGTCTTTGATTTCTTTAGCTTTGATCAATATTTGTTCAGTAAAATCATTAGTTATTACTGAAAACACAATCAGTTCAATCATTAATGTATCTATTTGTATCCTATTCCATTGACTGTATTTTTCCTCTACTTTTTAATGTATTTTCTTTCTTTTTTATGAGACGAATACAGTAATATTTTCCAGAGCATCCCATAGAGAGCTGCCAACCAATAGGGGAAAGAAAAAACTTAGAGCTAATCAATGCAATGTTATTGGTGCAAAAAATTTGAGCAGGTTTTCTCAAGACAACCCATGTATTGTGATTGGAACAAAGTATGATGGGTTTTTTCATAAATATGGCCATTTGGGAACACTGAGGTGGTACTCCTTGCGCAAGAACTACTCATCGGGTTTGGATTATTGTCCGATTCAAGGCTGGAATAAAATTTGATAACATCTGAGATTATGTCTCTCTCCAATTATTTACGGACTAGGAGACCTCAAAAATACGAAAACATCTGGTTGGGAAGACTCAACACATCGCTGCATGAGCGCATAACCCGAGTAACAATTTTGAAGAAATTAAGATTTAACTGAAAATTTGTGCAGAGCCATTGTATCTACCAACAGAAAGTGTTGATTGGTGCTGCCATCTTTCGTACTCCCAGGAAAACACCATTTCAGTGCTAGAGTATCAACAGAGACCATAGGAAGTCGAGCGCAAAAACATTTTATCTACAGTCAAAATGGCGTCCTTGAAACAAAGGACTCTAATGACCGCTGATGAAGTGATCAATAACTTGCTAAATTCATTCATTTCTGAAATTTATTTCAAAGTGCTGAAGACAGTGGTAAGTGATTTCATTGACAGATAGAAAATGCTGAGTGTCATTTATTGTTTTTTAAAGGGTTTTAAAGCAAGCAAAGCTTTGAATACTTTGAATTCATGCATTCGCTCCTTGTAAACATGTGGCCAGGTAGGCATTCAGTCTACATCAGGGCTGCCCGACCCCGTTCCTGGAGAGTAACCATCCTGTAGGTTTCTAGTCCAACCGTATTCAACACACCTGATTCAGCTCATTAGCTGCTCGTCAAGATCTGTAACTGGGAAAGCAGGTGGTGTTTGCTTTGGTTGGAGTGATAACCTTCAGGATGGTAGCTCTCCAGGAACAGGATTGGGCAGCCCTGGTCTACATGGTCTAGCCATATGGACAGGCTTATGCAGGTTAGGTCACTTGTGTCTCTGCTATGCAGTAGCTCAAGCACTGCAGCGACAGTCTTGATCAAATTAGCCCTTTGCATGCATGGTCTGATGTGATATTCCCCTATGTAGCCAAATCAGCCTACTTTTTCTCATTTTGACATGAAACATTTACTTTTTCCCTATTTATATTTTCAGATAGTGAAAGAAGTACTGCTGACGATGATCATGACAGAGCCAATGAAGCTGTGGTAAAGGTTGATGTGTACTAGTATTCAAAAATGTGTTGAATGTCATTAGCAGTGACGTTCTGCAAGGTGTTCATACTCATCTTAGTGGTGAAGGCTGATATCATAGACACATTTTTCAGCTTTACATTTAAATGTATTTGTTAAGTAGCTGATACCATGAATTTACAGCAGCTTCATCCTGTAGCTTAAAAATAATGTTAGGGTACTCTCAGGAAATTTTTGGCTAAAACGACTTGCACTAATGTTGAAGTTCAATGAGGCCCCTATCCTTTACCAAGTCAACCCATTGTAAGCAACAGGGAAAATGTGATTTCCATTTGAAACAAGAACTTTTGTGGTTAAAATACTGATTCATATTACCAAATGATACAAATTAAGTTTGTCAATGAATTGGACACAACGCCTTGTAACTGCACTGGTGTCCTGACATAGTGCAGAAGTATCTGCCCATAAAGCACTTTTTGAGGGAGTTATATAAAAACAATTGCATGACTTAAAAGTACTTAAAAATAGACTTATTCTTGTAAATGAATTATATAAGATAAAACCTGATCTTCATTGCAAAAGTGAATCTTTGAAGTCATTTTTCTCAAAACAACAGGAATTGTAGATACGAGGCTTATGAGCTCATGCGGCAACATTTTATGTGCCTCCTCAGCCACAAAAAAAAAAAAAAAAAAAAAAAGGGTAAAATAAAATGTCCTCAACCTGCAGCGGAACATAGCCTAACGCCCTGGTCCTCAAATCGCGGTCCTAGAGGTCTGAGTACTCTGGTTTTCCACCCTCCCTTCACCTGGGAGTCAGGTGCACAGATAGTCTGGCCAATCAGGGACACCAAGTTTTCATTTACTTACCTGGGATAAAAGAAAACCTGGACTGAATTTGGGTTTGAGGACCAGATTTGAGGATCCCTGGCAATGTGTCTTAGCGTCTCCAAGGTAAAGTGACATATCAAGACTGAGATTGGGTCAGGAAGCCCTCACTCTCACAACTTCCTGTGTTAAGGGTTCGCCCACGAGAAACTCCAGAATGAATCGATGGCAATGGGCTGTAGCCCCAAAAATGGAACATTCTCGGGGAAAAAAGCTCCAATAACCACTAAACAGATATAATACCTGACAAAAAACCACTATTGGAATACCATAAAATTTACCACCAAAAACTATAGAATTACTGTAATAATTGTATGGTTTTTTGGAACGCGCTATGGAGATTTTAGTGTTACTATTAAAATATTGTAGGGCTACCATAGCTAATAAAATAACACTACAGGAAAAAACTATTGTAATACTATAGCTGGTGAAACGTACTATAGAACACTATTCAATTCCTGTCGTACATTATAGTAACTCTTTAGTTCATTTTTGAAAGGGACATTAAGGACATTGGAACATTTCCCTGCACGTCATCTTACACGTGTTCAATCATGTCACCAGGTACACAGATGATTAGCCATTCCATGCCATTTTAAAATATGTTCCATGCGACATCACATGCGAAAGTTACTGCCCATCGGCGAGAAAGACTGATCAACTTCAGCCAACCACTTCATTCATAAATTATAAATTTACCTCAGAATTTGTCTTGATCTGTCTTCTTTGTTTCTTCCCCATATCTGCGATTTATCTGCTATCTGCGATTTCCTGCATTAAATCGAAATACAACGATCATTTCAGAGATAATTTAATTTGCATAAAAAAATTATCAGCATCATAATGGCTGTTAAGATAAGAGTCCTACTTTGCCAGCCTGCGAGAGGAAGACCATATGACTTCAATTTAGCTTGCCCAAAAACCCTGAAGGGTCGCATTGCACTTAAACGTGAACAGTTTCTTTCCCGAGAAAAATACGTTTGAAGTCATCATCCCCAATTTGTATATACCGTGATAAGTATTAATACTATTACTACTAGCTTCACAGTTTACCACGGGTGAGCTTATGCGATTGTAGTTTTTAAACCCAGAAGTAAGTGTTCTGAGAAACATTAGGAGTCAAGATATGCTGGATTATTTATACGTACAACACTGTAACCGTCTCTTGTCTCTGCGTCTCTCGAAGCAGCGTCTCCGTCGTACTTCGAAGTTGTATGTGGAATCGCTGCTTCGACACATAAACATAAACGAGAATTGACATTCGGAGTGACGACATAGAATGCAGCCCATTGACGCTAACATGCCGTCATAATAGACGCTTTCCCCCAATAACTCTGCTGCACCTACCGATGCTCGCGAACATTATATTTAGCTGAGTCTGCACCAAGGACTGTATAAAAGATGGACGGCCGAACGTCTCCTGAAAAGTTCTTACCATACTGATATATATTCTAGCGTCAATTTTTCTGATCAGTTTTCTGTAAACCTTTTATTTGATATTATGCAAAAGGGCCGTGTAGTCATAATAAACACAGTGATTGACAACCGCAGTACGCGTGGACCGAGTCCTGATAGCCCCTGCCCACTGCGTACTTCGTTTCGTGAATAGTGATTTCGCGTAGCGCTGGAGTGAGAACGACGACAGGAGACCTAACGCTATCTGAAATTTTTCGCAGCTAACAGCGATTGTGCTTCAAGCAGGGCAGACTGCAACAAAAAACGACGAAATGAGTCGCTCTGCTGTGAATTTCACTAACCGTCCGGACCGATCGAAAGGATCTTTGCAGTTTTTTCGGTAAGTTAATTTTATTTTTGTTTGTTGAAGTTGTACGGTCAGTCAAAGTTATTACCAAGTGAGCTAGCTACCCTGGCTACGTTAAGACAGCAAGCAGAGCAGCAGACGGTTACGATGAATATGGAGAAAATGGTGATCGGTAGCCATTCGTAACTGGCAAAATATACATTTTTAATTTTAGAGAATACCTATTAAGGTAAGCTTTTGGATGAAGTTAACGGCTCTGTGTCATATAATGTCGTTCTTATGTACTTGAACTTGGAATTTTGAGCCAGTGCCGCAGTAGGTTCAGCCTTTAGCTTCCAGTTCTGCCGTCGGTATCTCGGAATTTTAGGACGAACAGAGACTGCGAGTCACTCGGCCCGAATTCTGCTGCATGTTGCTTAGGCTAATAGAGGGTAAACGATGTAGCAGCTACCGTTCAGTAGACGAGCCCCTGGGTTTGAGTGTGTCCGTAAGCATCAGCAAGCTCACTTCTCGTTTTTCAGTGGGTAACGTTAACACGACAGAGATCCAACCTTATGTTGCAATTTTAAGGAGAGCAGCTAAAACTGCAAGGAAAACTAATTGGATCAATGGTACAGATTATTTTACCAACGACAGTATGACTAAAATGAGACTTAACTGTTTCCGAAAGTGGATTCAATTCGTTCATAATTTCAATGTGAATTCGGCAGGTTTCGGATGAAATTACGGCTGGAATCAATGCATCTATTTCAGTGGAATTGGCTAGTTAACGGGATTACTCTTAAAAGGTTGATCGGACGAAGTATAGAGGAAAAGCTGACATTTCGAGTTTGGCCTGGAAAGAGAAGGGGCACAAACTGTAACGTTAAACGAGGGAGTGGTGTAAACTGGGAAGACTAACACTTAAAAATTGTCTGTAGTGTAATGGATGTTGCGCTATTGAATCATACATTAATTATTGCTGCGTTTGCTATGGAGTCACCGTAACGTGAACTTGCGAGCTAGCTGACTTCAGTTAACGTTAACTGACCTTGCACACGGCAATTTATGATCAATCAATTCAGCCAATGAAACACATCTGTTAAGGTAGTGCTTTCAGTCTTAATTTCGACGGTCAGAGCTGAGTTTGGGCGTTCCACAATGACAAGATATTTCCCTTGATCAGCTTTATAATTTCTCGAAAAATACTGAGTTATTTTGAAATGTGATGTCTCACATACAAACTATGTTTGAGACACGTTTCAAATTAGTCGGAAGAGGTGCATGTATTTCTCAAATTCATTCAATTATGTGGTTGTCAATACGAGATCTCAGCCATAGTTGATGCAATTACGATTGAAAGTAAATGTTCTGACCTTGCATACAGTTGTCAAGAGAATAACACAAAGAATGTGTGCTATAATTCAAGCTACAGTTGTTTCAGCAAAATATTTGCGTGTGCAGCTGTTTTTTGACTGGGGTAGTATTTCTGTATCAGGCTTGCTATACCATGTAACCCCACATATAAGGAATGTAAATTGGTAGCAGGAAGAATTTAGTTTCTAAGTATTTAAAGCTGCATATCACTCCATTCTATTTTTTTTATGCATGTAAAACCTGCAATATGAATATTTCACTGCTGTCATGGTAGAGCAGACTGCACTTTAGGTTTCAGACAAAAGCTTCACAAATAATTGAATTTTTTTTTTTTTTTTTTTTTTATATCAGGTGATTACAGAAGCCGCCCTCAAATTCAGACGTCAGCGTAACCCCGTGAAGACTTGGAGCATGCCACAAGCAATTATTTTGTTGTATTGCTGGAAGATACTTCTGAAGTAATTTGTAAATGAAAACCTGATAAAATGCTTGTCAAAACTGCTCAACTATGCATTGTCACAGAAACCTGTAATGGTTCTGTAAGATCATAATTTACAAGGAGGTAGATAAGTCCATGTTGACGGAGTAATAATGGACTTCTAACTGGCTTCTCTTATGTATGCTTGTTCCGTCTGTGTCACCTTCCTTATATGCCATCGTCTTCAAAGATTGGCATAAACTGTCTTATTTTTTATTTTTTTTAATAATGTATTCAGAAGCTGTTCCTCTTCACTACTGAGCCTTCAGTATTCCAAAAAAGACTCTCGTCATCTGTCCTTGGACTGGGAGCAAATGAGAAATGTTATGTAATTGAATGCACACTTCCTGTGATGGTGGTAAATTAAACCTGTTATGAACAGTAAAGGTCTTTACATTTACATTGAGCAAAGACTTCACTCTGGAATTCTTTCACATATATGTCCTCTGCTGCAGTAAATCAGGCATGCAAATGAGTGTTAAATAAAAAAAAATTTATTTAAACAAAAACTACACTGCATGTAGTTGTCTGTGGTCCATCAACAACCTACTGGCTACATTCGCCGTTGGGAAACATGAAGGAGGCCCCGTCAGGTGGAAAGGCTGGGGAAAGCAAATGGTTTGGAGAATGGCAGGTGGATGGAGAGGAAGAGCTGGGAAAACCAATAGGTATGATGGCTAGTATAAAATAAATGAAAGAAAAGTACATCAAACATCACATATAGCAAACAAACTATGACCTTTTTTTGCACCCATAACTGATGTTGAAAATCCAAATCCAGCATCACCCTACTGGATTTGGTCTTTAAGATGCAGGGCAATGTTATTTAAAAATATCATTTCCCATAGGGGTGAAATGAACTCTGTCATACAAAAATTGGCCAGGATCTCTATGCTTTATCTGATGATGCAAAATCTCTCCACCAATATGCGAAACAAAGGTAGCCATCACACAGTTGATATATCGCCGGGCTTTTTCAATCTTTGGATGGGAAGACCTCCACCGACATTGCTGGGTGATGGCAAAGAAGATAATCTTCATCCAAGGTAACTGCCGATGAAGATCTTCCAAGTCCTGCTTGATCCCTGCGACAATCTTCACACTCATGATTTTTTGGAGGTCATTCCCACCACAGTGGATCAGCAGGACCTCCAGCACAGGTCTTCCTCTCATGCACTGGTGGATAAAGGGGAGGAGGTTTCCCCAAACCATGCCACCCCAGCCAAACCACTGGACCTGGGCATCCAGACCAAGGCTGGTCTCAATGGTCTCCCTTGCACGGTTTTCCCCATGGCAGATGTAGCTGTCCCCTATGATATAAACTTTTGGCTCAGTTGGTTGTAAAGTGCAAATGTCACCTTTAAATGATACACTTCTGCTGGCTTTTTATTGAACTTAGCAGATTTAATATTTCTATTCTATTTCTCCATATTTTATCTAGTGGCATTGTGCTTTTTATGCATGAAATGGATGTGATTTAATGTTATAAATTAGTTTTTATGACATTCTCCCGTGACAAGTCTTATTCTTTCATAACAACAAGCGTCGGTCTTTTAGATATTCTCATGACATTTATACATACTTTTGGCCACTGTGGAGGATGCCGAGTCAATTTCGTCGTCTAAAAATGAGGATAACAAAAATTGAACAATTACTATGCATTCAAATACATCGAGTCCACAAAAAAGAACGTGGAGGGGGGTTGCATTGCTAAGTTAACTATCCCAGAGAATGAATTGCCGGTCCCCGAAGCCTGGTCAGGATGGTTATCTTCAACTGCAAACATTTTTAAGAAATACAACATTAGCTAGCGGTAAGATATGCGACTTCTTAAACACAGCAAGCTAACTTTGGTTAGAAGGACAGTGTATTTTAATTCAAAACTCAATTTAGCGTTCTAACGTGTTGAAAAATTACAGGATATTAAAAAATTAAAAGTTCGACCCATTACTCAGCTAGTACATGCGCATACGAAATTGTACAAGTCGGCGTTAATATGCACGCCACTCGCAACATTGGGTAAGTGACGGTGGAGAACATTGACTGGAGCTAACTATGTGGCAAAAATCAGTAGCCTTACTTAATGTAATTAGCTGCATACCTGGCTAGTTAAACAAGATTTAGTTCTGAGTTATCATAGATAGCCAGTTAGGTACTTCAACTAATTTCAAAACAGATGAATGTGAGGTGGGGAATGTTTTGCCATTGAGTCCATTTACCCTCTGAACGAGCCTACGAATATTTATGCTGTCGGTGTAGGTCATGGACCTAAAACATCCTTGGTGTAGGTACCAGATGTGCTCGGCCTACCATATCTGCTCGGGATCCTGCGTTTAGAGATGACGTAACACATTATAATACTCTGAACCAATGATATTAAAAGCTTCAGTACGGTGTGGGCTGCAGGCTGTAATTGACAGGAGCAAATACTCCATTTCACTCCACTTTTCGTGAAATAAAAAAAAAACTTCCGTTACATTAAATGTAAATCGAAACGTCCTTGTAATTTAATTAGCTATTTAATATGGTCCTTGTAAGTTCAAGATACGAAGTTACGCTAGCTATGTGGCTACGTACGTTGACAGATAAATAGAAAGGCATAAGGAGACCCTTTGTTTCTGCTAGTCTTCGTTCAACTGCGATCCAGAATTTCTACGGAAGTATTGTAGCGTTCACATTTTTCTGAGCCCAGCGCTCTCATCCGTCCCGTCTTCAGACCTACCAAAGAAAACCAGTAACTCAAAATTGAAATCATGCCACATACCCGCTAAACTTCTGTAACTCCTTTAATATTTCCTGGCGGGACTACTAATTTGAGTAGCCCCCATTTAATGCATTAGTTTTGTTAAGCCCGGTATCGTCTTGATTCGGAATAAATCCAGGGGGAACTAAAAAAGTGATGAACCAACCCACCGTGTACAAAACGTGGGAGGGGGAGGGGATTATGTTTTATAGTATTCATTCACTGGAAGGCGATCAGAAGGTGGGTGACATTAGGACAGGGCAGTTTTCTGGGTGAACTGACGGCTCAGGTTTACATATCGTTGCTGGAAAAGCTGCAATATAGCTTCTCGGTTTATTGTGAAAGCGCATGTATAACAGTATCCCGCAATAGAAGTAGACTGTACCCAAGAAGGACGGACAGTGCCATCTATATTCGGGCGAAGGGTAATCGCGCCAACTTTTAGCCTGTGATCTATCCAGGCCTTGTCCAGACCTGCGTGCTAAAAGTGTGGTGGTTGCGTAGCTACATTTGATATTCCATTTTATTTTATTAGAATTCGTAAAAGTAACTTTTCCAAGTTTAGGTTCCAGTAAGAAAACAACGTTTTGCTCATGCTCCGCTCGAAGGGACGTTTTGTGTTTTCCTTAAACTGATTTTGATGTTTTTCACGGAAGAAGGAGACCAGCTACGAATTCGGAAGATTGGTTTCCATCACCTCGGACGTAGCGATTCGTGAGTAAAGGAAAAGAAGGGAGCCAAACTAACTTTACAGCAAGCGGAGCTCATTCTTCTTGCCAAAATAAAAGAGATCACTAACATTTGAAGGAATTGTTGCCGGTGGCGAAGCATTTTAACCGGAGTGACTGGGGGTTGCTAGCGCTAGCCAAAACCGAGAGCTCTCTGGGTAATGTAGTTGAATACTGGCGCCAGTGCACTAATTATTCCATTTATACTCGGTACCACGTTTATTTTCTGTTTCGAACTTACAAATGCAAAGGGCTGAGTTTCTGTTCGGAAAAAATACTGTTTTTGGGAAAATTGGTATTTACCCTGGTAAAGTGAATGCAAGATTGTATTCTGGGTCTTTTCTCCATCATATGGGTTTAAGGTAAACGTGACTCTGAGATCGGGGTTTTACTTTCACTTAGATAACGCACGTGCATTCTCGTGCTGCAGCTGAGCTACTGAGTGGGCAGGATATTTTATTTGGCTATAAGTCATTTTCATTTTAAATGTCGCATCGATCTCCTTTAATTATACTAATTGAAACAAAGCAAGCGTCAGTTTCTGACTGGGAAATCTATTAACTGTTGCACACAAATAATATTCCCATTGTGTCATTATTTTCAGATAAATCCTCTCTGCTCTTCTGTCCTTGTTTTGGTTTATAAAGGGAAACATTAAAAACTGGTATTTCTTTGCCTAAGACAGTGCTTCTCAAACCTCTCCTGGAGGACCACCTGTCCTGCATGTTTTAGATCTTTCCCTGTGTTAGCACAGGTGATTAAAATGATCAGCTCGTTATTGGCCCTCTAAAGCTGATTGATAACATCCTGATTATTTGAATCACCTGTGCTGGGGCAGGGAAAGATCTAAAACAGGCAGGGCAGGTGGTCCTCCAGGAGAGGTTTGAGAAACACTGGCCTAAGAGGTGTTCAGAATTCAATGTTTTTTCTCCCAATTAAAGTAAATTTTATCTCTTACAATTTCCAATAAGGTGGATCTCTGGAGCTGATTCTCTAGCAGAGCTTTATTGGATGGAGGCACCGCGCTACAGGTCATAAGGTTTGGTAAGGACCGTTAATTAGTCAATCACTGTCTATATCATGAGTATTCAAAGAACACACTCCCTCTAACCGAACCCAGGCCCCGTTTCTTTCCAGTGTGTAGTTAGGCTACCCAAATACCTAATGCACAGGAGAACAAGGGGGTTACACTTCGCACTACAACACTTCGAGGTCGATTCATTTTCACCAGAACCGAACTCATAAAATCGCTAGGCCTATGAAAAACAAAATAAACCCGGAGACGAACCAACAGTTTTTCCCACTGCGGTAAAGCAGTTCGGAAAACGACGGTCAGGCTATCATCGATAAGAAATGTGATGCTTAAATACAGCGGATAGCGTGGTAGCAAAGTCCCTTGATACGATTGCTGTGAAAAAATTGGCTTGTGGAGCGAAATAACGAGGCTTATTCAACGAAAGTGTTCGTGTACTTTGTTCAGGAAAAAAAAAAATCGCAAACAACTTCCATAATTTGGTTCGAAAATGATTTTTATTTATTTCTTTTTTCAGTTGACACTTTGTGCAGATTGAAATGTAAGATTTTGGTGAAGTGCAATTACTCCACTTGCTGTCGCATGTCACATTACCAGTGATTCACTTTAAGCAAAAGAGGAAAAAAGAGGTAGATATTACTCTGGCCTTAATGGAGGAATTGCTATCAAAATTGGCCTTTTGAGGTGGACATAAGAGGAGAAAATTCAAGTGGGCACCATAATACTCGTGTAATTCAAATGTCTGTGAAAATTAGTGGTCCCAAACCATATACGCAGTCGTAAAAGCGTATTGAATAAAGAGAGAATGCATGGGTGAATCATCACAGAAACAGCCATCAAAGTATGTACTTTGCAATTGGTCACAACAGGCCATGTAAGAGGACTTGTAATGTAATGACTGGACCGCCTTGACTTCGAGTTTTGCCAATTCCCTGTACTGTACCGCATTCTTGTTTTTCGACCTCTTTTTGCCCGACTACAATTTTGTAATTGGTGACCTGGTTTTGACTCTGGATTACGCCCATTGGAATTTGCTTTTGGATTGCGGACATTGTACTGTTGCCAGCTCTGTTGGGGGGTTTCCCCCTTCAGAAATAAAGCCTTCATTTTGCATTTCTCTGGTTTTCGCGATTGGTTCATTTCGTAAAAACCCAACACATACATAGGCCTACTATGACACACTGCATACTATACTGCATACTACTAGTACAGCGGCATATCGTCGGCCTGCTGATAAAACCTTGTATCCTCAAAATGACTAACTTCACAGGAAATAAATAATTGTAAAATTAAATAATATAAATAGTTTAAAATGTTTAATTTTGCATTTAAGAATAGTGGACATACGAGTTTTTGTTTCTTATCAGTTTGGAGATACAAGGTTTTACCAGCAGGTCAACGATATTCAAATTTAAAGTCTGGTTTGTTTTTTTCATGGACCACAACTTCATTTTCATGGTTAATCAGAAAATCCTTGTTTTCCTGATCGCCATGATGAGCTTGGAACAGAGTCTGCCTCTTGCATTAGTCACACCTCTTTCATAAGGCCACCTACATTCTGAAGTTAAGCGCTGTGGACGTGATCAAAGCACGTAGGGGAGAATACGCGTAACTCAAAAGCGCTTAACTCGAATCGCGTAAAAAAGGACATAAGCCCAAATGGGAAAATAGACCCCATTGTGAATGGCCGCGTAAAGGGAGACTCAAACAAGTCATTCACTCAAATCAGGCCAAAAGGTACCAGTCTTGTCGACTATTTTATGGTTTCTTCAAATGTGTTCCCTTCAGTGTGTAGGATGTTGGTGCATGATAGGACAGAAAGTGATCACCTCCCACTATCATGTGCATTTAAATTTAGACCTAATTTTTATTCCCCAAGCAACGATGAATCATGCAAGGACTTAGTTAGACCTCCTCGGTTTAAATGGAATGAATCCGGAATACAAGAATTTCTTGAAAACTTTAGAGTAACTGAGATGAGTAAGTATACAGAGCAGTTTCAAATTTTATTGCATGAAAATGTCAATAAAGCAGTCGAGAAGTTAGCTGAATTATTTTATACTGCAATTTCACAGTTCGCTAAAATCCAGTAAAAATCTGAAAAAAGTGATAAAAAGCAACATGAATGGTTTGAGAATGAATGTGCTGAGTTGAAAAGATTAAAATATTTATGTCTCAATCTTCCCCGGAAAACCGAGAATCGATGAAAATATACAGTTATATACTAAATCAAAGAGAGAATTTAGACAAGTATGTCAATCGAAACAGGAGGCATTTAAGGATAAATTAATCAGGAAGTTAAATGATTCTATTTTCTCTAGCAGAGTTCTGGAGCACCTTAAAATCACTTTAAAAATCATAATCTTGTAAGTACTATTTGCCCACATGATTGGTTTGAATATTTTGAGAATTTCTTAAATCCATCCAAGCCTTATACAGAATTTGACGAGTATGTATCAACTTTTATTGTTAATCATGATCTCTTAAATTGCACGAAGTGTAAAAATACTCATATGTTGTCTGAGAGTATTACTGATGTTGAAATCGGGAAAGCATTGCGGAAGCTCAACATGCGTAAAGCGGCGGACTCAGATGGCATACCACCCAAGTTCTGTAAGACTGCTGTCAACATCATACCACTTCAAAATGCTATTTAACGAAATTTTATCATCAGACAACTTCCCCACCTCCTGGAATGTTGGTTTAATTATCCCGTTGTTCAAGTCCGGTAATTCTGCTGATCCGGGAAACTATAGAGGGATCTCATTATTAAATTGCTTAGGTAAAGTGTTCACTTCTATTCTTGAATGTAGACTCAGATCATGGGACGAAGTTAAAAGTTTGTTATGGGCTGCCGGGTGGCTCACACGGTTAAGGCACTGCGCTGCAGTGCAAAGGTGATCACCACGTCGCGGGGTCGGCAGCTTTTTCAGAGTAGCGCACAATTGGCTATCGCGCTACAGGGTTACAAATTGGGAAGGGACTGCCGGATTTGGGTATTCGATAACAGCTTTGTTCGTTGCTCCAGCACCTCCTGTTGGCTAGACGGGCGCTCGTCAGGAAGACTCCGGCTTGGTTCATGTCCGGGTATCCTCCGCCCTCGCTCTGAACTTGCGAAGATTCAACCAGCGAGTGTATAAGAATCAGTGGCTGACAGGCATGTGCTTCTGAGGAGAGCCGTGAACTGTCTTCACTATCCTGAGTTGGCAGCAAGGGGTCGCATACGAGCAAGCTTTGTACATAGTTCCCCAATTGGGCATTCCAAATTCGGGTGGGATTGGAGATGCCAAATTTAAAAAAAAAAAAAAAAGTTTGTTATGAGAGGTTTCAGAGAAGACCACTGTACTATAGATAATATTTTCGTATTGCAAGCTCTGTGTCAAAAATATCTTTGTTAACCCAAGCATTGTTTCTATGCAGCCTTTATTAATTTTAATTAATTTTTGACTATGTTGATCGGAAGAAGCTTTTATATATTCTATTTCAACATGGTTGTCATGGAAAAATGTTTGCTGTTGTAAAAAGTACGTACGAAAATGTATTTAAATGTGTCAAACACAACTCTTTTAGAACCATCTTTTTCAATTCTTCAAGTGGTGTCAGGCAAGGATGTATGCTGAGCCCCTTATTATATCCCCGAACGCCGAATGGCGTTCCGGGATATTATGTGTTAGGTCCGACCGCCGCCGCCGCCCTACGGGTTAATGCGATAACTTTAGTAATATTTCAATTAGAAATTTCAAGTTTTGCATATAAGTAAGTATCGTAAAGAGGAAGAACCGATTCGATTTTGGACTATTTACAATTTCTAGATTCGGCACCAGGGGCCAAAAATTGAAATAATCACTGTTTTCATCATATCTCTAGAAATATTTGTCCGATTTACCTCAAATCAAGTGCAAATGAAAGGTCATGACCTGAGGATGTGTCCCACAATGACATTATACCCTTTTGGTTCAAAATTCACCATTTTTGCTATATCTTGGGAACAATTTCTCCAATTGACATGAAACTATGTGCAACTGCAAGGTCATGACCTCACAACGTGTCACATGATGACATCTTACCTGTATGGTTTAATAGTTTGTTACCAGGTGGCGCTTTGTGATGGAAAATTACCATTTTGGCCTTATCTTCAGAACCATTTGTCTGATTGACCTGATATTAAGTTCAAATGAAACGTCATGACCTGAGGGGCTTTATATTGTTTTGGGTCTATTCAAGGATTGGGGAATTGGGAGGATTGGGGGCGTTCGGGGATATACCCCAAGCCGTCGCCTCCAACGGCATATAAACCAACTTGTTGTAGAACTAGAGAGTGAAAATATGCGTGGGTTCTTTGTCAATGAAATAATAGACTGCATAACGGTTTTCCTGTTTGCTGATGATGTCGTAATGTTTGCAGACTCTATAATTGACCTTCAAAGAAAATTTGATATCTTGTCATCTTTTTGTGATAAATGGGGTTTTGGAGTTAATATACAGTAATCAAGTGTTGTTTTTTTCCGTAATGGAAGTTATCTTAAGCAATCTGAAAAATGGTTTTACAAAGGAAATTAAATGACAGTGTCCTCACGCTATAAATTTTTAGGTGTAATATTCACTCCCAAAATAGTTTGGACAAAGGCGTGTGATACGTTCAGGGCATCAGGGCGCATCAGGCTTGCAAAGCCTCTTTTCCCGTTTACGAATTGTTCCATTTATATACGGAATTATCTTCTAAATCATTTCTAACTTTGATATGATAATCGCACCCATTTTATTTTATGGGAGTGAAATATGGGGGTACACTATAAGGGAGAATATTGAAAAAGTACATAGTTTATATATTAAGAAATATCTTAGTTTGAGTAAATATTGCTCAATAATAGCTGCCCTGGGTGAAACCAGCAGACACAATTTGTGTGCCAATTATTTTGCAAAATGTGTTCGGTACTGGTGTCGGCCAATACGTATGGATTCAAAACGATACCCTCGTGCTTGTTATATCATGCTTAAAGCATATGATGAGAAGGGTAAAATAAACTGGGTCTCCCATGTGCATACATTAATGTTTAAGACTGGGTTTTCAGATCTCACGATTGTGGCGATGTTTATCTCAGTATTTGAGCAAAGATGTATAGACATTGGAAAACAAAAATTGGCATCAACAACTGAGTAATTTGAAGTTTCTATCTCATTATGGTTCATATGACTCATTACTGACTCCAGAATTGCACTTATCAACAAATTGTATTTCCAAGGATTTGAAACGAATGTTGTCCAAGTTTCGTATATTAAGCCACAGTCTTAATGTCCAAAAGATGTGCTGTAGAAGTGATTCTGTGATGCGCAATCAGGAGGACACCAAATGCGAGGTGGAAGGGAAAGGGAATTTATTTGAACAAAAGCAAAACTGGCACGAGGGCCAACAAAAATCTTGGCCCAAAGGGTTGCAAAAAAACAAACTAAAGAGAGCTTCACAGAGCTATGAACTAAAGAGCAAAAACGGAAAGAACAAAAAAACCACTGGAAACTCCAGGCACAAATCCAAGAACAAAAATAAATAAGACTATGGCTATAATAACTAGACTGGGCTTGGAAAACAAAACGCTATATACAAAGACTATGGTAATGAAAAGCAAAAGACTTGAACATGCGCTTGAGCAAGAACTTGGGAACATGACCTTGGAACAAAACTTGAGACACTGTCTGCCAGCCAACTTCCACCGCATCCAGATAAAGGGTAAGAAATCAAGACATGAGGGGCAACACCTGGAGAAGGAGAAACAAGAGGCATGGCAAGATCATTGGACATGGACAAAGATTGGTTGACAAGACTTGCTCATTAAGGGAATGAGCGTGCTCAGCTTAAGTACCAATTAAGTATGCAGTTTGGAAGCAGCATGAATGTTCAGAACAGAAAAGCACAGCAGACTTGAAATAGCAAAGCAGGAATCATGACAATAAACTCCCAGTCTAAATTATGAAACTAAATGAACTAAACTATCTAAATGAACTATGAAACTTGGAACATAAAACTGTTAAAACCATAAATGCTGTCCTGGCCAAAGGCCAGAACCACAGAACACAACATTCTGATGTTACAAATGTGCTTTGTGCCAAGTGTGATACTATATCTGTTAAACGAATATCATTTTCTTTGAGAATGTCCATTTTCCAGTGATAGTAGAAATCTATTCATTCCTATTTATTTTCACAAACCTAGTACCACTAAATCTGTACAACATATGAAATCCACTTGTGGAAAGGTACTGAGAAATGTGGCTGTATATTTAAAGAAAACCCTGCCTTCTCTGTAACTGTGGATTTACTTCAATTGTATCCTCCACACACACAAAAAAAATGAACTTTTGATAAACTTTGTAATCTGGACCAGGTAGACTCAATTACTGAAATAACAAAATTGTTGTATTAGTCCAGACCAGGAGAATGTTCCATGGGCTTGACCAATGATATATCAGCAGCATTAAGAATTATATCCAAGTGGGGTATTGGGACCGCATTGGACAACAAAAATGGTCCACCAATTCCATTTCATCCATTTTGAATTTACCATGAATACATCAAATATAAACCTGACCTGACTAAGTTGAAGAGAAATAATGAAAACGAATGAACAGAGGGATGAAGTCTTTAAATGGTATATCTTGATGAGTAGGAATATTTTAACAGTGTGTGGTCTCAACACTTATCTGAGATGGCAAGCCACTCTGTGTTGGATCTGCACCAGCTTTGGCTGATTTCGGGCCCGGCCTGGTGCAGGTCTGGCTCACTCGCTTGCCATCAATACGCTCTCCGCGATGGCGACCATGACCCTCCATGTTGCGGTTCCCGCAGGGTGCAGAGCTCCTGCAGCTGAAGGAGGAGGGGGAGGGGGTGAACTTCAATAAGCGCTCCCTGGCCACACTGGACTCTGAGATCACTGGTTTTAATGGACAACCTCATCAACACCTGCTAACCACAGATATGATCACAGGCATTCAGGCTTGGATGAACTAAACAGGGCAATGCTAACAGACCCTTGTAAAGTTAAGTTATGATATTTGTTGCTACCGGGTGGCTCACATGGTTAAGGCACTGCTCTGTAGTGCAGAGGTGATCACCACGTCGCGAGTTCGAGCCCTGGCGTACCCACCGGCAGGGGTCGGCAGCTTTTTCAGAGTAGCGCACAATTGGCTATCGCGCTACAGGGTTTCAAATTGGGAAGAGACTGCCGGATTTGGGTACACAATAACAGCTTTGTTCGTTGCTCCAGCGCCTCCTGTTGGCCAGACGGGCGCTCGTCAGGAAGACTCCGGGTTGGTTCATGTCCGGGTATCCTCCGCCCTAGTTCTGAACTTGCGAAGATTCAACCAATGAGAATCTATATGAATCAGTGGCAGACAGGCACGTGTTTCGGAGGAGAGCCGTGAACTGTCTCACTATCCTGAGTTGGCAGCAAGGGGTCGCATACGAGCAAGCTTTGTACATAGTTCCCCAATTGGGCATTCCAGATTCGGGTGGGATTGGAGATGCCAAATTTATATTAAAAAAAAAAACATATGATATTTGAAATTAGGTTTAAAATAAATATTTTTGTGCTTTTGAGTGACTTGAATATAGACAATTTACGAAAAACTGCGTCCTTCCAAGACACTGGAAAAGTTGATTTTTTTAAGATGTGAAATGATTAAAATCCAGGTAACATCTTCAAACTTTCTCAAAGCAAGCATAAATAAGCATATTTTTGGCAGTTTAACATTATCCATTGTCCCATTATCATGGAAATATATTGGCGTGAAATGTGTGCCTCCGAGACGCTGAGTAGCAGTCAGCTGGAAGTACAATTCAGATTCAGTGTCTTCAATAGCCTATGAAATTTAAATCTGTGTTTAAATTTGACCTACATTCTTGTGTAATTGCAATTTTATTAACTTTATTTGCAGGATTTATGTGTTCTATTTTACGAAATATCTGTGATGATTCTGCCTCATGTCTTGTGCTTATTTGTACTTGTGCCTTACTTTCATTTTATTTTTCTGCTTCATTTCCACCGTCTGATGATATACTCCCTCTCTGCCAAACTCCAGTGATGTCGCGTGACAGCCTTCAGCATGCCTGCGTCTCGTTGTCCAATCACGATTCCCCTTTCGGTTTCGGCTCTGGTATTTCATTCATTGCTTCCGCTCGTGCTTTATTCTGGGTCTCGCTAAACTCTGAGTGAATGCGTTCTCTAGATAATTTCTAACCCGTACTAACTAGCACTTATGAGGGTGACTGAATATTTTGTCACGTAGTATTAACCTTAATTAACTCATTAGCGAGTGCGTGTGATTCTAGCTTTAATAATTCCTGCCTAAGCTGTCTCTGATTAACTGCGTTTAAAGCTGTGCTTTCCTTCGTTTCTCTCGTGGTGCTTTTTACTCGTCACGTTTAGATTAAGGTAATCTAAACTGCCTAGTTTGATTGATAGTCTCAGCATCGTGTCTCAAGTCATTATTGTTGACCCGGTTCTCCTGTAATTGTTTAAGACTTAACACTCCCCTTAACACTCCAGCAAAATTTGCCTAAAATGCCTATCAAAAGCGTACCCAAAATAAATTGAACGCTGTTCTTGAAGCATTTGGACTATATGGTTTGAAAGGAAACACTCTGAAGTTTTTCCTGCAGCTGAAAGAATCACTCTAAGTGCTAGTGTCATTGAGTAATCTAAGCTGGAACACACTAAAGTAGAAGGTTTTTTTTACTGTCGCCGAAATTTTTTTTTTTTGCAAACCGATGTCTGCAGATGAGAGTAGCTGGGACTTATTAGCTAAAAAACACTATGGGACCACAGCGTGAAGTCTTACCTAGTCCCAGTTCAAATTTGATAACAATCCTACAGAAAATGAGCATTTTACATATGTTTTTCTAAGGCCATGTCTAGGCGTTTCCAAAAATGGCCATTTGGAGACCCCAAAAGGACCCTTGGATAACCATGGTCACATACCTAGGATAAAAGGGCATTACTCTTGACGCTTCAACATACAGTCATAATGTTGGGTTCTAATGAAAGGTGACACTGAGAGGAATCCAATCCCATATCCAGATTCACAATCAATATTGCTGAAAAAAAAGTTACTGAAGCATAAACTCAAATTTGTGCACATAAGAGTCAAAACGAGTGCCGTTATGTTTAAAAAAATGCTTTTTTATATGAAATGTAAACAAACAAATAACCTTTACACAGCAAACTATTTACAATATATGATAAATAAAAAAAAAAATAAAAGTTACTGAAGCATAAACTCAAATTTCTGCATATAAAAGTCAAAACGAGTGCTGTTATGTAAAACATGTTTTTTATATGAAATGTAAACAAACAAATAACTTTTCCATAGCAAACTATTTACAATATATGATAAATAAAAAATTAAAAGGTTACGGAGGCATAAACCCAAATTTGTTCATATAAACCCCAAGGGAAAGAGATTCTGACTTTGTGCCTTTACATATATCCAAAGCAAAGGAGAGATTCCTTGGTCTTTGTTCTTGCCTGTAACGAAGACCCGATGTGGCACGTAGTAAAATGGATCCTATTCACTTACTTTGTCTCACTCTGATTTCTTACAGGGGATGAAAATTAAAATTCCCACAACAACCAACGCCGGCAAAAAAATTACTTCCTTCCACCTTCGGTGACGGACATAATAATGCGTAATATGGTAATAATATAATCATAATAATATCAGCATAATATTATAATATCCTTTTGCCGTAATCCTGAACTGAATTACAGAATAACAGACAAACAGAATCACCAACTCCGGTGAAAACATGACGTCCTTCCACCTTCCGTGAAAGATGCAAATAATACGTAATGTAATGCTGTAATAATAATAATAATAATAATAAAATAAAAACGTAATATTATTATATAACGAAGTATAAGTTATAATATGATACTTACTTGTCAAGAGTAATGTCATCTCCCCCCGAGAATCATTTCCTGTGCTACGGAGCCATCACGGTTTTGGTCAGATGTTTCTTCCCCTGAGTTATCTCTCGCACGCCGAGTGCACAGCTCTGCAAACTCCGAAAACAACTATCAAACATTGGCTGGAAATTTCTCTCTGCCTCGCTCCGTTTTGCGGAACGCGCAGTACGCAGCTTTGTCAGCTTTGCAGCCATCCCCAACAACATATATATCGGCGTTTCCAGAATTTCGTTGGCTATACAATGCAACAATCGTTGTCTCGATTGGTTGCTGGTTGCTTGGGCTACACGCAAAAAAAGGAGGCATGAGCTTTGTTTCAACACAGGCACTCACTGGCTATAGCAGGCTGTAGACAGGGCAGGGAACCTCGTAACTGGTCGAGTGAAATGTCAATCGAAAGGATAGAGTGCAGACTTAGGTTGGATTTACTGGAACTTTGTGGATGTAACAAGACCATGTTTGAGGGATATGTTGGACTGGAGGATGTTATGGCCCCAATTTGTTACGACATTAACGACAGCAAAGGATGACAGAAAAAAATTTTAAAACTAAAACACATTTAATCAAACAAAGGCAACTAACAACAAACTACTCTACTCTACAGACCAAGATTGATTATATACAAAAACAGAAATATTTATAGTCCCTTTGGTGGGTTACTTGGTGATGTCCTGAGTGAGGAAAAATGCTCTAACACAGGCAAAAATCCACTAAAAGCTTCACAGGTCTTGAACAGAATGACAGGTCTGGTCACATGTATCCTTCTCCTTGCAATTTCCCCTACTACTTTACTGTCTCAATTTTACTCCTTATAAACTCTTTTGCAGACCCCTCCCACCCTTTAGGCTTTTTTTTTTTAATTTTTCTCTGGGAGTTTTCCCAGACATGCCTAAAACATGCCCAAACCTATCTCCAGTCTGGGCTTAACAAAAAAAAAGGTAAATACTGCCATCTAGTGGCGTCTATTCACATTACAAGGAGTACTAGGAGGCTTCATTGGTGAGTTACATCAGTTTTGTAACTGTTTGTTTGTGGTCTGACATAGGCGTTGATTAAAGCTGCTGTGATGATTATACTTTGAAATGGTTGGCATCATTCGAATCTTAAGAATCGTAGCTTTCCGACGATTTGTGGCATGAGTATCTCAGTTACAAACAAGCTGTGTAAATGACGTCGTATGTTTTTAACTTCCCTGACGGCCTGAATACGGGCCGTCGGAGTGGCAACGGGTTAATCCCATGTGTTTCTGTTTCAGTCGAGATTGCTTTTCGAGTCCCCGCCTCCTCTCGTGACTATATGTGGCAGAGATGGGAGGGGCCATCAGACGGAACTTTGCTAGACTCAGCTCTGCATGGTGAAATCTCAGTTCCTTTTGCCTTCCGAGTATTTCCTTTGTATGATTCCCGAGTCTTGTATTTTGCTGCGCCCACGTCTTGTCTGCCTCTTGTTTAAGTATCCCAGTGTGTCCGTCAGTCTAGTTAGGTCCAGTTTTTGTTTTTCTAGTTTAGCCACTCTTGGAGTGTGTACTTCTGTTTCCCCCTGCCTTGGGCAGTGTACCTTAGTTTTTTTCATTTGTTCAGTGCATGTGCACGGTGTTTTATTTCTGGTGTGTCTGCTAATTTTCTGCTAGTGTTTTGTATTTCAATAAACACTTCAGTTCCTGCATCTGGTGTTCAGCTGTCTACTTCCTAACAATATCAAATAATTAAATTTTATTATATATCAAATAATCTGATGATAATAATTGCACTTTTGTCCCTGGAACCCCTTGATGTTTTTATACCTGGGTAAATGGGTGTGAATAAGAACAAGTTGTTACCTACAAAATGCAACAATCCCCTTAATCAAAGGTAAATGTAGGTAACACCCATCCTGATATGCTCAACTGACTAACAGGTGACGAGCATACTTTAACGACTAATTTCTCACCTAGATGATTGATTCGCTCAACATCAGAGGGCTTATCTCCAGCACCCCAGGTGTTTGCATTTTCACAGTTAGTATTAGTTGAGTATAAAAGACATCATCTTTTCGCTCAAATCATGACACTTAATATAACAACATAATCTTTTTCCAATGCCTTTATCTTCATCTGAGAGAAACCATCTCTACAGAGAGAGGTTGAAGCTAAGATTGGAGATGATGCCTACAGGGAGAGAGATGCTAAGAGGAAGTGTGACGCCAGGAAGAAGAATCCTGATGCAATTAGAGCTTCAGAAAGGCAGACTAAACGGAAACTGCCTTCTACTCCAGTGTTTTGAAAAATACAGTGCTCCTTCAAGTTTCAGCCGTGCTAAAGATCCTGTTACCTGGTAACAGTGGGCAAAGACTGAGGATAGCACAGAGAAGGTACAGAGATCTGGGACTGTCTTAGATGTCCTCACCCTCCTGAGTGAGGAAACCTGCCTTCAGACTTCATAGCTTTATAAAGCACCATCAAGCTCAGTACTTCCAGATAACTTTCTCATCTCCCAGAACAAACCATGTGGTTCTCCAAATGGACTTTTCAGACAACGCCACTCTGTTTCACCAGGTCGAGACAAAGAGTGATCACTGGTCCCACACCCAAGCTGCTCTATTCACTGCCGTTGCCTGGACCAAGGATGGCACCCACTCCTTTGTCATCTCGGATTACTTCAGTCATGATAAATATGCTGCAGCCATATTTATAGAGACTGTGATTGACACTTTACAGCTAAAGCTTCCCTTTCTTATAAGGCAGATAGACATCTTTTCTGATGGTGCTGCAATGCACTTCAAACAGAAATGCATGTTTGCCTTCACTACCAGCCTTCTTGAATCAATGAACATTCGAGTGAACTGGCACTTTTGGCACATCTCATGGCAAATGTGCCGTCGATGGCATTGGCGGCACAGTGAAGAAGACAGTCTACAGTGCCATCAAGTCTCGTACAGCCCAAATTTAGAATTTCAAGACCTGTGCTGAGTGTGCTGCCAAGGTTAAGTCAACCATTAACATCAGATATGTATCACTGAGGAGATAAACCTAGGGATGTTACGCTTGAAACAGATGGCTCGAGACTGTATCGAACTTCTGCTTTGAGAGAATCTCGTCAATATATTTCGATGCCTCGCTTCGCCATGCAAAAAACCATGTGACTCCCCAAATGAAGCTTCATTACATCACATGTATCGGCTACGTGTTACTCGGGTTTTGAATCCAGGGCGGGATTTTTGGGTAAGACCCATTGAAATACTGGTATTCAAGGGCAGCAGTTTAACCCAGTCTTTACAAGCTTGCCCACAGATATCTTCATATGCCAAGCAACTTCTGTGCCATGTGAAAGGGTCTTCTCCAAAGCTGGAGAGGTAGTAACAAAGAAGAGAAACAGACTAAAGCCCAACTCAGCTGAAATGATCTTGTTTTTAAATAAAAATCTTTGAACCCTGTAAATCCCCTATCCAACTTATGCAGCATTTTACTCGACTACAGCAATAACAGTGCCTAGTTGCATAAACATTTGCATTTTCGCCCCAAATTTTGAAAAATCTTTTTATCAATCTTGCAAAAGCATGTCTCCATTACATACAGTATTTTATCACGGCACAATCACATTATATCACAAATATGTTATTGTCTTGAAAAGTCAAAAACTATAAGATGCACATAGATCCTTTATTGTTTAACGTACATAACAGTGCCTGTTTCATGACACCATGTCCTTTATTGTTCTACACAAATGCTATGTTGAAGATTGGCCAGCAGATGTCGCCATATTTAATTGTATCAAATGCTTCGCAACCCAGAACCATTCAACACAATTGCTTCATAATTGATTCAGTAGTTCAGAAAGCTTCGGTTTCTCCATCACTAGATAAACCAGAAGTCGCCTGCCCTCCACAATCTGTGGGATTCAGCTGTTCCAGTACCCGCCACCCAGAAGGTTCACTAGAATCTCCACATCTCCCTACTCCCAGAAGGGTGTTGAGTTTGATGTCCTCCCCCAGCCTTCTGCATCCACTTCCACCATTTCAGCTTTTAAATGGTATGCCTGCTGCAGACCAAACCGCTCCAAGTGGTCTGTTGGACAAGCTCAAGAACCGATGCCGGGAGGTTCAACTTCTTGAGGCAAGCCGGATGTTCTAACTGCTTCCATGTGGCAGATGACCAGGATACCATTGTGAGATTTTACAAATTGAAGCAAAAGCGACAACCAGTAAAATGCAAAAAAGGAGGCTTTATTTCTGAAGGGGGAAACCCCCCAACAGAGCTGGCGATAGTACAAAGTCCACAATCCAAAGTCAGAATCCAAAGGGCGACATCCAGGTTTGTAAACAGGGCACCAATCACAAAAATCGCAGTCAGACAAAAATGGGTCAATTAACAAGATAGCGGCAAAGTACAGGGAAAAGGCAAAGCTCGATGTCTAGGACGGTCCACTCAGAAAGATAATCACAATGATACAAGGCGAGAGAAGTGTGGCACAGGTAAGCAATGGAAGAACGATCTGACAAGCAAGTGCTACAAACAGACATCTAATATACATATCCCGGAGGTCACATGGCAATGGAACACAGGTGCAATCAATGGGAATGACAACAAGGGAGAAACACATTGCGGGGAAACTAATTACATGAAATTAGCCGTAGCCAAAACGCAGGCAAGGATCACAAGACAAACCTATAAACAGATAAACGGCTCCAGTCAAGGAGTTCTAAAGTGCATAGGTACTGAGAGAAAAAAGACAGTATGAAGTGTTTGTGGAAGATCCACAGAAAAGCAGCAGAGATAATTAGGGAAAGAAAAGAGGCGCAGATTAGAATAGAGCGAATGCTGAGAGATTAGTAAGTGCAGCTATACAATCCCGAGTGCTCGTTAGTAAGTTAGTCAAAATATACAATGTTAATGTTGGTTAGTAATTATCCAAAATAACAAATGGTTAGTATGTGTTAGTAAAATAGCAAAAGCAAGAGGAAGGAAGAACACGAGATAATGCAGGAAGATTGAAACCCAGAGAACCAATAAATCACCCGAAGGAGTGGCACGCAAAACAAGGGACTGTGAGCAAAGACAAGACTCATGACAAGACGGGGGGGAAACGAAGTGCAAAGCATGGAACTGAAAACATGGCATGGAATAACTATGAATAAACTAAAACATGAAAATAATAAAACATGAAATCTAATACCAGAACACAAAACATGATCCAAAGGATGGTCAGACATAAGCAGAATTTCAAAAACACAGAGGTCAGTAGAAACATAGCGCAAGGCCATGAACTTGATACAAGAGAAATACAGAATCACAACAACCATCTCTGCTGACTGCATCCTTTGTGAGATTGAGTCACCAGCACCAACCTCTTCTACCAGAACATCCATCCTTAAGCTTTATGCTTAGGACTGGAAAGTGATCCCAGGCCTTTTCAGAGAGCGCCGCTGAATATCTGACTTTGTCTGCGCAATGCAGATTTAAAACCAAGTGCAAAAATGGTACAAAATGCAAAAAGCCTTACAATGTACATATCCAGGATGTATGTAAAATATTATGCAATATAATTACCTGGTCCCTCCCCTAGGGGGCCAGGTTAAGCAATGATCATGTCTGTGTGTGTGTGTGTGTTTCTGTCAATCTGTCTGTCAGCCCGTGGCTGGGGACAGGTCTGCTATCTCTGATTGCCTTGTTGTTTTATAAAGAATAAATCTTAGAAATCTAAATCAATCTTGTCTTGTGCATCCGAGACTATTTTAGCTCAGTCCATCGAAGACACTGACATTCTCTAAAACTCTTGCAATCAAGGCATCAAAAATCCTGTTTTTGAATAAACCTGATATTGGACATTTAAATTAACACTCTAATGATAATAATGCCCAAGTTTTATTTAAAAATTCTTTTGGGAACAGCGCTTTCAAGAACTTCGAAAAACAATTTACAATTTAGATGTTAATTTTCTGTCAATCCGGGACAGTGCACTGAAAAGGTTATATCTTAAAAACTATCAAATAATTTATGTTCAAATTTTAATATGTTAAAGTAGGTAATTTGACCTTTCTTTTGACATATTACATAAGTTTTTAGATCCACTGGTTGAAAAAATACACCCTCTTAGACAGTAAGTAGTCCATCCAAGACGCATTTGGCCGTCCCCATAAGCAGAACTAAGACAGTCAAACAATACAACATTTTACCCATGGCAACATACACAAACCATATATAACATAAGCAACATACATAGACTAATCGCTTACTGGCCAAAAGTAAGGGGATCAAACAGATTACAGATAAGTTATAAGTGCTGGAGTGCTAATTAAAGTGCCATGTGCTAAAGTGTCGTTTGCTAAAGTGTTGAGTGCATGAAGTGCAAGATTGAATTGAATTGCACAATGCCTAATAAAGTGGAAGAATGAATTGAATAATGCCCATCGCACACAATTGCACATGCTGATGCGTGTCTAAATACTGTAATAAGTTAGTATACAAAGAAGTATTATGTACACACTTGCGCAGAATTGGCATACATAAATATACATATGTATGCACAATTAAACTAATACAGAATTGTGCCCCAAACAATTAGCCCATTAAACAGAGATACAGTTTTAGACAGGATTATGATCACAGGTCTGGTTTTCCAATAGCCATGCCTTAAGACGTTTGGTGAAAGAGGTAAAAGTTGGGAGTTCACATAAAGTGCTAGGTATTTGGTTCCAGGTCTGGGATGCATAGAAAGAAAATACAGCTTGACCAAAAGAACCTCTCCCGAGTGGTACAACACAATCGCCTCTAGAGCTTGCTATGGTTGATCTATTTGAATGTTTTTTTAACAACTTCATGGAGTGGAGTTGGAGCTTCCCCATGAAAAATTTTGAAGATCAATACAGCGTCAACATATTTTATTGTGTTGTCACAATTTAGTCGCTCAAGTTTTTTAAGTATCAGACAGTGATGGTACATGTTAGGTCTTCTATCAAGCACTTTTAGGGCCTGTTTGTAGACTGTTTCAATTTGCTTTTAAGTTGTTTAACAGGTTGTTGCCCAGCTAGTTATGCAATAAGATATGTGTGACATAATCATTGCATCAAAGTATTTTAGATAAATTGAATTTCATTCTGTTCATGATCCTTTTTACCTGCTGCTCAAAGTGAAGTTGTGTGTCAAGGATGATTCGTAAGTATTTAAGTTCTTGTACTACTGCACCTTTAACAAAGATATTAAGATGACTTTCGATACTTACTGTTTTTGAAAAGTACATACAAGCAGTTGTATAAATATTGAGATGCAGATCTGAACTCCCAAGCCAGTGATACACTTTAGTCATGGAATCAGTCAGTTCTTGAGCAGCTTGCTTTTTGTGTTTTGCATGAACATGCAGAACTGCCTCATCAGCGTACATTTAACAGGTAACATTAGATGGACAACAGCTCAGGAGGTCATTAATAAACAGACTAAAAAGCAGTGGTCCCAAAACTGAGCCCTGTGGGACCCCAAAGCTGTTGTAACATGGTAATAATTTTATGTCCTGCACCCGAACACATCGAGTCCTTGATGTAATGTATAATTCAATCCAGTGCTGTGCATTCACAGAAAAACTAAAATGAGCCAGTTTGGTGAGTAGTGTTTGGTGATTGACAGTGTCAAAAGCTTTTCTGAGATCAATAAAAATAGCACCAATAACGCCACCCACATCCAGCTTTGATTTTATGTTTTCCAGGAGGAAGCAGACAACCGTTTCAGTGGAATGATGTTTTCTAAAGCCAAACTGCATCTGGTTTAGGATGAAAGGACTGTTATTCAGATGTTTGATGATTTACTCTGCAACTAGTTTTTCCATTATCTCAGAAACTGTGGGAAGAATGCTTATCGGTCTATAATTACAAGTTATTGCAGTATTACCTGATTTAAGGATAGGTGTAATGACTGAGTGCTTCCATGGGTCTGGGAAAACTCCTCACTTATAGAGATTTTTGTGATACTGGTGAGCAATGCTATGAGAGAGTACTTTTGTTTTTTCAGAAACAGTACATCCATACCAAATGCGTCTTTGACCTTCAAGCTTTTGAGACCTCAGATCATCTTATCAACCTGAGATTGAGATTAAGTGCATAGATTAAAAACAGGTGCTGCAGAGTTCAGTGGCAAAGGCAAAAGGAGGGGCACCTGATGGTTGGAGGTCCATGCCAAATCCTCAACAGAATCAACAAAGTAACACATGCAATTATGAAACCCAACTTAAAGGGGACCTAATATGCTATTTTTCCAAGTTTATATTTTGGTCTTTGACTCCCCTAGAGTACTCCTGATCGCGCAAAGTTGAAAAAGGGTACTTATTTCACTCATACTGCCATCCTCAAAAAACCTTGTAGTCCATAGTAGTCTCTGCCTGAAACGCCTCATTGGGGTGGCTCTTTCGCTTTGGCCCCCACTCCCCGTGTGCCCACTTTCTTCTGACTGGCCAGCTCTGTGGAGGGCAGATCTGGCGGGACGAGGCAGCAGAACGCAGTTTTCCTGGTCCGGCAAAAAGTGTGAAACTGATGGGAATCGACAGACATATTCTGCAATCTAACGCAGTAGATTTGTGTAGATCTAATGAAATTAACTTCTTCTAATAAACGCAACGGCGAAAGTGGAGGACGCAGTGCGAAAGTCTGGCAGCTCAAGCATGAATTTGCTCTTGGCTACAGTTTGCCATGGCAACAGTTGGTAAGTACAGCGGTTTTACTACTCTGTAGCTCAGATGCAGGTAAAGCTAGAATCCACCCCATACAGACACATTTATAGAACGGGTTGACGTGCCCAAGTGTAGACCGGAGACCCTAGAAATCTGGTGGGTCTGAGTTTAGAGGGAAACATGGACAGTGAAGAGCAGCTAAAAGTGGACCAACAGCTTATGGACTGCTTTGGTGTGTAAGAGGACCTGCTGGTTCGTGTGCATAGCTGCGGTGTGGTGTTAGCGTGGAGAAATGAAACCGCGCTGGTTTATGACGGACGGGCGAAAGCTCTAGGCTAAACGGCCTTTTAGGAAATTGCCCATGGTAATGGTTGACTCATTGCATTGGAATGACCAGCTTTTCCTCGCGAAAAAGGGGCGCATTATGGATAGCGTGCAACAGCTAGACAGAGCTCCGGTTATATCATGAACATAATACAGGTTTTATAGACCGTAAGTTCCGTCTGCGTGAACTGTTGTTTATGTGGAAATAGCGAATTGATCATTTTTACTGGAACGAATTTAATATTCAATCGATGGCAATGCATAGTTTGTTATACCGGACTATTATAGCTTGTGTGCTTCCCTATTGCTTTCACAGGTAGTATCAGAGAGCTTACCCAGACATTGGAGATGTACAGTATCAGGCTGACCCCAGTCATGGATAAGTAAAACCATCGGTACATAAGCACTCAAAAACGCACCACAAGCTCTGCAAAATCTACGTCTGGTCTAACTGGAGCCCAACTCGGCCGACACATACAGCACCTCTCCATTTAGCTTCAACTGTAGTGGATACAAACAGGCAACGTTATGATGAAACTGTCACATTGATGTATACTGAAGTAACACAAGCAAACTGATCATAATTGCTGCATATAAGTTAACCAGAAGCATTTTTAATTAGCAGAGCATGCAAACTAACATGAAGTAGCTGATAAGCGGTCATGACTTTGAATGTAATCTGTCACGCGAAAAATTCATTTCACGTCTGGTGTGAAAGCCGCTTAACACGCTCATAACGCGTGTATTCACATCTTTGCTTTGACTTTGAATGTAGCTAATCTGTTGCGCGAAAAATTCATTTTGCACCTGGTGTGAAAGCAGCTTGACGTGCCCATAATGTGTATTCGCGTCTTGGCATTGACTTTGAATATAGGCTAATCTGTCCTGCGAAAAATTTGTTTTGTGTCTGATGTGAAAGCAGTTTTATGGATAGTACACAACAGCTTGAGAGAGCTCGGTTATGTTATGAACATAATACAGGTTTTGCAGACCGTAAGTTCCGTTAGCGCGGACAAGTTGCTTATGTGGAGCAAGCGAATTGATCACTTCTACTGGAAAGAATTACCTATCTAATCTCTGCCTTTTTCATGTTTTTATTAGCCACAATAATTTCGAAAGGGGGATGAAATTGTGTCAAGGTAGTCCAGAGAAATCATTTGTAAGCTGGTAGAGCTTCTGCGTTTCGCATCGAGAGCTTGCTCAGACATTTGTGAAGTATCCGGCTGATCCGGATGGATAAGTGAAGCGATCATTAACTGTAGTGGGTACAATCGGGCAACATTATGATCAAACTGCCACATTGATGCTTACCGAAGTAACACAAGCATACCGATCAGAATTACTGCATATAAGTTAACCAGGAGTATTTTTAATTAGCACGACACATAAACTAACATGCAGTAGCTGGTAACTGAGCGGTCATAACCACAGAGACAAACCCTTGCAATGCAGGTTTTACAGACAGCAAGTTCTGTTACTGTGAACAGTTGTACCAAGCATCCAAATTAAAAACAAGAATTAAAAGTTAGCTTCAAATGATGTTTATGTTCACAAACCTTCTGTAGATTTTTCCCTGATATCACTCTTGCATATTTAGGACACAAACATTAGCAACAGTAACTTGGCTACGTTAGCTGCTGTGTTGAAGATATTAATTCAGCATTATTGATTATATTTACTAATATTGATTATATATCATTATTCATTCATTGCTCATACTCATAATCAATAACCATATTATATAGGCAGCAGAAAGACACGCACACATAACACACACATACAGACATACAAGTAGTTCACATACTGCAGTGCAGACACACACAGAGAAACACATATATACAAGCAATTCAGTTCACACTTGCATGAGCAGCTCACACACACATAAGCAGCAGCTTCTGTAGCTTTGATTAGTAAGCTTCTGTTTTCTTGATTCAAAAAACCATAATCAGAGGATGTGTTTGATTTCTGTAGCTTTGATCAATATTTGTCCAGCAGAATCATAAGTTGCTACTTAATCAATTGAATTATTTTAATTTGATATGCATCGAATTCATCCACTGGTATCCTTTTCTTTTGGCTGTATTTTTTCTAAGTGTGACTGTAGGTCTCTTAAGGTGACGCGTATGCGTCTTTGCTCTGCATTCCTGAAGGGTTACCTAATTGCAATCTCAAGTTACTTGACCAATTGTAATGAGGGGAGGGACCATATTTTCCTGTATAAAAACTGTATGCCATAGCTCAATGGGGGAGTGTTTTTTTGACAGGGTTGAAGAAAATCGGGAGTGCTACGGACGGTTCGTGAGGGACCAGATCGGGAGAGGAGGAACCCAGCTTTGCATTTTTCATCATGACACAATAAAGCCTAATTTTTCCTTTTTCAAGAATCTGTCTCTCTACGGTTGCTTGAGGATGGGGGAATTTCTCAATATGTTGAAGAAAATCCACAACAGCTGTGCTACAGTCACAATCAACTGGCTTTCACGTCAGGTTGGCGTATGCAGTAAAAGCAACTTACAGCTTCTGTGTCTGTGAGTCATGGACAGTCGCGACCGATACAGGCTTTATCTTCAGATATTTTACAAAGCCTGCGTTTGACGCCAGTTGTTAGTGCTAACTGTCGCAAGCAGTTCTGCTAGCCGCCCATAACACGTTAGTTTCACTGACATTATTTGCTGTTATATGGTTACTTACAGCTTGTAGCTCTGAGCGCTTGATCGATGTAACTACTTCAGGTTTGAGGAGCAGCTGAAACTCTTATCCTGTGTCCAGTTATCCTTGATTGATAAAGCTGTCTTTGGTGAAATGCTGAGCAAAAACAGCTAATGTTACCTTTGGCCATGGCTGTTTGCTGCCAGCAAACAAAAAAACCTACCCACTGATTTCTGGTGGCATCGTCTTTCAGAAGAGAAATTTTTGTTTTTCTTTGCTTCCAAAAGTAAACGGACAAGTAGCTTTGGGAGAGATACTGACAAAATTGCACCTCAAATGATCTGTGGTTCTTCTTTTGTATTCTTCTTTTGTTGTTGGCTCTGGCTAGGTCTGTACTAATTGAACGACACAACCTGACGTCAGGTTAAATATATAACCAATATCTATATTTTACAAAACAAAACAAACTTGATCATTTTTTCATAATAATTTTACCCTCCTCCTCTAACAACAGCAACTGTTCCATTAATAAAAACTGTATTTTCCATACACCCAATCACATCTTTTTTTCATAAGACCTAAGGGTCATAGATTTAATCAACAATATTTTCCTAAATCCCATATGGCAACTTGGGTATATCCTAGCAATTAGTGGATAGAAGTGATAAAGGTTTTAGAGGTTGGGGGCTGTGCGTGTTTTGAATAATTTTACTGCAATTTTCTCAGCCACATGTATTGTATGCACTCCTGTATGATAATTTTATTGTCTACTGTTCACTTTTTCATAATGTATTACATTATCAATGGGTTCCTGTTGTGTTCTGGGGTCCTGGCTTTTGGCCAGGACAGCATTTATGGTTTTACAGTTTCATGTTCAAGATTTCATAGTTCATCGTTCATGTCACAGTTTTAACAGTTTCTTGATTCAGGTTTTTGCATTTCATGTTTCTCATTCCTTGTCCATGTTTTTACTTTTCCATGTTTTTGTTTTTGCCAGGTCTGCCAATCCACTCCACCGCTTGTCTGCGTTCCGCCCCGTGCCTTCGTTGTTGCACTTTTCAGAGCTCTGGTTGGCTTTGGTATTTTCCCCCTTCCTTCGGTGCTGTGCTGATTCGGGGCTCTCTAAGCTTAATTGACAATTAACTGTTTTTAAGTTACTAACATTTACTAACACTCACTGGGTGGTGTAATTCTTAGATAGGCACATTACTAATACTACTAATTCAGACAGGGAGTTTATTGTCATGATTCCTGCTATTTCAAGTCTTGCTGTGCTTTTCTGTTCTTAACATTCATGCTTGCTTCCAAACTGCATACTTAATTGATACTTAAGCTGAGCACGCTCATTCTCTTAATGAGCAAGTCTTGTTATCCAATCTTGGTCCATGTCTCATGATCTTGCCCTGCCTCTTGTTTCTCCTCCTCCAGGTGTTGCCCTTCATGTCTTGATTTCCTTACCCTTTATCTGGATGCGGTGGAAGTTGGCTGGCAGACAGTGTCTCAAGTTTTGTTGCCAAGTTTTGTTTCAAAGTCAAGTTCTCGCTCATGTTTCCAAGTCCTTCTTCTTGTTTGCTAGCTCATGTTCCAAAGTTTCGTTTTCTTAGTCATTTTGTACATAGCCTTTGTCTTGTTGTTTATTTTCGTTCTTGGATTTCTGCCTGGAGTTTCCAGTGGTTTTTTGTTTTTGCCGTTTTTGCTATTTAGTTCCCCAGCTCTGTGTAGCTTACCTTAGTTTGTCTTTTTGCAACCCTTTGGGCCAAGTTTTTCGTTGGCCCTCGTGCCTGTTTTATTTTGTTTTAAATAAATCCTCATTTCCCTTCACCCCGCTTCTGGTGTCTAACTGATTCCCTATCAGATTCCCCTGTATAAATAATGCTTAAATAAAAATAAAAATAATTTTTGTAATTCCATGTTAAACTTGGACTGCGAGAGCTTGTTCAAGTTTTATAGGACAGCCAAAGTCAGGTCCGTGGCGGTTTTTAAGAAGAGTTTTCATTAAACATTCGTTTCAAATGCAATACCAAACTTTCAGTGCAGAGCGTTACCGTTACGGACGTTACCGTTATGGACGTAAATTAAGTACAACTTTATCAATCCAAGAAGGATATTTGATGTTATATGTTCATGAAAATACACAGACATACAGACAAGCAAAGGAGTTATTTGGGACCATGTTGAGCCAATAGTTTAGTTTTAAAAGAGGTAAAATTACATTGTCTTTCACACTGATCTGTTCTTATAGCTTTAATTGTTACATAATATGGTTACTTGGTTCAAAGATTATTTTCCCTAGCATCTCAAGGGCAAGGTTTAGGTGCAGCACCCAAGTCGTTTTAAGCACCACGTGAGCTTGAATGAATGTAAAATCAATGTGAAGAGCATCACAAACAAACCAACTAAATACCTCTTTAGAGATGCAGTTGTCTATTTCGGACTTAGTTTTTGTAGTATCTTCTTTTTTCTTTAACAAATATATGGTGATAATAGTGGCCAAAAATGATATAAAGTTGCTTTTTTAAAATTTAGAATTGTATATACAGTACAGGCCAAAAGTTTGGACACACCTTCTCATTCAATGCGTTTCCTTTATTTTCATGACTATTTACATTGTAGATTCTCACTGAATGCATCAAAACTATGAATGAACGCCTGTGGAATTATGTACTTAACAAGAAAGTGTGAAATACCTGTAATTGAAAACATGTTTTATATTCTAGTTTCTTCAAAGTAGCCACCCTTTGCTCTGATTTCTGCTTTGCACACTCTTGGCATTCTCTTGATGAGCTTCAAGAGGTGTCACCTGAAATGGTTTTCACTTCACAGGTGTGCCTTGTCAGGGTTAATTAGTGTAATTTCTTGCCTTATCAATGGGGTTGGGACCATCAGTTGTGTTGCGCACAAGTCAGGTTGATACACAGCCGACAGCCTTATTGGACAACTGTTAGATACATCCATAATTCCATAATGTTCATTCATAGTTTTGATGCCTTCAGTGAGAATCTACAATGTAAATAGTCATGAAAATAAAGGAAAGGCATTGAATGAGAAGGCGTGTCCAAACCTCTGGCCTGTACTGTATATTTGAGGAAGAACCCTCATACTCTGACAAATATGTGCACCCAGGTCTCCCACAAACAGATAAAACACTATTTGTCAGGCATAATAAGTTAATGAGATGTGCAAAGCATGTACTTGGCTGATGTGTCATTCCGCTGCTGGTTTATTGTAGGTCTTACATCTTATCGATATGTAGTGTATGCACCGGTAACACGAGGCTCACATGGACATGGCTTCTCTTTATCCTACATGATCGTAAGCACAGAGAACACTGCAGTCCTTCAGAGGGCCGTGCTGCTTTTTCTAAAGCAAACCCCTCCTCCTGCCCAAGGAAGATTGATGTCATTCAGTACATACACTGCCTTCAAAATAATTACAGAGACAGTACTGGTTGGATGCTATTAATTTGTTGTGTTCCAGGGCCTTCATGTTGGCCAGACCCTTATCACTGCTGTACAGTCAGTCTTTCCACAGTCATCTGTTCTCTTGTGCTGGTTTCATGTTACACAGGTGAAGACTAGTTACCATGCATGACTGCTGTGGTTTTTTTATTTCATATATATGTATTTTTTGTTCTGCATATTGCATTTTTATTATTTGTATGTGTTACAACCCCCATGGACCTAGGGGTGCATGGGGTAGGTAACTAGTTGTGGTGGAATGGGCCAGAAGGTGTTAAAATGAGTAATAGGTGGGGAAACAGTAAAAATAATAATAAAACACCAACAGTACAGCAATTAGTGCTCAAGTGTTTACTTATTGTGGCTGGACATATAGAGGTAGGATACACAAAGACAGGTAAGACACACACTACCAGAGTCAAAGGACACTGGATGTTGCCAAAATAACCAAAAACAAGCTAACAAACACCCAGAGTTTTCTAAACTAATGTTCAAAACAAAAGCCTAACTACTCTGCCTAGCAATAACGTACATCGGTTGGCAACCACCCCTAAAGACTAGTGTGCCTATACATTAACATAGCCTACGGGCATATGTATAGGAGCTCCCAGTCTTACCTGTCCCAAGGCTTGGCAGTGTACATAAACAACAATGGAACATATATTGGTTAACGCAACTAAGACACTGGATCACAAGAGACAAAAGGGCATTTGGAAAAACAAAAGCAAAAATATCTCGAAGAGCAAACAGTCCAGGTCTTTTAAAGGAGGTGGCGGGTTCTGGTTGGTTGATTTGAATGATGAGGTGGCTCTGGGACTGGTAAAGGCGAGACTTGAAGGGTGTGGTCTGGGAGGCAGGACTTGGTGGATGATGATGCCAGGGGAAAGGCAGGGAAGTGCAAAAGAAAAACAAATCCAAACACACAGCACATAACAGTATGTGACTACTAACATATGACACTGTTACTCACATGCATGGCTTATGGGGGTCAAACTCAAGGTTTTATAATAGAGGGGGTTTTATAATAGAGGGTTTCATATTTAATGTCTTTAAGTATCACTTAAGTCTTGAAACTGACTGGATGAAGTCACTTTTCTCTTCTCATCTCATCTCATCTCATCGTCTTCCGCTTAATCCGGGGCCGGGTCGCGGGGGCAGCAGTCTAAGCAAAGATGCCCAGACTTCCGTCTCCCTGGACACTTCCTCCAGTTCTCCCGGGGGTATCCAAAGGCGTTCCCAGACGAGCCGAGCGACATAGTCCCTCCAGCATGGCCTGGGTCTTCCTCGGGGCCTCCTCCCGGTGGGGCATGCCCGGAACACCTTCCCAGGAAGGCATCCAGGGGGCATTCGATATACATGCCCGAGCCACCTCAACTGACTCCTCTCGACGTGGAGGAGCAGCAGCTCTACTCTGAGCTCCTCCCGGGTGACAGAGCTTCTCACCCTATCTCTAAGGGAGCGCCTTGCCACCCTGCGGAGGAAACCCATTTCAGCCGCTTGTATCCTAGATCTCGTTCTCTCGGTCATGACCCAAAATTCCTGACCACAGGTGAGGGTAGGAACGTAGATTGACTGGTAAATTGAGAGCTTCGCCTTTCGGCTCAGCCCCTTCTTCACCACAACAGATCGGTACAATGACCGCATTACTGCTGCCTCTGCACCGATCCGTCAGTCAATCTCACGCTCCATCCTTCCCTCACTCGTGACAAGACCCCGAGATACTTAAACTCCTCCACTTGAGGCAGGAGCTCTCCTCCAACCCGGAGGGGACTAGCCACCTTTTTCCGGTCGAGAACCATGGCCTCGGACTTGGAGGTGCTGATTCTCATCCCGGCCGCTTCGCACTCGGCTGCAAACGGCCCCAGTACATGCTGAAGGTCCAGGTTCGAAGGAGCCAACAGGACAAAATCATCTGCAAAAAGCAGAGATGAGATACGCTGGTCCCCGAATTGGACTCCCTCCGGCCACTGGCTGCGCCTAGAAATCCTGTCCATAAAAATAATGAACAGAAGCGGTGACAAAGGGCAGCCCTGCTGGAGTCCAACATGCACTGGAAACAGGTCTGACTTACTGCCGGCAATGTGAACCAAGCTCCTGCTCCGGTCATACAGAGACCGCACAGCCCTTAGTAGAGGGCCCTGGACTCCATACTCCCGAAGCACCTCCCACAGAATGCCACGAGGGACACGGTCGAATGCCTTCTCCAAGTCCACAAAACACATGTGAACTGGTTGGGTAAACTCCCATGAACCCTCAAGCACCCTGTGGAGGGTATAGAGCTGGTCCAGTGTTACACGACCAGGACGAAAACCGCATTGTTCCTGCTGAATCCGAGGTTCGACTATCGGCCGGATTCTCCTCTCCAGCACCCTGGAATAGACTTTACCCGGCAGGCTGAGGAGTGTGATCCCCCTATAGTTGTAACACACCCTCCGGTCCCCATTCTTAAAAAGAGGGACCACCACCCCGGTCTGCCAGTCCAGAGGCACTGTCCCCGACTGCCACGCGATGTTGCAAAGGCGTGTCAACCAAGACAGCCCTACAACATCCAGAGACTTGAAGTACTCAGTGCGGATCTCACCACCCCCAGTGCCTTGCCACCAAGGAGCTTCTGAACTTCCTCAGTGACTTCAGCCCGAGTGATGGATGAATGAGCCTCTGGGTCCCCAGCCTCTGCTTCCTCTATGGAAGGCGTGTCAGTGGGATTGAGTATTCCTTCCACCGGCCGACAATATCCCCAGTCGAAGTCAACAGCTCCCCACCTCCACTGTAAACAGTGTTGGCAGGGCACTGCTTTCCCCTCCTGAGGCGCCGAACGGTTTGCCAGAACCTCTTCGGAGCCGACTGATAATCCTCCTCCATGGCCTCCCCGAACTTTTCCCATACCCAAGTTTTTGCTTCTGCCACCGCCCGGGCCACAGCACACTTAGCCTGCCGGTACCCGTCAGCTGCCTCAGGAGTCCCATGAGCTAACCAAGCTCGATAGGACTCCTTCTTTAGCTTGACGGCATCCCTTACTTCCGGTGTCCACCACCGGGTTCGGGGATTGCCGCCACGACAGGCGCTGGAAACCTTACGGCCGCATCAACAATGGAGGTGGAGAACAAGGTCCATTCAGACTCAATGTCTCCAGTCTCCCTTGGGATCCGGTCAAAGCTCTCCCAGACGTGAGAGTTGAAAACCCCTCTGACAGAGGGTTCTGCCAGACATTCCCAACAGAGCCTCACAACACGTTTGGGCCTGCCAAGCCTGTCCAGCTTCCTCCTTCGCCAGCGGATCCAACTCACCACCAGGTGGTGATCAGTGGACAGCTCAGCCCCTCTCTTCACCCGAGTGTCTAAGACATACGGCCGAAGATCTGATGACACGACCACAAAGTCAATCATTGACTTCATCCGGCCTCGGGCGTCCTTGTGCCACGTGCACTGATGGACGCCCTTATGTTTGAACATGGTGTTTGTTATGGACAAACTGTGACTAGCACAGAAGTCCAATAACAGAACACCACTCGAGTTCAGATTGGGGAGGCCGTTCCTCCCAATCACACCCCTCCAGGTAACACTGCCGCTGCCCACGTGGGCGTTGAAGTCCCCCAGCAGAACGATGGAGTCCCCAGTTGGAGCACATTCCAGTACCCCTCCCAGGGACTCCTAGAAGGCCAGGTACTCTGCGCTGCCATTTGGCCCATAAGCCGAAACGACAGTGAGGCACCTGTCCCCGACCCGAAGACGCAGGGCAGCGACCCTCTGGTTCACCGGGGAAAACTCCAACACATGGCGGCTAAGCTGGGGGGGCTATAAGCATACCCACACCAGCCCGCCGATTCTCACCGCGGGCAACTCCAGAGGAAAAGAGAGTCCAGCCTCTCTCGAGGAGTTGGGTTCCAGAGCCCAGACTGTGCGTGGAGGTGAGCCCGACTATCTCTAGCCGGTATCGCTCGACCTCCCGCACAAGCTCAGGCTCCTTCCCACCCAGTGAGGTGACATTCCATGTCCCGAGAACCAGTTTCTGCATCCAGGGATTGGGTCGCCGGGGCCCCTGCCCACGACTGCCACCCAAAGCGCAAAGCATCTGCCCCTTTTGAACCCTCCTGCGGGTGATGGGCCTACGGGAAGGTGGGCACACGTCGCACATTCGGGCTGTGCCTGGCCGGGTCCTGTGGGCAGAGACTCGACCACCAGGCACTCGCCTGCCAGCCCCAACCCCAGGCCTGGCTCCAGAGTGGGGTCCCGATGACGCCAATCCGGGCGACGTGAACATCCTTAGTTTACGGTTCATTCATTAGGGGTGTTTTGAACCGCTCTTAGTCTGACCCGTCACCTAGGACCTGTTTGCCCTGGGAGACCCTACCAGGGGCAATAAGCCCCAGACAACAAATCTCCTAGGATCATCCAGGTACTCAAACCCCTCCACCACGATAAGGTGGCGATTCAAGGAGGAAGTCACTTTTATAAAAACTCAAACCTTTCTTTTTATCTGTACAACTTTTAGCAGCTTACAATGAACAGGGGTCAGTTTTCAGAGTATCTACACTGAACAAAAATATAAACGCCCCATGTCAAATTTTTGAGTTTTTATTTACAAAAAACTGGAACCGGGATTCGTCTGTGAATTGCACTCTTCTGCAGTGTGCCAAGGGCCATCAAAGGTGAGTGTTTGCCCATGCGAGTCGGTTTTGACCCCGGCGAGATCCAGATCACAGTGACGATGCTGAGCTGGCTTCTCGCAGGCGGTTACGGACTGTCTGTGATACGTCTGTTGTGCAGACCAACGGTCTCATCTGCTGTGCTTGTTGCTGATCTGAGACGATCCCGCAGGTGGACGAGCCGGATGTAGCGATCTTGTGCTGGTATGGTCACACGTGGTCGACGTGGATGAGGTCGATTTGCAGTACTGCCCTTCTGTCGGAAATGAACTCTCAAACGGCCTACTGTGCTATAGTTAACATTCAGCTGGACAGCGACCACTCTGGTGGACATCCCTGCATCTAGCATGCCAATGGCACGTTCCCGCATGACCTGAGAGATCTGAAACATGATGACTTTTGACAAAATTTCACATTTTGGGGTGGCTTTTTATTGTCCCCAGTACAAGGAATGTCTGGGTACTGCTCATTCTGTCTGATCACCGTCTGGAAATGCCACACCCATGTAGTGCGTCAAATCACTGCATAACTGAGCAAATGCTCATTGACAGAGAGATGGATTAAAAAATGGTACACAAATAAAGAGAAATATCCCTACTGTATAAGTAAAATTCAGCATATGCTCACTAAGAGTTGTTAACTCCATGTGGCATCAATATTAACATGGGGCTTTAATATTTTTGTTCAGTGTACATGAAATGGGTGGTACATGCACACACAGTCATTAAAAACATTCATTAGGGAGCAATCTGTGAATAAACTGAAGAAAGAAGAAGAAAATGCTCAAATTTATACTCGGTCCATATGAAAACGCACCACTCACGAAATCTGGAATAGCTCCATGGATTGATATGTGAAGTATATACGTATGATGCATTTGAGATAATGAATGATTTAAGAAGACATGTAAACATCATTCAATTTCATTCACGATAATGTTAATGCGCGAGAGAGGTTTAACTGGTGTAGGGGTCAAACTGGAAAGTCAATAACGGGTGTGACTGCCATTTGCATTGACACATGCAGTGCATTGTCGTCGCAAGGATTTGATCAGTCTCTGGATAGTGTTCTGAGGGATAGCATTCCACTCCTGAACAAGGGCAACCTCAAGTTCTCGGATGTTGTCCATCTGGCGTCGACGTGAAAGACGTCGTCCAATTTCATCCCATAAGTGCTTAATAGGGGAGAGGTCAGGTGACAGAGCTGGCCACTGAAGCACGGGGATGTTCTGCTGTGCAAGGTACTGCATGGACACCCTTGCAGTGTGTGCCCTAGCGTTGTCCTGTTGGAACGTGTGGACATCGTGGTGTTAGTTGAAGAACGGCACAGCATGGTTCTGCAGCACCTGGTCCTAGTTGTAGAAGGCGTTCACCCTTCCTCTGCAGATATGGAGAGGGGTTCTATGACGGTAGCTTATTCCACCCCACACCATAACGCTGCCACCACCCCAACGGTCCGTTTGAGCAACACAATCGGCGTTATAACGCTCACCACGTCTCCGCCAAACACATATACTGCCATCTGCGTTCCTTAAGTGAAATCGTGACTCGTCAGAAAAGATGACACCGTGCCATTGTCGTAGTCGCCAATTCTGGGGCCTGTTTGCCCGCTGTAGACGCTGGTTTCGGTGACGATCCGTCAATATGGGGCCGAAATAAGGACGTCGTGCACACAGGCCTGCAGCTCGCAGGCGGTTCTGTACAGTGTTGGGGTGAATGAATCCACGTCATCCTTGGACTTGAGCAGCCGTTCTTGTCGCTGGTAGTGTTCAGTCTCGGACATGATCCCGTACGATCTGACGGTCCTGACGTGCCGTTGTCACACGTTGTTCACCCGGTCGAGGACGGTCCCAAGTGCTCCCCGTTTGCAGAAACTTTTGATGGAGTCTTGCGATCGTTGTGTGTGCGCAATGTAGTCATCTGGCAATTTCCCTGGTGCTGGCGCCAATTTGAAGCAAGCCTATGGCACGTTCCCGTTCAGGGGCTGTAAGTCGCGGCATATTGTCGAAGTGTCAGTGAAGAAGTGAAATTTTATTCGGATTCACATGCTTTTAAAGGCAATGTGTGCACAAATTCAGAGTGAAATTCATTTTTCCTGCGGCGTTCATGCAAGATGTTGCGTTTTTGCAAAAAATTGCCTAGCATAACAGGTAACTTGAAATTCTCGCATTTCTTGCACCTGGCATGTTGGGTGACATCACTGTAGTGTTGTTGCTGTATAAAAATTATATTGAAGTTCATTTGAACTTAAATATTGACTTTTTTCAAGTGGTGCGTTTTCATTTGTACTCAGTGTAGTTCTGCTCATTCTTTTTCCTTAATAATACAGCCCATGAAGTCAAGTAATGGGTCTTATATTGTATTATAAAGGTTATTAGAAAGACTTTACATTGCCTTGATTGACCCTGCAGAAATTTTGATATTACTCATTCTAATTTTTTTTCTGGTTTAGTACGTGCACAGGTGGATAACTAAACGTGACTCTGAAATCAGTGGATCACACAACAAGCCAGAACGAGAAAAAGTCGTGGCCCTGATTTGCAGATTGAAGAACTGCACAATGGTAAATACCATCGAATTTAAATTTTAAACTCATGTTTAGATGTTAAACTCATAACTCTTATTGAACTTTAAGAGATTTTGCTTTTAAGTAATGTGTTTAGCACTGAGATATTTGTTATAAGATAGTGTGTACATAGCATAGAGAGGCAAAAATGGGATAAATTTACAGTTTCCAAGGTCAGTCTTTCGCCCCAGGTAGAAAGATGAATTCCATGAGACTTTTAGTGCAGAGCGAAAAACAATCCACCCAAAAGCTGCAGAATATATCCAAAATTACTGGATGGATTGTGGCGTGATGAGGGCAAACTTTGGCAGATGTTTTTTTCATGAGGACAGTGAAACAAACAACTTGGCTGAAAGGTACAATGGCATTTGATAAATCTTGTGAATATATATTAGTGAAATGACATTGTAAACAAACGGGTAGAGTCAAGGAACTGGAGGGTTTTCTGCTTAAATCCCTACATCCTCCTGGATTCATGTTGACGTGTCCTTAAGCAAAACACAGAATCCCTTACTACCCTCTAATGGCTCCACATCAGTAAATTGGTGTCAATAAAGGCCCCTGCCTTTATTGTGTAAATTGGCGATCGTTACACACATTAAGTGCTTTCGGATAATGGCACTATAGAAATGCAGTCCACTTGCCATTTTCTCATTATTTTTCTCCTCCTCCTTAGATTCTTCCTGGCTTTAAAATATCAGTTTCTAAATGGCTATGCAAATCGCAGGTTGGATGAGCTTTTGCTTCTCCTGAGTGGACGGGTCCTTGCATGCTACAGGTATGACGATTAAAGAGACTGACAAACAGGAAGTAGTGTAAAAGGCTTTACTTGTGCTATGCATGCTGTCTATCTATTCATCACTCCCCCTCTCTCTTTCAGATGATGAGCAGCACTCAGTAAAAAATCTCACAGTAAAATCTCACAGGGTGTGGTGGGAGAGCCAAAATTGCCCCAGAAGAATCCAAGGATCACCAGCAAGGGCATTCGGAAGAATCCTAGCAGTTTCGGTACTGACATCTAAAGGCATACACTCCAGCGGACACAGCACAAGGCTGGTATCCACTGACGCCGACCAAGCTGTGTCCTAACAACTCAATCAGTCTACAAAATTTCTGATCACAATTTATTTCTTCTTTGGCTACGTGAGCTGGTGCAAAGGCTAGGCAAAATTTGTCTGTCAAGTGGTGTAGAGTCCTTGGTTGACATTGATGAATATCAGCCTTGGGCTGTGTCTGCTGGAGTGTGTGCCTTGTGTAGTTGGAACCAGAACTACTCAAATTCATCAGGATACCCTTGCTAGCGATCCCTGGAGTCTTATTGGTCTCTCACACTCCCCTTTTGGGGTCACTTTTGGCTTTCCTACCCCGCCCTCTGAGATTCTTCAGTCTATGGAGCTGCTTGTACTGTTTGATCAAGTTTTGTGCTGTGTTCTCTAGCACTTGAAAACTCTTGTATAATACTTGGAAATGGCTCTATAGCCTTTCCCTGTCTTGTGACCTGTCGCAATGTGCAAGCAGAGGTCCTCACTAAGCTCTGCAGTTTCAGCTACGACTTAATAACAATTAACAAAACCACTGCATCAGTTTTTTGCAATTTATAGGTAGTTAGAGTAGTCCATGGCAGAAATGGAATTTTTACTAAAAATGTAGGTATGGAAATAGTTTAAATGTATATTTTAACATCTCTAACAGTCTTACAGTCGTTGGTCAATTTCAACCAGATTAAACCTATTAGTCACAAAAATTCAATATAATTAAAATGACTAGATTATTAGATTTTGTCAAACCAGGTCTTATGAGTAGGGGGCAGATCTTGTAAGATGGAGCTTCTTTCTACTCCTTTACATTCAAGATATGACATTGTTTACTTTTCTTGTTTGTATTTTCTTTTCTATGAAAACAACAATGTTTGTATTTTTTTTTCTATGAAAACAACAATGTTTTCATAGATACTTGGATAGCCTTCAAGAGGCTGGAAGGCTGACCAACCCAAGAAGTACCATGGAGAGCAAGGGTAAAGAGATGGCAGACATGCTGATCCAGAGAGGCTGGGTAGAGAAGTGTCACTGGCTAGATGAGTCAAGATGCCTTAGTGCCATCTGCAAGCACAGAAAATTTGCAGTACTTAGTAGTCCTGCCAGAGTACACATGCCAATGTGTTGGTGCATAATCTAGAGGTATGCTACTACTGTATATTCTCTACAAAATTATTCCAATGAGAAATTGTACTTTTTTAGTCACTTTAATACCCTTAGAACTTGTGCATGCAATTCAGATATGTACCTCTACCACTCCCCAACCGTCATCCCAAAATCACTACCACCTTGTGTGACCTGAACCTTATTCTTTTTATAGGTCTCTGCAAGCATTTGCACATTGCATTGGAAGCAGCACATCAGAGAGGACATAAGGAATCTGCAAGACAATACAGCTGAGATGATGCAAGGAAATGTTTCTATTACCAACACAACTGTTTTTGTTCAAAGCACTTTGTCCAACACTGTCTGTGCCATAGATCTTGCAACTACAAAATGTAACTGCATTGCTGCTAGTCATGAAAAAGAGTGTGTGTGCGCCGCTGTGTGTATGAAAAGCTTGTCTGTGCAGGGATCATTCAAGTCCCAGAAATCTGTGAAACCTCTGTGTCATGTGAAGAAAATACTTCAAAATCTGATAGTTCAGTTGACATTATTGAGAGGCTTAATTTGTGGTCCAAGAGTTCAGAATTTCAAGACAGTCCACAACTTACTTGAGCTCTTGAGAGGGTTAAGAGTTTGGCCTTTGGAGAATTCCTCCCAAAAAGTATGTGTAGGAAGATGCATGTCTTACACCCAAAGAGAAAAAAAATGAAATGTAGGCCATCTCCAATCTTTCACAATTATCAAAAGACAAAGTATGTGTACAACGTAATGAACAGCAAGAAAACAGGCACTGCATTCCAAACAAAAATCACAAAGAAAAGGAAGAAACCGATGATGGAGTTGAGTTAGCAGCAGGGAACCCACCTACTGCCCTTCATCTGACTCTGCATCACCTAAATGAGAACAGATTTATCAGTAGGAAGCAAATAAACTAGCACAGTTCCGCAGACATGTTAAAAAGCTGGAGCACTTCCACATGCGAGCTCTTCATTCCATCCACAAAATCAGTTGGCAGGACCACATCACCAGCCTGGAGATCCTTGAACGTGCCAATTCCACCAGCATTGAGTCTATGCACATCAAAGCTCAACTTCGATGGGTGGGGCATGTCATTCGAATGGAGGAGTTCAGGATGCCAAAACGCCTGTTGTATGGTGAGCTCCAGCTTGGCAAGAGAAACCAAGGCCGCCCAAAGCAGTGAAACAAAGACACTGTCAATGCAAACATCCAGTGGTGTCGCGTCGAGCCAATGGAACTAGAGGAGCGTGCTATGGACAGTCCAGAATGGAGAGCCTCAATCTACAAAGCTGCTCCCAACTTTGAAGAGGCACAATGCCAGAAGCTCACTGCTGCCAGAGAAAAGCGACACAGAGCTGCATAAGCAGTGATTACCACAACAGACTTTCAATGCCCCCACTGTTCAAGACTCTGTGCCTCTAGGCTAGGACTTCAGAGCCACCTTCGCATACATCCATGAGCTGCAGAATGCAAACGTCATTATCGGATCCGATGGACAACCACCAATTATATATATATATATATATATATATATATATATATATATATACATACACACACACACACACACACACACTGTCTGCTCAAAAAAATAAAGGGAACACTTGGAGTTATATTGTGTTGTTTTTGGGCAGTTTATGTACATACAAACACCCAGTGGTGGATTGTGTTTTCGCAGAAGTTTTTAATTTCTTCGTTTGAACGGAGAGATCCTTCCGCCGCTGCGGCATTTCTTAAGAGCAAGACAACCGCGACACATAACGGCAATCTGCTGCCGCGCTGAAGTACGGTTGCTTTCACATTTGATACTCGTACGGATGGATCGTACCCGAATCCTCCTCCTCCTCCTCTTCCAACCGTACTCGCCGCGTGCCGTGCCTGCTCGCGCTCACACTTACCACCAAACGGACTAAACTATCTCCATCCCTAACCCAACTCATGGGGAATGCTATCCCTGTGCCTAACCTTAACCCAACTCATAAAGAATACTATCCCTATCCCAAACCCTAACCTTAACCCAACCCAGCAGCAAACAATGGTTTGTTCAGCTCAAATTAGAGGTGGCCCTAGAATCATTAGAAGTGTTATTAGCAGAAGTCTTGGACTGAAACTTGCTTTGAAATTTTGAAAAAGTGGATTTTTGGACAAAAGAAGACTTGTGAGTCAACTATCAGCTAGGGTAGAAACATCTTGCAAAGTATTGGCTTGTTTTTCTTCAAGGAAAATCCTAATATTAGGGTGGACACACCTTTTGAATTCCTCAACCAAAATAAGTTGCCTCATTCTCTTAAAATCTTTCTCAACTTTCATGGAATTACACCACTGATCAAATAACTGTTCCTTTAACCTGCCAAATTCAACATGAGTTTGACTGGCTTCCTTGCGAGAATTCCTAAATTTTTGCCTGTAAGCCTCGGGGACCAATTCATAACCCTTCAGAATGACAGATTTTACAAAATCATAATCAGCACACTGTTGGACAGATAACTGGTTTTAGATTTTTCTAGCTTTACCAGTAAGAACACTTTGTAACATCATTGTCCAATGCTCTTTTGGCCATTTCAAATTTTCAGCAATTTTTTCAAAATGGGCAAAGTATTGGTCAACATCATTTTCTAAGAAAGGAGGAACAAGTCTGATATGTTTAACCACATCAAAATGATCAGAAAGTCCAAAAGATTTTGAAACAGTACCTGCTTCTATTCTCTTCATTTCCGATTCGTTCTGCATTCTTTTTTCTTCTAGTTCTTTCTCTTTCTCCATCCTTCTTTCCTCCAGTTCTCTCTCCTTCTCCCTCTCCAACCTTCTTTCTTCCATTTCTTTCTCCATCCTTCTTTCCTCCAGTTCTCTCAGGCGAAGCTGAAATTCAAGTCTTTGCAGCTCCGTTGCAGGCACTTCCACAGCTTTAATTAATTCTGCTGCTTCTTCGCCAAAGATATCTTCATCGATGAAATGTTGCACCAAAATGTTGAATATTTCTTGTTTCTTCATTGATGACTTCACATCAGATAATCCAAGGGTGGAGGCTATTTGCAGCAAGTCCTTCTTCTTTGCCAGCACAATTACTTCCTGGGTTGGAGTTTTCAAAAAATTTCCACATCAAAGGTCATGATTGCTTGTTTTTAAACTAGTCACAAGATTTAAAATAATAATCTTTGGTGAATCCAATCTCAGTAGAACCTCCAATTTGTTATGACTTGAAAAAATCACTACAAAGAAAACCAGAAAGTACAACTAACACAAATGTATTCTTCACAAAATAAATAAATAAATAAATAAAATAAAAAATACAAAAAAATATATCCACTATTCAATTCCATAATAACACTCCAATGCCACTATTTAACTGTTGCCAAAACAAAACTCTGTTTCTGCTCTGCTCTATTCTGCTGTCTGCTCTGTTTTGCTTAAAATCACAGCATTTATATAGACTATCAACCTTCTAGAAAGATCCACAGGATTCTAGGGAAATCCCGCCCCCTCCAAGCAGGAAAGTGCCAGAAGCTTCTAGAAATCTCTAGTCTTTTCCTAATGATTTTACAGACACGCCACCAGAGAGTGCCAAATGAACGAAATAAATATAGCTGACCAGCAAGGCAGCAAAACAGCATGTAACAAATCTTCATTTACAAATGAAATATAAAGCAGGACAAAAATAAGATAAGATAAGATAATACTTTATTATCCGTAAAGGAAATTTGGTTTACATGTCACAGCTCAATACAAAGTAAAATAAATTAAACACAAGCACACATAAAAACATACATAAAACATACAGATATACATGTACATGACAACAGATAAGATAACAAATGCTAGGAGAAATTATTAAAACAACGAATGCTTTGGGGTATAAAAGATTGGCGGGCTCTGTTTGTTCTCATTCTCGGCAAACGGAGACGGCAGTCGGAAGGTAAAAAGACAAACTCAGAAAATAAAGAATGCCACTCGTCGCTTAGGATAGAATTTACTTTTTTAAGAATTTGTTTCTCGTAAAAAATGCCGAGGTTGTCCAAAGGGAGGCCAATGATTTTGCTTGATGTGTTTAAAATTTTGTGTAACTTGTTTTTATTCTGAACAGACAGAGACCCATACCAACAAAGGAAGCTAAAAGTTAAAATACTTTTGATGAAACTGTTAAAAAATACACAGAGAATGGTTTTGTCTATGTTAAAATTTCTAAGCTGCCTTAAAAGATATAAACGTTGTTGTGCTTTCTTGTAAATGTAATCACAGTTTGGCTTCCAAGTAAGTTTAGAGTCTAAAATGGTTCCCAGGTACTTGTACTCTGATACTGTTTCTATTTCTTCCCCATTCATGATGACTGGTTCCAGCGGGCGCCTATTCCTCCTGAAGTCAATATGCAGCTCTTTTGTTTTGGAAACATTTAAAAACAGATGGTTAACGCTACACCATTCAACAAATTGTGATATTTCCCTTCTATATAATATCTCATTTTCATGAATCAACCCGGTAAGTGCGGCGTCATCTGCAAACTTAACAGTAAAACACGAATTAACAGAGCTAAAACAGTCATTTGTATACAATATGAATAAAATAGGCGAGAGGACACAACCTTGCGGGGCACCAGTCTGAGTAACAGCAACAGATGAACGTACATTATTAACAGTAACAAATTGGGATCTATCAACAATAAAAGAGTGGACCCATCTGACAATATTTGTGTTGACACCAAGCTGAAAAAGTTTCTTCATTAAAATATGAGGCTGAATAGTATTAAAAGCAGACGAAAAATCAACAAATAAAATCCTAACATATGAGCCAGCAGTTTCCAGATGTTTATAAACATTATTAAGCAGAGTCAGTGTAGCGTCTTCTACTCCCCGGCGTGGCCTGTATGCAAACTGTAACGGGTCTAATAAATTCTCAGTTTGTCGTAACAAAAACAGTTTAACAATTCTCTCCAGGCATTTCATAGCGACAGACGTTAATGCAACCGGCCGAAAGTCATTATTTGCTTTAGGGTTGGGTTTCTTGGGAACAGGAATTATGTTCGACGTCAATGAAGGTAGCTTGTGACTGTCTAAGGAAATTTGAAATAGTTTCTGGAACACTGTAGCTAACTGTTCTTAACATTCCTTTAGAACGATGCCTAGTAACACATGTCTGGACCACAAGCCTTCCTAATATTAATTTTGCTAAAAGAGAATAAAACATCACTTGTCGATATATGCACTGGGTCGTCATCAGGTAGCGATTCCAGAAATGATTGTCTTTCACTATCAAAGTTGTGAATGTCAAAACGTGAATAGAAAGTGTTCAGTTCATCTGCACTGACGTCAAGATTGGTTGCCTGTGATTTCTTTTTAGTCCCCATAATAGTTTTCAAACCCTGCCATGCACTGCGCATGTTATTTACAGAGAACTGTTTTTCTATTTTGCTTTTATAATTCCGTTTGCACTGACTCGTCATCGGGCCAATTTCTTTCTGGGCCTCTTTAATTGCAAATCTGTCTCCAGAACAAAACGCACGTTTTTTCTTACACAACACTGATTTCATTTCTTTTGTTACCCACGGCTTGTTGTTGGAGTAGATCTTGACAGTTTTCTCGGGTACAATGGTATCGACGCAAAAGTTTATGTAATCAGTAATTACATCAGTGAGTTCATCAACACCTGAACAACTGTCTTCAAAGACGTCCCACGCTGTACAATCAAAACAACCCTGAAGTTGTGTAATGGCGTCGTTTGTCCATGTTTTTATGCTTTTTTCAATAGGTTTTTCTCTTTTAAATTTTTGTACATATTTTGGCAATAAATAAACACAATTATGGTCCGAATTTCCGACAGGCTGCTTTGAAACTGACTTGTATGCACCTACAATGTTTCCATAACACAGATCTATGATCTTGTTGAGCCTTGTCAGGGTATTTACATATTGCTGATAGTTTGGGAGTACATCGTTTAACACACAAGAATTAAAATCACCCAGTACAAACTTCGGTGAATCTGCCGATATTTCTTCCAGTTTGTTAATGTTAGCATGAACACAATCGGCTGCCACTTTAACATCTGCACTTGGGGGTATATACACAAGAGTTATGAAAATCTGTCCGAACTCGCGTGGCAAATAGTAGGGCCTTAGTGACAATGAGAGAAGTTCGATATGTTTATTACATACAGTTTCTCTAATGACATAGTCCTTGCACCACTTACTGTTGATGTAGACACATACACCTCCTCCCGTAGACTTGCCTGTAGTCGCGGTATCCCTGTCCAAACGTATTGGGGAACCAAATCCAGAAATATCCAACGAAGCGTCGTTAACGTTATCACTGAGCCAGGTTTCCGTGAAGCAGAGCAAACCACTTTCTCTAAACTCATAGTTGTATCTTGCACATGCCTCCACTTCCGATAACTTGTTCCTTAACGAACGAACGTTAGCCAGCAGAATAGGGGGTAGCGGGGGTCTGTTCTTCCGAGCACGTATCTTCTGTCTGATACCTCCCCTCTTACCTCTTTTACGTTTCTTGTTATGTGTAGAACAGTCCGATGGTAAATCCAAGTAAATGTCACTGATATCAGTATGTCCACTGAAACGTAGTAGCTCCTGGCGTCCGTAACGTATCAGCTGGGGGCGGCCATGATTGTTGAGTGTAGTGGTCAGCACGGGTATGACAAGTTGTGTCAATAACATTAAAGTTACAATAGCAAATGTCATTTTGCTGAAACTTCTGTCTAGCAAACGTATCGCTGACACACACAACACAGTTAGACGATGACAGAGAACACATAACATAGGTAAAACATGAAATACTGAGAGAGCCTGTGCATGCACGTCGCCACTGAGCAGCGCCATCTTGCCTCATGGTCCCGTTCAATCTCCGGCAACTTCAAGGTATCATCCCAACCAAGGGCTGACTGCAATACCCTACAAATAAACTCCATCGTATCTCCCACTTCGCTGCCATCCGGTACCACCCGGATATTATTACGCCTACTGCGATTTTCCATATCCTCGAGCTTATCCCGGAGCTCCTCCACCTCAGCCTTGGTAGCCACCGGGTGAGCTTCCCAGGATGCCTTTAGCGCCTTATCCGAGTCCTCTAACCACTCCAGCCTATTCTCCACGTCCGTTGTTCTGTCAAATTTTGCTCCCTTGTCAGAAAATGCTACCGCAATGCAAGGCGATCGTAAAGTCTTTTTTTTCGCCTTAATCGCCTTAATGTTGCAATATGAATCCGGTTACAATAGTAACTTTGTTATTTGTGAGCTTATTATAACAAAAGCAAATGTTTTAATGAGTTGGATAAGTTTGTTTGAAGATATATGCCCATATACACCATTATCATCTGATTTCTGCATTTTAGAAAAACCCAGCGTGTAAATGCAAATGTATGAACGCTTAAAGGTCGAAATGCGCACTGAAAATAAATCTATTTTTGAAGATACTTAAGATGTGAGCGAGGAAACAGCCCGAGATTTCAGGTTTGCGCAAGCACAGAACCGCGAGGTAGCATATTTTGATAGGTAGCAAAATTTGTCAGAACACCGTCACTCGTGTAATTAGTGAGAACCAGTGGCGGCTTGTGAATTGGCAACGGGGGAAGCTCAAGCAATCCCTTAAAGTTTATGATTGTTCATGATCTGTTTTCAATCATCCATTTAAATTACAATAACAGAAACTCAACATTATCTGATGCGGCCAGTTTTCATTAATTACGCATACCTGTCAATTCTCACGCATTCCGCATGAGTTTAAGTGGCATTTTTACGTTCCTCTGCTGTAGACAGCAATTATTCAATCAACGCGTTTCTAAGAGATTTTCGCGTGGAATTTCAGTACTTGTGCATGAAGGGGTTTGAAGCAATGGAATTGCATAAAGACGTTTCAAATTATCTTATTTAATTTAAATGATCATGAAACAAATGCATTGCTTCCAAACCCCAACCCCTGAGTAAATAAAAGTGTGAGAAGTCTTGAGCCGTAATCAGTATGCGTTATAAATGAAAACTGGCCACATCTGATAATGAGAGTTTTCAGAGTTTCTGTTATGGTCATTTAAATGAATGATTAAAAACAGGCCATGACCAGTCATTAATTTTAAGGGATTATTTGAGCTTCCCCTATTGCCAGTTCACGAGCTGTCGCTGGTGAGGACAGCTTCCCTTCCACAGGCATGGTCGTGCGATGGATGTCATCTAAGCTGGCCAGATCTGTCGAAATCTTCTGCAGCGTGGCGAAAATATTTGCGATGTCTTGAGCAAATTATTGCGGCTCGGGATTGGTAGCCCCACCATCGCCGCCATCTTGACAGGTATTTTGCGAGCGTAAATGCTTCTTAATATCGCCGCATATCGCATTCTTTACTAATTCGACATCTTTTAATCACTATCTCAGTATTTTGGGGCACTGCGCCAGCAAATAGTGGTTTTGAACGATAATATCAGGATAATTCCAGCAATGCTTGGCGGAGCCTTTTTCCTCGGCAGCCATCTTACCAACCGCGTCACGTGTCTCTCCACAAGTGCCATTTTTTAACATTAGATGTCTCTCTCCATTTTCCCTGTGAGTCTAATTGAGCTTTATGCTGAGAATGGACGACTCTAATGAAAATGACCATGCATTGAGCAGTTTTGCTACATCGGGAAAAAAAGGGTTTTTGCTCATTTTCTCAAAATGTCACTGATGGCACTTGACCCCCATTTTAGTACTAGCATCCTCAATTTATCATGAGCTAAACTTCTTAGCACATGCAGAAACAATAACGTGATAAGTAATGGGTCTTGGTATTTTCTGTCTTTTATTTTTTGTCTTTGCCCCACTCACTGGTGATGTCACTGTGTTTGTGTTCTCTAGACTGATGGTTCTCTACATGGTCCATGGGGCTCTCTGTACAGGCTGGTATTTGTTCTAACCGCAAATGCAATCACGACTTTAGGATGTTGTGAATTTTTTATTTGCCAAACATGTAATGCGGGGTACACTACCAGTCAAAGGTTTTTGCACACTGTCTGTCCGCATTTTCGCATGGCTATAACTTCTGATCGGCTCATGACAGCACTTTGATTCTTGGCAGATGCATTACTTGCGAGAAGGCATTTCAGATTTCGGGGCCATACAGTTCTTTACCGGTCCGTCTGTCCGTCTGTCTGTCTATCCGCACCTTTACATGGCTATAACTTTTGATGGGCTCATGATAGGACTCTAGTCCTTGGCAGGTGAATTGCTTGGGAGAAGGTATTTCAGATTTCGGGGCAATATAGTTTTCCACCTGTCCGTCTGTCTGTCTGTCCACACTTTTGCATGGCTATAACTTCTGATCGGCTCGTGACAGCACTTCGATTCATGGCAGATGCATTGCTTGTAAGAAGGCATTTCAGATTTCGGGGCCAGACAGTTCTTCACCGGTCCGTCTATCTGTCCATCCGCACCTTCACATGGCTATAACTTTTGATGGGCTCATGATAGGACTCTGATTCTTGGCAGGTGCATTGCTTGTGAGAAGGCATTTCAGATTTCGGGCCCATATAGTTCTTCACCTGTCTGTCCGCACTTCAACATGGCCATAATTTCTGATCGGCTCATGACAGGACTTTCATACTTGGCATATGCACTGCTTGTGAGAAGGCATTTAGAATTTCTGGGGCATGTAGTTTCTCGCCTGTCTGTCTGTCTGGCTGTCCGCCCTTTAACATGGCCATAACTTTTGATCGGATCATGAAAGGACTTTGACACTTGGCATATACTCTGCTTGTGAGAAGGCATTTCAGATGGGGTCCTGACTTTTGACCTTGTGACCTTCACCTCCGAGCATGCCGCTTGGTCACAAAAACTAACATGGGTCATGGGGGCACCAGTGTTTCACAAACACATCTTGTTTTTAAAATTCTGTTTACTCTGTCTCATACTCTGAGCGAACCTTTTGCATGAAATTTGTATCACATCATTACACCAAGATCATTTACTGTTGCATACAGAGTTCCTGCTTTAAAAGAAGTGGCTGTAGGAAGCAAGGACTTATGTGGACGTGGTGAATATTGTTATAGTGACCTTTCACTCCTGACTGGACAACGGACAATGTCCAATCATCACTCAACTGATGATCCCTCACATACTGGCCATTAGACTTAAGCCTGCCATATTTGACGTAAATCCATCTCAAAGTGGCACTACAGCAATAAAAAAGTTATAACTCTGAAAGCAATGGCCAAATCAGATAAAAATTTTGCATCCTTCATGTTGGTCGAGGGCTCTCTGGATATATATAAGTGCAAGGCGATGGCTGAAACAAGATGGCCACTGTCCACCAATCACATTTCTGCATCTCCTCCACTCTCTGAGCCATCATCATGAAACTTTGGGATTGTTTGGGATGTGTGAAAGGGCCAGTCGACCATGTGCTTGAGTTCTGCCTTTTGCTATTTTGGAATTTTTCATATTTCAGATTTTGTTGGAGTCAAGGGATATGCCACCATCTGATATTGCATTGTTAACTGGGTCCTTAACATGTATAAAGTGACTATTTTCTAGCTTCATAATTTGAAATGGCGTTAGCTGCATATCGTGGGAAAAAATTCTTTATTGCAATCATTTGTGAAAAGGGTACATATGGTGTAGATGGTAAATCAATGGGGCCCTAATTACATTACATTTTCCCTTGTATGCAGGGAATGTTTTGCTCATTTACCTTCTCAGGGACAATGTAATGTACGTACAATTCAGGGAATGTGATTGTGGTTTGAACAAAAGCTAGCGTACTCTGGGTGTCCCCCAGGGTTGAGAATCACTGCGTCTTGGAGGTCTTTCATTTGCTTCTGGTAACACTTTACAATGAGGGCATATTAAAACCTCAGCTAATGCAGTGAGAAGCATTAACGATCAGGTAGTTAACAGTAAATGAATGGGTCTATCAATCATTTATTAATGGTGTACATGTTAACTAAGGTAATAATTTATTCATTATTGAATAATTTGGTAATTTGAGGTGTTAAGGGATACTTAATGAATTCCGGTGTGAAATTGACTTGGGGTGTATTGAAACATGATAATGAGTACTAACCATTGTCGAATACCCCACCTCCATACGCACGCAACATTTCGAAATACATGGCTATTTAGCCGAAGTTCCCTACAGGCTTACAGTAGTAGTGAATCGGGCATAGCATTGCCATGCAAAGAAATCGCAATTTTTTTTCATCAATAACAAGGCTCAAAGTAGCTCCACACTTCATAGGTAGAATTCTGAGGCCCCCCAATAATTGTTTTATTTGAGCCACATTGGAGGGTATTTAGGCATGAACGGCCTGTTTAAGGTCTTGCCACAGCCTCTCAAATGGATTTAAGTCCAGACTGAGTAGGCCGCTCCAAAACCTTCATTTTCCTTTTTTTGACAAAGGAAGCCTGAGTATGTTTGGATAGCCATTTCCCTCAATAAATGAAATGTTATGATTCAGCCCTTTCGTGTGCTGTCCCGAGCTTATTTGTGCTTGTCCTTTACTTTCGTTTTATATTTTCAGCCTTCAGTTCAGCCGTCTGACAATCCACTCCCAATCTGCATTCCAGTGATGTCGCGTGACTGCCTGCCTGCGTTTCGTCGTCCAATCACGTTCCCTCTTTCAGTTTCGGCTCTGGTATTTCATTCATTGCTTCCAGCTGTGTTTAATTCTGGGTCTCGCGAAACTCTGAGTGAATGCGTTCTCTGAAAGGATATTACTAACCCTTACTAACCAGCACTTATTTAATGGTGATTGTAAATATTTCGTCACGTAGTATTAACCTTGATTAACTCGTGCGTGTGCGTTTCTGGCTTTTGTACATTCAGTCTCACCTGTCTCTGATTAACTGCATTTAAAACCTGTGCTTTTCTTCGCTTTTCTTGTGGTGCTTTTTACTTGTCAAGTCTAAACTGTCTAAGCTTGATTGATGGTCTTAGCATCTTGTCTCGAGTCATTATTGTTAACCCAGTTTTCGTGTAATTGTTTATTAATCCCATGTGTTTCTGTTTCAGTCCGAGATTGCATTTCGAGTCCCCGCCTTCCCGTGAAGTCTCAGCTCCTCGTGCCTTCCGAGTTTCTACCGTGTATGATTCCCGAGTCTTTCTGTTTGCTGCGCCCTTGTCTTGTCTGCCCCGAGTATAAGTCTCCCAGTGTATCCGTCATTATAGTTAGGTTCAGTTTTTGTTTCCTTAGTTTATCCACTCTTAGAGTGAGTATTTCTGTTTCCTCCTGCCTTAGCCAGTGTACCTCAGTTCTCCCATTTGTTTTATTTCTGGCATGTCTGCCAACCTTTTCTCCTCGTGTTTTTTGTGTTTAATAAACACTTCTGCATCCTGCACCTGGTGTTCCCCGGACCTCTCCTTACATGAAATCCTCATTTAAAAACTGCATTTTTGTATTTACTTGGGTTATCTTTGTCAAATATTAAAATTAGTTTGATGATCTGTAACATTTTAGTGAGACAAATATGCAAAAAAAAAAAAAAAAAAAAAATCAGTAAGAGGGCAAATACTTTGTCACAGCACTGTACATCACCTTACACCGTGAATCCTGCTCTCACATGCAAACTCCGGCGAATTTTCTCAGGAAACTGTCACTTATTTGGGCGAGAAGGGTTGTGGTGGGCATGCCAGTCCTCTGTATACAAATTTTACAGTTGACTGCCAAACTTGACTTTCTTGTTACGGCAAAAGTGAACAATAAGCAGGTTGCGTTGATCATGTGTAAAGCTGTGCTCCCCAGCAGGGGGCAGAGTGAACCTCTCGCATCTTTGAATGTCTTTGGTGTACTCTCGTCAGCTGAATAAAATCACACTCAGATCAAACAAGAGGATTTGGGCAGGAAAATAATTTAATGTCATAAAAAGAAGATTTCCAATACAGCTTCTTTTCTCAATTAATTTTCTCAAGTCAACTCAATTCAACTTTATTTGCGCAGCACATTTCACTGGACTGTTACAAAGACAGATTATACCAAAGAGTAAAAAACCTGACCTAATCCCCAAAATAGCATGAGGTAAAAAAAACTCCCCAGTGGGAAGAAATCTCAGGAGGAACCAGGCTGTAGTGGGGGAGCCCATATTCCTTGGGCTAGCTAATGGTAATAAAGTTGGATCAAAGCCTGATTAGCAATCTGGAAGGAATCCATGCAATCGTGTGTCGCTCCAGGATGTGGCGAGGCTTTGGTGAAAATTTTTGGTAGAACGGGATCAGGGCAGCAGCTGCCAGTGACCACAGGGCTGGAGTGGTCCATGGACTGAGGATCAGGGAGAGGAACCATCCCTGGAAAAAGACTCTTAGAGCGAGGTAACAGGCATAGTACGACATCAACAGCACACTGAATGAAATGTTGTCTTGTGTCAGGTTCCAACTTAAAGCTACAGCTATAATCATGCAGACGAGAAACAGCCAACCCTCTTCGATGCACTCACTGTGCCTCAGAGACACTGCGTTGACCTCTCAGCTGTATCACTCATGAGGTTTGAGTTCACACATCACAAAAAGCCAGCATTGTGTGCTGACCACCAGCCACAATACCTTGTGGAGCTCCCATGTAACTGAGGCTGTAATGAGCCTCACTGGTATTGTTAAGGCTACTCTGTACCACCGGATCCACATGGATTAACTTAACACTGGTCATCCACACCATGCGGACCTCCCCAGTGACTCAGGCTGTAATTACCTCTGTAGGCACCATTGACACTCAGTGCCATGAATTCCACATGGATTTACTGAACACTGCATGCCATTTTCTTTTCTCTTGGAAATGTGTTTTTTTTTCCCGCATGCTGGCTGTATTTACAGTATTCAGTCTTGTTCTGCCGTAGGAGAATGATCCTCACGTAGGAGAATGTCCTTTATCATTTGATGAATTGAAATTCTTTTGTATGAGTCATTTCAAACTATTTGAAAAACAAATTAAAACAAATGAGCCATCTCATATCATTATTTATGGGCCAATCAATAAACATGCTCTTTAATGAGCCATTTTAAACAACTACTTATAAAACAATGAATAGAAGTGGTTTTAAATGAGCCATTGCGTTTATTTATTTGTAAACTGATTAAAAATAGTGTGGTACGTTGTTGTAGCTCACCAGGACAAACTGTGACACTGCACAACTGCAAAATGTTCGTGAGCTAAAAATGTCAGCCAATATGCAAAGTACAGCATATATTACATGAGTCAAACATTGGTACTTAGTACAAATTTACCAAATTTGGTTTGAATGAATCCAGAAATGGCCTCCGGCATAGGTAACATTGAAATCTGTAAGGTGAAGGCTGAGGTGACCATATTTGATTTCAGATTGGAAAAATTTGATGCACTCATGGATAGGAACGTGTACGCCAAGTGTTGTGATTCAGCATTCTGCCTGTCATGTTTAAGTTCTGTGCCTGGCCTAGCCATGTTTAGGATTTCTGTGTTTAGTGACCACTGCCTGCCCTTTGACTATTCTTAGGATTGTGTATTGTGTTTTGGTTATTTAGATTTCTTGTTTATTATTTTTCATGTTTAGATCATTTAAGTTTCCATGCCATGTTTTCATTTCCATGCATTGCACTTTGTCTACCCTGTCTTGTCTTGTGTAGGTCTTTGCCCACGGTCCCTAGTCTTGCGTGCCACTCATTCGGGTGATTTATTGGTTTCTGGGTTTTCAATCTTCCTTCATTATCTCGTGTGCTTCCTTCCTCTCTCTTTTACTATCTACTAACCGTACTAACAGTTTATTGTTTTCGATAATTACTAACCCTTATTAACATTGTATATTTTTACTAACTTACTAACATGCACTCGGGATTGTATAGCTGCACATACAAACTGACTAACGATCTCTCAGCCCAATTCTAATCTCCGCCCTCCTTGCCGATCCCTAATTATCTCTGCTGCAGTTTTCCAATTATATCTCTTGCTCTCCTTTTCCTTAGACTATACACTTTAGTACTCCTTAATCGGAGCTGTTGTTTGTTCATGGGATTGTCTTGTGATCCCTGTCTGCGTCTTGGCATTTGCCAAATTCATGTAATTAGATTATTCCTCATGTGTCAGTCCTGATTATTGTTTCATCGATCACACCTCTTCTCCCTTGTCATGTGCTCACCCCGGATGTGTATTTAAGATGTCTGTTCAAACACTTCCAGTGTCATATCGTTCTCCCTAGTTTTCTTGTGCTACGTTTCTCGCCTCGATTTTTCAGTGTTTATCTTTCTGACTGGATTGGCCGACTTTTGATTTTTGCCTTTGTGTTTTTGGATTACTGTTGCATCTGAGTGTTTTGACCATTTTTCTGCCCGACTACGAGATCTGTTTGCTGCCCTAGTAATTATTCGGATTACGTCCTGTGGATTCTGGCTTGTCTCTCTGATAGTACTATTCCTGTGTACCAGACCCATTTCTGTCCGAATACGATTACTGTGATTGCTACCCTGGTTTTGATACCATTTTTGCCCAACTGGATTTCGACTTTTGGATTGTGGACTTTGTACTGTTTTTCGCCCTGCGGGGGTCACCCCCCTTTTCCCAATAAAACAAGCTCTACTGCATTTCCTGGTTCTCGCATCTGGTTCCTGATCGCAACTCAACACCAAGTTTCAGCTAAATCCGTCCAGTGACTGTGGAAAAGAATGTTTTAAGATGTTCAAGGTCAAGGCTGTGGCAGCCATATTGGATTTGATTGGAACTGTTTGAAGAAATGACAGTCTTGTGAAGGAGCACTCATGCCAATTTTCAGCTTCATTTGTGAGGTAGATTCAGAGAAAAAAAAATTTTTTGATTTTTAAAGGAGGACACAGCACCTTGGCAAAGTATATTTCAGCAGAAAGTAGAATTCTTCAAGTGTCAAAAACACATAGTTTTAAATTTTAATTTGGTAATAATCCAGTGCAATGCATTTTTAAATCAGCGAGTCTTCAAATTGCTTCAATACCATAGGGCACCTGGGGAATGTTTTGAATTTGATCTTCTGAAACCTCGGCTTTAAAAATGCTTAACCTTTTGCAGTTTACATCTCCTAATTAGCCACAGTTGCTCAGACTAATTGGTAAAAACCTACAACGTTCTAATTTACTTTTGATAGCATTGTTATGCATTGCACCACAAAATTGAGGCATCTTCTGTGCATAAATGACGATGTAAAATATCAATATGTCTTTATTTCAGCGCTAGTGTTGCAGCACTTTTTCTTTTTATCCCGCCACCACCCCCCCACTTTGGTGGACAACTTTGTTACTTCAGTTACTGTAGGTAACTGACAAATTTCTCCAAATCTAAATGTGATAGTTTTGCATTTATCTCTTCCATTGTAGAAGTGGCGCAAAAAGGGGGTCTGCAGTGCATAGGGGCGCCAAAGCAATGGAATTTAAAGAGTAGTGGAAGACGCGCAATATCAACTAAATTAAATGTATGTTTTCCCCCCCGCTCAAGAAAATGAACCGCATCTCTTCTCTCTCCCCCCCCCCAGTTAACAAAATGAACCACATTCCCCTCCGCTCAAAAAAATAAACCGCATACCCCCTCCTCCCTCAACGAAACGCGGAGGCCCCGCTCACAGAAGACTCCTACCGCCCGGTCATTGAATAATTAAGTGGAGAACACTAGCTGTAGGTGTTAGGGGGTGCAGAAGTTGTTGTTGCATAACCCCCCAAAAATGGGTTGCTGCCCCCCTGCACAGTAGTCCTCATGGTACACCTGAATTCAGCCGTTTCCAAATCACTCGATCCAAGCTGAGATCGAGCTCTCTTGGGCTCTGGCTGGTTTGGCATAGCGTAATATTCATCTAGAAATTTTTCCAAATGAATAATTTTATCCAGTTTGGAATCCCCAAAGTTTGTGGTTACACCTTATTAAATAATATAATTTGGGGCATTGTGAGCGAACAGTCACTCAGATCTTCAGCAACTCGGTAAAGGCGCCGCAATTGTGGCACAGTAGTGACAACTACGGCGTGGGCTCGATCCCCGGTCATACCAAACAGCCGTGGTCGGCAGCTTTTTCAGAACAGCGCATGACTGGCTAAAATGCTGTGGGAATGCAAATTGGGAAGGGACTGCTAGGAAGGGAAATTAAAATGATTGCCTTGTTCGTAGCTCAAGCGCCCCCTGTTGGCCAGCTGGGCGCTCGTCAGTGAGATTTTGAGCATGCTCATGTTCGGGTATCCTCCGCCCTCCTTCAGAAATTGCCATAGTTTTGACCATTGAGTGTAAGATGCAGGGGCTGACAGGCACTGCTTCGGAGGAGAGATGCAAACTGTCTCTCTCTCCTGAGCTGGCAACAGGGGGCTGCATACCAGCACGCCTTGTACATAGTTCTCGGATTGGGTATTCCAGATTTGGCAGGATTGGAGATGCCAAATTTATTTAAAAAAAAAAAAAAAAAGATGGCAGCCATCTTAATAAGCAGCACATTTGCGGAAATTAGTTTGCAAGGTTGCAAGAATCCGTGCTTTATTCTGAATGTTGTTATGGCTAAAGGGCGTTGTAAGGTCGCACAGCTGTGTGACAATCCCAAGGATGGTGAAAATAAATGCTGCAAAGTCAGCGAAAGTTTTGAAATTACAATGCCATATCAATTATATAAATGTAGGCAATGGGAATTCACCTTTCATTCCCATTTCTAATTATAGGTCATAGTTTGGTCTTGGTTGCTCAGTCGATAAATTGTTTGATTGTTAATCAGGCCAGCTTAAATAAAAACAGCTTGCGGGCATCCAATTCGTAAAAGGGTGAGCATATTGAAAGTCCTCTGAACTCCACCATGGCCCGGATGAAATGAAAGAGAACAAATGATGTCACGAAAGAGAATAACTGACGCACAAGTACCGTGGCACTGGCGTTTGATTGGATAATGCGTTTGAAATGCACACTCACCCACTATACAGGGCCCTATGTAGTGAATCTTCTACACTGAAAACAATATAGAGTGTGTGTGAGCGAGTGGACAAGTGTGCATTCCGAACGCAGCCTTAGATTCCCCAATTAAAAATGTCTGCCCCCGGCACTGACGTCGATTTGAAGACTTTCCGGTTTTAAAAATGCGTCACACTGAATCATTACCAAATTAAAATTTATGAAACTATGAGTTTTAGACACGTCAAGAATTCTACTTTCCACTGAAATATACTTTGCTGAGGAGGATATGGCAGCCATATTGGATTTTGGATCAAAACGATTTGAACAAATTTCAATCCACTTGTCTGTAGGAACATGTATGCCAAGTTTCAGCTTCATCTGTCCAGTGATTTTAGAGAAGAGAATGTTTTAAGATACATTCTTATCAGTCTGAGCGCGCGTACCATGAAGGCTGTGTCCTTCCTGCAGCAACCTGGGTTTCATTCCAGCTCAGGTCATTTGCTGCATGTCTTTCCCCCATTCTTCTCCCCAACCTTCCTGTCTCTCTACACTGCATAACTGTCAAATAAAGGAAAAATTCCCAAAAAAAATAAAAAAAAAAAAAAAAGGTCAAGGCCATGGCGGCCATTTTCGATTTTGGATCAATGCGGATCGATTTATACAAACGCTAATCTACTCCTGTAGGAAAACTTAAGCCAAGTTTCACCTTAATCGGTCCTGTGATTTTGGAGAAGATAACATTTTTAGATTTTCAAGGTCAAGGCTGTGGTGGCTATATCGATTTTCCAATTGGAACGATTTGAATGAACTTTAATCTACTCGTGTCGGAACACTCAGGCCGTGTTTTATCTTAATATGTCTAGGGATTTCGGTGAAGAAGACGATTTTAGATTTTCAAGGTCAAGGCTGTGGCAGCCATATTGGATTTTGGATTGGAACAATTTGAACAAACTTTAATTGACTCGTGTAGGAACACTCAGGCCATGTTTTATCTTAATATAATGTCAAGGTATTTCGGCAAAGAGCACGTTTTCATATTTTCAATGTCTAGGCTGCGGCAACAATATTGGATTACGGATTAGAACGATTTAAGTGAACAAAAATCTGCTGACATCAAGGACCACCCATGGAAAGTTTCAGCTTAACCTGTTCAGAACTTAATCTGCAAAGTGGTTTCAGAGAAGAAGAAGCTTTTTGATTTTCAATGTAAAGACCCTGGCGGTCAATTTGGATTTGAGATTGGAATTATTTGAATGAAGTTTAGTCTACTCATGTATTGGAACACTAGTCAAGTTTCAGCTCAATCTGTCCAGTGGTTTCGCAGAAGACAATGTTTTTAATTTTTAAGGTCAAGGCTGTGGCTGCCATATTGGATTTCGGATCAAAACGATTTGAACAAACTCATCTTCTCATCTACTCATGGGTAGGAACATGTGTACCAAATTTCAGCTCCATCTGTCCAGTGGTTTCAGAGAGGATTTTACACACAACGGAGGAGGACGGACAAGCGAGTCACAAGATAAGTTCAACGCACCGTGATCCAGGTGAGCTTATAGAAATGCTTTTAAATGAGCCATTTGTAACAACTATTTATAAATCGATTACTAAGAATGCTTTTAAATGAGCTATTAAATACAACCATTGGTAAGCTGAATGGTAAAAATGCTTTTAAATGGCTCATAATAAAAACTATTTGGTAACTAATCAATAAAATTGCTTTCGAAAATTGCTAAAACTATTTATAACTTAGTAATAATGATGCTTTGAATTTTAATGCTTTAATGCCTCTTACCAATGTGTCTCTGCGTGTGAGCCAGCAAGTTTGTGTGATCACTTACCAAGTGATAAAACTGTACCTTAATTAGACATTCCTGGAGCTAGAAGCCTCAGTACTGCCCTGGGCGAGTATCTGACTCCTGCTGAGTTGAAGAATAGCAAGAATCTTTTCAGAACACCTCCTGTGGCAAAGAATAGGGTAAATTTATCAAAGTGGGCCAGACTGGATTGTCCTTATTCCTACGAATCACAGACTGTATATAAAGATGGACGATGGATCTCCTCTTCCTAATGCAGTACAAAAATGGAGCCAAAACATTCATCAGACGGACACCGCCATCTTGCACTATTGGAGCCAGAGTTAATGCAGTCGTGTTTGGGAATTGAGCCGTGGTACCAGGTCCCACCCATATACTCACCCAACTCAGTCGCAGGCACATCCTCTGAGAACGTTTAGTTACGTCAAATGTTATTGTTAGCCGAATGTACTATTGTACAATGTATATTATCTTGTTAAGAAACATAACCAAATGACACATTGAAACGACCGTTCTACCCTGACCGAAAGCTTGTTGAAGGATTAAGCTAGTTCAGATTTTATCCAAGTACAGTTGTCCTAGGCTAAATACTTTAGCTGCTTTCCCCATCATTAGCTGCTTTTCTGCAAGGCAGATGTCCATTGCTCCTGTGAGCCTCTACTTACTCGTGCCGACTGATGACTCTCTAGAGGCGAGGTGGCAATACATTGACAATGGTTAAGTTGCCTCATACAACCCTTCAAAATAAGGTAGCTAAACACAGCCTGCGGGTGAATGGACTCTCCATTGTTCTAACTACCTTGCTTCCCAGCTAGGCTTCCTATCACTGCATCAAGTTTTACTAGTTAGCTAGCGAGCAAACTGTTTTTGGCTGGCTAGCAAGATTGTAATAGGTCACTTTACATTAGCAAAGAAGAGCAATGGTAAAAAAGCTCTGCGCTGAGCATAGCGTAGGTGCTTACAGTGGATTATGATATGCACTGAGTAAAGAGATGTTCACCTTTGCGTCATTCCATGTCAAATCATCCAGATTTTGACAAATTTTCCAGGTCAACTCAAAAATTTTAGAAAAAAATCACAGGTAAATATTCACACAAAATGAAAAAACGCCAAATATTAGGCCAGTATCTCAAATAGTTTTTGATTAATAGTTTTTGATTAATCTCAAATAGTTCAGATTCTGTGCATCTTGATCCACTTTTGTATGATAAAGCCTCAAAATCAGCCGAAAACACAAAATGCCCAAAAACAAGACTACATTTATGACCTGTAACTCAGGAACTAAGTAAGACAAAAGGCCAGAATGTTTTTTTTATTTTATGATATATCTCTCTGTAAAAATGTAGTAATTCAAGTAAAATCATTTGTAGAAGTTTTCTAATAAAATCATTTCTAAGTAATTTTTTCCTAATATTTGGCATTTTTTCATTTTATGTGAATATTTACTCATGAATTTTTTCAAAGAATTTTGAGGAGGTGATCTGGCAACCCCTGGCTGATTTGACGTGGAATGACCCCTTTGATTTCCATTCCAACCTGATTCAAAGAGACTTTTTCTAGAATCTTGCTAAATAGCTTGTTAGCTAGCCAACTGCCTTGACTTAGCAGTGATTGCATCCCTGCATACAGTACATGATGCTATGCTCAGATCGTCAATTCCACTGTCACTTTTCAGAGGCCTTTAAAATCACTATGGGTCATATTAAGCCGTACAGAGACCTAGCAACTTATGTATGTGCACTGGTAATGTTGTATCTCTTGTTGACAGTTGCATTACAGCGCTGAAAAAACCCAGAAATAAGCAAGCAGGCGACTTCCTTCCTTAGCGTCGCTATCAATTACATCTGTCAATCATGACTTTACACGCCCCCCTCCCCCTTTATACTGTCAAATAACTAAATAAATCCAAACCAAATCAGAAAGAAATGAACAACTGAGTATATCAGGATGGTAAGAACTACTCAAAATGACAGCAAGCATCATTGGAAAAAAATTATTTGACACAAATTCAGTGTTCTCCACAGGATTTGCCAAGGTTGGGCAGAGCAAAGGCGCAAAGGCCTCTCCCAGGGAAATTTGGATTCTTTGCAAAACAATATCTTCGGTAAACTGCAAAAAGGACCTTTAAACCGAATATGGCGGATTATGATCTCGTTAATTGAAGGTGAGCCACGACTGTCCACTGTCAGGGTCTGGCAGAGGAGGAGAAATTATTGAGAAACAAGTGACTGAAGCGAGACCACAGACGGGCCGATAAAAGACGCTCTACTGACCTGACTACCTCTGAGGCATCCTGGGTTAGTTCACTGACTGTGGTGACGAAGCGCAGTCGCCTTTTCTGTTTACAGCCAGAGAAGAGGCAGGGTCCCACAGACTCTACAAGTGCAAGCAGGTGAACGGCAACACATTCCCGCACTGCCGCCTCCTGGTCAGGGTCTTGCATTCTCAGGTTACTGGAGAGGAAAACATCTGTTGGTACCTATCAATTACAATCCACCCCTCTGGCTTATGTATGCCCATTTATGCTTAAATCTTCCCCCGCTGTAGCTACTCAAGTCAGAGTCAGAAGTAGAGGCTGCGTTCGAATTATGGGATGGTGCTATCTATTTACACAAGCACGAAGACTAAAAAGGCTGGAATTATACTTCGCGTGTGCGCGTGTGCGCTGTTGGGCGCTAGAGCGCGTTGACGCAATTTTCGTCATCAAACAGTGTGCGCATAGCTCTCCGCGGTCAACCGCGTACCCTCCAAAATTTTCTGACCGCGCGTACAGGAGTGCACAGGAACGCGTGATCAAAACACCGACTGCACATGCTCTAGCAAACAAACATGGATGGTTTTCGTTGCTTTTCTACAATGTTTTCTACCCGTGTACAGGAGCGCCCAATGCGTTTAACTATATTTGGCAGAGGACGCGTCTGCGTCCGAGTGCGCACAAATGCGTTCGTGAATGCGCAAAGTATAACGCCGCCTTTAGAGAGGTGGAGAGAACACAATTATAAAAAATGTTAGCCCATGAAAAATTTAATGATGAAAACTCTTCAGAGCACAGGGTGTACATACTGTGATCAGACTAGACAGATCTGCATCGCAAAATGCGCAGTTTTGACGAAATGTTAATCATCATTACAATCCCTTCGCAAAAAAATGCAATTAAAAAAATCTGAATGATATTTCATGGATCCTGACTCACTGGCCTGTGAACTTCCAAATTCCCGAGCCAGGTAGCAAAAGGGGAAGTTTTCCCGACTCTGATTGGCTGGAAAATGATGTTTCTCCTTGCATACCGACCAATCAGTTTCTGGGGAGCAAATGCATGCACTTGGGACTCGGGAGGCTTTCTGGTAGGATCATACGCTCTATCACAGAGATGGGCAGCAAGGGCCGTATCTGTCCCTGGTTTTCACACCAACGTCTGGTCTTTAATTAGTTGATTGTCTCAATTAGCCAAACCATTTATGAAATCTGACGTTTCATGCGCATTTCTTTAAATTATCATGAAACTACAAAGACTAGTCTTGTCTCCCTTCATAAAACATTTTCCTTTGATCGGATCATTGCGAAAATCTATATTTGTGCTTGCAATCAGTTAACTCAATTAGTCAGGGTAATTGATAGGAATAAAAACCTGCATACACACCGGCCCTCCAGGACCGTGATTGCCCACCCCTGCTCTATTATCTTTGGTCATAACGGGAAGACTCAGCTATGTGAGCCGTCGCAAACGTTGCTCTTTGGATATATCCACCTGGTTGGCTCGTCAGTTAAGTAACGTTAACTAAATAAAATCTTTGCAAATGTTCATCATATCAAGGTGATATGATTTGTTTCTTGTCCCAACTCTACTAACTTTGCTAGCTGCCATAGTCACGAACTTATCTGAGGTTTCAAAGCAGTTTCGTGGGATCCATCTAAACTTTCACATTTTAGGGACGGTTAGTTTTTTGCTGGTTAGTTCAAAAGCAATCGCGTAGGTACAGCGGGCTGGCTGGTGAATCTACAGTGGTTATGATGTCGATTGGAGAAGTTTTTATAGCTGATTTGTCGCTTTCAAAGCCATCGCACACAGATGATCTCTTTCAAAATTCATTACCAGCTTATTTTGCCTGAAGAGCAAACAGACAGTTCGGGCCTGAGACTTGCTTTATCATTGCAAGTTTAATGTGAATTATCTTGTTGTGCATGCTATCACGTATCACGTTACTCCAGATTATAAAGCTAGCCATCTCCCAATCTAGCTGATGCTAGTAAAGGGGAATCTTTGTAATCATTGCTATACTAAAGCAATGTGATTTGGTTTTTGCTCTACTGAAAAGAATTCTGGATTAGACCACCATTTTCATCTTTAGCTCTGAATTGCCTTGACTGGATGTGCGCTTTATGTTTTCACGCACCTGAATGTTCCTCCAGTCACCCAAACATCATGGTAAGCCCATCAAAGTCATCAAAACTTGTGCCATTGCCATGTGGTTTAGCGAATCGCAAGTTTGCCGACCTCCCCCGAAACGTGCACAATGATTTCTGATCATTCAAGTACATGATGTTGAGATGTCAAAATGTGACTGAGTTGGAGATTGCTTTATGTGACTGGATTTTAGTGGGAATGGATCCTTTCACATCTCTGATCAGGTGTTAAACAACATTATGCTACAGCAAGGTATAGATAAGACAACTGTACTGCAGGTTATAAGTAGTTTACAGAAATTTTATTGGGAAACGGAAGTGTGCTATACTAAATTATGATTGTTCATGGTAAAATTGATTCATTTTGGAAATAATTTGTTTTGCTTTCGGAGTGGAGTTGTATTTCTATTGTAATTGTAATTCGTCATTAGGAACGAATGAAAAAGTCCTTTTGTCATTTAAATCTGATATACTGTTTTCTAATTTTTGCTAATCATTCTTCAGATGTGCAATTGCTAATCAATTGATATAATCGCAAAAAATGCTAATTTTTTTCCTTAATTTGATCACTGATATAGCCTAATGGTTCAGAATAGCATAAGTCAAATGATGACAAACCACTGAGGGGAAGATATTGCAATCATAGCAATCAAACAAGAATTAACTTGCTGGCCAACTAACTTGCCCCTGATTTGGCAAACAAAATAAATGCATTTTTTCAGCATTATTTCACACACGTACAAATGAACTCATTCACAAAAATATGCAGTTAAGAATATGGGGATTCACCAACAGCCTCTCTCTGCGCTTTCCTGAAACAAGGTATCTGAATGAATTTAATAAGCAGCCCCGAGAAGGTGGGGCCGCTTTCAGTACTCGCGCAAGTTTGTCTGCCGCTGCACTTTGTCTGCCGCTGCACTTTGTTTTGACCACAACTTTCTTTTCATCTTCCACTTATTTCTAGTTCTTTAGTCACAGTTATTATAGCCCCGAGGAATTCTTTTACTGGTCACTTCAATGGTCAAGGTCATGACAACTGGCCACACCCCTCAAAATGCATTCAAACACGATAGCTTCAAGTATTTATGATAGAAAGCTGTAACTTGGCATCTAGCTACTGAAGAACAGGGCTCAGCTTCTATTAACTTTTGGGCAAATTCCATGCAAGGTCAAGGTCACAACAAAGTCATGACATCTGACCATGCCCCTCAAAAGGCTTGTCAGCACTATAATTTCAAAAGTATTTATGATTTGACTTGTAACTTGGTATACAGGAAATGTATAGCAGGGTAAATCTTCTGTCAATTGAAGATGTCTTTCCAGTCAAGGTCAAGGTCACAGCAAAACTAAATTTCTGTTGAGGCATTTAAAACTTTCTTGCTATCTTGAATCCATTAGTGCTTTAGTCACAGTTATTATTCTTCAGTGAAGTTGTTTCGGCATAATCACTGGTCACGTCAAAGGTCAAGGTCATGAAATCTGCCCATGCCCCTCAAAATACTTCTTAACACAATACCTTAAAAAGATTTCATGACACCAAATTGTAACTTGGTATATAGCAATGACAGAACAGGCATCAGGTTCTGTCATCTTCTGGGCAAATTCCACTCATAGTCAATGTCACAGTGAGGTAATGGTCATAGATGTATTCACATAGAAAGTCTTGTTGACACAATATTTTTAGATGTTTGATTATTCTTCATGAAATTTACATATAAATATGCTCCAAACGCAGGTGGAATGGAGGGGCTGCTCTGTTTTTGTGGTGTCCCACAAACACTTTTCTATTTATAACATGCACTTAGTTCTGCATATCGTCAACTCCCTGGTTTTATAGCCAGCAAGCCATATTCGGTAAATCCTCTACAGCATTGACTCATGAAATGCAATGAGTTTTGGAGAGGACAATGTTTCTTCAGGTCATCAGTGATGTCACTTGTTTCTGTCATTGGCACAGTAAACGTCTTCGCAGTGAGCAAGATCTCACACTGACATTGATGGTGAGATTTTTGACAATGTTCCTCGTACAGCCTCCAACTACACAAGATTGAGGCATTCTATATTTGTCGAAAAAAATGTAACAAAAACAAACCCAAAGGCAAAGCTTTAGCTCGGATATTTTACATGGAACTTACGCACTTGTATATCCACGTGGAATTGAGAGCTGCAATGAGTCTCAGAGGGACGTCATATGCAAATAATTAACACATAATTACCTTTTGTGGAAATTTGGGGAAACCGCATTGCAGCTAAGCTGGTTTTTGATCTTTTTTCAACACAAATAGGATGATTGAGCTCAGTTACTAATGCGTTCAGGGAAAGAGTTATATAAAGTACCTAAAACTGTGAAAAAGTCTGGTATGTTTGAGTTCCTCTTTAATAGAACTGAAAATTCAGGGACAACACCATTAGATCTTTGGTTCTCAAGCCAGAAGCCATGTTTGTGACCTCAGACAGTTCATATGTTGCTGTTTTCGCAAGAATTGCCTTGCACAGGGCAGCTGGGGACTGTCAGCGATTGCTTCATAGCGACAAAGAGACTTTTGACTAAATATAAGCTGCATCGGCATGACCGCAAACACAATTTTGATTGCAAAACAGGTAAGGTGAGTCATAATTATGGTTATGGCTGTATGAAGTGCAGTTTATTTTTGCTCTTTTAGGGCTGCACATTCAGTGAGTATTAGTTGCGGAGCGTTAAGCCTTTTATGGCTCTAATATGTAAAGCAGGGATGGGTAACTCTTATCCTGGAGGGCAACAATGTCTGCAGGTTTTTGATGTGTTTCCATACGACTGATTAATTTAAAGTAGCTGAGAGACTTTTGATGAATTATTTGATGTACCTTGTTTTCTAGACACAAATTGCCTGCTGACAGAAAGAGGCCCTTTGGCCTGCTGACACTGCAGCCCTCTTGGACTAGGGTTGCCCATCCCTGCCGAGGAGTCTCTGCTTTTATATGATATTGCTTGTGCGGCAGAATGTAGGTACAGACTCGCTACCATCACATATAAGACACATGCAGAGACCAGCTACACCAGCTATGACCAGCTAAGAAGACAGCTCAGACCATCTTAAACCAGCTAATAATTCTAGCAGCTAGAATTCTAAGATGGATTAAGGTCTGAGTTGTGTTGTTAGCTGGTCATAACTGGTGTAGCTAGTCTCTATAGCTTGATGAAGGTGGTCAAAGCTGGTTAAGCTGGTATTTTCAACTGGAGTCAGCTGGTGAAGGGCTGGTTGACCAGCTAAAACTGTCCAAAACACAGCTTAAACCAGCCTGACCAACCTAGGCTGGTCAAAGCTGGAATTTTCAGCAGGGCAGCTATAAATGAACCTGGAGCGTTTAATATTAATAATTCTCCCCGGGGGTATGTCATCATTTTGTGACTCCAAGTATTCTGAACCATTAAGCCATATGAAGTTGAAGATTAAGTTCTGAACAGCTCTATCCAATTATTTTGATTTTGACTGAATATGACGTTACACTTAAAGCCCACAAGCTTAAAACGCGTAGGCTCACCAGCAAACATTCACACAAACTGATTGGGAGAAAAAGTGACTCAATCGTAACTAACGTTAGCATTATTTACTACGTCGAAGAAACGCTAGAAATTAGCGAGTGCATTTACTCATGATCTTGGGCTAACTCGTATGGAGGGTGATTTGTGCCATAATGAAATACCATACTCACATTGAAATACAATGCACTTATTGAAATACAATACAAATCTCGATAATACAATACAAAAATGCTTATGTACAATACACATCTTGAAAATACAATACATATATTGAAAATACAATATATGTGTAACGGTAAATACAATACAAAAATGCTTGTATCATTGTTTCAAATGCTTGTATCAAATGTTTTTCAATGTGAGTCAGGAATATTTGTGCCAAAATTAAAACAATACAACTGTATTGTATTTTTGAGATGTGTATTGTGTTTCAAGATGTGTATTGTATTTTCAAAATGTGTATTGTATTTCAATGTGTGCATTGTATTTAATTTTGTCATGAATAATCCTGACCGACATTGAAAAACAAATTATGTTTGTATTGTATTTATTGTTACTCATGTATTGTATTTTCCAGGCATGTATTGTATTTCAAGCTCTGTGCCAAAAGCCTCGCAATAAAATACAATACACCTTGTATTGTATTTCGATATGCAGTATTGTATTTCGATATGCAGTTTCAGGCTCGTTCTTGGCTAGATACGCCCTGCGAGGCCAGGATTGGTCAGGCGCCCACGCTGGCCGGCGGATTTATTTGGACCAACAAACCTACAAAAATAAATGACGGTTTCCGTAGAGATAGCAAGCTGAAATCAGTCTATTGTCAGAGCACGTAGTCAGCGAAGTGTCAGCAGTCGCTGACACATGAAGTGGACATGTTAGCTTCCTTTGTAACTGTATACAGTTACTATCATTTAATGAATAAAGGGTGATTACTTAATTATTTGCACCCCTAACAATTCCTAGGAAATAAATCTAATTGAATTATTTCTGTCATTTCTACAGTAGTTTACAAAGTTGATCAGAGTATCTAGGAACATTTAATTAGTAATTCATCACTTCCTGTTTCTCTGGGGTATATATATGACGTGACACAGAGGCCATTTCTCTTGTCCACTCTTCAACATGGGAAAGACAAAGGAACGCAACATTCAAGTAAGGCAGATGTGTGTCGACCTTCACAAGTTAGGCAGTGGCTACAAGAAAATAGCCACTCGCCTGCACCTGCCCATATCTAATGTCAGAGGAATCATAAAGAAGTTTTAAACAACTGGAACAGTGGTAAACAAGCCTGGACGAGGACGCAAAGTTATTTTGCCACCATGCACAGTGAGGAGGATGGTAAGAGAAATAAAAAGTTCTCCAAAGCTCACTGATAAAGAATTGCAACAAATGGTAGCATCTTAGGGTCACAAAGTCTCCAAAACAACCATCAGGCGCCATCTACATGCCAACAAGCTGTTTGGGAGGCATGCACAGAAAAAACTTTTCTCACTCACAATCATAAACTCAAACGTCTGGAGTTCGCCAAGCGCTACTGGGATTTCAAATGGGACCATGTGCTTTGGTCAGATGAGACCAAGATAGAGCTTTTTGGCAACAAACACTAAGTGGGTCTGGCGGAACACAAAAGATGAGTATGCAGAAAAGCACCTCATGCCCACTGTGAAGAATGGGGGAGGATCGGTGATGCTGTGGGCCTGTTTCTCTTCCAGAGGCCCTGGGAACCTTGTTAGGATGCATGGCATCATGAACGCTTTGAAATACCAGGATATTTTAAATCAAAATCTGGTAGCCTCTGCCCGAAAGCTGAAGAGGGGTCATCGCTGGGTCTTTCAGAAAGATAATGACCCTAAACATGTGGCCAAATCTACACAGAAATGGTTCACCAGACACAGAATCAAGCTCCTCCCATGGCCATCTCAGTCCCCAGACCTCAACCCCATTAAAAACCTGTGAAGTAAGCTGAAGAGGAGAGTGCAGAGGAGAGGACCCAGGTTGCTGGATGATTTAGAGAGATTGTGCAAAGAGGAATAGTCGAAGATCCCTCTTTCTGAATTCTCCCATCTTGTGAAACATTATAGGAGAAGATTAGGTGCTGTTTTGTTGGCAAAAGGGGGTTGTACAAAGTATTAACATCAGGGGTGCTAATAATTGTGGCACACATGATTTGATGTAAAAGAATTATTTTTTAATGTGGGATTTTTTTTCCCACTGAATAAATGAACTTGAATTAAAGGTTGGATTTTTCTCTTTTTTTCATTGTGGTCCTATGTTATTTAGAAAAAAACTGAATTTATTAGAAGCTAAAGAACACATCTTAACCAGGGGTGCCAATAATTTTGGAGGGCGCTGTATATATAGATCAGATGGATTTAATGCCTTCAGCAAATACACGTGACACCATCAGCAGCAAGTTTTTGTGAGCTATATTTGAACATTTTGAACACCTCAAAAAAAATATAAATATTTTTTTGTAACGACAGAACGGTTCCGACGGTCCATATAAAATGAACCAGCTCAATCAAGTAAACCGGATTGAACTGGTTAAACCGGAAATCAGCCCAAGCTTAGAATGCATGACTACAATTTGAAAACAATCTGATGAGCAGTTTTTGAGAAATTGGTCGGACAACATTTGCAGTGGTAAATTTTTTAAGTACAGAATACGGAAAACACTGGTAATTTTTTAAAAAATCAACACATGTTCATTAAACTTGGCACTGCACCTCTCCATGAAGTGTAGAATGCATGACTGCAATTTGAAAACAACCTGATGAGTGTTTTTGAGAAATCGGTTAGACAATCTGTTGCGGAGAGATGGAGGGACGGAATTCTTTGATATTTACTATATGCCCCAAGTGGGTATAACAAAACCATGTTCAATGGATGATCCCATCCTTCTAAAGAGAGGTTGTATACCTAGAGTGGAATTATGCCAGGCAGTATAAACGACCTGACGACATGCCCGATGCCACCATTATGGATATCTATGATTGTAAAATCCATCACTCCTGGAGCTTTTAAAAGTTCAACCTGTGTCATGTATGTATATTTTTCTGAGACAGAAGAGAATGAATACGAGGAGTAGCCTTGCATTTATCTTTTTGAAGACGGATTATTGACCGGCACAGTTCCTCTTTAAGTTTACTAGCCTTCGGGGGGTCCAGCAGCAATAAGGGGTCGTGCTTCACTGATGTTATCGAGGATGTTATTGAGATGTTCACCTGACTATAAAGTCTCTAAATTCAGTGCTGATACTTCTTCTGATTTGTGCTCTGTGGCAATAATAATCAGAGTGCACTTCCTATCTGACGCTACAGAAAAATGCTTCTACAGAATGAGTGTAATGACTGACCGCTGTCCTGACCCCATCGAGCCCCGCCCACATTAGGCTAACCCGCCCTTGATCCCACACATATTACCATCCAATTGAGCAGCCCCTTGCTCATAGGCCGCCCATGACTCCACCCACCTCAGTCCGTTGAGCAGGGCGCCCACGCAGCGCCACGGGCTGCAGCTCCTAATCATGTAAGCCAACACCACATTGGTGGCTCGCCGGAGGGGTTCGTTGTCCGTGACGGATTTTTTGAGCAACACCTCAATGACGCTGTCCAGGTATGGGTCAAAGTTTCTCTTGAGGAAAAGGAAAAGGTCTGCAAGCGTCCATAAGGCTGCGTAGGACACTGGTTCCCACTGGTTCATTACCTGAACACAAACGCAAACAGACGTGCTTTCAAAACAGCGAATGTTGGCTGACACTCCGCAACAAATTAAGACTCTCACCTGCCTGCCATGAGTTTTCCTAATACTATCAGCTGTTCAGCTGTGCAGTGACTCATTTAATCAAATTACGACAGAAGATTATGGCACCTTTCTCGAGGAGAAGGTGCCATCAGAAAAGAAAAGGGAATTTGTTTCCTTAATTAAATATTGAAATCAGGAAAATGATCGTATGCAGGGACCAATTGCTCAAGAAATCACTGAAAATTGGCTTAATTACCGATCGGCTAAATTTCACCTCTATGAGAAATAAAGTCACTGGGGCCCTCCTGAGAGCAAAAGCGGAGTTCTTCATGAATATGATTCAAAATGCCCATGGTAAGGTACAAATAATCTGGCAAAACATAAATAAACTAATCGGATGTAAGACCAGTCACATCAATACAGACCTCAAACTCAAAATCAATAATGCGTTGGCGACTTGATCCAATCACCCTGGCTTCCAACCTAAATAATTTTTTTTGAAATTCTGTTAAAACAATATCTCAGCTTTTCTCCCCCCCCCTGCTTGTACTGATGATCCTATTACACCTGGGTTACCAATTTTCAAAATTAAGGAAATATCAAAATCAGATGTAGTCACTTTGATAAATGATTTGAAAAGCTCTAAAGCAAGGGATGAACAGGGATTTGACACCAACTTCTTGAAAGTATATAAAGACTATTTGGTACATCCTATTGCATATCTCGTAAATTTATCATTCAAATAGTGTGTTATCACCCTAGCTTGACTGTGCTTACCCCTATTTTCAAATCTGGGGATAAAACTGACATGTCAATTACAGGCCTATCAGCATTCTCTCAATGATATCCAAAATCTCTGAGAAATGGTTGGCTAAGCAATTAATAGAACATCTACAAAACCCAAAACCAGTGAAGTTGGCACGTTATGTAAATCGTAGATAAAAACAGAATACAATGATTTGCAAATCCTTTTCAACTTATATTCAATTGAATACACTGCAAAGACAAGATGTTTAATGTTCAAACTGAGAAACTTTTTTTTTTTTGCAAATAATCATTAACTTAGAATTTAAAGGCAGCAACACATTGCAAAAAAGTTGGCACAGGGTCCTTTTTACCACTGTGTTACATCGCCTTTCCTTTAAACGACACTCAGTAAACGTTTGGGAACCGAGGAGACCAATTTTTGAAGCTTTTCAGGTGGAACTCTCTCCCATTCTTGCTTGATGTACAGCTTAAGTTGTTCAACAGTCCGGGGTCTCCGTTGTCGTATTTTACGCTTCATAATGCGCCACACATTTTCAATGGGAGACAGGTCTGGACTACAGGCAGGCCAGTCTAGTACCCGCACTCTTTTACTACAGAGCCATGCTGTTGTAACACGTGCAGAATGTGGCTTGGCATTGTCTTGCTGAAATAAGCAGAGGCGTCCATGAAAAAGACGTTGCTTGGATGGCAACATATGTTGCTCCAAAACCTGTATGTACCTTTCAGCATTGATGGTGCTTTCACATATGTGTAAGTTGCCCATGCCTTGGGCACTAATACACCCCCATACCATCACAGATGCTGGCTTTTGAACTGTGGAAAAGACCACAGAACACTTTTCCACTTTGCATCAGTGCATCTTAGATGAGCTTGGGCCCAGCAAAGCCGGCGGCGTTACTGGGTGCTGTTGATAAATGGCTTTCTCTTTGCATTTTAGAGTTTTAACTTGTACTTGCAGATGTAGCGACGAACTGTAGTTACTGAGAGTGGTTTTCTTAAGTGTTCCTGAACCCATGTGGTGATGTCCTTTACACACTGATGTCGGTTTTTGATGCAGTACCGCCTGAGGGATCGAAGGTCACGGGCATTCAATGTTGGTTTTCGGCCTTGTCGCTTATGTGCAGTGATTTCTCCAGATTCTCTGAACCTTTTGACGATATTACGGACCGTAGATGATGAAATCCCTAAATTTCTTGCAATAGCTCGTTGAGGAATGTTGTTTTTAAACTGTTCGACAATCAGCTCACGCATTTGTTAACTAAGTGGTGAGCCTCACCCCATCCTTGTTTGTGAATGACTGAGCATTTCAGGGAAGCTGCTTTTATACCCAATCATGGCACCCACCTGTTCCCAATTAGCCCGTTTACCTGTGGGATGTTCCAAATAAGTGTTTGATGAGCATTCCTCAACTCTCTCAGTCTTTTTTGCCACTTGTGCCAGCTTTTTTGAAACATGTTGCAGGCATCAAATTCCAAATGAGCTAATATTTGCAAAAAATTACAAAGTATACCTGTTCGAACATTAAGTAACTTGTCTTTGCAGTGTATTCCATTGAATATAGGTTGAAAAGGATTTGCAAATCATTGTATTCTGTTTTTATTTACGATTTACACAACGTGCCAACTTCACTGGTTTTGGGTTTTGTAAATGAAGGTCGTTCCCCCCCTGCACCACATGGAGTCTAGTTCCTACGCACACCATTCAACTGAAACAGCTAACGTTGTGTGTTTGGAAAAGGTTAAAGATCTGCTTGATAGGAATTCTTGCGTTGGCGCAGTTTTTTTGGATTTAAAGAAGGCTTTCAACACAGTTAACCATCAAGTTCTTCTGTCAAAGCTGACGCATTTCAATTCCTCAGAGCAAGCTATACATTAGTTCAAATCCTATGTTTCGAATAGACAACAATGTGTAAGGGTCAATGGTGTCAAATCTTCCGATCTTTATTGTCCGATAGGGGTGCCTCAAGGATCAATCCTTGGGCCGATTCTGTTTTTCATATACAGAATCAACCTACCTAATTCATGTACCAGGGTAAATTTTAAAATGTATGCAGATGATGCTGTGATATTTACACATGCAAAGACCTCCCAGGAAGCCTCCCAAATTTTAACTACAGCAATGGTTCAGGTGCAGAATTGGCCCACAAATTCCTGTCTCCTCCTGAACACCAAGAAAACTGTGTGTAAGCTATTTTCCAAAATAGAGAGAACGAAATTGAATGTATTCCTGAATAGGGGCAAACTTGGCTCTGTATAAGATTTTAAATATCTGGGTGTCACTTTGGACTCAAATTTATCTTTTAAGAGCCATGTGAAAAGGATTGTGACTACAATCAAATTGAACTATTTCAGGAAGAATAGGATATTGTTAGCAGACAACGCAGCCAGGATGTATCTACATTCCATGATATTTCCTCACATTAACTATTGACTCGTGAATTGGTCTCTTATGGGAGTAACAAACCTTAAGCCTGTTGAGTCACTCCATTAAAAGGCTCTGAAAGTTCTGGATAAAAAACCAAACCAATATCACCACTGTTCCATTCTTGCTAAACACAATCTTCTAAGTTTCCATAATTTTGGAAATGTCAGAATTGGCTGCTTTCTGTATAAGACACATAGCCTTGCACCTCCACAACTTAATGAATTTATTAAGTTAAGATCGGATCATGGCTCGTCCACCAGGGCCACAAGGGCCTCTTCAAGAGGGGACTGTGTGGTGCCCTTTCGGCGGACCACCTTTGGTCAAAATATTCTGTCGGTCATTTGCTATAAATATTGGAATAGCCTCTTGAACTTAGGGATATGATACATATGATAATATGAAGGGATGGCTAAAACTGAACCAAATATGTAACCATAACACAAAATCCGCCACACTTAGTCTGCCCAGTCCAGCTATCTTGATAACACTCTTCTCCATATATATTCTTTGTATTAATAGACTGTCTGATATGTCCTATGAATAGATATCATGGTGTAATGTGGGGGAAAAAAGCCACTAGATGGCAGTATTGACTTTTTTTTTTGTTAAGTCCAGTTTGGAGCTAGGTTTTTGGGCATGTCCTGGGCATGCTTCAGAGGGGAAAGTCCCAGAGAATTGAAAAAGTCTGGAAGGTGGGAGGGGGGTGGAGAAGAGTATATAAGGGGAAAAATTGAGAGAGTAAAGTAGTACGAGAAATGGCAAGGAGAAATTGTGGAAGGATACATTTGACCAGACCTGTCACTCTTTACAAGACCTGTGAAGCTCACTCTGTGGATTTTTTCCTGTGTTGGAGCATTTTCCTGTCCCAGGACATCGCAACAAAGCAACCCAATCTCAATTACCAAGGCACTGTAACTAACCTTTTATATTTCAATCTTGGTCAGTCTTTGTTTTATTAAATCTGTTAAAGTTTTACAATTTTGTCTGTCATCCCTTGCTCTCCGATATGTCATAATAAATTGGGGCCATAAAAATGGATGTTAAATTCTAATTATGTACTGTATATATGCATGGTGTATGTGATGCAGGTTCCATCCTTGCGTATGTTTTGAGATTTTGTATGATTGGTTGGTTTTGTATGATTTTCCAACATGTGTTGTACTAGTTTTTATGGTGTTTTTGTTTTGTCCTTTTCTTGTTTATACATGTTTGCCCCCCCCCCTTTTTCCCCAGAGACTCTATATTTTTAACAACAACCTGCCCTTGGGACAACAAATGTGAATTAGTCTCTGGCTACTATCTGGAATATTTACTTTTTTTGGTAAAATGTTCATTAATATGCATTTGTCCCTGTACAAATAAATAAGTTAATAAATGATGCTTCAAGAAAGGTTTATCAACAGAAATGCCCTCCTGTATATGATAATGCCCTGGGAAGCAGAATCACGCACCACTCAGAAGGAAACAGAGCAACAGCGAAGACTTGAGACCTGACATCGAATAACATAAAAACACACAGTAGACGTGGGTTCAGGAGGCCTGTTCCATAAGTTACAGCACTGCAGCTGGATCACAGTACAACACAGAGCAGCTCAGTGAGCTTCAGCCCGTGTTCCAGATTTGCGATTGGTCCACATGTTTAACTTGGTGTAGAGTCCTGCTGATGATCATCTGTTTTAGTGTAACAAGCCTCAGATTGATGAGCAGGCTTACCTCCCTTAACATGACCCTGCAGACCTTCTCCATTATTGGGATGAGGACTTCTGGCTCATTTGTGGCGATTTGATGAATTAGTTCCAGCCCATTCATCTTCTCCAACCTGCAGGGTAAGGAAGACCAATTACAATCAGCCCCAGCACTGGAACAATCTAAATCTGCTTCAACACTGGGCTGATCAGAACCTGCCCCAATGCTCCACCAAACAGAATGTGTCTTATGCTGGACCAATCAGTATCAACCCCCATAGTTAACTAATGAGACTCTGTCCCAGCTCAGATTAGAGTCTGCCCCTCAGCTGGACCAATCAGAGTACGCCTTTCACTCATCGAATAATTATCAGCAGATTAACTAAACCAATCAGAATACAATCAGAGTAGGCTGCTGCAGGATTTGCCCCAAGTTTAAACCAATCAAAATCTTCTAAACTGGAAGAGTCAGAATCTCCACCTGCAGTCAACCAATCAAAATCAACCCACATCCTGGCCCCCATGCTGGATTTTTATGATCAAAGACCAGGGCCCTCATTTATAAACAATGCAAAAGCACAGAAAAGTTTGCGTCGCCACTTTATTCGCAGACATCAGATTTATAAGAACAAAATTGACACAAAAACATATGCTAAATACAATGGGATTGTGCACATATGCAAAAAAATCCAAGTTGATCCTCATTAAATACCTAAAAATTGCGCGCAATAAAGATTATAAATGGTTTTCTAAAATTGGATATTTTAAACCATATGCCACTTTTCTTCTTTTGTGAATTTGCAGTATTTCTGCACTAAATCTCTGGAATATTTTTAAACTAGGCCAGTATATATATATATTTATATGTGTGTATGTGGCCCAGGAATTCAAATACAAAAAAGCATGACAATAATCACTCCAAATCACTGTTGACAGCCAGTCATATCGGGCCATTCTCTAAAACTGCATTTTCCAAGCATCTTACATATTTGCAATGAATAGTTGAATATTCTACTTCTCTCTGGAAGTTTGAAATCTTGTAAATTTCACAGTGAAGCTAATAATAAGCATTGCGACAGCTGAAAGTCCTGCTCACCACAATTCAGTAAGTGGGGTGTTTGTGAACTGCGACACACGTTTGGTTTACTGATTTTCGCTATGAGCGGTGAGCATTAGAGTCTCCCTACCTGTCGTCAGAGTTCAGAAGCATGAAGACCTCCTGCAGTTCCGGTTGTAGGTCAGTGTCCAAAAACCGCTCATCTGGGGGGTCACATGATCAGTGAGTGACATCAATCAAGACGGAGCATACACTGTATTACCTTGTGCTGCCTTCTCCTGTCTTTGGAAGAATCCACAAGTTAATTGGTCAATTAATCATTACAGTTTTGCATGAGTACTTTGAGATTTTGTGCTTCCCACAGCACATGAGTAACATTACCTGCGAGCTATTTGCCATATGAGTAGAATACAGTATGTCACATCTAATAATGTCTATTACATCGTTGCAAAATGTATTCTGCTTATTGCAGATTAATTTTTCATCTGATTTTTGGTAATCTGAGATAAATTATACCAAACAACCAATCTGGCTAATTTCATGTGTATCTTTGATACTTCAAAAGTTATGACTGTTTGAAGTTGGAATATTGTACAGTAACACTCATTTTTATGCACAATTAGGAGGCACGCCCCCTTTTTGAAGTCTCAATATATCAAAAACTCATGAAGATATGGGACTATGATTTTGCACATAGTCGACTAGATACAATAATGTTATGTTCTGTAAATCTGAAGCAAATCTGAGGTGGTCAGTCAGGAATATTTTTTGAAATCTGGTGATTTGAGACAGAATTACCTTTTTGCAAATACTTCACTGACTGGCCATTTAACTCATGGTGATGAGATCTACCTGCTTCTAGGTCTGTGTTCTTTACAGCACCTTCCACTCTTTGTATATAACTTTTCAAATTTTTTGGTGGTTCAGGGTGCAAACTGTAACATTTATAGATCACAGAGCAGTTCCCTGGAGAAATTCTCTGTCCTTACTCCTGGAGACGGGTCTTTCATGATGAAATCTATTTTCACACATGATACTACAGACAGAACTATATAACATGTTGAAGGCAGGACAGACAGACTCACCTGATGTCTCCTCCGGCTCTTCGCAGTGTTTGGTCTTCCTCTTCCTCTTCTTCTTCAAGCTCTGTTCTGGAGGGGGCAGTCTCACCTCCTCTTGCAGCTGCGATACTGAGCTGCTGCCCTGTGCAGCAGTTAGCTCTTCACTCGAGGCCCTGTTGGGCTGGGGCGGCTGGCTCTTTAACTGCTCCAAGCTGTTTAAATGGACACTGCTGGGGTCTGGACATCCTGGTGCTGTCAGCCTGACTGTTAAGGGGTCCACTGTCTCGGCCGTCTTCTGTATTCAGATGAGCACATTTCAGAGTAGAACTGATCATCCTTCCTTAAGTAATTATGATTGAAAATAATAATCGCTGCTTCGCTTGTTTTTTTTGGGGGGGGGCTGTGGAATTAATTATGGGAGCAGCGATTTCAGGCTGCTGATTCAATGCTGGGACCAGATTTCCATTTAAAAGAAACACTTTTTGTTCTAGAGGGGGCAGCCTCACCTCCTCTTGGAGCTGTGATATCAAGCTGCTGCCCTGTGCAGCAGTTAGCTCTTCACTCGAGGCCCTGTTGGGCTGGGGCTGACTCTTTAACTGCTCCAAGCTGTTTAAATGGACACTGCTGGGGTCTGGACATCCTGGTGCTGTCGGCCTGACTGTTAAGGGGTCCACTGACTCTGTCGTCGTCTGCATTCAGATGAGCACATGTCAGAGTAGAAATTGAAAATAACAATCGCTGCTTAGCTTGTTTTTTTTTTTTTTGGGGGGGGGGGGGGTGGAATTGATTATCGGAGCAGCGATTTCAGGCTGCTGATTCAATACTGGGACCAGATTTCCATTTTAAAAACACACATTTTTTAAGCCTGTTTGGCATACCAAAGACTCATTGGAAATATTGCTATTTGTCTACATTTTAAGAATAACTTTTCCATTGACACAAAAACTTACCCGGAAAAGTAAATACATTTGCTCAGACACAGTGGCCAGTTTCTCCCGCAATTCCATGCTTTCCTGTATTCAAATGAAAAAAAAAATAACATTTTAGAGTGAATAACATCGCTGATTTTGCATGAGTTAACAGATTCAAAAGGGAGCCAGCTTGTTGGATTTCTGCCTTTTCCAGCATTTGGAAAATTTTGAGAAAGACTGATAATTCCAATTTATAGGAATCATCCAGGGTATAGAATCTGTTTTGCTGCACTTTTGTGTTTGACGGATAGTTATTTTGTTAAATTAGCCTGTTTTTGAAGTGAGATAATGACCCATATACTCGTGATAGAAATACCTTTCCGTCTCGATCTTGAGAGTTAAGTTTCCGCTGACTGTAAACTTACCTCCCTGTTTGCCAGGACGATTGAGTGTATTCTCACAGACACGATGGCCAGCCCAAGTGTTATGATTCTGCTCTGCATTGCCATGTTCCTGATCCGTTTGTCATTTTTTGTTACATTCTGTCCTATTTGGTTTCTGATCTCTGCTTTGTCTGACTTGCCTTGGAATGTGTACTGTTTTTTGGTTGCTTTGATATGTTCATGTGTTGTCTAGTTTGTTTTGCCATGTTTTGTTATTGCCATGTTTTTGTTTTTGCCAGTATTCATATTCCTGTTCTCATTCCGCTCCATGTTTTGCTTTCGCCCATGCATTGCACTTTGTCTCCCCCTGTCTGGTCTCTTGTCTTGTTTCTGCTCACAGCCCCGGTATTGCTTGCCACTCTTTTGGGTGATTCAATGATTTCTGGATTTCAACCATTCCTTCCAATCTCGTTTACTTCCTTCACCTTGCTTTGCTATTTGACTAACCAGAACTAAAAGTTTGTATTTTTGTTAAATTTACTAACCTAGACTAACATTCTATACAATACTAACTTACTAACGAGCACTAGGGATTGTATAGCTGCACCTTACTAATTGTTTAGGATATGATCTTGAAGCATGGATGATGGGAAATTCAGCCATTTGACTACTTTTTATGAATAAAGTTTCCGTTGACAGTAAAACTAATCCATCCTCTCAATGGCAAGCACAGAAATTATTGCATCTCAGGTACCAAGGCTCTGCTCAATAGTATCTTTTTCCTGCATATAGTGGAAAGAAAAATGTCCATCTCAGATGTGAAAAAGGTCAAAAATTTTCATTAATAATGATGCACGTTATAATATACATTATGATCACTGTTGAGCTTTTTGGCCGATCATCGGGAAATTACTGAAATATATCAGGTGTACTTTCATAAGCCCGGAAGCCCTACCATTGTCAGTTAGTCTCAACTGATAATATTAATGGCCCATTCACACTGGGGTGGAGCGAAAAAGCGGCTCGGATTTACGGAATATTCGCTGCACGAAAATTCTGTGTGAAACCATTCACGCCGAACTCGGTGCAAAATTTTGCGTTCTTGTGTACCAATTTCGCAACCAAATCTACGAGTTATAATTTAACCTACATGAACCATGATAGCAGCAGCAGCGACGATGACATTGCTTGAATGTATCTGAATGATAACGTTAGCCTCGCAGTCTATTTTTGCACTAACTTAGCCAACGAATATTTTCTTTATTGATGTCTGAACCTGGGGCTGTTTCAATAAACTTAACTTGTCCAACCAAGACGAAGCTGCGTCATAATTTGCACCTCAGCGACGCACAGCTTTGTGATTTGGTGCACAAATATTCAAAATCTGGAAGGTTAATTGAAAAAATGCAACAACTATGATTAGCTAGATCTTTAACTAATATGAACAAGTAAACTAACTGCGCACATAGCAATAAGATGTCATCTTAAATTTCAGTGATAACTGAGTACAAGCTATCTAGCTACTCAAAAGGTTTGAATGATGTGACATCAATAAAAACAAATCATTTCATTGGATAAAAGTGCAATTTCACAGGCAGATTTTCGCTGTAGCTTAAGTCTGTCTGGATGTTTTTTCTGCTGCGCGGAAATTCCACCTTGGGATGCACACTTGCATTAGAACCCGTGGAAATAAGTCCTACCAAAATCTGCAGGAATAATCCACACGGAAATTCAAGCTTGATGTGAATGTGCCTTTAGTCTGGCAAGCGAAGAATGCACACAAGACATTTTTTTTGGCCGTAGTGAATTATGTTTTTGCCATTTGAAAATTTGGTCTGGAAGCATAATTCCCATATGTAGATGGATCACATTGTAACACCGCAGCAAATTGAGGAAAAAATATAACAATGATACTCACCATAGACTCATGGGGAGCGTGGCTATGAAGATGCTTTTTTACAATATATAGTGCTTACTACAAATTTCAGAATTTCTATAGACTGTAAAATTTACCGCAAACGTTGCCCGAGCCACTTGTTCAAGCTCAAGATTTTTCTCCTCCAGGGCAACCACCTTCTGCTCCATTCGTACTTTTTCCTGCGTTTTGATGAACACACAATCGCCACATCACACATTTAGACAAAATTTTTCGGCCTTTTCACTCCTTCAGCCAAATGCCGAATGTATGATTTTTTGCTATTTTTAGCCGAATATTTTTGGTGGTCAAAAATAACCTGCATCGGAACAATTGACTATATCAGCTGCACAACAAAACTTTTATTTAAGTTCGGCAAAGTGCATAGAAATACCCCGGAGGACCACAACTTGGTGCTGGTGTCAAGTGAATCCTTGAGTGTGCTTATCAAAGCAAAGGTAGAAATTGATCACTGCCATTTAGCATTATGCCAAATAAGTGTAAACATTACACTAAATGCTTTAAAATTTACAAAGACTGCAGTGTTTGCCTCTAGATTCCATGGGTGAGTTTATGCAATTTTAGTTATGTGTAGGATGAAAGATAGTAAAACACAGGCTCATAGGAAATTTAGCAGCTATTTCTCAACATTATAAGAATGAAGTCCCTCAGACTGAACTTACCTCGGTTTTCTCCTGAAGAAGTTGATCAATTGTCTGCCAAATACTGGCGAGGTCCTGCTCATATTCCTTTCTTTGTGTCTAGATGGAAAAAAATAAACATATTGGAGAAAAAAAGTCACAAATTTTGCATGTGTGCTGTGTTATTAAGCATGTTCAATCGCTATTTTGTTAAATTAGCCTGTTTGGGATGTAAGATACTGAAGCATAGATTCATAGGAATTATAGCTCTTTGTCAACATTTTAAAAATGAGGATTCTGCAGACTGTACATGTACAATCTTCAGGCAAGAAAATTTTCAGTATTTTCACTCTTTGGGCCAAATACTGAAGATGTTTTTTTTTTTTTTTTTGCTATTTCTGGCCGAATATGTTCGGTGGCCAAATATGCAGTGCATCCGTATTCCGTACTGAATTAGCTGGACAAGAATAGAATTGAATACTGATTACACCAGGTACATAGAACAAACCCTAAAGGGCCACAATATGTGCTGGTATCAAGAGATTTATTTAGGTCTGCTTACCAAAGCAAAGAGGGAAATTGATCTCTCCCGTTTTGCTTGATTCTTATTTATTGTTATCATTACACTACATGCTTACAATTTACATAGACTGCAGAGTTTTCCTCTACATTCCATGGGTGAGTTTATGCAACTTTATTACACGGCATTGTCAAATGCTCGATTCTGATTGGTCAATTACAACATTCTAAGGTCTACTGTTCTGAATAGCACACCGTTGCTATGGAGGCTTCGGAGTCTCTGTTGTTTACAGTTACAGTTCCAGCCGTAGAAACGAACTGATTAGTTTTTCAAGCAGCGGACTATTTTTTCAATCGGAAGCAATGAAAACTTTCGTAAATCAATCAAATCATATTTAGATCAACTTTTTATGTCAAACATTTGATTTCTTTTGTAAGTACCCTCGAATAAGTGGGATAATGTAGAGCAAGCTAGTCCCTATTGAGAAATAAACCCCTTCAGGGTGATGTAGGACTCCAACGCTTCGCGTCAGGGTCCTACATCACCCTGTCGGGGTTTATTTCTCTATAGTGACCGGCTAGCGCTACATTATCCGTTAATTAGTAATGTTTAGGATGCGACATAATAAAATTCATTGACAATATACGCTTTTGTCTATTAATAATAAAGTATCCACAGATTAAATTTACCTCCATTTTCTCCTGGACTAGTTTATCCGTTGTTTGAGACATGACAGCTAGTCTCTGCTCACGCTATGGTTTTATAATGAAATAATTACCATTTTAGAGTGAAAAATATTGCTCATTTTGCATGCGCTTGCAGATTCTAAAGCCAGCCAGCTTGTTGGATGTATGGTTTTACCTGCTTTTTGATCATTTTGAGAACAAATGATAATTCCATTTTGTTGTGCAATTCATGGATATCATCCAGGGCATGGATTCTGTTTAGCAGTGCTACTTTGTATGACAGATAGTTATTTTCTTAAGTTAACCAGGAGTGTATTTCCCAAAAGCGTTCTTGCTAATGAGGATAGAAACTTACATAGTTTGTCCATTCACAGTCAATGGGTCCAACTACGTACAGTAAGATAGCATCTGTGATTTTGGGAAATGCATCCCTGTTTAGGATGTGTGATCTTGAAGTATAGACTCTTGGAAAATACAGCCATTTGACTACTTTTCAAGAATAAAGTTTCCATTTACAGTAAAACTAATCCATCCTCTCAATGGCAGCACAGAAATTATCGCATCTAAGGTACCAAGGCTCTGCTCAATTGTAGCTTTTTCCTGCACAGAGTAGAAAGAAAAATGTCCATCTCAGATGTGAAAAAGGTCAATAATTTTCATGAATAATGATGCACATTATAATGTACATTATGATCACTGTTGAGCTTTTTGGCCGATCATTGTGAAATTACTGTTTCAATAAACTTAACTTGTCCAAACCAGACAAAGCTGCGTCATAATTTGCACCTCAGCAAAGCACAGCTTTGTGATTTGGTGCACAAATATTCAAAATCTGAAAACGTTCATTGAAAAAAAAAACAACTATGATTAGCTAGATCTCTAACTACGATGAACAAGTAAAATAACTGCGCACATAGCAATGAGATGTCATGTTAAATTTCAGTGATAACTGAATACAAGCTATCTAGATAATCAAAAGGTTTGAATGCTGTGACATCAATAAAAACAAAACATTTCATTGGATAAAAGTACAATTTCGCAGGCGGACTTTTGCTGAAGCTAAAGTCTGTGCGGATGTTTTTTCTGCCGCACGGAAATTCCACCTTGCGATGCAAACTTACATTAGAACCCATGGAAATAACTCCTACCAAAATCAGCGCAAATAATCCACATGGAAATTCAAACTTGGTGTGAATGGGCCTTTAGTATGGCAACCGAAGAATGCACACAAGACATTTTTTGGCTGTAGTGAATTATGTTTTTGCCATTTGAAAATTTGGTCTGGAAGCATAATTCCCATATGTAGATGGATCACATTGTAAGACCGCAGCAAATTGAGGAAAAAATATAACACTAATACTCACCATAGACTCATGGGGAGCGTGGCTATGAAGATGCTTTTTTACAATATATAGTGCTTACTACAAATTTCAGAATTTCCATAGACTGTAAAATTTACCGCAGACGTTGCCCGAGCTGCTTGTTCAAGCTCAAGATTTTTCTCCTCCAGGGCAACCACCTTCTTCTCCATTTGTGCAATTTCCTGCATTTAGATGAACACACAATCGCCACATCACACATTTAGACAAAATTTTTCGGCCTTTTCACTCCTTCAGCCAAATGCCGAATGTATGATTTTTGCTATTTTTAGCCGAATATTTTTGGTGGTCAAAAATTACCTGCATTGGAACAATTAACTATATCAGCTGCATAAGAAAAATTTTATTTAAATTGGGCAAAGTGCATAGAAATACCCCACAGGACCACAACTTGGTGCTGGTGTCAAGTGAATCCTTGAGTGTGCTTATCAAAGCAAAGGTAGAAATTGATCACTGCCATTTAGCATTATGCCAAATAAGTGTAAATATTACACGAAATGCTTTAAAATTTACAAAGACTGCAGTGTTTGCCTCTAAATTCCATGGGTGAGTTTATGCAATTTTAGTTATGTGTAGGATGAAAGATAGTAAACAGGCTCATAGGAAATTTAGCAGCTATTTCTCAACATTTTAAGAATTAAGTCCCTCAGACTGAACTTACCTCGGTTTTCTCCTGAAAAAGTTGATCAATTGCCAGCCAAATACTGGCTAGGTCCTGCTCATATTCCTCTCTTTGTGTCTAGATGGAAAAAAATTACCATATTGGAGAAAAAAAGGCACAGATTTTGCATATGTGCTGTGTTATTAAGCATGTTCAGTAGCTATTTTGTTAAATTAGTCTGTTTGGGATGTAAGATACTGAAGCATAAATTCATAGGAAATATAGCTCTTTGTCAACATTTTAAAATTGAGGATTCTGCAGACTGTAGTTAATCGCTGAGTGTGCTTATCAAAGCAAAGGTATCAATTGATCACTGCCATTTTGCATTATGCCAAATAATTGTAAATATTACACTCAATACTGTAAAATTTACAAAGACTGCAGTGTTTGCCTCTAGATTCCATGGGTGAGTTTATGCAATTTTAGTTATTTGTAGGATGAAAGATAGTAAAACACAGGCTCATAGGAAATTTAGCGGCTATTTCTCAACATGAATGAATGAAGTCCCTCAGACTGAACTTACCTCGGTTTTCTCCTGAAAAAGTTGATCAATTGTCTGCCAAATGCTGGCTAGGTCCTGCTCATATTCTTCTCTTTGTCTCTAGATGGAAAAAGATTAACATATTGGAGAAAAAAAGTCACTATTTTTGCAGTTAATAAGCATGTTCGTTAGCAATTTTGTTAAATTAGCCTGTTTGGGATGTAAGATATTGAAGCATAGATTCATAGGAAATTTAGCTCTTTGTCAACATTTTAAAAACGAGGATTCTGCAGACTGTACATGTACAATCTTCAGGCATGAAAATTTTCAGTATTTTCACTCTTTGGGCCAAATACTGAAGATGTTTTTTTTTTTTTTTGCTATTTTTGGCCGAATATGTTCGGTGGCCAAATATGCAGTTCATTCGTATTCCGTACTGAATTAGCTGGACAAGAATAGAATTGAATACTGATTACACCAGGTACATAGAACAAACCCTGAAGGGCCACAATGTGTGCTGGTATCAAGAGATTTATTTAGGTCTGCTTACCAAAGCAAAGAGGGAAATTGATCTCTCCCGTTTCGCTTGATTCTTTTTATTGTTATCATTACACTACATGCTTACAATTTACATAGACTGCAGAGTTTTCCTCAACATTCCATGGGTGAGTTTATGCAACTTTATTACACGGCATTGTCAAATGCTCGATTCTGATTGGTCAATTACAACATTCTAAGGTCTACTGTTCTGTATAGCACACCGTTGCTATGGAGGCTTCGGAGTCTCTGTTGTTTACAGTTACAGTTCCAGCCGTAGAAACGAACTGACTAGTTTTTCAAGCAGCGGACTATTTTTTCAATCGAAAGCAATGACAACTTTCGTAAATCAATCAAATCATATTTAGATCGACTTTTTATGTCAAACATTTGATTTGTTTTGTAAGTACCCTCGAATAAGTGGGATAATGTAGAGCGAGCTGGTCCCTATTGAGAAATAAACCCCTTCAGGGTGATGCAGGACTCCAACGCTTTGTGTCAGGGTCCTACATCACCCTGTCGGGGTTTATTTCTCTATAGTGACCGGCTCGCGCTACATTATCCGTTACTTAGTAATGTTTAGGATGCAAAATATTAAAATTCATTGACAATATACGCTTTTGTCTATTAATAATAAAGTATCCACAGATTAAATTTACCTCCATTTTCTCCTGGACTATTTTATCCATTGTTTGAGACATGACAGCTAGTCTCTGCTCACGCTCTGGTTTTATAATGAAATAATTACCGTTTTAGAGTGAAAAATATTGCTCATTTTGCATGCGTTTGCAGATTCTAAAGCCAGCCAGCTTGTTGGATGTATGGTTTTACCTGCTTTTTGATCATTTTGAGAACAAATGATAATTCCATTTTGTTGTGCAATTCATGGATATCATCCAGGGCATGGATTCTGTTTAGCAGTGCTACTTTGTATGACAGATAGTTATTTTCTTAAGTTAACCAGGAGTGCATTTCCCAAAAGCGTTCTTGCTAATGAGGATAGAAACTTACACAGTTTGTCCATTCACAGTCAATGGGTCCAACTACGTACAGTAAGATAGCATCTGTGATTTTGGGAAATGCATCCCTGTTTAGGATGTGTGATCTTGAAGTATAGACTCTTGGAAAATACAGCCATTTGACTACTTTTCAAGAATAAAGTTTCCATTTACAGTAAAACTAATCCATCCTCTCAATGGCAGCACAGAAATTATCGCATCTAAGGTACCAAGGCTCTGCTCAATTGTAGCTTTTTCCTGCACAGAGTGGAAAGAAAAATGTCCATCTCAGATGTGAAAAAGGTCAATAATTTTCATGAATAATGATGCACATTATAATGTACATTATGATCACTGTTGAGCTTTTTGGCCGATCATTGTGAAATTACTGTTTCAATAAACTTAACTTGTCCAAACCAGACGAAGCTGCGTCATAATTTGCACCTCAGCAAAGCACAGCTTTGTGATTTGGTGCACAAATATGCAAAATCTGAAAACGTTCATTGAAAAAAAAAAAACAACTATGATTAGCTAGATCTCTAACTAATATGAACAAGTAAAATAACTGCACACATAGCAGTGAGATGTCATGTTAAATTTCAGTGATAACTGAATACAAGCTATCTAGATAATCAAAAGGTTTGAATGCTGTGACATCAATAAAAACAAAACATTTCATTGGATAAAAGTACAATTTCGCAGGCGGACTTTTGCTGAAGCTTAAGTCTATGCGGATGTTTTTTCTGCCGCACGGAAATTCCACCTTGGGATGCAAGCTTTCATTAGAACCCGTGGAAATAACTCCTACAAAAATCTGCGCAAATAATCCACATGGAAATTCAAACTCGGTGTGAATGTGCCTTTAGTCTGGCAAGCGAAGAATGCACACAAGACATTCTTTGGCCGTGGTGGATTATGCTTTTGCCATTTGAAAATTTGGTCTGGAAGCATAATTCCCATATGTAGATGGATCACATTGTAAGACCGCAGCAAATTGAGGAAAAAATATAACACTGATACTCACCATAGACTCATGGGGAGCGTGGCTATGAAGATGCTTTTTTACAATATATAGTGCTTACTACAAATTTCAGAATTTCCATAGACTGTAAAATTTACCGCAGACGTTGCCCGAGCTGCTTGTTCAAGCTCAAGATTTTTCTCCTCCAGGGCAACCACCTTCTTCTCCATTTGTGCAATTTCCTGCATTTAGATGAACACACAATCGCCACATCACACATTTAGACAAAGTTTTTGGGCCTTTTCATTCCTTCAGCCAAATGCCGAATGTATGATTTTTTGCTATTTTTAGCCGAATATTTTTGTTGGTCAAAAATTCCCTGCATAAGAACAATTAACTGAATCAGCTGCACAAGAAAAATTTAATTTAAATTGGGCAGAGTACATAGAAACACCCTGAAGGACCACAACTTGGTGCTGTGTCAAATGCTTCGTTTGAGTGTGCTTATCAAAGCAAAGGTAGAAATTGATCACTGCCATTTAGCATTATGCCAAATAAGTGGAAACATTACACTAAATGCTTTAAAATTTACAAAGACTGCAGTGTTTGCCTCTAGATTCCATGGGTGAGTTTATGCAATTTTAGTTATGTGTAGGATGAAAGATAGTAAAACACAGGCTAATAGGAAATTTAGCAGCTATTTCTCAACATTTTAAGAATTAAGTCCCACAGACTAAACTTACCTCAGTTTTCTCCTGAAGAAGTAGATCACTGGTCTGAGACATGATGGCTACGTCGAGCTCATATTCTTCTCTTTGTGTCTAGATGGAAAAAAATTAACATATTGGAGAAAAAAGTCACAAATTTTGCATGTTTGCTGTATTATTAAGCATGTTCAATAGCTATTTTGTTAAATTAGCCTGTTTGTGATGTAAGATACTGAAGCATAGATTCATTGGAATTGTAGCTCTTTGTCAACATTTTAAAAGTTAGGATTCTTCAGACTGTACATACACAATTTTCAGACATGAAAATTTTCAGTATTTTCACTCTTTGGGCCAAATAATGAAGATTTTTTTTTGCTATTTTTGCCCGAATATTTTCGGTGGCTGAAAATGCGATGCATCCGTATTCCCCACTGAATTAGCTGGAGAAGAAAAGACTTGAATACTGATTGGACCAGGCACATAGAACAAACTCTGAAGGACTACAATGTGTGCTGATATCAAGCGATTCGTTCAAGTCTGCTGACCAAATCAAAGAGAGAAATTGATCTCTCCTGTTTTGCTTAATGCCTAATTATTGTTATCATTACACTACATGCTTTACTATTTACATAGACTGCAGAGTTTTCCTCAACATTCCGTGAGGGAGTTTATGCAACTTAAGTTATGTTTAGGATGCAAAATACTTAAACTCATTGAAAATATATCCATTTGTCTACCTATTAATAATGAAGTATCCACAGAGTAAACTTACCTCCATTTTCTTCTGGACTAGCTTATCCACTGTTTCAGACATGTCGGCTAGTCTCTGCTCACACTCCGCTTTTTGAATCTAGATGGAGAAAAAAAAGCATTTTTGAGAAAAAAAAAAAAACTAAACAAATTTTGTATTTCAGTCGTGCTATGAAGCATTTTGGATTGCTATTTTGTTAAATTAGCCTGTTTGGAATGTAAGATATTGAAGCATAGACTGATGGGTACAATACCGCTTTGACAACATTTTAAAAATGAAGTTTCCACGGACAGAAAAACTTTTGGGTATCTCCATAACAAGTACACAAATTATCTTATATATGGCACCCACTTTCTGCTCAAATTTATCTTTTTGCAGCATATTGATGGAACAAAACATTTCTCTTTCAGACATGACAATGGGCCACAAAGTTCATATTAAAAATTATTTACATTATGATGTACATTATGATCATTGTTATGCCTTTAGGCCCATGATCCTGAAATCACTCAACTATATCAGGCATACATTCATAATTGTATTTGGAAAATTTTGACAAATTCACATTTACCGCATCACACATTTGGTCAAAATGTTTGGCTTTTCACTTGGGCCAAATATCCAATATACAAATGTTATTTTTTCTATTTTCGGCCTAATATTTTCAAAATCATAGGAAATTTAGCTCTTTGAAAACATCCCAGATAGCAAAAAGCATTAATTCAATGCTGGATTTTGGTCAGATTGGTTATTTTTGGTTGTGGTTGAAAAATCTATGTTGACTCAATGATTAATTACAGTTACCATTTCAACGTTTGAAAAACTGTGGTTGAATCACTGTAGTATTGATGATGACTTTTCAATGTTGAAATGCCCTATGATGATTTGACATCGTTTCAATGGTGCTGATGGGGGTGGGGGGTAGGTGGGTAATATCATTTCAATATATCATGAAAAAAGCTCCTACGACTGTTTTTTTCTTTATTTTGCGTTTTCTTTAATTCTTATGCGCGATTTTGCAAAACTAGTGGACCGCGCCATTTTCACCACAGCAGACGAAAATTCACCTTCGATGCACTCGGGGTGCCCCGAATCGTGACATCAGTGTGGCTGTCAGCGCCATGAATTTCGGTTGTCCTGCGGTCCTTCATTGTGATTGTTGAATGACCATATATTGCCGCTTCCTCGATGGGGCAGACAGACGAGCTTGATTATTCTCTATCCTACACAAATTTAATTTTGAGGTGAACTTACATCAGAGGCCATTTGAAATACTTCCGGAGAGAAAAGTTTGATTTGAAGTCTGCTAATTACCAGCGAGGCTGGACAGCTGCCGTCACCTTGGCAGAATTAGCTCACCTTTAATCAATTCCCGTGTACTTTGCCTAACTTTTAATCAAGCCATTTATTCAGCCAACTGACCAATCAAAACCTAAATCTAGCCAATAATGATGTAGAAGAGATAATGAGAAGCAGACAAACCAAGCCAGGCTACCGTGCCAGATTGAAATGTCAGTAATCTGAATAAATAGCAGACCTCTGAATTCCACCTCTCATCTGAAAACTTTAACGTATTATTAAAAAAGATTTCTTAAAAATAAAATCATGTTAAGATGGCCCTGGTTTTTAAGCGTCTAAAAATAAACAAAGTAGAAAGCATTGTGTGAAGCGTATCAAACGTGAATGTGAGAGAGAAATTATTTTCGCATTGCCAGCAATGGACAAATGCACCAAATACTGGGCTGGCACGTTCAGGCAAATCTGTGCCGCAAATTTAAGACATTTTTTATTTAATAACTGAACAAGATTCGCACACAATGGCCAAATGTAATAATCAAGCAAACACATTCAGGAAAATTGCGTGCTGAATTAAGCAAAGCTAAGGCCTTCAAAAGCATCCTCCTCTACTCGACAATTGCCTTCACCTCCCCGCCCGTTTACTTAGGTCAATTTGCAGTCAAACAGTTGATTCGCTCACTGAACAATTTTTAATTGGTTGGTGGTCTAATTTATTTGGATATCCATGTATTCAGACATTTTGACATCGCATACATCATGCACATGAATGCATGTGGCAGCCGCAGTGACGTTATGATCTCGCAACTTCTCTTGCCAGGCATGGCGTTAATGGTGGCCTCCTGGAAACAGCAATTCCAGCTAATTAATGGTAATTTAAAATTATGAACAGGGGGTATGTATGGACAAATAATCGACCGTGGATATTATGTTGGAGTTAATTACTATAAGATTAAGTCAAAACGTGTAGTTCTGTATAGTCCTCCTTTAAAAGATCAAAAGAAATGTTGTGTGCTAAAATGTACAAAAGAAGTACGAAAGTGCAATTTCTTTTGAATGTTTAATAAATAACTAAATGAAATGGTCTGTTTTATTGTTTTTTGTGAATAGAGCATGCAGTAAAGCAGCTGTTCTCAACCTTGGTTTCCTATCAAAATGGAAATAGCCAATCTGTAAGGGTTTTTGCCTTGCAGCCCCTCCCCTGAGGCTTTCGCTCACCTCCACCTTAACGAGCTGCACCTGTTGCTTTTTAAGTGGTGATGATTATCTGAAGTATATAGGGCTGGCAGTTGCCAGTTCTCATCGGCACTGCATTTTAAGGTTTTATCATTGATGTGTGTGATTCTAACCCTGATGATGCTGCTCCCTGTTTTTATCACCGTGTTTTTTTTTTTTTAACTATTTATTAAATCTCCAGTTTGCACCAGCCTGCCATTTGGGTCCTGCATTATTTTAGCTCCATGGTCTAAGCTCCTGCCGTGCAGCAGTTTATATCCGGCGTCGGGGGGGAACCAAGACACAATCTACAAGCTCACAACACATTTTCGAATATTCACCTATGAAATTATTATAATGAAGATTAGGGTCCCCCAAAACACGTCCCTGTAAAGTGGGGTCTTTGTATATAAAGGTTGAGAATCACTGCAGTATACCATACTTCATGAACCAGTTCAGCAATTTAACCTTCATATGTGTGTTTTTTTTAATATTCCTCATTTAAATTATTAATCATTTTACTCTATTTGGTGTTTTAAAGTCCTGCGGGGGTTGCTCCAAACTTGTCTATTAGTGACATCACTGCCATTCAGGCATATGGCAGTGATATCACTGACTAGTAGACTACTTTGGCATGCTCCTTGTTGAACTATACCATAAATAGAGTAATACAGTGATTATTTTTTAATGAGGCATATTTAAAAACATAGAGGAGGGTTGAAAACTGTTGAAATGGCCCTTTAATAATAACATTGTTTCAATGTATAATGCAATGCATACATATAGTTGAATCAATGTTGATCATACCACAGTTGAATCAAGGTTGATTCATTGTCAGAATTGATTGGAAATTCAATGTTATTTCCATGTTGATTATAGCGAGCACTTCCAATGTTTTTTTCAATATCTGACATCAATGTTGATTGCAATCTTCAGCCTGACAAAATCACAGTGTTGATTCAATCACTTTTTGCTATCTGGGATTTGAAGAATAAAGTTTCCACACACTGTGAACTTACCTCCATTTTCTCCAGGACTTGTTTATCAATTGTCTTCAACATGTCGGCTAATTTCTGCTCATATTCTGCTTTTTCCTATATTGAGAAGGAAAATATCACTTATTTTACATGTGCCCACAGAATCTAGTGGAGGCCAGTTTATTGGATTCATGCTTTTCCTTGATTTCAGATAATATTTCTGAATGACTGATATTTCCATTATGGGTCTTAATTTATGACTATCATTCAGGTCACATATTCTGTTTAGCGGTGTCATTATGGACATTATGTTCAATAATTTTTTTTATTATTATTATTTTGTTTAGGATGTGAGATAATGAATCATAAACACGTAACAAATATAGCCACTTGACAACATTTCAAGAATAATGTTTATATTGACAGCGAATTTTAATTTTCTCCATGGCTAGACCAGTAATTATCTTGCATATGGTGCCTAGTTTCTGCTCGAATTTAGCTTTTTGCAGCATATCGATGGAATTAAAAATTCCGCTTTTGGACATGAAAATATCTCACTCATTTTGCATGAATAATAATACTGTAGGGTTATAATGTACATATGACCATGGTTCAGCTTTTAGGCCTAAGATCCTGAAATCACCAACTATATCAGGGATACATTCATGCATTCAAATTTAGACCAGGGGCCTGAACTCAAACAAGCTCTGCAGCACAGCCATTGTCAGCTCGTGTCAAATGATCATTTTAAGTCTGGTAAACAAAGACTCTGCACATAATGTTTTCCCGGCCATAAATGAAGGGTGACTGAGTTTCTGCAATTTGAAAACGACTGTCTGGAGGCATTAATCCCACTTGTAGATAAGCGACACTATAACACTGTAGCAATGTGGGGAATGAATATAACACTGACACTCACCATAGACTCATGGGGAACGTACTGTAGCTATGAAGGCACTTTTTAATAATACATAGTGCTCATCAGAAATTAAAAAATTTCCATAGACTGTAAAATTTACCGCAAACATCGCCAGAGCCGCTTGTTCAAGCTCAACAGTTTTCTCTTCCAGGTCAGCCATCCTCCGGTCCATTCGTGCGATTTCCTGCATTTAGATGAACACACAATCGCCACATCACACATTTGGCCAAAATTTTTGGCTTTCACTTTTCTGGCCAAATACCAAATGTGATATTTTTTCTATTTTTCAAATACCATTTTCACTGGCAAAAAATTCAGCACATCCCTGCACTCATCTATACTAGCTGAACAAGAAAAAAATTTAAACTAAGCCTTGTACATCGACCCAAAAGCACCACAATGTGTGCTGGTTTCAAGTGATCAGTTTTAGTGTGATTAATTGAAAAAAAGGGAGAAATATGTTGGGGTCACACAGAGGAAAGCTTTCTTATGAGTGGAAATTCAAAATGGAAGATTTCCCATGACCAGTTGCTGCCTGTAAGCCCCTCCTACCTGCAGGCCAGGCAGATAAAATCAATGCTCAGACGGCACATCTCTTTCTCTTGGCTCCCCCCTTGCACTTCCCCCCTTGGTAGCTCAGTTTGGGGTACTCCTCCCCCACCTCTGGCCCTCTCTCTCCCCCATGGCCCAGCATAGAGGCGCCATGCTGAAGCATCAGCCGCTACCGGGAGTAGAACAAGCTTAGGAAGCAACAGCTTGCTATTGAGGAGCGGCCAGCCTCCCTGCTCTTTCCACAACAAAGACACAGACCTTTAAAGGCACCAGAATCGCTCTCTGCAGCCGGATCAGCATCTTCCATGATCAGATCCTCCACCGAGCAGCAACCACAAAACCTCCTTCCTGTACTAAGGACTGGTAACAACTGGGCATCCAAACCTTCTTTTAGGACTAAGACTGACTGCATGTACTTGTAACATGATTGTTGCTGTGATTGTTTTTAGGTTTGTGTTTTAGTTTAGTCAGGATGGTATTCATGTGTAGCAGACAGGGTCTTGCATCCAAATAACCTGCTGTATACTAACACAGCACCTTTCCTCTGCAAAACACACCCATATCTCTTCATTTTTTTAACTTAATATATACGCAAACACAACACTGAGCGTTTTTAAGCCATATAAACAGACTTTAAATGCTCTCTTTAAACTTTTCATTGTCACAAAGACTTGGATCTTTTTTTTTTTCTTTAAATTTGGCATCTCCAATCCCACCCGAATCTGGAATGTCCGATTGGTGAACTATGTACAAAGCTTGCTCGTATGCGACCCCTTGCTGCCAACTCAGGATAGTGAAGACAGTTCACGGCTCTCCTGCGAAGCACGTGCCCGTCAGCCACTGCTTCTTTTACACTCATTGGTTGAATCTTCGCAAGTTCAGAACGAGGACGGAGGATACAGGGACATGAACAGACTTTGAATCTTCCTGACGAGCGCCTGTCTGGCCAACAGGAGGCGCTTGAGCAAAGAACAAAGCTAAAGACTTGATCTTTGTTACAGTTGGGCTGCCTTCCCCCACCTCCACATGGTCAATAAGGTACTTCCGTTCACACCTTTGATCAACCTTCTGTTCTCTCACACCCACACACACACACCCCTCCTTTATTATGTATATAGTGTGGGTGTTTAGTGTAGTCTAGATCAGGGGCATCAAACTGACCCGTAAAAGGGCCAAGAGGCAGCCGGTTTTCACTACAAAAATGCAGAAGCTCACCTGATACAACTAATCAGTTGTGCAGGCCAAGATCAGTGGGTTAAATCAGTGGTTTCAGGTGAGCTTCTGCTTGGTAGGATTAAAAACCTGCTGCCTCTTGGCCCTTTTACAGGTCAGTTTGAAAACCCCTGGCCTAGATTGTGTGTTTTATTTGTTTAATTTAAATTCATGTTCTTTAGCAATATATGCTGTGGTTATTTAATGTTGTACAAGAGTGAATGAAATTACTTTGGACTGATAAGCTGCAATAAGCAAAATGACAGGATTGGAGTGGGACATGAGACTGGGACTCATTTAACAGAGCAACGGAGGCCTAGAGAAACCTTGACGCAAAAACAACTGGAGTCACATGCTGACGTACAAGACAGATTGTTTTTACTCGAAGGGTTGCAGTGGGAAAGGACCAACCAGACATATTTTATGTTCAGACTCACAAGACATTCACTTGTGTGAAGTATGGGGGTCATAGACAATGCTGTGCCATTTTTCCACCGCGGCAGATGTGACGTCATAATTGGGATGCCCTCAACGGGATGAATGTTGAGGATTATACTTCAATATTTCTCATCATATTCATCAGTAAATCAATAACCATAAATAATCATAATCAATAATCATTATAAGTAACCATTTTACGTAAGCACCAGTATTACACACACACACACAAGTAGTTCACACACACATAAGCAATGGGCTTCTGTAGCTTTGATTAGTATATTCTGTTCAGTTGATTTGAAAACATAATCAGGTGAGACATTTAAATGTATTTGATTTCTGTAGTTTTGATCAATATTTGTTCAGTAAAATCATTAGTTATTACTGAAAACACAATCAGTTCAACACAATCATTAATGTATCTATTTGTATCCCATTCCATTGACTGTATTTTCCCTCTACTTTTTAATGTATTTTCTTTCTTTTTTATGAGACTAATACTTCTGTGCCCCACGAATATTTTCCAGAGAATCCCATAGAGAGCTGCCAACCAATAGGGGAAAGAAAAAACTTAAGAGCTAATCAATGCAACGTTATTGGAGTAAAAATTTGATCAGGTTTTCTCAAGACAACCCATGTGTTGTGACTGGAACAAAGTATGATGGGTTTTTTCATAAATATGGCCATTTGGGAACACTGAGATGGTACTCCTTGCGCAAGAACTACTCATTGGGTTTGGATTATTGTCCGATTCAAGGCTGGAATAAAATTTGATGACATCTGAGATTTTGCCTCTCTCCAATTATTTACGGACAAGGAGACCTCAAAAATACAAAAACATCTGGTTGGGAAGACTCAACACATCGCTGCATGAGCGCATAACCCTCGTAACTGACAATTTTGGAGAAATTAAGATTTTACTGAAAATTTGTGCAGAACCATTGTATCTACCAAAAGGAAATGTTGATCGGTGCTGCCATCTTTCATACTCCCAGGAAAACACCATTTCAACGCTAGAGTATCAACCGAGACCATAGGAAGTCGAGCGCAAAAACATTTTATCTACAGTCAAAATGGCGTCCTTGAAACAAAAGACTCTCATGACCGCTGATGAAGTGATCAATAACTTGCTACATTCATTCATTTTTGAAATTTATTTCAAAGTGCTGAAGACAGTGGTAAGTAATTTCATTGAAAGACAGAAAGTGATGAGTGTCGTTTATCCCTTTTTAAAGGGTTGTAAAGCAAGGAAAGCTTTGAATACTTTGAATTCATGCATTGACTCCTTGTAAGCATGTGGCCAGGTAGGCATTCAGTCTACATCAGGGCTGCCCAACCCTGTTCCTGGAGAGTTACCATCCTGTAGGTTTCTAGTCCAACCGTAATTCAACACACCTGACTCAGCTCATTAGCTGCTCGTCAAGATCTGTAACTGGGAAAGCAGGTGGTGTTTGCTTTGGTTGGAGTGATAACCTTCAGGATGGTAGCTCTTCAGGAACAGGATTGGGGAGTCCTGGTCTACATGGTCTAGCCATATGGACAGGCTTATGTAGGTTAGGTCACTTGTGTCTCTGCTATGCAGTAGCTCAAGCACTGCAGCGACAGTCTTGATCAAATTAGCCCTTTGCATGCATGGTCTGATGTGATATAACCCTATGTAGCCAAATCAGCCTACTTTTTCTCATTTTGACATGAAACATTTACTTTTTCCCTATTTATATTTTCAGATAGTGAAAGAAGTACTGCTGACGATGATCATGACAGAGCCAATGAAGCTGTGGTAAAGGTTGATGTGTACTAGTATTCAAAAACGTGTTGAATGTCATTAGCAGTGACGTTCATACTCATCTTAGAGGTGAAGGCTGATATCATAGACACATTTTTCAGCTTTACATTTAAATGTATTTGTGAAGTAGCAGATAGCATGAAGTTACAGCAGCTTCATCCTGTAGCTTAAAAATAATGTTAGGGCACTCTCAGGTAATTTTTGGCTAAAACGACTTGCACGAATGTTGAAGTTCAATTAGGCCCCTATCCTTTACCAAGTCAACTCATTGTAAGCAACAGGGAAAATGTGATTTCCATTTGAAACAAGAACTTTTGTGGTCAAAATAGTGATTCATATTACCAAATGATACAAATTAAGTTTGTCAATGAATTGGACACAACGCCTTGTAACTGCACTGGTGTACTGACATAGTGCAGAAGTATCTGCCCATAAAGCACTTTTTGAAGGAGTTATATAAAAACAATTGCATGACTTAAAAGTACTTAAAAATAGACTTATTCTTGTAAATGAATTATATAAGATAAAACCTGATCTTCATTGCAAAAGTGAATCTTTGAAGTCAGTTTTCTCAAAACAACAGGAATTTTTACAGGAATTGTAAAAATTGTGCTTATGAGCTCATGTGGCAACATTTTATGTGCCTCCTCAGCCGCAAAAAAAAAAAAAAAAAGGGTAAAATAAAATGTCCTCAACCTGCAGCGGAACATAGCCTAACGCCCTGGTCCTCAAATCGCGGTTCTAGAGGTCTGAGTACTCTGGTTTTCCACCCTCCCTTCACCTGGGAGTCAGGTGCACAGATAGTCTGGCCAATCAGGGACACCAAGTTTTCATTTACTTACCTGGGATAAAAGAAAACCTGGAGTGAATTTGGGTTTGAGGACCAGATTTGAGGATCCCTGGTAATGTGTCTTAGCGTCTCCAAGGTAAAGTGACATATCAAGACTGAGATTGGGTCAGGAAGCCCTCATTCTCACAACTTCCTGTGTTATGGGGTGCGCCCACGAGAAACTCCAGAATGAATTGATGGCAATGGGCTGTAGCCCCAAAAATGGAACATTCCCGGGGAAAAAAGCTCCAGAAACCACTAAACAGATATAATACCTTACAAAAAACCACTATTGGAATACCATAAAATTTACCACCAAAAACTATAGAATTACTGTAATAATTGTATGGTTTTTTGGAACGCGCTATGGAGATTTTAGTGTTACTATTAAAATATTGTAGGGCTACCATAGCTAATAAAATAACACTACAGGAAAAAACTATTGTAATACTATAGCTGGTGAAACGTACTATAGAACACTATTCAATTCCTGTAGTATACAATACTAACTCTTTAGTTCATTTTTGAAAGGGACATTAAGGACATTGGAACATTTCCCTGCAGGTCATCTTACACGTGTCCAATCATGTCACCAGGTACACAGATGATTAGCCATTCCATGCCATTTTAAAATATGTTCCATGCGACATCACATGCGAAAGTTACTGCCCATCGGCTAGAAAGACTGATCAACTTCAGCCAACCACTTCATCAGGAGATTATTATAAATTTACCTCAGAATTTGTCTTGATCTGTCTTCTTTGTTTCTTCCCCATATCTGCGATTTATCTGCTATCTCCGATTTCCTGCATTAAATCGAAATACAACGATCATTTCAGAGATAATTTAATTTGCATAAAAATTATCAGCATCATAATGGCTGATAAGATAGAGTCCTACTTTGCCAGCCTGCGAGAGGAAGACCATATGACTTCAATTTAGCTTGCCCTAAAGCCCTGAAGGATCGCATTGCACTTAAACGTGAACAGTTTCTTTCCCGAGAAAAATACGTTTGAAGTCATCATACCCAATTTGTATATACCATGATAAGTATTAATACTATTACTACTAGCTTCACGGTATACCACGGGTGAGCTTATGCGATTGTAGTTTTTTAACCCAGAAGTAAGTGTTCTGAGAAACATTAGGAGTCAAGATATGCTGGATTATTTATACGTACAACACTGTAACCGTCTCTCTTGTCTCTGCGTCTCTCGAAGTAGCGTCTCCGTCGTACTTCGAAGTTGTATGTGGAATCGCTGCTTCGACACATAAATATAAACGAGAATTGACATTCGGAGTGACGACATAGAACGCAGCCCAGTGACACTGACATGCCGTCATAATAGGCGCTTTCCCCCAGTAACTCAGGCTGCTGCAGCTACCGATGCTCGCGAACATTATATTTAGCTGAGTCTGCACTCATAAGCGCTCGTCTGTGCAATTTAAAGAAATTTTCAACAGACGACTAGGCAGTAAGATTTAAAGCACTGACTTTTGCGTGAGCTAAGGGACAAGTGTGTTCAAGTCTAAGGCTCTGTGTGAGTCCACACATGTAGCGGGAGACCGTGAACGCATGGAAAACATCACGTTTTTGGAGTGAAACATACCATTCAAACACTTGTTAGAAGTCATCATGTCATTTGCCATGGTCAATAGTTATCGTCCCCACTATTTCTATACAATTTGGTGCCCCTGATATTGTTTTATTTTAATTAAAAAAATCGCGGGCCGCGCCGAAAGCTGAAAATGAAATTCAAGACCAAGAGAATAAGATTCTATATATCACATAACAGATACGCGCAATTTCATGGAAAGCGAACTTATTTTCCATTAGCGCCATGGTAACACCCATTACGATAGCACTTAGCTAACGCCATAACTCTTGCACTGAATTGCGTTGAGTCATACTGACTCGGACAGTCGCGGTTGAACTAGCTAAGGGTTTAAATTCTTTGCCAACTGATGAGATAGCTAGGTAATAACTAATGTTTCATAATGGGTACTGGCTACCTAGCTCAGTAAGGATAGCTTAGTTGTGAGAGTGGCAGCTACTTATCAGGATTGTTCTGTTTAATCAGCACATAATAGCCAGTGGGGGCACTTACTTTGTTTTTGAAGGGGTACGGTACAAATCTACTGCTCGGCATCATGAGTAAAGAAAGCTGATCAACTGGAAAAACTTAAAGACTCACGGCAGCCACCTCAATTTCAAAGCCGATTAAGTGGTGTTTGTCCAAGCTTGCTCAACGGATTGAAAACGTTGACAGGCTTTTAGCTCTGGATGACTACCAAGGTAAGATCATCAATTTCAACAGATTAGACAAACCTGAACAATGCTATACAACTGAACTTATGGGACTCCATTGACAGGCGGGGAGTCGTTGGGATTTTCGCTATGGTATTTGATTCACCGTTATATTGCTGAGGCAACAAATTTTCGAACACAATATAGTTAGTTCTCCAATGTAGCACACAGTCGGCAGGCTATGAAAACACAAAATGGCGGCCCACCGATGCTTGTGAAAGGGTTAGCCAGTTTTTCTTTACTTCAGCTTAGCTAACGTTAGTGAAAATAACATTTTTCCTCATACAAAACTTTCTTAAATTTCTTGAGTCATAAAATTTATGATGACAGTTACCTCTATACTATACCACCTCTATATCTGTGCAAGTGTTGCCATTCGGGCCCGTATTTACTTGAGACTTTCTATTTGCTTGGTTTATTTTTTCACTGCTGAGACTATGTCAACATCAGAGCAGCTGTCAGGTGTGCTGCGCCAAGGTAAATTTTTTTGGCCACAGCCGCCACTGGTTGTTAATGTAACTGGTAATGCATGTATGACTCTGAAAATTCTGGTCGTAGAATTGATGGTCAAAATCTACTACCTCAAAAAATAATCTTGTGCTACCGGATAGCTCACTCGGTTAAGTAACCATTACGTCACGGGGTCGAGCCCCGGTCGTCCCAACAGGCAGTGGTCGGCAGCTTTTTCAGAGTAGCGCACAATTGGCTATAGCGCTACAGGGTTTCTAATTGGGAAGGGACTGTGGAACATGGGAAATAAAATAAACAGCTTTGTCCTTTGCTCAAGCGCCTCCTGTTGGCCAGATGGGCGCTCATCAGGGCCGTTTCTCAATATGCGTTCTTCTCTGTACTTCTGTTCTTGTGAACTTGAGAAACGTCATCCCTCTGAGACCATGTACTGTCTCAATTCAAAGTTTGCATCTCGACGAGAACGGTTACCAGTCCCCGAAGTGTTCTTGATACGCCAATTTTTCCGAGGATGCATCGGATGGTAACTTGTGTGAACTTGACAGCCCGCATATCCCAGAATTCTTTTCCGGCATCTGTTCCAAGAAAGACGTTTCCCAAAAGCGTAGTTGCTAACTAAATTAGCAACTTACATAGTTCATCCATTCACAGTCAATAATTCTAACTATGTAAGTTAGCATCTGTGCTTTCGGGAAATGCACCCCAGGATCAGTAAAACTGCTTTCACACTGGACGCGAAACGAATTTTTTGTACAACAGGTTTAAGTTACATTCAAAGTCAATGCAAAGACGCAAATTCGCGTCTATGCATTGACCTTGAATGTAATGTGTCGGTACTCGTTCACTATTTCTTAGCTAAATACTATTCTGCTAATTTTCAGGCGAGGAACTATTATCAGTGTACATTTGGAATATTGGCAGCTTTTACGATGTTTTATGTCGAATATGCTCCAGTGTTTTTGTAGTAGAAAAGCTCCGCATTAGCCAGCGGAACGTAGCTAAGCACCTTAACTAGCTCACGCTCACAGACCCCTCTTCCCCCGCAGCTAACTGGGGAAAAAAGGATGAACACGGAGGAAGTCGTGGCTCACTGGCTGGCGTATTTCGTATAACCAATGAGAACGCATCGTCTCAAACCGTCGACAGCATTTTGAGTGCTCGTAGCCTTGGAAGTGCACTCTTCCTAGAACGACTAGCGAGAACATTCCTCCCAAGAATGCAAGTTTGTTCTTAGCATTCTTGGTATTGAGAAACGGCCCAGGACTCTAAGCCTGGTCATGTCCGGGTATCCTCCGCCCTCGTTCTGAACTTGCGAAGATTCAACCAATGAGTGTATAAGAAGCGGTGGCTGACAGGCACGTGCTTTGGAGGAGAGCCGTGAACTGTCTTCACCCTCCTGAATTGGCAACAAGGGGTCGCAAACGAGCAAGCCTTGTACATAGTTCACCGATTGGGCATTCCAGATTCGGGTGGGATTGGAGATGCCAAATAAAAAAAGATAAAATAAAATAAAAAAAATCTTACAGTCTGAAATAATGAAGTTACATAATTTTGCATTGTGAGGTTGACAACAAACAGGCATTTTCTGTGAAGAAATTTACTATGAGTAATACAATCAAAGAGCCACATTTGATAATAAAAACTGTCGAACAGTTTGGGTCAGGAGAAAACTTTACCTCTCGGAGGCGCTGGCTGTCCAATAGAAACATCTCTCAGGTACTGATTTATGCATGTTTATTGCTGCTAAAAAGCACAATCGATGAATCTTCCCATGGTCCATAATAACAGAGTCAAAATGTCCTGAGATCTTGCGGTCAGCAAAAGTACGACTTCCCCCTTCACCCTCTCAGTTCCCACATTCACCAGGTGAAAAGGTGATTTCAATACTTAGCTGATGCACCACCACGTGACCCATCTTTCCGCATGTGACTATAGCAACAAACCTTAAAACAATACTAGCTGGCGCGTACATACCGACCCCATAATTATTACAGTTACCCCAGTAATAATTACGAATGCATAACCCACATAGGAAACCATACAATTTACATTCCATTTCATACATTTTTTTTTGGGAGCCAATAGTCCATCACATGTTGAATTCATGGTAGACCTTGATCCAATCTTCTTAAGTCAAGTCAAATCATGTCTAGGGCAGAGGTTACCAACACATGTCTAGAGTGACTCACCACTCACGTCAAGTCCACTCAAATAAGTCAAACAGCCATCAAGACTGTGCAGACTCCTGAAGAAGGCAGATCTTGGTCACAGGTCTTAATTTGGACCTGTCGTACTAATTCTCTTCTGTCTGTAACTACCTCAATGACCTTTCCAATAATCCAGGAATTCCGAGGTGCAGAATCATCCACTATTAGTACGATGTCCCCAGGAATGAAGTTCCTCTTGACCTTTGTGCACTTCTGGCGCTCCTGTAGTTGTGGTAAGTACTCTTTAATCCACCTTTTCCAAAACGAGTCAGAAATATATTGGACCTACTTCCATCTGCGACGTGCATAACTGTCTTCCTCGTAAAACAGACCAGGTGGTAAACAGGGCTTGGTCTTGAGAAGCAGAAGAAGGTTAGGTGTTAATGCTTCTAAATCATTTAGCTCCATAGACTCCTTTGTATGGGGTCTACTATTGAGAATCGATTCAACCTCGCAGAGGACAGTTTGTAGCCCCTCCTGATCCAAACTCTGTGCTCTCAAAGTGGAATTAAGAACCCCTCTGATGGAACGAATTAACCTCTCCCATGCTCCACCATGATGTGATCCAATAGGAGGATTAAAGGTCCACCTAATTCCTTTCAATGAGTGTGTCATTAATCTGCTCCATGTTCCATCCTTCAATGGCTTGTTTTAACTCACGCTCCGCACCAATGAAGTTAGTGCCACTGTCTGAGCGGAGCTCCTAAACATGTCCTCTTCTCGCATTAAAGCGTCACAAGGCATTTATGAATGAATCTGTGTCCAAAGATGAAGCAACTTCAACATGCACTGCTCTTATCACCAAACAGGTGAAGATAACTCCATATCTTTTGACATGACTCCTTCCACGCTTGATGTCGAACGGTCCAAAATAGTTTACCCCGACATAACTGAAGGGAGGCTCATCTGGTGAAATTCTGTCACCAGGCAAATCCGCCATTTGTTGTCGACCAACAGCTCCATGCTGCCTGCGACAAACAACACATCTGGATAGGATCCTTCTTATGGCAACACTGGCGTTGACGTAACTTCAACAATACATGGTTCCTACCGCCATGGCAGACCTCTTGATGAATATGGCGTATGATGAGGTCCGAGATATGAAGATCCTTAGCTATTATGGCTGGGTGTTTCAGGCATGGCTGCCTTACTAAGCCAACCTCGACTCTCAAAACACCATCATCTCGCATTGGATTGAGCCTGTATATGTGACTGTTTCCTTTCACGCTCTCTCCCCTTTGGAGGCAAGAAAACTCTTCTTTGTACCTTTGTTAATAAAGTAATTATTTCCAATTCACTGTCTTTGATTTCTTCCAATGAGAGCTGACCACTACACATCCTTGCATCCCTGGGCTGCTTTACATTTGATGCAGACTGAGGAAATTAGGCATCGACTTGCTTCCTTTTCCTGATATCCAATAATAAGGCTTTAAGCCTTAATGTTCAGGCCATCCCTCTTAAGAGACGCGTCCAAGATGTGCTGCGGTTTATCAAACATGTCATAGCATTGTCTTTCTCTGGTTCCACAGACACAATAGCAGATACCTTGACTTCTGTGTCTCCAGACAACCCTCCCAAGTCATCTGGATCAGCAGGCCACGCTTCTTTTGGTTGCAAGAGAAAGGGGGGTCTGCACATCCACATTTCGTTCTTTAAAAAGGATTCTACGCTCACACCTCTAGAGGCAAAGTCTGCAGGATTCTGTGTGGTCGATACATACCTCCATTGGGATAGATTAGACAGCTTAAGAATCTCCGAGACTCTATTAGTTACAAAGACACGAGACCTTGTGGTCTCTATTTTGATGTACTTCAGAACAGAGGTACTGTCTGACCAAAAAACAGAGTCTTGCAGCATCATCCTCAGCTCTCTTCTCCACAACTTATCCATAAGAGCGGTCACCAAAGCTGCTGTCAGTTCCATACGTGGGATTGTCACAGGCTTTAAAGGTGCCACCTTGGACTTTCCCATTATAAAAGCACTGTGCGACAGACCTTGATGATTGTGCAACAACAGGTAGGTGACAGTCCCATATCCCTCTTCACTTGCATCTGCGATATGATGTAACTGGGCAGTGGCCATTTCTCCAAAGTTGGGAGGTTTCAAACATCTGCTGGTGTTGAAGCCATCCAGGGTTTTTAACTCTTTCATCCAGCTTGTCCATTCCTGGGTGGCAGGTGCTGGTACAATATCATCCCACCCCAGCCCTTTGTGGCACAGGTCTTGAAGAATCCTTTTAGCTGTGAAAACTACAGGAGACAAGATTCCAAGAGGATCATAGAAGGAGCTGACAGTTGAAAGGATACCTCTTCGGGTCAATAGCCTATCTGCAAAGGCTACACTGAACCCAAAGGTGTCAGACTGTGCACACCATTGCACTCCCAGCAGCCTCTCCACTGGTAAAATATCCTGGTCTAGGTCTAAATCCTTAACCTCTTTTGCCCTTTCCTCCTCTGGTATCGCTGCCAGCACACAGCAACTATTACTGATCCACTTGGTTAAATTGAAGCCTCCTTTAGCACACAACATTCTTAGGTCCTCATACAAGCACATAGCTTCTTGTTCTGAGGTCACTGAAGCAAGCAGGTCATCAACATAAAAGCTGTGCATGACTGTTTTAATCACCTGACTGAAGAGCTCTTTGTTATTTTCGGCGCACCTCTGGAGAGCAAAATTAGCACAGCTTGGGGAAGATGTAGCCCCAAACAGATGGACTACCATTTTGTACTCCACCATACGCTGGCTAAAGTCTCCATTGGGCCACCACAGGAAACGTGACAAGTCTGCATCTTCCTCTGGTACTCGAACCTGGTGAAACATAGCCTCAATGTCAGACATCAGAACAATAGGTTCCTTCCTGAACCTGGTCAAGACACCAATCAATGTGTTTGTAAGGTCTGGTCCTTGCAGAAGATGCGCATTAAGTGAGGCCTCTTTGAATGATGCCGCACAATCAAAAACAACATGCATCTTCCCTTTTTGAGGATGATATACCCCATGATGAGGGATATACCAAACATTTCCATCACTGCGCTCCAAATCAGTGTCCGGCACTCTCTCTGCAAATCCACTTGCTATAAGGTTATTCATGAATGCAACGTAATCCTTGTGAAATGATGACTCCCTTACAAACCTCCTCTTCAGGTTAAGAATGTGTTGCTCAGCAACTATGCGGTTGTTAGACATGCTGATATTTCTGTCTTTAAGAGCCAAAGCGATGCTGAAATGGCCATCCACCAGTTTCCTGCATTAAATCGAAACACAACGATCATTTCAGAGATAATTTAATTTGCATAAAAAAATGATCAACATCATAATGGCTGATAAGATAAAGTCCTACTTTGCCAGCCTGCGAGAGGAAGACCATATGACTTCAATTTAGCTTGCCCTAAAACCCAGAAGAACCGCACTGCACTTAAACCTGATCAGTTTCTTTCCCGAAAAAAAATACGTTTGAAGTCATCATACCCAATTTGTATATAGCATGATAAGTATTAACACTATTACTACTAGCTTCACAGTTTACCACGGATGAGCTTATGCGATTGTAGTTTTTAAACCCAGTAGTAAGTGTTCTGAGAAACATTAGGAGTCAAGATGTGCTGGATTATTCATACGTACAACACTATAACCGTCTCTCGTCTCTGCGTCTCTCGAAGCTCCGTCTCCGTCGCACTCCGAAGTTGTATGCGGAATCGCTGCTTCGACGCATAAACATAAACGAGAATTGACATTCGGAGTGACGACATAGAAAGCAGCCCAGTGACACTGACATGCCGTCATAATAGACGCTTTCCCCCAGTAACTCAGTCTGCTGCACCTAACGATGCTCGCAAACATTCTATTTAGCAGAGTCTGCACTCATAAGCGCTCGTCTGTGCAATTTAAGGAAATTTTCAACAGACGACTAGGCAGTAAGATTTAAAGCATTGAATTTTGCGTGAGCTAATGGACAAGTGTGTTCACGTCTACGGCTCTGTGTGGGTCCGCACATTTAGCGGGAAACCGTGAGAACACATGGAAAACATCACGTTTTTGGAGTTTAACATACCATTCAAACACTTGTTAAAAGTCATCATATCATTGGCCATGGTCAATAATTATCGTCCCCGTCATTTTTATACAATTTGGTGCCTGTGGGAAAATATCAATCTATGTAACCTCAGTAATCAAGTGTTTTGAAATGAATGAGCATTCAAATGTATTATTAACAAAAACATTACTATATTGACCTACTGCTGAATTGTATTCATTTTATATCTGAATCCATTACTAATCAAGCATTATATATCTGAATGTATTAATAATCAAGCTTTAACTGATATTAACTGAAACACTGCATTATTCATCATGATGCAAGATCAGTAAGACACCAGATGCGAGATGCAGGGGAACAGGGAGTTTATTAAAGTAAAGAAAACAGGCACGAGGGCCAACAAAAAACTTGGCCCAAAGAGTAGCAAAAATCCAACTAAGGTGAGCTTCACAGAGCTAAAACTAAAAAGTCCAAACGACAAGAAACAAAAAACCACTGGAACCTCCAGGGAGAAAACCACGAACAGAAAAGAATAATCAGGCTTAGAATGTAAATAACATGGACTAGACTTGGCTACAAAAGAAGAAAAGACTGCACTGATAAACGCTAGGCAAGGAACACTGTGAACTTGAGGACATGAACCGTGGTGAGACTTGGGGACATGAAACACACGCGAGACTCTGTCTGCCAGCCAACTTCCACCGACACCAGATAAAGGGAAGAAAATCAGGATACATGAGGGGCAACACCTGGAGAAGAAACAATGGGCAAGGCAAGATCATGAGACAAGGACAAAGATAAGTTGACATGACTTGCTCATTAAGAAAATGAGCGTGCTCAGCTTACATACCAATGAAGCATGCAGATTGGAAGGAAGCATGAATGTTAGAACAGAAAAGCACAGCGAGACTTGAAATAGCAAAGCAGGAATCATGACAATAAACTGCCGACCTAAATTAGTAGTATTATTAATGTGCCTGTCTAAGAATCACATCTCCCGTGACTGTTAGTAAATGTTAGTAACTTAGTAACAGTTAATTGTCAATTAAGCTTTGGCAGCCCTGAATCCAGCACAGCACACAAGGAAAGGGGAAATACCAAAGCCAACCAGAGCTCTGAAATGTGCGAAAACGAAGACATGGGGCAGAATGCAGACAAGCGGTGGAGTGGCTGGGCAGACCTGGCGAAACATAACATGGA